>JAREIS010000243.1:0-600000 GCA_030060385.1 Muscicapa striata striata
CCGGGTGGACGCCGTGTGCACCTACAGCAAGGAGCCCTGGGCCGCGCCTCTGGACAGGGTGGGGCTGTACCACGAAGTGAGCAACAAGACCAGAGGCATCACCCAGCTGGGCCCCTACAGCCTGGACAAGGACAGCCTCTACGTCAACGGTGAGCGGCGCTCCTCCCTCGGCCTCCTCTGCTCTCCATGGCAGCCCTCCCCCAGTGCTGCCCCGTGCCCTCATCCAGCCCCTGACCCTCTGTCTCTCTCTTTTCCCAGGATACAACGAGCAGCCTGTGCCAACCAGTGAGTACCCTGTGGGAGAGGGACGGCATGAGAAGGCAGCAAGTGCCTCACACTGGGCCTCTTTTCACACAGGAGGTCTGGGATTGGGGCATGAGGTGTAGGGAGCCATCTTGACTTTCTCATGGAGAGCAGGGCTGGCAGGAAACCTCTGCATTTATCCAGAGCCTAAGCTGTAACACCTATGTCTTTGCCCTTGTCATTCCATATTTGTCCTTTTTCCAGCACCCACCCTTCCAACAACAATAACAAGAGCTGCTGCCCTTGAGCGTTTTACCATCAACTTCACCATCACCAATCTCCCCTACACGTCTGACCTGGAGAATCCTGATTCAGCGAAGTTCAGAGCTACTCGCAGGGTTATGAACACCCTGGTAGGTGGATAAGCACTGAGACAGTGCCATGCCCCCGAAGCTGGAGGAAGTACAGGGGATCTGGTCAGTGCTTAACTGGGAAACCTCTTCCCTTGCAGCTCGATCGCCTGCTGAAGGAAAGCAGCATTGGCCCTGTTTTCCAAGGATGTGAGACAACTGACTTCAGGTATGAATCATGCCTAAGTTACATTTTGCTGACCCCTTGCTGTCAGAAGTGGCCCATGTTGGTCATTTACTCTTGGTGCCTCTCTTGTGTAGGCCGGGTGATGCTTAGAAATCCCTCTTGCCCCAGGACTTTATTTATCATGTCCCCTACGTTAGAGTCAACCTTCAGTGCCAGTCCTCTTACCTGAAGAAGATTACAGAATAGCCCCAAGATGACTCTCAAGTTCTTCTAGACCCCGTTCTTCCTGAACAGTCCAACAGTATTAGTGTAGGTGGAGAGCAGAGGCCACCCACCACAAAGACTCTTCATAAAGGATGAGGATGAATTCCCCCATAGCAGTTGCCACAAAAGCCCCAGAGACCAGCCTAGAGGAAACAATGTGCAGAGGAGGGTGCTCAGGGAGGTCTCTGTGTTTTGCAGGCCAGGCAGTCACAGGGATGAGACCCGGGTGGACGCCGTGTGCACCTACAGCAAGGAGCCCTGGGCCGCGCCTCTGGACAGGGTGGGGCTGTACCACGAAGTGAGCAACAAGACCAGAGGCATCACCCAGCTGGGCCCCTACAGCCTGGACAAGGACAGCCTCTACGTCAACGGTGAGCAGCGCTCCTCCCTCGGCCTCCTCTGCTCTCCATGGCAGCCCTCCCCCAGTGCTGCCCCGTGTCCTCATCCAGCCCCTGACCCTCCGTCTCTCTCTTTTCTCAGGATACAACGAGCAGCCTGTGCTGACAAGTGAGTACCTTGCAGCAGTGGGATGGGATCACAAGACAGCCAGTGCCTCACTGTGGCCTCTCCTTTGGTCACGGGAGGACTGGGATCGGGACATGAGACACTGGGGACTTAGGGAGCATTCTAGCATTTCCCATGTAGAGCAGGCTGGAAGGGCACCTCTGCCTACCTCCAGTCAGACGTGTAAAAACCAAAACTTTGCCCTTGCTCAATCCACATCTCTTCTTCCAGCTTCAACACATCCAACAACAACACCTGCTGCCTTTGAGCATTTCACTGTCAACTTCACCATCACCAACCTCCGCTACACTTCTGACCTGGAGAATTCTGACTCGGCCAAGTTCAGATCTACACAAAGGGTTATGAACACTCTGGTAAGTGGCTCAGAACTGGGAAATTGTCTTGCTCTCCCTGGGAGCACCATATTAAGAGGGAGAGCAGTTAGATTTCCATGGCTTAACTAGGAAACCTTTTACATTGGCAGATCAACCACCTGTTGAAGGAAAGCAGCATTGGATCTGTTTTCCAAGGATGTGAGACAACAGACTTCAGGTACGAGTGGCCCTCCTGTGTGCCTTGGCACTGCCCTTGCTTACTTAAAAGGACCAGTCACTGCCATATTCTCTGCTTTTATGGAGCAAGGACATTCTCCATCTTTCTAAGACTTATTTCTGTTGTTATATCTTCTATTCTGTTATATCTTCCCTTTACTTGATATACTCTCTTCTCATTCACCTCTTCGGATGGTGAAGGCCCAATCCCAAGTTGACTCTAAAGTTCTTCCAGGCTCTCTGCTCCCTATATATGCCCAGATTGTTATTGGAAGTGGAGAGCACTGTTCCGCCACCAAATACACACTCAAATTTTGGGAAGGCAAAGCTTGCATTCCCACTCTAGAAGGACCCTGGCAGTTCCAAGTTCCAGTTTGGACCGGAAAACAGGCAGAGGAGGGTGCTCATGGAGGTCCCTGTGTTTTGCAGGCCGGGCAGCCACAGGGACGAGACCCGGGTGGACGCCGTGTGCACCTACAGCAAGGAGCCCTGGGCCGCGCCTCTGGACAGGGTGGGGCTGTACCACGAAGTGAGCAACAAGACCAGAGGCATCACCCAGCTGGGCCCCTACAGCCTGGACAAGGACAGCCTCTACGTCAACGGTGAGCGGCGCTCCTCCCTCGGCCTCCTCTGCTCTCCATGGCAGCCCTCCCCCAGTGCTGCCCCGTGCCCTCATCCAGCCCCTGACCCTCTGTCTCTCTCTTTTCCCAGGATACAACGAGCAGCCTGTGCCAACCAGTGAGTACCCTGTGGGAGAGGGACGGCATGAGAAGGCAGCAAGTGCCTCACACTGGGCCTCTTTTCACACAGGAGGTCTGGGATTGGGGCATGAGGTGTAGGGAGCCATCTTGACTTTCTCATGGAGAGCAGGGCTGGCAGGAAACCTCTACATTTATCCAGAACCCAAGCTGTAACACCTATGTCTTTGCCCTTGTCATTCCATATTTGTGCTTCTTCCAGCACCCACCCTTCCAACAACAATAACAAGAGCTGCTGCCCTTGAGCGTTTTACCATCAACTTCACCATCACCAATCTCCCCTACACGTCTGACCTGGAGAATCCTGATTCAGCGAAGTTCAGAGCTACTCGCAGGGTTATGAACACCCTGGTAAGTGGATATGCACTGAGACAGTGCCATGCCCCCGATGCTGGAGGATGTACAGGGGATCTGGTCAGTGCTTAACTGGGACACCTCTTCCCTTGCAGCTCGATCGCCTGCTGAAGGAAAGCAGCATTGGCCCTGTTTTCCAAGGATGTGAAACAACAGACTTCAGGTACGAGTGGCCCTCCTGTGTGCCTTGATGGTGCTCTTGCTTACTTAAAGGGACCAGTCATGGCCATGTTCTCTGCTTTTATGGGGCAAGGACATTCTCTGTCCATGCCAGGATTTCTTTCTGTGGTACCTCTCCTTTATATCTACCCCTGACTTGCTGCACTCTCCTCTTGGGATGGTGAAGGCCCAATCTCAAGTTGACTCTAAAGTTCTTCCAGGCCCTCTGCTCCCTATATATGCCCAGATCGTTATTATAAGTGGAGAGCACAGTCCAGCCACCAAACACACACTCAAATTTTGGGAAGGCAAAGCTTGCATTCCCACTCTAGAAGGACCCTGGCAGTTCCAAGACCCAGTTTGGACCGGAAAACAGGCAGAGCAGGGTGCTCATGGAGGTCCCTGTGTTTTGCAGGCCGGGCAGCCACAGGGACGAGACCCGGGTGGACGCCGTGTGCACCTACAGCAAGGAGCCCTGGGCCGCGCCTCTGGACAGGGTGGGGCTGTACCACGAAGTGAGCAACAAGACCAGAGGCATCACCCAGCTGGGCCCCTACAGCCTGGACAAGGACAGCCTCTACGTCAACGGTGAGCGGCGCTCCTCCCTCGGCCTCCTCTGCTCTCCATGGCAGCCCTCCCCCAGTGCTGCCCCGTGCCCTCATCCAGCTCCTGACCCTCTGTCTCTCTCTTTTCCCAGGATACAACGAGCAGCCTGTGCCAGCCAGTGAGTACCTTGCAGCAGTGGGATGGGATTACAAGACAGCCAGTGCCTGACACTGGTCTTCTTTTGGATATTGTAGTTGGGGGGTTTGGGCACGAGACCCATGGGACTAGGGGAGCCTTCCAGACTTTCTCATGTAGAGCAGGTCTGGAAGAGCACCTCTGCTTTTGTCTGACCAGAGGTGTAAGATCCAAAACTTTGCCCCTGGTCACTCCCCATCTCTTCTTTCAGCCCCAAGCCTTCCAACAACTACAACAGCTGCCCTCAAGCGTTTCACCGTCAACTTCACCATCACCAACCTCCGCTACACTTCTGACCTGGAGAATCCTGACTCGGCCAAGTTCAGAGCTACACAAAGGGTTATGAACACTCTGGTAAGTGGTTCAGCACTGAGAAATTGTCTTGCTCTCCCTGGGTGCTGTACACTTATACAGATATCAGTGAGATTTCCATGGCTTAATTGGGAAACCTTTTACATTGGCAGCTCGACCGCCTGCTGAAGGAAAGCAGCATTGGCTCCACTTTCCAAGGATGTGAGACAACTGACTTCAGGTATGAGTTACATTCTAGAGTCTCTTTGCAATTGCTTCATTTATAGAAGGCTACCATTTGCTTACATATTAACTTGTGTTATGGAGAGATCCTTCTCATGAAATGCCCTACTGGCCCACAAAGTTCTTCCTGAAAATTCTCTCTTAGAGACCCTAGTCACTTCCTGCAAACTTCTCTTGACGGGGTGAAGGCCCAACTCCTTCATGACGCTCAAGTTCTTGTAGGCCCCTTGCCCTTGAACATGCCCATGGTATAAATGAATGTTGACAGCCGTGCCCAGACAAGAAGCAAACACATTTTGGGAAGGCAGAGCTTCCCTTCTCAGGAAGCGATGGTCATGGCGATGGCCGGGTTAAGCCCTGAGTGCAGAATGTGAAGAGCAGGGTGCTCATGGAGGTCCCTGTGTTTTGCAGGCCGGGCAGCCACAGGGACGAGACCCGGGTGGACGCCGTGTGCACCTACAGCAAGGAGCCCTGGGCCGCGCCTCTGGACAGGGTGGGGCTGTACCACGAAGTGAGCAACAAGACCAGAGGCATCACCCAGCTGGGCCCCTACAGCCTGGACAAGGACAGCCTCTACGTCAACGGTGAGCGGCGCTCCTCCCTCGGCCTCCTCTGCTCTCCATGGCAGCCCTCCCCCAGTGCTGCCCCTTGCCCTCATGCAGCTCCTGACCCTATGTCTCTCTCTTTTCTCAGGATACAACGAGCAGCCAGTGCCAACCAGTGAGTACCTTGCAGCAGTGGGATGGGATTACAAGACAGCCAGTGCCTCACTCTGGCCTCTCCACTGAACACAGGAGGGCTGGGACTGGGGCATCAGTTCCTGGGGACTTAGGGGGAATTCCAGCCTTTCTCAAAGAGACCAGAGATGACAGGAAACCTCTGCACTCATCCCGCCAGAGCTGTATCAACTAAGATTTTCCAATCTGTAATTCCTGATTTCTGCTTCTTCCAGCTGCCATCCATCCCACAACAACTCCTACCACCCTTGAGCGTTTCACCGTCAACTTCACCATCACCAACCTCCGCTACACTTCCGACCTGGAGAATCCTGACTCGGCCAAGTTCAGATCTACACGAAGGGTTATGAACATGATGGTAAGTGGACAAGCAGTCACCCATATCCTTGACCTCATTGACTGCATCAGGTTGGAAGCAGTGCAGAGACCTGGCCATGGCTTAATTGTGAAACCTCTTCTCTTGGCAGCTTGACCGCCTGCTGAAGAAAAGCAGCATTGCTCCTGTTTTCCATGGATGTGAAACAACTGACTTGAGGTATGGGTTGCACCCATGTGTCCCTTTGCATAGCCCATGCTCCCATAACAGGTCTGGGCTTGGGCTGGAGGATACTTATGTTCTCCAGTGGGAGTTCGTTCCTGCTAATGCTGTCCTGCTCCAGGATGCTCTCCCTGATGCAACTTCCTCTTAGTGGACCCCGTCTAAGCATGTACTCTCATCTTCTCCTGGCCTAGGCTAAGATTATTTGGTAAACTCAAGATTGTTTTTAAAGTCTTTCCAGGCATTTTCCTTATTCTACGGTTAGAGCATTAGTGAAGATGAAGAGCAGTATCGGCCAACCAAATACACACATATTTTTTGAAGGAGACATAGCATTGCAACTTGAAAATTGCTATGGAAGCACAAAGACGCAGCCATGAGTGGAGAATCTTGAGGAGCAGGGTGCTCATGGAGGTCTCTGTGTTTTGCAGGCCGGGCAGCCACAGGGACGAGACCCGGGTGGACGCCGTGTGCACCTACAGCAAGGAGCCCTGGGCCGCGCCTCTGGACAGGGTGGGGCTGTACCACGAAGTGAGCAACAAGACCAGAGGCATCACCCAGCTGGGCCCCTACAGCCTGGACAAGGACAGCCTCTACGTCAACGGTGAGCGGCGCTCCTCCCTCGGCCTCCTCTGCTCTCCATGGCAGCCCTCCCCCAGTGCTGCCCCTTGCCCTCCTCCAGCTCCTGACCCTCTGTCTCTCTCTTTTCTCAGGATACAACGAGCAGCCTGTGCCAACCAGTGAGTACCTTGCAGCAGTGGGATGGGATGTGAAGGCAGCAAGTACCTCAGACTAGTCTGCTCTGTGGGAGTTCAGGCTGTGGGCTAGGGCATGAGATCCTGGGGACATGGGAAGCATTTCTGCCATCCCCATAGAGTGGAAAGTTGTCAAGGGGCCTCTGTTTTTCCATCCTGAGCCCTGACACTCTTGCTCTTTCACCTTGTCACTCCCCCCTGTGCCTCCTCCAGCTCCTAGCCCTCCAAGAACAACAGCTGCTGCCCTCGAGCACTTCACCGTCAACTTCACCATCACCAACCTCCGCTACACTTCCGATCTGGAGAATCCTGACTCGGCCAAGTTCAGAGCTACACGAAGGGTTATGAACAGTCTGGTAGGTGGATTGTCACTTGGACATTTTCACCTTGGAGGGAGGGCTGAGAGATTTCATGGCTTAATTGGTAAACCTTTTACATTGGCAGCTCGACCGCCTGCTGAAGGAAAGCAGCATTGGCTCCACTTTCCAAGGATGTGAGACAACTGACTTCAGGTATGAGTTACATTCTAGAGTCTCTTTGCAATTGCTTCATTTATAGAAGGCTACCATTTTCTTACATATTAACTTGTGTTATGGAGAGATCCTTCTCATGAAATGCCCTACTGGCCCACAAAGTTCGTCCTGAAAATTCTCTCTTAGAGACCCTAGTCACTTCCTGCAAACTTTCTGACGGGGTGAAGGCCCAACTCTTCATGACGCTCAAGTTCTTGTAGGCCCCTTGCACATGAACGCGCCCATGGTATAAGTGAATGTTGACAGCCGTGCCCAGACAAGAAGGAAACACATTTTGGGAAGGCAGAGCTTCCCTTCTCAGGAAGCGATGGTCATGGCGATGGCCGGGTTAAGCCCTGAGTGCAGAATGTGAAGAGCAGGGTGCTCATGGAGGTCCCTGTGTTTTGCAGGCCGGGCAGCCACAGGGACGAGACCCGGGTGGACGCCGTGTGCACCTACAGCAAGGAGCCCTGGGCCGCGCCTCTGGACAGGGTGGGGCTGTACCAGGAAGTGAGCAACAAGACCAGAGGCATCACCCAGCTGGGCCCCTACAGCCTGGACAAGGACAGCCTCTACGTCAACGGTGAGCGGCGCTCCTCCCTCGGCCTCCTCTGCTCTCCATGGCAGCCCTCCCCCAGTGCTGCCCCTTGCCCTCCTCCAGCTCCTGACCCTATGTCTCTCTCTTTTCCCAGGATACAACGAGCAGCCTGTGCCAACCAGTGAGTACCTTGCAGCAGTGGGATGGGATTACAAGACAGCCAGTGCCTCACTCTGGCCTCTCCATTGAACACAGGAGGGCTGGGACTGGGGCATCAGTTCCTGGGGACTTAGGGAGAATTCCAGCCTGTCTCAAAGAGACCAGAGATGACAGGAGACCTCTGCACTCATCCCGCCAGAGGTGTAACAACTAAGATTTTCCAATCTGTAATTCCGGATTTCTGCTCCTTCCAGCTGCCATTCATCCCACAACAACTCCTACCACCCTTGAGCGTTTCACCGTCAACTTCACCATCACCAACCTCCGCTACACTTCCGACCTGGAGAATCCTGACTCGGCCAAGTTCAGATCTACACGAAGGGTTATGAACACAATGGTAAGTGGACAAGCAGTCACCCATATCCTTGACCTCATTGACTGCATCAGGTTGGAAGCAGTGCAGAGACCTGGCCATGGCTTAATTGTGAAACCTCTTCTCTTGGCAGCTTGACCGCCTGCTGAAGAAAAGCAGCATTGCTCCTGTTTTCCATGGATGTGAAACAACTGACTTGAGGTATGGGTTGCACCCATGTGTCCCTTTGCATAGCCCATGCTCCCATAACAGGTCTGGGCTTGGGCTGGAGGATACTTATGTTCTCCAGTGGGAGTTCGTTTCTGCTAATGCTGTCCTGCTCCAGGATGCTCTCCCTGATGCAACTTCCTCTTAGTGGACCCCGTCTAAGCATGTACTCTCATCTTCTCCTGGCCTAGGCTAAGATTATTTGGTAAACTCAAGATTGTTTTTAAAGTCTCTCCAGGCATTTTCCTTATTCTACGGTTAGAGCATTAGTGAAGATGAAGAGCAGTATCGGCGAACTAAATACACACATATTTTTTGAAGGAGACATAGCATTGCAACTTGAAAATTGCTATGGAAGCACAAAGACGCAGCCATGAGTGGAGAATCTTGAAGAGCAGGGTGACTCATGGAGGTCTCTGTGTTTTGCAGGCCGGGCAGCCAGAGGGACGAGACCCGGGTGGACGCCGTGTGCACCTACAGCAAGGAGCCCTGGGCCGCGCCTCTGGACAGGGTGGGGCTGTACCACGAAGTGAGCAACAAGACCAGAGGCATCACCCAGCTGGGCCCCTACAGCCTGGACAAGGACAGCCTCTACGTCAACGGTGAGCAGCGCTCCTCCCTCGGCCTCCTCTGCTCTCCATGGCAGCCCTCCCCCAGTGCTGCCCCTTGCCCTCATGCAGCTCCTGACCCTATGTCTCTCTCTTTTCTCAGGATACAACGAGCAGCCTGTGCCAACCAGTGAGTACCTTGCAGCAGTGGGATGGGATCATAAGACAGCCAGTGCCTGACCCTGGTGTTCTTCAGGGCAGAGGAGTCTTGGGCCTGGGGCTCGGGCATGTGATCCTGGGGACATGGGGATCCTCCCATCCCTCCCCTTGGAGAGCAGGGCTGACAGGACAGCTGTGCACTCATCCAACCAGAGTGCCCTTTTCATGCCCCATCTGTGCTTCTTTCAGCTCCAACACATCCAATGACGACATCTCCTGGTCTTGAGCATTTCACCGTCAACTTCACCATCACCAACCTCCCCTACAATTCTGACCTGGAGAATCCTGACTCAGCCAAGTTCAGGGCTACACAAAGGGTTATGAACACTCTGGTAAGTGGATCAGCAGTGAGCCTATCCTTGACATTATTGGCCTCAGCATCTTGGAGGAGATGGTCTTGACTTAACTGGGAAACTTCTTCCCTTGACAGCTCGACCGCCTGCTGAAGAAAAGCAGCATTGGCACTGCTTACCATGGATGTGAAACAACAGACTTCAGGTATGTATTGCAGTCCAGTATCTACCTGTAAAGACCTCCCTCTGATAATGGAGCCAGTCATACTCATCTTCTCCATTTTAATGTAGGCTGAACATTCCTAATAATTCCCTCCTGCACCTCTGCCTTCCCACTGATGTCCTTCTCTGTTAGACTCCACATGCATTGCCTTTACTCTCTCGGGGTGCTTTAGGCCCTATCCCAAGATTATTCTGAATTCCTCTCAGGCTGTATTGTTCCTGAAGAGCACCAGGACCTTAGTGATGGTGGAGAGCATTGGCTGACCATGACACACATAGTTTTGGAAATCCCACGCAGGAACAGCCATGGACATGCCATGACTGTACCTGGTGGAGAATGTGCAGAGCAGGGTGCTCATGGAGGTCCCTGTGTTTTGCAGGCCAGGCAGCCACAGGGACGAGACCCGGGTGGACGCTGTGTGCACCTACAGCAAGGAGCCCTGGGCCGCGCCTCTGGACAGGGTGGGGCTGTACCACGAAGTGAGCAACAAGACCAGAGGCATCACCCAGCTGGGCCCCTACAGCCTGGACAAGGACAGCCTCTACGTCAATGGTGACAATTTTTTATATTCCTTTAGTTTTCATATTCTTCATTTTCTTCACTTAAAGGTTTTCATACCTTGTCGTATTCATTCAATAATTCATTCCTTCTTTTTTTAAAATATTTTTTTGTTTATTCACTCATTTGCATCTCTCATTGTTTTTGCTGTGTTTACAGTGCCTTCTCATACACTCTACATACGTTTATAATTTTAACTCCTTCTATATATTTTTTTAAAACAGTAAATTAATCTTTTTAAAAGAATAATTTCTCCGTTACCTGAATTTTAATTATTCTATTTATGAATGTCTGAGAAAATATAGAGATTAACCTCTTAAGTTAAATGAAGATCTAGAACTTTTCACCACTTGACAAAATCATGCATAAATTTTCCATGTAGAAGTTTTATGATTCTTTGGCCATGGCAGTGTGGTTGGAACTTGATGATCTTTAAGTTCCCTTCCACCCCAAACCATTTTGTGATTCTAAACTGGATTTTGGCAATTGGTAAATTCCCTCTAAACATCCCTAGGAAAGGGAGAATCCTGTTCACTGCTAAGAAAAGCAGCACCTTGCCAACAAAATAATGTGCATTTATTTATGGTGCCTGGATAGTCACCATACCAATCTTTCCTAGGGAATGTTTACACAGGAGCTCTCATACATGTTTTGTGCTCTAGTGTGTGCCAAACCTTCCCAACTGTAAGGCACTTCCTCAAATCCTGTCCCTTTTCTTCCCCCACAGGCCATCATGAAGTGCAGCCTGAACTATGTAAGTACCATTAAGGAGAAATTGAGGGGCAGGAAGATTTTGCTAATTAGCAACAGCCAAAACAGCAAGTTGGAGTAATTAAGCAAGAGCACTGCTGGTCTATAAAATAGTGTTAGTAGAATTTGTGTGCCTGTTAGGGAACCACAACTTATATAGCCCTGAAGCCACACAGAATATCTGGGAATTTTACCTAGAGCTGGGATGTTGAACACAAATGGTATTTTCAAGCAATGACTTTCCTTTCTCATTACAGCTACTCATCAAAGCACCCAACCTCTGGCACCAGCAATAAGGAACTTCACTCTGAACTTTACAATAACCAACCTCCAGTTCAATGCAGATCTGCAGAATCCCAATTCCAGGAGATTCAAGTCAACAGAAAAAGTCATGTACCACTATGTAAGTCTTGCAAACAATGCCCTGCTGGGGCACAGTTCTCTCAGTATCTCTCATCTCTTACCTTCACTGGCACATTTTGCTTACTTCCATGTTCTTACTCCATTCCCAGGTTGATCCTTTACTCCAAAGGAGCAGCATTGGCCCATCTTATATTGGCTGCAAAGTAATGGCATTCAGGTAAGAGCCATGTCTTATGGGAAAAGTCCCCATTCCCTGCTTCTTAAAATTCGCATTTCTCAGCATTTAACTCATCTCTGGGTATTTTCTTACATGGTAGCAATGTCTGAGGGGTTTTCTGATTCCTCTCTTTTTGACTGCATACTAGAAGTCAAGATAGATTTTTCAATAATGACTAAACCAATGCCTCATTTCCTAGGTCCACGAAGAACAGGGATGACACAGGAGTAGATGCCATGTGCAGCTCTAGGGATGAGCCTTCAGATCCCAAATTCAACAGAACAATCATTTACCATGAGCTGAGCAAAATGACCAATGGCATCACCCAGCTGGGACACTACAGCCTCAACAGCCAGAGCCTCTACGTCAATGGTAATGAGACCTTCTCAAGGAATTTTTCCTAAAAAGATTGTGGATTCTCTGTCTCTGGAATTGTATATGACCATGTGGGATGGAGCTCTGAGCACCCTGGTCTAAGTTAAAGTTGTCCCTGTCCAGGGCAGAGAGGTGGAACTGGATGGTCTTTAAGGTCCTTTCTGCCTCAAACCATTCTGGGATTCTGTGTTGGAATCATGGAACCACTATGGTTGGAGAAGACCTCCGAGATCAAGTCCAACCTTCAGTGTTGGCACAGACTAATTTGAATTTAGAATTAAGAAGATTTAATTTATCTCTCAAAACAGAGAACAAAAATTAGGGGGCAAAACCCCATCAGTCACCGAGTTAAAAGTCTTGAATTCAGTAACCACAATCTTATAATAAAATCCCCTGTATTTAGTCCTGCTAAGACTGTCTTGGAATATTTTCCTGATAATTTTCCATTTGTTTTTCAGGTTACAATGAACCTCACAGTCCATCCTGTAAGTATATTTTAAAACAAATACAAGTTAAGGCTACTTAAAGGCATAAATTGATTTTCTTTCCTGCTGATTTGGCAATGTTTGTAACATTGCAAAACGTCTGAAGGGTGGGATCATGTTCATATGAGTTTTTTCTCTGAGAAACCCAATAACAGCAATGTCTTATGAAGACTCTATTCTTATTTTATCATTGTCATTTTTGTTCTCTCTTGCAGCAATAAAATCAACCACCACACCAAGCCCAGGAGCAATCACGGAGCACTTCACCCTGAACTTCACCATAACCAACCTCATGTTCACCACAGACCTGCAGACACCAAATTCCCGTAAATTCCGCTCTGCTGAGAAAATAATGAAACACTATGTAAGCCAAAATTCTGTTGTTTTTCACTGAAATCACCCAGGTTTTTGGGGTTCCTGTGTTCACAAAGACTTTTCCTTGCCAGATTGACCCCCTGCTTCAGAAGAGCAGCATTGGCCCCCATTTCACCAGCTGCAAAGTGACAGGATTCAGGTGAGCAATAACCACAGAGATTCACTTGGAACTGCAGCAAATGGATTTCCTTACATTTGACTGACACTTTAATAATTGTTCTCTTTTTTCAAATAGTTGCTTTCATTATAATAAAGCTTCTAGGCCATTTTGTGTGGTCATTATCTTACAAAGCCTATTTCTTTGTAAGACCATATCTCAGTGATTTCTGCAGCTCATCTGAGAACTGTGGGCAGATTAATTTGGAGGTTTTTTTAATCACATCAAATCAAACAAACAAACAACAAAAAAAAAACCCAAAATATTTTTAATAACTAACAGAAGCACCATGATATTAAATTCCTCAGGCCTGGGAAGACCAAGGATAGCACAGGAGTGGACACCATCTGCAGCTATGGAAAGGGCTTTGAGGTGCCCAAGTTTAACCCAGCTGGGGTTTACCAAGAGCTGAAGAGAATGACAAATGGCATCACCAAGTTGGGAATCTACAACCTGGACAACAAGAGCCTCTATGTCAATGGTGAGTATTTTGATTTTCCCACTCCTTCAGGCTCTGGTGCAGTTTGGGATCACATACGTTCTCAGGGATCACCTCAATGTTAAAAAAAGTCACTTTAAGGAGAAGGTCTAGAGTTTTCTGCATAATTTCTCTGTGTAAAATGAAGTATAAGATTTAAAATCTTTCCATGTCGACATTTTTGAAAATCTTAATTTCTGTATTACATTGAAGAGTGAACTTAATTTTAGTCTTGACCTCGATCATTCACCTGTCTCTGAACATTTCACCTGATTCCTGTCCCACAGTGTTTAATTAAACATTGGCACGCATGTTTTCTCATTGTAGCTCTGTTCTTCCAAAGCACCTTGTTCTGCCTAAGCTTTGTTTGCTTAATATAATCACACCCTTGGGGCCTGAATCTGATGAACCAGGCCCCAAGTCATTCCTTTTAATCATCCCCTCTCCACTTCCATTCTCCAAAGTGGATGCTCTCTTCCATAACTCTTTCTCTTGCATTTCCTTTCAGATTACAATGAACCCCTTGAGAGATCTCGTAAGTATTTTGCCAAATTCATTTTTCCACATTCCTTTCACCAAATTAATTTCATTGGGAAGCTCTCAAAGGAGCAATGCCCAGAGAAAATCAGAGGGGAAGAGATTATTCAGAGTAGCCTTGAGGTGTGCTGGGAGTAGGGATGTTTTGAAAGTAAAACAGCTTTTTTTTTTGTAGGAAATTCCTAATCCTTCTTCCCTTTGATTACAGCCCGGAGCACCACAGCTGCACCAAAACCAACATCCAGGAATTTCACACTGAACTTCACCTTGACCAACCTCCGCTACAATGCAGATCTGGCTGCCCCAAATTCCCGCAGATTCCTTTCCACAGTGAAAGTTATGAACCACTATGTGAGTCTGGCTCTGCTTTTGCCCCTTTTGGGTCTTGATGGTGACCTAAATCCTCCTGCTTTAAACTCAGGTGTGATTTCCAGCTCTCAATTGTCCTTTTTTTGACAGCTTGACCCTCTTTTCAAGAGGAGCAGCATAAGCTCTGTCTACACAGGATGTAAAGCCATGACATTCAGGTAAGATTTGGAATTCCAGAATCACAGGATGGGTCAGGTTTGAAGGGACCTCAGTGGGTCACCTGGTCTCACCTCACTGCTCCAGCAGGGTCACCCCACATGGATTGTATCCAGATGGCTCTGGAATATCTCCAGTGAGGAGATTCCACAGCTTTTCTGAACAATCTGTTCCAGTGTCTGGTCACTGCACAAAGAAGTTCTTCCTCATGCTCATCAACTTCCTGGGCATTAGTTCCTGTCTTGTTCCTCTTGTCCTATTCCTCAGCACTGAAGAGCAGAGCCTGGTCCCTGCTCTGAGCCCTCCCTGCAGACACTAAAAATATCTGAAAGAATACTAAAAGTGCCTGAAATACTAAAATACCTAAATATAAAACACGTTAAATACTCCTGAAATTAACCAGTTCTTTACCCACCCTCACACACCTTCAATTTGTGGCTGGTCTGAAGCCAGAAAACAGCAGCCAGTGACATCTCCCTGTTCAGCCAGGAATTTCATTAGCTGGTAAAATCGTTTTGATACCTAAATGTCATCACCCCAATTCTGGACAGCCTGGTGAAGGATGCAGGAGCCCATTGGCACTGAGGGTTTGGTGTCTGTCCTAAAAACCCCACAGGAAGTTCTGGCAGCAGAGCAGTGTCCCAAAGAACGTGTCTGACATTTTTCCCCAGGTCTGGAAGCAGGGATGACACAAAAGTGGACGCTGTGTGCAGCTACAATGGCAGCCTGGCCAGCTTTGGCAGAGAAAAGCTTTACCAGGAGCTGAGCACCATGACAAACAATGTCACCAAACTGGGCCACTACAGCCTGGACAGGAGCAGCCTGTACGTCGATGGTAAGCATCCATGGGGATAACAGGATTTTGGGATCTCCTGGAGATCATTCCTCATCCCTGGGGCCTGAGCACTGATGAACATTTTGGTTTGTTGGTTTTCTTTAAGTTTGACACAATGACAAAACCATCCTACAGGATATTGCCAAGAATTTCCATTCCTTAAAACAGACAAATTCTGGGCAAATCTCACTGTTACAGTGTATGATCTAAGCAGGGATGTATCTATATTGCCTTTATGATATGAACAGATGTAAAAGTAAATTCACTCTACCCTTTTTATTTAGGTTTCACCCTCACAGACACAACTGCCACCAAAAAGCCTGTCCTGACTGCAGGCAAACTGGGCTACAGACTGAACTTTAGAATAGTCAATGAAAACCTCACCAACCCTGACTCCCAGTCTCCAGAATACAGAGCAGCAGTAGAAAGCATCACCAACAAGGTAAGGAGGTATTTGAGAATGTGTCTGGCTGGTCACTTTTTGAAGCAACTATCAAAGATATATGTCTGAATTTAAAAAAGTAATTTAAAAATCAGGATTTGGGAACAAAAATTTCTAGAATCTGAAAGATAAGATTGGCTTTTGATTCAGTTTTGGTATTAAGTTGTACCTGGGGTTGCCATCCCTGCCCATGGCAGGGGACTGGGACTGGAGGATCTTTAAGGTCCTTTCCAACCCAAACCATTTGATGACTCCATGGGGTCTCATGAAATTCTCTCCAGTCAAAGACATGGACTGCAAAAAGCCAGAGCTGATGTGTTAAATGAACACACCCCAGCATTTCACTCCCACCTCCAGAGGTGCATCCAAGGCCAATCCCTGCTGCCAAACCCCTGGTCAGCACATCCATGATTCATTCTTAGAATCCAACATTTTCTCTTCAGTACCAATCCAATTTATCAGCCTGATAAGGCCCTGATCAGGTGGTTTTGCTCTCTTTGAGCTGTGAGGTTGGGATGTCACTCAGGACTCTGCTCTCCCACACTGGCATCCTGCTCAGATAAGGCAGCAAGGCTGGAAGTCAGACCCCACCACCAGAAGGTGCCTATTCCAAAGTAAAACCCAACCCTCATGAAATCCAACCAGCAAAAAATAACCCTGGTGTTTCTCCAGAGCTCAAGTCCCTCCTGCTGCCCTAAAGCCTCCACCACAGTGCCCAAACTCATTAATATTTAATGTGACATTTTAATTTCAGATGAATCAGTTATACCGCCAGAGCGACCTGCGGGACCAGTTCCTGACCTGCAGGATCACCGGGCTGAGGTCTGGGATAAAATCTGATTTTGTCTAAAGATTGCAACACTCTGGCACCACTCCCCCATGGCTGAGTGCCACTGGCCCCTGAGGAATTCCTCCTTTCTGTTCTCCTGTAGGAAACTGATGCCCTAAGGAGGCATTTCCAGAATTTGTCAGTTTGAATTTTTTTTAACTAGGGTTTCTCAGTCAGGGTTTCTTTAAGGCACTCTCAGGTGTCTGAGTGTCCCAGGAACTTCAGATTCCATCTTTTTACTGGAAGCTGGTGATCCTGTGACCTCTGCACTTCTCTCAACCTGAACTCCACTAGATTTTAAAAGTGAGCTGTCCTGCTCAGGATGGAATAAGGCTTAGACAATGGACCCTCCCCACAGGGCCAAAGCTTTTAAAAACCTAAAAGTGCTGCTCTTTCCTTGCACTCATGCAACCTCAATTTTCCCAGAGAAGAGGTAAAAATTTAATTCCTATCCCTGTCCAAAGGGAAAGCCCCAACCAGCCCATTCCCTACCATTATCCCACCACGTTACTTTGAACCACTCCACCTTCAGAGCAGCAGGAACCCTTCAGGAAACTCCTTCCCACACAGACCTTCCTGCCCATCCCATTTCTCTGCAAACCTCTGTTCCTCTGCCCACAGGCCTGGATCCATAGTGGTTGACTGCCAGTGCTTCTTCCAGCCTGACCCCAACATCAACAGGGCTGTGGTTGAAAGGACTTTCCAGGACAGGATCTCCAACACCTCTGGGCTGTGGCTGGGGAGCAGCTACCGACTGCAGGAATTCTCAGTGGACAGTACGTGCATCAAATCCCTTCCCAGTGTCCACATGGATAACCCACTTTGCCACAGCACACTCAGAATCTCCCAAATCCTGCTCTGTCAGAGCACAAATAAATCCATTTTTAAGTTGAATCACTGGACTCTGAGTTAGGCCATTCAGTCCTCTAGGCATTGATGGCTTAAGGGGTTATTCAATATTAAGGTGTTCTTCAAAATTAAGGTGCTTTCAGTATTAAAAAATCAGAAAATGAAGTGTGAATTGCTTACCACGACTTCAACCATGCAGAGTTAAAAGGACTTTCAGCTTTTTTTCCCAATGTGCAGCATCCCAAAGAAATGAACAGCCTGGTTCCTTTGGAGTTTCCTGTCAGACTCCAGTGCAACTCAAGTTCTGCCAATCTAAGACTTTAAGCTAAAAGGGTGCAGCTCAGTGCTGCATGGTGGGAAAGCCTCAGTTTCTCTCTGCTAGAATTTAATTTTCCTCTCCATTTTCAGCCTTGGAACTCTCAGTTGAGGCAGCAACTCACAAGACACCCCTCGAGTCTGGCAAAGAAAACTTCGGATTAAATTTCCGAATCTCCAACCTCCCCTACTCGCCAGAACTGCAGGACTCCAGCTCCCAGATGTACCAAGAGAACAAAGAGAAGATTGAGAAAGAGGTGAAATGAACAGCAAGAGCTTGAGCTCACTGTCCAAAGGATGTGTTAAATCAACTCAGTTTTCCTCAACTGTTTTGTTTCTCCCCATCAGCTCGAGGTATTCAGGAGCAGCCACCTGAAGGACCAGTTTGTTGGCTGCACTGTGGAGAGCTTTGGGTATGTCCAGTGCTTTTTTCAAGCCCCAAAAGAGCAGTTCAGGAGGACATTTAGGGTGCCCACCCCTCACTGCCAACCTCTGTGTCCCCAGTGACACACGGGAGTCACTTCATTCTCCCTCAGTCAGTTTTGCCTTTACCACAAAAGGTTTCTGTCCAAACAGAGCTGGTTTTGTTTCGGTGCTTGCAGAGCTGTTTCCATGCACGAACAATCCCAGGGTAAAGCAAACACGTTCATTTTCTCATTTAACGTGTTCAAATGAGCTCAAATTCCACTGATACACAGCAGGGAAACCAAGTGACCACACAACTGACCAGCCTGAGGACAAAATCTGCCTCTGTGAGGCTCCTCCAACTACCTTGGGAGGAGCAAAGCAGCTGAGTAGATCTAACTTTTAGAAATAGAGTTGATTTACCTCTTAGAGTTGATTTTCCTCTTAGAAATAGAGCTGATTTAACACTCAGAAACAGAGTTGATTTTCCTCTTAGAAACAGCTGATTTACCTCTTAAAAATACCTTGCTGGGGATTAAATCAGTGGATGGATTTCACAAGGCTGCAGGAGTTCCTGTCTCACCCAGAACAAGCTGCTAAAAGTGATCCCATCCCAATCAAACATGGCTGGGACATCTGCAAACCTGAGACTCCAAACCCCTCTCCCTGCTTTACTCAGCTCTGCTTCATTTTCTCTCCTCTCTGCCTGTCACCCTCCAGGCCTGTCCATGGCAAAGGACACACAGAGGTTGCCTCAATCTGCAAGTTCACCCTGGATCCCCTCTCAGGGACTTTACAAGAGCAGGAGGTGTTTGAGGAGCTGAAACTCCTGACCCAGGGCTTCACCAGGCTGGGCCCCAGCTATGAGCTGGACCAGCAGAGTCTGGTGGTGGAAGGTGAGAGCTCCTGGAGGGACATTTTGGGGAATTCTTCCTCATTTTGTTTAAATCAGCTCCAGAGTTCCATTCCTCATCTGTCCCACTCCTCATTTCAGGTTACTCTCCACTCAAGACGGATGAACCAGAGTCCAAAAGATCTGGTAGGTGCTTTTTTGGCAAGGATTGACCCAACAGCCACTGAATACTTGAGCTCTGATAAAAAATTGAACCCTGGTAAATACTTGAGCTGTAATAAATTAGCATCAGATATCTTGGAATGGGGCTAATCCCATGGAAAAGACAAAAAATCCAGGGCTCTTGGTAGCAAACAGCAGGTGCCACCAGCCTGAGGGGAATGGAATTGAAGGACAGGCAGAGGCAGTGCATTTTGGGAACTGTTTGAAAACTCTGGCACCAAGAAATTTTGATAACTGCAGTATTTTTTTAAAAAAGACCAGACCAGATATGGTTTAGCTTAGCTACAACCCCACAACCAACAGCAAACAGGAGAGAGAAAAAAAAAATACCCTGAACTGTTACTTTCCCATGCACCACACACACTCTGGTAAAACAACTGCAGCTTTTGCTGACACTCTGAGCCCTGTCCCTGTCCCCAAAAGAGTCCAGAAGCAGTTAAGACAGAACTTTGTCACTCTGAACATCCCTGGAATCAGCTGGGGGCTCTGCTGCTCCCTGCAGTGAGATTTAAGGTTGTGGATCCCTGAACCCTCACTCCATTTTCCCAGATTTCTGTAATTTGCACCTACAGAGTGCAAATTCTGAACTTTGCCAGGGTGAGATAATAATCATAATCCTACAGTGAAGAGTCTCTAACCCTGATGTGCCCTTTTTTTTTCCCCTTTTCAGAGCTTCAGTACTGGGCCATCATTCTCATCTGCCTTTTCACCCTGCTGGGCTTCATCCTCCTCCTCTTATTGTGCTTCCTGGTGAGTGTCCCCTTTGCTGTCCCACTGTCCCTGCAGAGCCACAGGAGGGACATTCACACACATTCCCAAGGATCCCAGTGGGAAACAGCAAAATCCACCCCAAATCCTTCAGTCCCTGCCAGCTCTTCCAAGCACTGGGGATGAGGAAGGGAATTCAGAGTCAGCTAAGCAGATTTTTAGAAAAGGAAGAAGAATTTTCTTTTTAAAAAAGCAGCAGGATCGTGGCTGGCACTGAGTTTTTGCAGAGGGAAAAACACAAACCCAACACCAAGATGAGGAGCAGGAATTAGGGAATCCACAGGTGGGAATAGAGAATCCTCTGCAGCATTTCCTAAACCTCTGTCCTGTCCAAATACCTGCAGGATGAGCAGGTTCCAGGTGGGGCAGTGCCAAAACCAACATTTTTAACAGCCTGTGGGAACTGCATTGAGAATTTTGTATTCAGGGCTCTTTACAGACTGCTGCAGCCTGGCAGAGCCAACTCCAGCTGCAAATCCTTGGAAAAGGCACAGGACATCCTCTTCCCATCTCTGGTGGTGTTTTGATGGGGAACAAAATCTTAAAAGCACTGCTTGAAAAACCTTGCTTTGTAGCAGCTGAGGAGAAGTTAAATCTACAGAGAGCAGGGAGGTTCAGGAGACAAAATTACAGCCAGCAGGATTTAAGAGAGGAAACTCCTCTTCTGCAGAGCTGCCTCACAGCTTTAGGCATTTTGGGATTTTTATTCCCAAAGTCTCTCCCTTCCACCTGGCAATGTGATTTGGGGACACCTAATGGTGGGCAGAGCATGGATTCAAATTTTGCCATTAATTTGGGTCTTTTTGCCATTCATTTTGTTCTTCTCCCATTAATTTTTGTTCTTCTCCCACCAGGTCCTCTCCTGCCTGAGGAGAAAGTCCCACCAGTACCAAGTGCAGCAGGGCCTGTATGGGTTGTACTTCCCCCACCTGAGCACAGGGAAGGTTCACTGACACCTCAACTTGGTCTTCCCAGACCTGTCTGTCCACTGATGAAGGAAAAATAGCTACAAAACCTAGGAAATAGTTATTTTATAAATTATTTCACCGTTTTATCTCGCCTTGAGACAAATCTTTGCACTATTGCCATGATTCTTTTCATACTCCAGGAAACTGCCAACAGTGCAGGTGCTGAGGAAAATATTTTTTTAAAGCACTGCAGTGTTTTATATAAATATAAATTTTATATAATTATTACACAACCAAAGGAAAATAAAAGCTACCAGGAGCTGCATTTTGCAAAGCCCTCCAGTGTTAATGTCAGTTTTCTGAAAAAGGCTTAAAATTATACTAATTTGGAGATTTTTGGGGACTGACTGCTGTAGACTTAGAAATCCCACCTAGATTTTAGCTTTTTCACCACTGAGCTTTAAAAATGTAAATATCTTAAATTAATTCAAATATTTTGTCTATTTATAATGATGACATTATGATGTAAAGAGACCTTGTTAAATCTGTCACACAGCCAGGCTGTGTTCTTTTGAGATTGTTCCTGATTTCAGTTCATTAAATATCACGTTTTACTGCCATGAAGTTGTGTTTCCTCTTTATCAGCATTTCCATCATCCCAAATCAGAAATTCTGCAGAAATCCCAGAGGTTTTGCTCCTCAGCTCCCATCCCACACAGGATCTGTTTTTAGAGTTCAGCACCTTTTCCTTCCCCTCTCCCCCAGCCAGAACTGCCCCAAAACTCCCATTTCATGCCCCAATTTCCTGCTGAGCACAACTCAGGGCTGTTTCTCTGCAATTATTCGATCCTTTCGTTAAATAACTGTCGGAAAGTGAAAGCATTCCATTAGAATTAACAAAGCCACAATTAGTCATTAATCCTTCCACTGCAGGCAATGTTTCCATGCAACCAGAGTGGGTTTTGCTTTCAAAGCCAAGCTCCTCCAGGGCAGGTCCAACCAGTTCACCCCCAGCTCAGAGTTTCCTGCAGAGGATTAGGATCTGTTTGCTCGCTCAAACAAAGGGCTTGAAGCACCAATTATGTCAGCAAACATCGATTAAAAGCTCTCAGAGCTCTTGCACAACACCCCTGTGGTGTCCCTGTCACCCTGAGTGTCCTGAGCTGCCACCCTGAGGCAGGGATTTGGGGAAGGAATTCCCAGCTCCCAGTCTGAGCAAGAAAAGCTGAGTGAGCCAGCAGGGCTGAGTGCAGCCACGAGAATCAAAAATTCCTGGAAGGGACCCTCAGGGATCATCAGTGCAGCCCCTGCCCTGCCCAGACCCCCCAACAATCCCCCCCTGCCCATCCCTGAGAGCGGTGTCCAAACGCTCCTGCAGCTCTGGCAGCCTTGGGGCCGGGACCATTCCCTGGGGAGCCTGGGCAGTGCCCAGCACCCTCTAACAGGGGGGAAGAACCTTTCCCTGAGCTCCATGCCAAGGCCTGACACAGCTCTGTGCCATCAGAGCAGAGTGGAAAAGCCCTGGATCTTTTCTGACTGTCCCTGCTCTGCCTCAGTTTCCTTCCTCCTGGTTCCCCTCTCCCCTGGGGAGTCTCCCACTCCCAAAAAGCCACAAGTGAAGCCAACAGCAGAGATGAGAAGCTGGCTCACTCTGAGAGAGGAAGGTCCTGGTTTTTGGACCTGTTCCCTGGATATTCTGAATTTTCCTTTTCCTGCTGTAGCCCCAGGGGAAACCAAGGATCACACCAGGAGTCACATCACCTCCTGCCCAGGGTTTGGAGAGCAGAGACCCAGCACACCCTGCAGGGCAGAGCTGGCATCGCTGTCCCATCCTGTCCAGGGACAAAAGGGAATGAAAAAATCCAGGAGTTTCCCAGGGAGCACTCCAGGCCCAGGACTATAATCTGCCCAGGCACATTTATCACAGAAAGGCACAAGCAGCTGATCTAATGCAAAAAATCCTCGATGTGGCTCTGCATGACCTGTTTGTGGGGATCCAAAATGCCAAGGAAACCTCTCCAGCACCATTCCTGAAGGAATTGTTCCTTTCTGCAGGAGCAGCTGCAGAGCATCCCCCCCTGCCCAGCACAGCACCAGCACCCACTGCCAGCCCAGGATGTGCCAGGTACCACCAACCCCACCCACCTCTGCCATCCTGGGCAGGGGGCAAACCCCCAGCTGAGCCCCAAAACCAGAATTAAAGCTGGAAAACAATGAGAAAGGAGCACCAAGACAGCAGTGAGGGGAGGGAGCACCTTGGAGGGAGAAGGGGCTCAGGGGTGCTCTGGTGCCCATGAGCCTCAGTCCAGGGCTGCTTTCCAAGGAAAATGAGTCCCCATGTTCCATGGTGCTCCTGAGCATCCCCTGGGCTGGGTCAGACTCAGCTTTGTGCTGGGCTTGCAGGGCTGGGCCAGCTCAGCACCAACCAGGGGCTCAGCCCCTTCCCTGGGCAGGGCTTGGGCTGGGGAAGGGCAGAGCAAGAGGATGGAGAAGCTCCAGAATCTTCTCCCAGCTCCTGCTGCAGCCCCTCCCTTAACCCCTGCCCAACCTTTCCCTCCCTCTGCCTCTCTTGTCCCCTTCCCCTGCAGCTGCACCAGGGCAGCTCCTCAGCCTTCCTGTCCTTGTGTTTGTCCCCAGGGCACCCAGCTGAGTCTCTGCTGCCACCAGAGGGTGACCTGGCTGCTGGCAGCACTGATCCCACCCTGCCCAGCCCTGCCTGGGAGCTGCTGCCAGCTCACAGCCCCTTTATCAGTCTCAGTGAACACTGGGAACCTGCCTGAGCTGCACAGATAACATCAGCTGCTCCTCATCCTCTCGCAGCATTTCCTGTTCCATTTGGAAAAACTCAAAAGCACATGAACAGCAGTTTTATCCAACCACTGTAAGTACACCAACCTTTGGTTAAAACAATGCTTGCTTATTTTGAATACAATACCTGCTTGTAAGCCTTAAAATACAATGCACAGAGCTCCATTATTTAGCTTAGAACTTCCTAATATCTTGCCAGATAGACTTTTCTGCAGCTTGGGGAGTTATTCTAGCCAAGCTTTAATACACAGACCATTGTTCTATCTGTCTTTGCTTTCCACATCTCATAGAACTTTTCTGCTGACAAATCTTATGGCTCCTGCTTAGCTCTAATTGCAGTTCTGCTGTTTCTGAGGCCTTTTTGCAGCTTTCCCAAAACCCTCTAATTTCAAGGATTCCCACACCCAACACCTGCCTGGCACTGCCTGGGAATTGCTGCCAGGTCACAGCCACTTTATCAGTCTCTCCTGAGCTGCACAGATAACATCAGCTGCTCCTCATCCTTCTCCCCAGCAATTCATTTTCCATTTGGCTCTTCCAGATGGAAAAATGCTGTGGAAGCAGCTGTCAGGAATCTGTTTGTGCAGCAAGGCCCCCCCTTCAGGGAGTCACACTCACACCCCTGCCACCTCCTGCTCTCAGCATCAACCCAGCACCACTTCCCAGGGCCAGAATTCCACCCTGTCCCACCTTTCATGGAGATAACAGGGGTGACCTGAGCTGCTTGTCCAGAGCAGGGTCCAGACCACCCAGCCCAGCTGGGATTTACAGCTCCATGGGCAAGAGCTCACCCTTCCTGCCCACCCCCCTCAGTCCTTCCTCTAATTAGTTAATTTATCTAATTGCATCTCATCAGCTTTTCTCCACTGGGAGCCTCATCCTTGGGCAGCCAGGAGATGTTCACCATGCCCAGCCAGGAATTTAATTTGGGAACTGGTTGTTTTAGCAGCAAATGCATAATTTTGTTAGTGCCAATTGCTGAATTTACTGGCACAGCTTGGTGTCACCTGCAGGGTTTGGTGTCACCTGCAGGGTTTGGTGTCACCTGTAGGGTTTGGTGTCACCTGTGGGGTTTGGTGTGACCTGCAGGGTTTAGTGTCACCTGTAGGGTTTGGTGTCACCTGTAGGGTTTAGTGTCGCCTGCAGGGTTTGGTGTCACCTGTAGGGTTTGGTGTCACCTGTAAGGTTTGGTGTCACCTGCAGGGTTTGGTGTCACCTGTAAGGTTTGGTGTCACCTGTAGGGTTTAGTGTCACCTGCAGGGTTTGGTGTCACCTGTAGGGTTTGGTGTCACCTGTAAGGTTTGGTGTCACCTGTAAGGTTTGGTGTCAGGGTTTGGTGCCCCCTGCAGGATTTGGTGTCCCCTGTAAGATTTGGTGTCACATTCATGGTTTGGTGTCCCCTGCATGGCTTGGTGTCCCCTGCAGGGTTTGGTGTCCCCTGTAAGGTTTGGTGTCCCCTGCAGGGTTTGGTGTCCCCTGTAAGATTTGGTGTCCCCAGCGGGGTTTGGTGTCCCCTGCAGGGTTTGTTGTCCCCTCCCCAATTCCAACCAGCCCAAGGGACACTCACCTGTGCTCAGGGGGCAGCTCAGCGGTGCCAGTCCCAGCACGGTGACAGCGGTGGCTCCGGGCAGGGCCCCTGGTGTCCAGCAGGGTGTCCCAGAGGTGCTGCTCCCTGCAGGGCTGAGTCCCCCCGCGCCGGGGCACAGGCGGCTGCACAAACCCAAACTCGGGGTTCCACTGACCCCACCCAGCCCCCGGTGATGTCACAGGGCCCGGGCACATCCCACATTCCCGGAGCTGCCCCTGGAGCCGGGAAAGGCCCTGCCAGGAGCTGGGCACTGCAGGGATGGGGCAGGGGGGTTCTGTGGGGTGCCAGGGATGCTGGAAGGATGCTGCAGGACAATTTCTCCCAGCTCTCTGGCCAGCAAAGAGCTTGAGTCTCAAATGGATCCCAAGTGGTCACTTCAACACCCCAGAAACTTTCCAGAGAAAAAAGTTCATCCCTCCCTGGAAACCCAGCCCCAAACTGGGGCTGCCTGGAGGGAGGAGCAGCCCCTGGGATCCCCCAGAGCCACAGGGCTGTCCCTGCCCTGAGCTGTGACACCATGTGCCCACAGGTGTCACCTCTGCTGTAGGTGGCTTTGCTGATCCCCAGCACTGCAAGAACCAAGATTCTTCCAAATCTAAATAATCACAATCTTACACTGCCTGATTTCACAGCCCCAGGGAGGGCAGAGCATCAGTATTTGCACTCCAAATCCAGCTCAGCTCCTTTGGCTTTGGCAGCAAAGGCTGAACAGCAGCCCCCTGTGAGGGGCAACTGGGCTTGGACTGAGATTCAGAAATTAAATAATAATAAATTCTAATCAATAAAAACAACTCCCTGATGTTTACAGGAGGTGAATCCCCATCTCCCAGGTGATATCCAAGCTGTGGGGATGTGGTCAGTGAGGTCCCACCTCAGCCCATCCCCAGGGTAGTCACACTCAACATCCTCAACCTCCTCTGAGCACCTTCAGCATCCTCCAACCACTGTGCCTCAGCTCTGGCACTGTGTCCCCATGGGTGTCACCTCTGCTGGAGGTGACATCACTGAGCCCCAGCATTACAAGAAGCAACACAAAAAAAATCCCCAAATGAGAGCACGAAACCCCTCAGGACCCTTGAGCACCCTTGGTTTTCCCACCACATTCCTGCCCAAAGCATGGAGCATCCTGGGGGTGCTAAACCCACACAGGACACAGAGCTGGAAAATCCCATCCCTGGGGCTGGAGGTGCCTCCCCCCTCCATGTCCCTGTCCCAGTCCCTGTCTGTGTCCCTGTCCCTCCCTGTCCCTGTCCCTCTCACCATGTGTGTTGGGTTGATGTGGCCAGAAATGTGGATTCTGTCACCATCTGTTAAAACCAGGTGGGGCAGTGCCCCTGATCTCCTGGCACACATTATCTGCTCATGGGCCAGCTTTAAACCAGCTGGGGCAATCATCTTTATCTTTCCCACAGCCCATCCTCCCTCCAGGAGAGATCTCCTGTTCATGGCCATTGAGTCCCAAGGCATGGCTGATAAAATTCCATCATCCCATGGGAGATGCTCCAGCCAGGGCAGGAGCCAAGCCTTTCCTACCCAGATAAAAACTGAGATTTTGGACACCAAGGCACCTTCTTTCCACTGGATCCCAGAGGAAAGCCAGACCTTCCCACATCATCCCTGCACCTTCAGAGGAAACTGCACCTTCTCCAGGAGCACTGCTCCAGCTGAGCCACATCTGTCACTGCAGGAGGATGCAGCCACCATGGAATGGGACTGTGCCAACACCCTGACTGACTGACGGGTGTCAGCTTGGATTCTGACTCTGTCAGTGTTTTGGGATTGTTCTTTGTAATACTGCATTTCTATTTTAATTTTCCAGTAAAGAACTGAAATTGCTAATTCCTATATCTTTGCCTGAGAGCCCCTTAACTTCAAATTTATAATAATTTGGAGGGAGGGGGTTTACATTCTTCATTTCAAAGAGAAGCTTCTGCCTTTATTGGCAGACACCTGTCCTTCAGACCAGGACACTGTGGCACAGCCTCTCTGCTCTTCCAGCCCTGCTGCCCCATCCTGCAGCTACACAGAGCCCCAAAGGTGACCCTGCCAAGGCCATCCTGGGGCTGGGGACATCCCCTGGCTGAGCAGCAGGGCCACCAGTGCTGGCCCTGGGGACAGGGGCTGTGCCCAGGGGGGACACAGAGCCCTGGGCAGGGACCCCCCAACCCCGGGGTTGCCAGGGCAGGGCTTCCACTGACCCACCCTGAGCCAGTGATGTCACAGTGCCCTTGGGGACATCCCCCCCCAATCCCACTGGATTCCATGGGGAGTTCTAGCCCCATGGGATGTGCTCCCTGCCCAGGGAACTGTGCAGGTTCTCTGGGATGGGGGTCCCCAGTCCCAGCCTGGAGCAGGGACACCCCCCAGTCCCTGCCCTGCTCCAATGGCCCTGGGACCACCAGGCTCTGGGATCACCCTGGCAGCCCCACAGCAGCAGGACACCTCCCCAGAGCATGGGGAGCATCCCCAGAGCTGCCCCAGGAGCCAGGAAAGGCCCTGCCAGGAGCTGGGCACTGCAGGGGATGGGACAGGGGTGTCACAGGGCTGGGGCAGGGGGACAGAGGGGAGGCAGGAATGTGGGATGGGGCAGGGAGGAGGGGTCAGGGATGCTGGAGGCATCTGGCAGGACACTTTCCCTGTGATTTCTGACTAGCAAAGAGGGTTTTGTTCTCAAATAGACTCCAAGTGCTCACTTCATTTCCCCTGAAACTCCCAGAGAAAAACCAGTTCATCTCTCTTTGTTGCATTTTAGGCCACAGGAGCAGCAGAAAGGATAATGCAACATAGTTCCTTGTGCAATGGAGAAGCAAAAGAAAGAGCTTTATTTAAAGAAACACTGCACATATATATAGGGTAGTACATGAAAAACAAAATAGAAAAGATTCATTGGTCCAAGAAGGCAACACCTCTCTGAAAACATACTTTCTGCAAAATATGACGAGACACTCACACAGCTCTCACCCACTCTGCAGGTGCACAATCATTGTTATAATTTCTTATCCTTGTGAAGGCTGAGAAAGGCAAGATTTCAAGGCTGCTTTTTCCCTGGCTCCCAGCAGCATCCAACAACATCTCCTTACAGCCCCAGCCCCAGTCTGAGCTCTCTGGAGGGAGGAGCAGCTCCTGGGATCCCCCAGAGCCTCTCCCAGCCCTGCACAGCCCCTGGTGCTGCCTGCCCAGGGCTGTCCCATGGCTGAGCTGTGGCACCGTGTCCTGTGGAGCAAAGAGCTGCAATTTATTTCCTGTGAGCTGCAAGGGGAGCCATGGGCTGGAGGGTGGAGGGGACCAGACACACCCCGGGGTGTTAATGTGCATCCCTGGTATCAGCTGAGGAATCATACCTTTGCTTTTCAGGCAGTTCCTTTTTCTGGTAAAGGCTTATCGTGGTCATGACCATGTGCCCCTGGTCACCCCTGCAGTGACCACAGCCCTGAGTGGGCACTGCTGCAGCCACAGCACATTTACACCACATTTACAGCACAGCTGCAGCCCCACAAATCCCCTTTCTCCTTCCCCAGCTGCAGCAGCAGCTCCTTTCCCTGCAGATTCACCCCCAGTGCCCCGTGGGGATGGAGGCAGGAGCAGGGAGCTCATCTCTGCTTCCTGCTCTCCATCCCCAAGAGCTGGGAGTGCCCTTGGAGCTCCTCTGCCCACCCTGTCACACCTCCTTTGGGTGCCTGGGCACTGCCAGCACTGCAGGGGATCAAACATCTCCAGCACCTCTTTATCTTCCCTTTCCCATGGAGGAGGATGGGAGGATGGCTCCTCTGAGTGTTTGGGAAGAGGTTTCGTGGCAGCAGTGATGGGGCTTTTGGGGACTGTGGATTAAAGCAGGGTCAGAGCCCTCCCAGACCTCTGTGCCCCTGACCCCTGTGCTCTGAACCAGCTCCTGTGGTAAAACCTGCACAGAAACACTCACCTGGTGCTCTGGGTCCCTGCACATCAATGGGTGACATTGTGCAGATGGGAATTTGGGGACATGGGCACAGCCCAGCTGGATGCCAGGGCTGGGGACATTGGCACAGCCCAGGTGGATGCCAGGGCTGGGGACATTGGCACAGCCCAGGTGGATGCCAGGGGCTGGGGACATTGGCACAGCCCAGGTGGATGCCAGGGCTGGGGACATTGGCACAGCCCAGGTGGATGCCAGGGGCTGGGGGACATTGGCACAGCCCAGGTGGATGCCAGGGCTGGGGGACATTGGCACAGCCCAGGTGGATGCCAGGGGCTGGGGACATTGGCACAGCCCAGGTGGATGCCAGAGCTGGGGACATTGGCACAGCCCAGCTGGATGCCAGAGCTGGGGACATGGGCACAGCCCAGCTGGATGCCAGGGCTGGGGGACATTGGCACAGCCCAGGTGGATGCCAGGGGCTGGGGACATTGGCACAGCCCAGGTGGATGCCAGGGGCTGGGGGACATTGGCACAGCCCAGCTGGATGCCAGGGCTGGGGACATTGGCACAGCCCAGGTGGATGCCAGGGCTGGGGGACATTGGCACAGCCCAGGTGGATGCCAGGGCTGGGGACATTGGCACAGCCCAGGCTGGATGCCAGGGCTGGGGACATTGGCACAGCCCTGGTGGATGCCAGGGGCTGGGGACATTGGCACAGCCCAGGTGGATGCCAGAGCCTGGGGGACATTGGCACAGCCCAGGTGGATGCCAGGGCTGGGGACATTGGCACAGCCCAGCTGGATGCCAGGGCTGGGGGACATTGGCACAGCCCAGCTGGATGCCAGGGCTGGGGACATTGGCACAGCCCAGCTGGATGCCAGGGCTGGGGACATTGGCACAGCCCAGGTGGATGCCAGGGGCTGGGGGACATTGGCACAGCCCAGCTGGATGCCAGAGCTGGGGACATTGGCACAGCCCAGGTGGATGCCAGGGCTGGGGGACATTGGCACAGCCCAGCTGGATGCCAGAGCTGGGGACATTGGCACAGCCCAGGTGGATGCCAGGGCTGGGGACATTGGCACAGCCCAGGTGGATGCCAGGGCTGGTGCTCAGGTTCCAGTCAGGGACAGCAGCCCCTTTGTGCTGAAGGGACTGCTCTGGCTCCGAGCTGGCAGCAGCTCCCAGGTTACCCCGAGCCCTTCTCGGTGTTTAAAAGCAAACACACCCCAAAAACATCCCCCTGCAGCACCTCTGGCTCAGCCTGCAGGGTCCAGGGCACCCTCAGTGCTCGGAGCCTTCACTGCTCACTCTCAGCCACGCTGGGTGTGTTTGTAGTGGGATGCAAAACCCCCAATCCAGCAGGGACGGCAGGGAGTGGGAAGAGCATGGTGTGATTTTTGAGGTTACTCAAAACATTGAGGTAATTCAGCGGAAAGTCGTTTTCTGCTGTAATCTCTCTCTCCATGCCGGGCTGTTGCTGCTGTATTAGAGAAAGGCAGCGCGTGTGGGAGGTGTGAATTAATGTTACCGCACTGGGAAGGTGGTGACGACCAGAGATCTCACAATGATGCACATCAGGCTCCCTCCTCAGCAGGGCTGTGAGCAAGTGCAGTGGAAAAAAAAAGGGACACTTTTTCTTAAGGTGTTTTAAGAAAAAGCCCAAACCAAAGAGCTGTGAGACACCGGCGTCAGCAGATGCTATTTCAGAGCACAGACACTCACCTCCTTTCCCCCAGGACAAGTGTTAACCTTTATATGCAGCCTTTCCACTCCCTTCCCTTTCACTCACGTATTTTTTTCCTCCCCCTGCTCCCCCTTGACAGAATCACTCGAGTTTCCCCATTGAGAGCCCGTGGCTGTCCTGTGCAGGGAGCTGCTCCATCCACACCCCACACCCCATCCCTGAGCTGCCACGGGCTTTTCCAGCAGCAAAATCTCCCTGTGGCACCCAGGACTTGGACATTGGCCTCAATTCTTGTCCTTCCTGGGCCAGTTCTCCCGGAGATGTGGCAGAACTGGAGCTGCCCGGCTCTGGTGCCAAGGGGAGCTCAGGAGCAGCTCTGAGCTCTGTGGTGAGCAGGGAAGGGCTGGAGCTGTGTCAGGCCTTGGCATGGAGCTCAGGGAAAGGTTCTTCCCCCCTGTTAGAGGGTGCTGGGCACTGCCCAGGCTCCCCAGGGAATGGTCCCGGCCCCAAGGCTGCCAGAGCTGCAGGAGCGTTTGGACACCGCTCTCAGGGATGGGCAGGGGGGGATTGTTGGGGGGTCTGGGCAGGGCAGGGGCTGCACTGATGGTCCCTGAGGGATCCAGCTCAGGATATTCTGGGATTCTGTGTTTTATTTTAACTCCATCTTCCCCAGTGTTTGCAGCTCAGGTGCAGGCAGGCTGGAGAACAAAGGCTCTGTGCCCCACAGCTGCTCCCAGCCAGGCTCAGCTCCAGCTGGGGGTGGCTGCTGGGAACCCCTGCCCCAACTTTGCATCCCCTCAGAGCGTCCCTGTTCAGTGGGAATGAAAGTTCCTCTGCACATCCTGTACCCAGCCTGCAGCAGTTCAGGAGAAGGGGATGAGGCTGAGCCTCCTCCTGCATCCAGGCAGCACCGAGGGAGCTCCAGGAAGCTGCAGAAAACCAGGAGGATCCCTGGGATAGGAAGGGAATTGTGCAATTTCTCTCTCACATCCCAATTCTGCTTCCCCAGGGTGGAGGGGGATGAGCAAACCCCCCGGGCTGGGAGGAATCCTGTGCTGCTCCTCATCCTCCCACTGCTGCTCCCTGGGCACCCAGCTCCCTGTGGGTTTGCAATAAGAGGATTTCATGATCAAATTGCCTTTTAATGCTGCAGTTGCAGCCTCTGCTTCAAAGGCATTAAGAACAAAGATTTTTTTTTCTGATGAAAGTGCCTGACTGACTGAGAGCTCTCAGCTGCTGCTTTAGGGCCAAGTGCCTCTGAAAATGAGAGGAAGCTGCTGTGAGAGGCTCAACTCTCAGCACTTGTCACCAAATGTCCCCAAAGACTCCCCTGTCCCACCCAAAGGAGCAATCCCCAGCTTTTTAGGATATGGGTGAAAAAGATTATTAGAAATTAAATAATTAAAATTTTACAATGTTTGATTTCAGAGCCCCAGGGACAGCAGAGGATCAATATTTGCCCCCTAAATCCAGCTCAGCTGCTGAACTTTGGCAGCAAAGGCTGAACATCAGTGCCCTGCAAGGGGAACCTGGGCTTGGACTGAGACTCAAAAATTAAATAATAAGAAAAAATAAATTATACTAAATTAAACCCAACCCCAGAGTGTTTACAGGAGGTGAATCCCATCTCCCAGGTGACATCCAAGCTGTGGGGATGTGGTCAGTGAGGTGCTGTGACCTCAGCCCCTCCCCAGGGCAGCCACACTCAACATCCTCTGCACCCTCTGAGCAGCACCAGCATCCTCCAACCACTCAGAAAACACCTTTTAACTGAAATCTCCCAAACTCTGCCCAGTTTGGCAGGGAGTGTCCTTGTTCCCACAGGAGCTTCAGCCCTGTGGTTGTGCTGCTGCCACAATGAATCAGCCAGTGACAGACCTGTGGCCACCAGCACTCTGGGGCTCTTCTGTTCCTCTGCAGTTGTGCAGAATTTGGGGGCTCAAACACAAGTCCCCACTTCTCTTCCACGCTGAAATTTTAGATTTCACAGTGATGCACACCAAAAAAGGATTATCTTGCCCCTGTTTCTTCAAGGCATGGTATAAATAATGCAACAGCATTTCCATTCCCTTCTGGATTTTGTGTTTTGCTTTTCCTTTTTCTCCTCATTTTCAAGCTTTTTTTTACCCACAACTCTCAAACACCGAGGGATTCAGGAAGGTTTGTGCCACAGGAAAATGCAGAAACAGGTAGGAAAATTGCCTGGGTTGAATTAAAACTTTCTAATTTTGTCTAATATGTGGGACCAGCTCAGACTGGGGATGAGTCCTGGTGCTCCTCAGCTGTGTTTCCCATGGATGTATTTCCATTTGCTCCAAAGAGACAATGGGAATTAGGGAATTAATAAAATCATGCCAGCCAGCTCCAAACATTTCCTGGAAAGGTTATTTTATCCTGAAAAACAAACAAACAAACAAACAATTTTTCAAGTACATTCCAATACAGAGCTTCCTCTCCTTTCATTTTGGTCAAAGAAATAAGAACCAAAAGTGCAACTTAAAGTCTAAACCTTTGACATTCAGTGGGGTGGAGGGAGGGAATTGCTGACAATAAGAATTCAAGATCAGATCATGCCTCTTTCACCTGCCAGGGAGGAAAAAGGAATTCCCTGAGCAGCTGTAATTGCTCAGGAGAAGGAAAACTGCCCAGGAAGGATTTTCCTGCCCTTCAGCTGGGGAGCAAAGAGAGCAGAGGCAGCACATCTGGAGCTGGGGGTGACCAGGAGGCCACATCTGGATGGCTGCACTGACATCCTGTGGCTGCATTCCAGAGGAAATCTGGGGAGGATCAATAAAACCTTAATTTTTTTTCCTCTGATCTCTCCAGAAGAGGAGCCTCTCCCAGCTGAAGCAGCAATTTTGTGCCACCAGGAAATATTCAGAGTTTCTGACATGGAACCAAGCGGGGATGAGGCTCAGGACATCCCAACCTCGGGAAGGGACAACCCTGGAGCTCAAATTCCTGCCCAGCAGAACCTCCTCTGCAGGGTTTGGTGGCTGTGGGGGATTCTGCCCCTCTGCCTGGGCAGCACTTCCCTCTGTCCTGGGGTGCACAGAATCCAGCTGGACTCCCCAAAGCTGGGCTTTGTTGAGCCAGAGCAGCACTTGTACATAGAAAATTTGGAAGGGACCTTAAAGATCATCCAGATCCAACCCTCAGGCATCCAATATTGTCACCCACACCTCTGTGACCCTTCCAGCTGTGCTCCAGATGTGTGGTGGGTGTTGATCTCTGCAGGCTGAGCCAGCCCCAGAGCTCGGGGTCTGTGCAAAGGGAGGGATGAACCAGCAGGAAGAGCAGACAAACACAGTAAACCAAGAATTCTGGGGAGACTGGGGGGATTTTAGCCAGAAAAGTGATGTTTGGGGTTCTGGGTAGACTTGGTTCACATTTCAGGCCGAGCCATCAATAATTGAGAGAGTTTGGGCACAAAAAAAAAAAAAAAGCAGAAATAAAGACCACACAACCCTAAGTGAGGTCTGGGGAGGTTCTGCCACAACCTCCTGCAAAACAGAAAGGGGAAAGTCAGGGAAAAGGCACTCCTGAGCAGGGCACTGGGGCTGTGTCTGCTCCAGCGAGCCAGGGCTGCACCAGGCCTGAGGAGAAATTGGGATGGAGACACCTGGACCACTTTGTGAGAGGTTTGGGGACCAAGGTTGAGCTGGGAGCAATTTTTAGCTGTTCCTTTGCCCCACCCAGCCTGAACTCCTCTGAGCTGTGAAGATTTTTAATACCTGAAAAGAACAAAAATCAGAACCAGGCCAGCTCAATTCACCCTGGAGTGCTGCTCTCTGAACTGTTTTGAGGTCAGGGAGTTGCCAAACCTCCCCTGCTCCCTCTGATGTTTTAACACTCAGCAGGTCTGGGTAAGGCTGTGAGAAATGAGAGCTTGTGGTCTTCAGGAAAACTGAGACCACAAACCCGGCCTGGCATGAACAACTCGGTGTGGTCACACCTCTGCAGCTGCATTTCACAGGGTCCTGGAGAAATCTCTCTGTTTCTCTTTGTTTTCTGCAGCAGGGACAGGAATTTATAACATGTGATAAGACAAAGACTGGAGCTGGAAGGCAACTCCATAAATCTGAGTGTCCTGCACCCAAAATATCCCAAATAATCCATCCCAACACCTTGCTATGAATTACTGCACGTGCATTTTAAGGGGAATAAGGAATTTAGGCAGCAACTCCCAGCTTTTTGTGCCAAATTGCAGAATCTGCTTTGTCCTTTTCCAAGCCAAAGGATGGAGCTGCAGCTGAGGGGACACAGGAGGAGGCTCAGGTCACCCCTGGGGATGGTCAGGGGGTGTCTCCAGACCATTTCCCCAGCTCTGTCACAGCTTGAAGCTGCTGTGGAAGGACAGATGGACCTCCAGACATTTTGAGGCTTATCATCCTGAAGTCCCCATTGGATAAATCAGGCCAAGAATTCCATGGTCATGCACATCTCCAGCCCTAGAAGTCCAACAGGCACCAAAGCATCGTCCTGTGCAACTTCTTCTGCTCCCAGCAGCTCCTGAGGTGCTGATCCTCAGGTTCTGTCCCTTCCAAAAACAGGGATGTGGGTGGGCATGAAAATCCCAGGTGTTTAATAAAAAAACCTCCACTTCCCTTAAAACCCCCTCCAAATACCTTAAAACCCCCTCCAAAACCCAGCTTTCCCAAATCTTTTCCCAAGTTTGCTCAGACAGTGCCTGAACAGCCCTGGGGTGACTGAGCCAGGCAGGAACTGGGACCAGTTTGCACAAAATGTGCAAAGGAGGGGATTTACCACCAGAGAGGGTGTGAAGGAGGCAGTGAGATCTAAGGATAAGGACGAGGCTCAGCAGGAAAGGGACAGGTCCAAGAGAGCAGCCCAGCAGGCACAGAGCAGCTCAGGTACAGCACTCAGCCAAACCCCACATGATCTCTGTGTAGGAAACAGCAAAGCCCAGCCTAAACCCTGGTCCAGAGGCTGTGACCCACCCCAGGGTCAGAGCATCACCATGAAGTTGGGAATGTTGCTGCATCTCCTCCCCAGTCCTGCCCAACCAGCCCCTTCCCACTGCAAACCCCCCAGGCTGGGATTTGGGAAGAACCCCAAATCTCTCCCCTGCAGGGATCCCCAACAGCTCCCCCTGAGCTGCAGGTCAGGCCTGACCCTGCCGAGCTCCCCTGGGATCTGATACTGCAAACACCAAGCCAGGACATGATGATTATTTTCTTTTCCACAAAAAGAGCAACCCACTTCTCTAGAAATCCTTCTAGGACTGATGAAACATTAAATGGAAAAAATTCTATGGGATGGGAATGGGGAAATTCAGTTTGGTCTGTGTCTGAGCTGCCCATGCAGTGTCTGCTCTCCTGGGTGAGAGGGGCCAGGATGCAATGCAGGGAGCACCTCATTTTCAGGTGGTTAATGCTGCTTGTGCTGTATAGTTTGGAATTTTCCCTTCTGATTCTTTTATAATGCTAGAAATATAACTAAAATTAAATTTAAAACTGACTTTGGAATCAGCATTGCCCTCCCAGGGGCTCCCCAGTGTGTGAGCAAGGCACTGTGAAGGCAGCACCTCTTTCCAGAAGTCATTGCTGACTTTTTGTGCCTCAGCAATGATTCAGTTTGGGGCCTGAGCCAAAGGTCAGGTCAAAGCTAAAGGTCAGCATTAACTCATGCTCTGAAGGGAGGGCTCTGTACTCATCTCTCTGCCCAGCTCTGCAGTTTGTGACACACAGTGCCTGAAATGGGTGGGATTTGTTGGGTATTTCTGGAGTTCACTGTGCCTGGAGGAAGAGAAATTCCCCTTTCTGAGGCACAGGCATGGAGAAGCATTTGGATGAGGCTTTGGCTCCACCCAGGCTTGTCCCCAAAGCTGGGAGGTGCTCAGCAAACCCCAGGGAGGGCAGCAGCAGCATCACTCACCCACCCCCAGCTCCCCTGAGCCAGAGTCTCCCCCAGCCCAGTCTCCAATTCCTCCTGGCAGATTCATCCTTCCTGAAATCCTCTCCTTGTTTTCTGACCCCTGTAGTCCCTTGCTGCAGGGTTTAGTCACGAGCTGCACGAAAAAGATCCATCCTGCAGCTTTTGCAAAGCCTCTGCCCACTTTCCCTGGGTACCAGCTCGTTCTGAGGAATGGAAAGCACTGAGCAACTTTCCCCTGCTCACATTCTCCAGGGCTCCCTTGATGTGTATTTAGGTGCCTGCAGCGTGTTCCTCTCAGGTACCTCCTGCCAGTAAAATGCAAAACCTCCCTGTCCTGGCAGACTGATAAAAAATACTGGAATAGTTTTCCAAAGAGGTATAAGCATGAAAAATCTTCCTTGTCTACCCCTCTTAGGAAACACAGGATTTTTTATTCTATAATGTGCAGCCCAGTAATTAATCATCTTGAAAACTGCCTGAAATCACTTTGGAACAAAGACTTATATAAGAATTAACTAAGCCTAAGCAGAGGCAGGAACAGCTCAGTTCACTTCCAGCCCAGCCTCACAATTGGTAAAAAAGGCTCCTTTCTGAGGATGTTATTGAATGTGGAACTTGGATAATGGATGGATGATGGATGGATGATGGATGGATGGATGATGATGATGGATGATGGATGGATGGATGGATGGATGATGGATGATGGATGGATGGATGGATGGATGATGGATGGATGGATGGATGATGGATGGATGGATGGATGGATGGATGGATGGATGATGGATGGATGGATGGATGGATGGATGGATGGATGGATGGATGATGGATGGATGATGGATGGATGGGATGATGGATGATGATGGATGGATGATGGATGATGGGATGGATGGATGGATGGATGATGGATGGATGGGATGGATGATGGATGATGGATGGATGGATGATGGATGGATGGATGGATGGATGATGGATGGATGGATGGAGGATGGATGATGGATGGATGGATGGATGGATGATGGATGGATGATGGATGGATGGATGGATGATGGATGATGGATGGATGGATGGATGGATGGATGGATGGATGGATGGATGGATGGATGGATGATGGATGGATGGATGGATGATGGATGGATGGATGGATGATGGATGGATGATGGATGATGGATGGATGATGGATGGATGGATGATGGATGATGGATGGATGGATGGATGATGGATGGATGATGGATGATGGATGGATGATGGATGGATGGATGGATGGATGATGGATGATGGATGGATGGATGATGGATGATGGATGGATGATGGATGGATGATGATGGATGGATGATGGATGGATGATGGATGATGGATGGATGGATGGATGATGGATGATGGATGGATGGATGGATGGATGGATGATGGATGGATGATGGATGGATGGATGGATGGATGGATGGATGGATGGATGGATGATGGATGATGGATGATGATGGATGATGGATGGATGATGGATGGATGATGGATGATGGATGATGGATGGATGGATGGATGATGGATGATGGATGGATGATGGATGATGGATGGATGGATGATGGATGATGGATGGATGATGGATGGATGGATGGATGATGGATGATGGATGGATGATGGATGGATGATGGATGGATGATGGATGGATGGATGATGGATGGATGGATGGATGGATGATGGATGGATGATGGATGGATGATGGATGGATGATGGATGGATGATGGATGGATGGATGATGGATGGATGATGGATGGATGATGGATGGATGATGGATGGATGATGGATGGATGATGGATGATGGATGATGGATGGATGATGGATGGATGATGGATGGATGGATGGATGGATGGATGGATGATGGATGGATGATGGATGGATGATGGATGGATGATGGATGGATGGATGGATGGATGGATGGATGGATGGATGATGGATGATGGATGATGGATGGATGATGGATGGATGATGGATGGATGATGGATGGATGGATGGATGATGGATGGATGATGGATAGATGGATGGATGATGGATGATGGATGGATGGATGGATGGATATTCCCCATACATGAGATTTTCTAAGACAAAGCAGGAAAGGAGGAGTGAAGGTGTGGAAGGAGGGGAAGAACCACCTCCACCTCCATCTCGTGCAGGTGAGTGACCCTGGAGGGAAGGAAAGGAAGCCCTCGAGCAGAGTGGGAGCAGGTGTGAGGTGAGGCAGGTGTGGGAGCATCGCTCACTGCACACCCTGTCCCCATCTCCTGCTGCTCTCCCACCCTCCCAGTCCCTCCACAGGCACCCAACAGCTCCCAGTGCCAGCAGCCCTGACTCCAAACCAGGTTTGGGCCCTGGTTTGTGTGAGAGCAGGGACACAGCAAACAGGAAATGTTACTCATTTCTTCAGCGTTCTCATAACCCCACAAAAATTACCTTTGGGCACCTGCAGGGTTAAATCTTTCAGGATTGACTTACTGGGCCACAGGCAGGAGGGGTGGGATGGACAGCAGGGTTAGGAGGGACAGCAGGATTTGGGGGCAGCAGGATTAGGGGGACAGCAGGGTTAGGAGGGACAGCAGGATTAGGGGGGACAGCAGGGTTAGGAGGGACAGCAGGATTAGGGGGGACAGCAGGGTTAGGGGGACAGCAGGGTTAGGAGGGACAGCAGGATTAGGAGGGACAGCAGGATTAGGAGGGACAGCAGGGTTAGGGGGGCAGCAGGATTAGGAGGGACAGCAGGGTTAGGAGGGACAGCAGGATTAGGGGGGACAGCAGGGTTAGGGGGGACAGCAGGATTAGGGGGGACAGCAGGATTAGGGGGGACAGCAGGATTAGGAGGGACAGCAGGGTTAGGAGGATGCAGCAGGATTAGGAGGGGCAGCAGGGTTAGGAGGGACAGCAGGGTTAGGAGGGACAGCAGAGTTAGGAGGGACAGCAGGGTTAGGGGGTGCAGCAGGATTAGGATGGACAGCAGGGTTAGGAGGGACAGCAGGGTTAGGGGGTGCAGCAGGGTTCCAGGGTGCAGCAGAGTTAGGAGGGACAGCAGGTCCTGGAGACAACCCATGAACCTCAAATCCATCCTACACATTAAACTGAGCTCCCTCCCACCCTCTCACTGCATCCTGAATTCTTGGCAAGCACACGGAGCCAGCCCAGCTCTGTCCAGGGGGAGAAAAGGCTGATCCCACAGGGATTGGGAACGGCAGGAATTGGGGGGGGGGTTTTTACAGTAAAATCCTTTCTGTGCCTCCTCCTTGCCGTGGGCTGTCCCTGCCCCTGTGAGGGGAAGAGGGCACAGCAGGAATGGGACAGGAAAAGGAACCACGTGTGATTTCCTTTCGTCTGCAGAGCATCCCTGCCTCGAGTTTCACACCTGAGCAGCGGCTGCAGCTCTGGTTTCCCCTCATGCCAGGGGCACAGGACAGCCCCCCTTGTGCCCTGGCAGCGCTGCAGGGAGCTCTGCCCATTCCTCTGCACTGATCCTGACCCAGAACAGAGGGATGGGGCCGTTGGGGCTGATCCTTTTGGGTTTCCCTGTAAACAATGGTGAGCTGGGACAGAGCCCTACACCCCAGTGCTGGAGGTGCTGGGGTCCTGCTGGGGGAGCAGAGGCACAGACAGAGGGAAGACACCTTTATGGACAGAGGAATGGGGAAGGTGGGTGCACACAGCTCCCTGCTTGTTCCCACTTGTTCTCACAGGATGGATTTAGGATGCTGCCTCTTCCTGAGGGAGAAAGATGCAGGTCCAGTCCCAACAGTCAAACCAAGACTTTTGCAGCTCCTGCAGTTTTATTTGGCACATGTTGGTCCCTCCCCAGTTCAGATCCCTTGTACAGCTCCCACTCAGGGCCCTCTTTCCCAATGCAGTTTGAGGGATTTTTCCATCCTCTGTCAGCAGTGTGGGCTGTCCTTTTGCCTGGTCCTCTTATTGCTGCATTCCTTTATTGGCTATGAAATGATTCCTAGAAAAACACTCTTGACAATTGTCTGTACTGTCCAGAGCCTGAAGTTTTCATGGATCATTGGATGGTTTGGGTTGGCAGGGACCTTAAAGCCCACCCCCTGCCATAGCAGGGACACCTCCCTCTGTCCCAGGCTGCTCCAAGCCCCAATGTCCAGCCTGGCCTGGGACACTGCCAGGGATCCAGGGACAGCTACAGCTGCTCTGGGCACCCTCCCCACCCTCCCAGGGAGGAATTCCTGCCTAGCAACCCTTCTAACCCTGCCCTCTGGCATTGGAAGCCATTCCCTTTTGTCCTTGTGAATTATTTCTTTCTATGTTTCCTTAGCTCCTTCAGGCACTGGAAGGCCACAGTGAGGTCATCCCAGAGTTTTTTCTTCTCCAGGTGAACAATCCCAACTCTTCCAGCAGAGCTGCTCCATCCTGGTGTCTCCTCTGGACTGGCTCTAGCAGCTCCAGCTCCTCCCTGTGCTGGGCCCCAGGGCTGGGGCAGCTCTGCAGGTGGGGTCTCACCCTGGGGACAGAAGGACAGACACACAAAGGAACAGGAGAATCCCTCGAGCTGGAACTGATGAGGTGGAGACTCCCAAGGGTCTGAGCTGGGATGCTGAGCTCCACTGTCAGCTCTGGCTCCTGCAGCTCCTCTGTCTTTTGGGACATGGACTGAGAATGTGTCATTGCAGCAGAGGAGAACAGCTTGAAGTTGCTTTTTCACTTTGAGATCTTCTTCCATCAGACTGGGGCTGATGAAATCATCAGATTGGGCTGGTCTTGTCCAACATGTCAAAAAATATTAGAGGCTGACAGACACAGAAATATCAGAACTGCAGGATCAGCCTTTTCTTGGGAAAAGAGAAAGCAGGAAATATCTGAGGAGAGGAAGTTACAGCTGTACCTGGAGTGCATCCCTGAGAATTCTCTTCAGCTTGAAAACTGAGGAACAGCTCCAAGCAGGCTCCAGAGTCCTGCAGGAGGCTGCTCTCCCTGAGGCTTTCCCAAAGCAGGCAAAAGGCAGGATGGACAGGAACTGGTTCCCAGCAGATGCAGGAATACAAACACCATGTGCAGCCTGTGTCTGTTTGATAAAGAGTTCCCAAATACAGAAAGATCGGGTTCGAAAATGCTGTTTTAAAAGAAAGAAGCAAAACTGAAATATTTTTTTGCATTTCAATAATAATAATAAAATAATACTTAGTCTTCCATAATAACAGTTGCAAAAATAAATGATATTATCTTCTGGACCATAGCATGGCTGGTCACAGAGAAAGCATTCGTTCTCTCTGGGGATAAATTATGGTAATCTGGAATAAAGTGCAGGAGGTCCTGCTTTCATTTCATGCCAGTGTAAAGCAACACTTCCAGAGTCACAACCCCTCTTTTATTTTGTCCAGGCTGCTGAAGGGTCGGAAAATGGTTCCATCAACTGTTTGAAGTCTGACTTCAGGCACAATGGTGAGGATGAAGCAAAGGTCACTACAGTGGTTGATACCCTCACCAGCTGTAGTAGTGTCACATTGTGTGGGAACCATCCCCGCTGTCTTGGCCTCTTCCTGCCCCTTCACACCTCCAGTTTGAGCTTGCTGTGGTAGCAGAGCCACCAGTGAAACTGGCGGGTGACCGCAGGGTCCTGGCAGCTGCAGTTGTGCTGTAGTGATGCAGCCCGAAAAATGCCCTCAGCATCTACACAGAGCAAGGAAAATTACATCCATCTTTGGAGAAAAAGATATTTCCCTGTCACCTCCTCCTTCCAAACCCTTTGTGTTCTTGGAATGTCTCACTCTGGCCCCACAGCAGCTGTTCCTCAGTGCGAGTCCAGCCCAGTCTCCTCCAGACTGCCCAGGACTTTGCTCTTAATCCGGAGCTTGTGTGGGAGGGCAGCAAAGCTCCGGCCCTTCAGCTGCTCTTCTGCAGGGCAGGGCAGGCTGCAGGAGGGCACAGGAGAAGTTTTGGGCACTTTTTGCTCGTCATCTTCATCCGACACTGCAATGCTGCTCTCCTTCCTGGCCTCGGCGGTGCCAGGGGATGGGCACAAGAAGCAGGCACTGCCCAGCCAAGGGCAGGGGAAGGGGTGTTTGTCTGGGCAGGGGTAGCTGAGGAATGGGGAGCAAACTGTGGGGCTGAAGGATGCATCAAACCTTTTGGGGCTGAAGGATGCATCAAACCGTTTGGGGCTGAAGGATTCCTCGAACCGTTTGGGGCTGAAAGATCCCTCGAACCTTTTGGGTTGCTGGAGGCCAGGTGTGTCCATGGGAATGGGTTTAGAGTCGCAGTCGAGGATATTTGTGGAGGGGTTGAAGGTTTTGCAAGGAAACTCAGCCAGTTCCAGCACCTTGGGCACAAAACCCCTCTGGGCAGGGCAGCAGGAACCCCCAGCAAAGGGCTCCATGCCCAGCAGGGGCGACGCTGCCCGGTGCCCACTGAGGTAGAGCCCGAGGGGGTGACCCTGGTAGGGGCTGGGCTCGGGGCTGAGGAGCCCAAAGCGCAGCTTGAGGGAGAGCAGCTCGGTCCTGAGCAGGGCGTTCTCGCGGCTCAGCGCCGCCAGCTGGCTCTCCATGGCCACGTCGTTGAGGCGCCGCTTCTCCCGCGAGCGCTTGGCCGCCTCGTTGTTCTTGCGCCTCTTCTCCCAGTACGTGGTGTCCTTCTTGTCGTCCGGCATGAACTCCCTCTTCCTGCGGGAGTGGCCGCCCGCCCTCCCCAGGAGCAGCTGGGCCCGGCCCTGCTGCAGCACCAGCTCACTCCGAGGGGCCAGGAAGGTGTCCATGGTGGGCCAGAAGGCAGCTGGGGTGCTGTGGGAATGAGAACACTCGTTAGTTACCTCTAATGGTGCTGTTAATTGGTGCCATTGGGTAAATTAATATCGGAATGGGATACTTTTTTCTCTCTCTTACACACGTGTGGAAAATGAGGGCAGCTTCTCCTGCTTACTCCTGTGTCTTAGGCTGCAATACAGGATGTAACCAAAAGGATATACTCTATCACCATCCATTGAAACCAGGTGGGGCAGTGATCCTTATCTCCATGGGAGATATTCTCTGCTAATGGGCCATCTTTAAAACCAGGTGGGGCAGTGTTTATCTTTTCCACAACCCATCCCCCCTCCAGGAGATATCTCCTGTTAATGGGCCACTGAGTCCCACTGCATGGCTGATAAAATTACATCATTCTATTTGAAATGCTCCACCCAGTGGGAGGAGCCAAGCCTTTCCTACCCAGATAAAAACAGATTTGGAACACCAAAGCAGCTTTTTCCCAATGGATTCCAGAGGAAAACCAGACCCTTCTAGTTCATCCCTGGACCTTCAGAAGAAAACTGTACCCTTCTCCAGGAGCACTGCTCCAGCTGAACCACATCTGCCACTGCAGGAGGATGCAGCCACCATGGAATGGGACTGTGCCAACACCCTGACTGACTGACAGGAGTCAGGTTATATTTTGACTCTGTCAGTGGTTTGGGTTTGTTCTTTGCAACACTATACTTCTATTTTAATTTTCCTAGCAAAGAACTGTTATTCCTCTTCCCACATCTTTGCCTGAGAGCCTCTTAATTTAAAAATTACAATACTTTGGAGGGAGGGGGTTTACGTTCTCCATTTCAAACAGCAGCTTCCACCTTTCTTATCAGACACCTGTTTTTCAAACCTAGGCATCCTGTCATTTTGGAGCTGATGCCTAGAGGAGCTGGAACAGAGGCTAGACAGAGTTAAGAGAAATAAAATGAATATTTGTTTAGGGGCCTTCAAAAGCCACACCCTGGCAGTACCACTGCTACAGTCATGGCCCTGCCTGGATGGCTCCAAGATGGAAACAAAAGAGAGCTTGGTCAAGAGGTCTCACATTTTTATAGATTTTAGTCCATTTGCACACAGAAATCAACTGTCCAATTAATAGCCTCAAATCATGAAGTTTCATCCTCCTTGCTTGCTTGCCCACCCTCCTCTTTTCACATTGTTTATGCTTAGGGCCTGAAGTTTGAAGAGATTTTCCTTGAGTCTCCAGCTGGAATAGGACTGTTTTTTCTTTGCCACCCTATGAAAAGATCCTAGTAACCCTTAATATAAAACTAAAAGCTGCACACCAAAGCAGAACAGAAAAACTTGAAACTTAAGGCCTCAGAGCCACCTTTTCAAAATATTCAGATTCTGTAACGTTTTCAAAATATTTAGGTTCTGATGTGTCAGCACATCAATCGATAAATCAATCACTCACATCTCACCAACATCTGCCAAGTCCACCCCAGGATATCCAAAAACCGTGCATGACCGAGCAGAGTTCCACCCCACGTTTCACCCACTCAGTGAACAATCATGCTTTATCTAAGTAACTTCAACCAAGATGATAAAAATTAGTAGTGATCTCTCACTCATCTCAAGCTGTCTTACAAAGGAAATAAGAGTCATTAGCCCTGTTTGGGAGATAAGGAAGGCACAGGGAGAAGAACTGATTTACCTCAGTCACGGACTGTGGGTAGAAACTGAAGCAGGGTTACAAAACAACTTTGCTGTCATGGAGTGATTTGGGTTGGGGGGACCTCAAAGCCCATCCAGTGTCACCCCTGCATGGCAGGGACACCTCCCACTGTCCCAGGCTGCTCCAGCCCCAATGTCCAGCCTGGCCTGGGACACTGCCAGGGATCCAGGGGCAGCCACAGCTGCTCTGGGCACCCTGTGCCAGGGCTCCCCACCCTCCCAGGGAACAATTCCTGCCCAAGATCCCATCAAAACCTACTCAGTGCCCATTGAAAGGTATTTCAGAAAATCAGATCTCTTTTTAAATTATCCCAAGCACCCAACAAATGAAGCAGAAAAGATCTCTGGAGGATTTTGAGGATCAAACAGTGTGAGAATGGATTAAATGAGCTCCATCATACATACACAGAGTTACACAAATATTGTACAGCAGAAAGTTGAGCACTGAGCCTAAAATGCTGTTCAAGGCCTTTGATTCAGTGTTCTACTGCTTGTAGATGAAATCTCTATGCAGATTTAGAAATCTTCAGTACTGGCCAATTGCCATCACCATTGACCTTTCCATAACTCAGACCTGCAAACCAGACCAATCCACATCTGTTCCCTCTCCCAGTTTGCCCAGTGTGACCAGAGTTTTGTTCTGGTTTAAACTGGACAAGTCCCACCAAAGTACTCTCTGCAAAAGTCAGTGGGATTTTGTAATTAAATACATTTGGAATGCATTTATTTTAACTTATCCCTAAGCACTGGAGACCTCAAAAAGTACACAAAGGTTCTGAGTGTAACTACAAACCAAAACAAAGAATGTCCTTTAGCATGAATAAGTTTGGGGCAATTCCTCCCACTTTCGATCAAAATTACTGCTGACCTGAAAGCATCAAAAGGAGAATTTCAGCAAGAGGATTTCTGGTTTCTCACAGTGACAAGAGGCGGAAATGCAGTTTTTTTTTCAGGGCTTAATCACTTAGCAGGAATGTTTCAGGTTTGGAGGTGACGTGAGTTGTTTGTTGAATGAGTCAGAGATCTACAAGTGGCTTTTTCACTGAGCAAACTCCTCACCCACAGTGGGCAGAGCAGGTTGTTCCCTCTCTGTCCTTCCCTTGCTCCTGGTACCCATCACAAGGGGATCCTATTGGAAGTTTTGGGATTACTGTTCCCAGTATTCCCTGTTCAGTCAGGCTGGGAATCACAGGGTAAAAAGGAACCCAAAACAGGCATTTATGAGACAGAACCTGAGCAATGAACCTTCCTGAAAACCGATTTTGTTGAACTTCTCCCACATTATTCCAACCCCTCACACTCCAAGTGATGGTGCCAAGGTGGGAATTCCCTTCAGGACTCAACACTTGAAGCACATGGAAGCGAAATAGTGAGAAGTGAGGGTTGAACCCAGGGGAAAAGGAGGAATCAAACATCTCCATTCTTTGTGTTATAAATGATTCGTGCTAATTAAATTGTAAAAATATTGGCAAAATTGTTACATTATAATTAATCAAAAATTGTATTTAATTGCTATAAAGCAAAAAGAGATAAAGGAAATGATTAAACAAAGCAGAAAAAAAATAATCCTCCAGATGTTTGGTGGGAGAAAGGGTAGGAAGGGTATAGGTCTAAGAACAGCATCTCGAAATAGGTTTTCGACCTTGAACTGGGCCAAATTGTGATGACTCCAAAGCATTGGACACTGGATTAAGGCCTGTTGTGGGAACATTTATTTATACTTAAACTGCTGCTAAATTTTGTATTTACTCAAATTTATGTAACTCATATTTTGATTGTATTCATTTATATACAATTGCTATTATTAATAAGTTACTTCTAAATTTAACTTTGTTGTTTGATTAATTGGACAAAATTGAACATATCCAATAACCATTTATAACACTTGGAGGTGGGGATGGCTGGAAGGAGGTGGCTGTGAAGGGGCAGGCAGGGGCAGAAGCTCTTATAAGAGGCAAGGACTGGCCTTTTAAGGTCAAGGAATAAAGTGTGAGCTGGGCCAGTGTGTGAAAGCATCAAGGTTTAGGCCACAGAGTCTCACCTCTACCTGTTATTTTTATCACAAAGTCACACCTGTGCCCACACGAGCCTTGGGGCTCTTGGTGAGTGGAGAGCACAAAGTGACACCAAGCCTGTCCCCATAGAGCCAGTGCAAACATTTACATTAACAGTGACACCAGAGCGCTTTGGTCAAAAGAATTATGCAACCAAGAGTTTCTGAGGTGCTCTGATGTCTGTTGTTTCTGCAGCTGGAAGTGTGAAAGATGTTTATTTACCAGTGTCTTGCCTGAATATAGGCTGAGCTCTGTGTTACCTTCACCCCCAAACAGAAAGTGTTGCATTTTGAAGCGTTGCATTTTGGCCACAGGAGCAGCAGAAAGGATAATGCAAAATCGTTCCTCATGCAATGGAGAAGCAGAAAGAGAGCTTTATTTAAAGAAACACTACACATATATTGGGTAGTTCATGCCAAACAAAATAGAAAAGACTCATTGGTCCAAGAAGGCAACACTTCTTTGAAGTGTCTTCTTTTTTGCTTTCTGTAAAACATCACAGGACACTCACACGGCTCTCACCCACCCTGCAGGTGCATAATCATTGTTATAATTTCTTGTCCTTCTGCAGCCTGAGAAACCCAAGGCTTCAAGGCTGCTTTTTCCCTGGTTCCCAGCAGTATCCAACAAGAAAGCACCAAAACATTTCTAAAATGATGCTGTTTCTTTGATTTTCACCTCTTTTTTTTTTTTTTTTTTTTTTTTTTTTTTTTTCCCACTAAATCTGCTGGTTCTATTCAGACAGAGCATCTCTCAGAAGTTCTGCTTCTCTAGAGAGCAGCCTTTGAGCTTTACCTCTGAGCAGGCTGAAAGCAAGGCACGGGTTTTGTCTAAAGATTGGTAAATACACAAAGATAAGCAGTGAAACCCATCCTAATCACTTCTACAATGCCTCTGATCAGCTGGGGAGGGCTGAGTGTGCGTGCCCTGCTTTGGGGAGCACCTCTGGCAGGGTGAGGATGTGCTCTATCAGGGGTTTGCATTTGCTCCCCACCACATTGCTCAAAAGATCCTTGTTTTTGGTAAAACCTTTTCCTCCCACTACAAGAAGGCCCTTGAAGGGCTCAGCCTCAGAAATTTGGTTCAGCCCTATCTCCCCTCCTTTCCCTTATCTCCCTCCTGAGCCACAGATCAGGGGGGCCTCTGATGAGTTGGACTTTCCAGCAGAGTTTGCAAAACCCTCCAGGAAAAACTCGATATCTCAGCGGAACTGATTCAGTGCTGAGCCCTGAGCTGATACCCAATAAAACCACCCCAAAATCAGCTGCTGAATCTCCCTTTGCTCCAAGGCAAGCCCTCGACCCTCAGATCATTCTTTTTGTTTCAAGGATTCAGTAAAATTAAAAATAAATCAAAGGGCAACCAGAACAGTTTGTCCAAACAGAAATTTTAACTCATTATTTCTCTGGCATAAAGAAAATGAACTGGGGTTGAAAATGAACAGATTGGATTTCAAAGAAACAAAGGGAATCTTCATACAGCACAACTAAAATTTAGAGTTAGTCATCAGTAGTCATCAAAAAAAGGACAAAAATCAGGCAGCAAGTGGTTATTGATATACAACTGAACCACAGTCATGGTTTTATTTTGGGATTAGAAAGGATGATGTGGATTAAATACAAAATTCAATTCCTGCAAAATCATATCTGTATTTTATTATTCTCAGTTTCCTCAGTTTTTCGTATGTCACTCAATTTTGCTACATCTCCTGATGGCTTCTCTAAGTTGCAAAATTTTCTTAAATCTTCACACCCATTTATCCTTATATAGAAAAAATTATATCTACAAAAATCAATAAAATCTTGGTGTTTGAAGTCTTATTTAAAAGCATAGCCAAGAGGAGCATTCATCAGTAAAACATCAAAAATTAAAATCCAAGCATAAGTCTAAATATATTTTAATTAAATAGGACAATCAATGTAATATCAAAGGACACAGAGTGACTTGGCAGAACTTCCCTGTGTTGGAGATTTCTGTTCTTAGCTCTGAGGTGAAAACTGTCAATTTTAAACAAGCAAAGGGAAGGAAACTTCCAATTGTTTTCCAAAAAAACCCCCACCCAATTCCATTATAAAATTCACTGCCCCACAGACCAGACAATCTTTGGATCAAATTTTCATTCCCAGTTTCCTGATCCCACAGCTTCATCACCCAGATATGTAAGTTCCAATCCATGGGAACATCACTGAAATTTACCTTTATTAAAGTGGGGTCAGAATCTGGAATTTGTAGTTTAAAATCACACAGTTTGAGCCAAGTTGCCCTTGCATCAATAGAAAGGAGATTGAGAGCTGTCTATTTTTTGTCTTTTAAATTATCTCATCCTAAACTAAATCAAAATTTAGCTCTTAATCTCAAGCCACTCCAGCACATCAATGTCAAACCCACAGGAGTTATTGAGAATTTGCTTTGATAAAATGTGATAACTCTGATATTTTTCTCTGATACGAGAACTTATAGTGATAAAATGAGGCCCAGGTACTGATTTACATCAGAAACCTCTGAAAACTTCTCCCAGAGACACTGTACTGTACAAACACTGCAAGAAGCAAACAAGTTTTGGTTCCTGCTGCTGCTGCTTCACCTGAGTAGCAAGAAAAAAATTAACCCTGTGGTTTGGTGGTATCTCAGGGTGCTCTCTAAACCTCCCAGCCTGTTTAAGATAAAAGGGCTCCACTCTAATTACTCATATTCCTGAGTATTTGACATTCACACTGCACAGTGGTTAACAGGAGCTGTTGAGGAACAGCTATTACTCACTTCTTATGTCTCAGTGGGAAATAACGTGGTCTGGTGATGAAAGGAGGCACAAAAGGAGCAAACAGCAGAACCCAATGACCTCTGGCAGCCAGTGCCAGAGGATTGAAAGCTTTAAACTCAAACTCCAACCAAACCTGATTCAGAAACAGCCCCAGTGTGCCAAAGCCCCAATTTGCTCTGTGTCTATTTTGAAAACACCAAATGATTGTTGGCACCAAGTGTTAAATACTGCTGCAGGTCTGGCAATAGATTGCAGAGCCTTTAATTTCCAAAATTAGGCATTTTCACCTTCAACTTTTCTAAAGTCACTCAAGCTTTGCATTCCTTTCTTGGAAATTCAGATTTCAAGATCACAGAGGGATTCTCTGGAGCAGATTACAATTACTATTCATTACTATTACAACCAGGGATGCTGAACTCTCCAAAATCACCTTTTCCTCTACAGATTCCAGGCCAGAAGGACACCATAAACTTCCTGGTGTGCTAAAATTTGAAGCTCTAAACTATTAAATCACTTTCTCCACAGCCTAATCACAACAGGTGGTTTGTTGGAAGCTTGGTAGAATTAATTTTATGTTTTTGATCTTGAGGTAGGAGTGTTCAAAGCCAGGGAACCCACTCCGAGTTACCAAAGCAGTGCTGCCTTGATTCCCCAGGCTCTGTGGTCCAAGCCCACAGCTCTGAGACCACTGTGCTCGGGGTAAAAAGCCTCAAAAGCAGCTCAGGTATTGCTCAGATTGGAACAACCTGACCTCTGAATTTGACTGTGGGTCTGTGACAGACCATAAGGCTGGAAATGCACTGCAAAACCCTGAAAACCCCTGAGATGCTGCTGAATCTTTACAAGTGGCCAAGTTTTGCATTTCTTGGTCTGCAAATGCCTCAGTGAGAGCTGCTGAATAATCACAGAATCAGAAAATAATGAAGTTTTCACTGTGTTTGCTCCATTTCAGTTGCTTCTGTGCCTGAGAAATCTGACCTGTCCCATCCTGGTTCAATGCAAGATATTCATAAAATGTGGGGTTTTTTTTAACTCTGGGAAAGGGCTTTCAAGAAATCCTTTTTCTTCCCCTGTTTTATTTCATAGTTTGGATGGATAGTATTGACTCTGGGACAGCTTAAAAATAGCAGAATCAGAGATTTGAGTATTTCAGCCAAAAAATTTGAGTATTTCAGTCCTCAGGATGGGACGGACGTGGAGCTGCTGGAGAGAGCCCAGAGGAGGAACCAGGATGATCAGAGGGGTGGAGCAGCTCTGGGAGGAAAGGCTGAGAGAACTGGGAATGTTCAGCCTGGAGAAGAGAAGGTAAACTAATTGTGACCTTCCAGGACCTGAAGGAGCTCTGAGAAAGATGGAGAGATAATATTTCCAAGGGATGGAGAGGGACAGGACACAGGGAATGGCTGCCACTGCCAGAGGGCAGGGCTGGATGGGATACTGGGCAGGAATTGTTCCCTGGGAGGGTGGGGAGCCCTGGCACAGGGTGCCCAGAGCAGCTGTGGCTGCCCCTGGATCCCTGGCAGTGTCCCAGGCCAGGCTGGACATTGGGGCTTGGAGCAGCCTGGGACAGTGGGAGATGTCCCTGCCAGGGCAGGGGTGGCACTGGATGGGATTTAAGGTCTCTTCCAACCCAAATCATTCCATCAATCTGTGACTCTATGAAAACTCAAAGCAATTCAGATCTCACTACTTTCATATAATTTCTGCTTATTTTTTTAAACAACTTAAACTCTCCTTGGAAGCCAATTATGTCAGAAAAACAACCTGGACACTACAGAGCATTTCACAAACATCTTTGGCTGTTCCTTCAGTTTCAGCACCCATTTGTTGGATCCTACCCCAGAACACAAAACATGAATAACAGAATTACTCTTTTTCCCCTGGCCTTTTCTTTGAAATATCTGAGCTTTTCATTCAGATCAAACAGTGCTGAGGGAGGCTGGGATTCCCCTGAGCTGATTGATGCCAACAAACCCAACCTGCCCAAGAACTCCTGACACTGCCCCTCACTGAGATCACAGCCAGACTGTAGGAGCAGCCCATCCACATCAGACCTGTCTCATTGAGAATATCATCTATATATCATCTATGATATCATTTCTATAAAGGAGAGAACACACAAAGCCTTTGTGCCCCCAGCAGCACAGAGGGCAGGGATGAAGCTGGAAATTCCTGGGATATTTCCCGGGGCTGCAGACAGGACCCTGCAGGGTGTGGCTGCATTTACCTTGCTGGCACTGCAGGAAAGCTTTTCCAGGCACTGGATCTTCACTCTCACGATGGGAGGAGAAGAGAAGGAGCCCAGGAGCTGGAGGAGCTCCTTGGAGGAGCAAGTGGATGCCCACGAGCGACGTGTGGCAAGTGCAGCCCGGCTTCCGCCCTCCTCCCCTCTCTGCCTACCCAGAGGGATGGAAAATTCCATCTGCTTCATACTGAATGTGACCAAAACTGCTGTCACAATAGGGTTTTTTTAAAAAGTGAAGATCGATGGGCAGAGATAAAGCTCATTATTATCTGAAGGGTACCCCACAGGTTAGGGTGATGTCTCGGCAGGAGGAAGAAGTGAGAGGCGGCTGCTGCCCAAGGTAAGTCCCTTCCTCCCCACAGAACGTCACTGCAGGCCCTCAAATCCAGGAGGCCTGAACTGAAATCTAAAATTAAGCACTAAGAGCTTTTTCTGAGACAAGAAATGCTGGCTCAAGCAAGAATTGCCATTGGCCTTAACGAGCTACGGGTTTCTGTCTTGGAACTCCCAAGAACTCCAGCTCAGAAGTCAAGACTCATCAGGAAATAATTGACCACATTTCTACTCTTTGGGAGGTGTGACCAACCCTGGCCAGAAGGTCTTGAGGGCACATGAAATCCCTTTTTTAAAAGCAGAGTGGAACTCTGTCATTTGGCTCATTTTTTATCACTGGCAAATGACAAAATCCCACTGCTCTGCAGAAGCTGAAAAGGCACCACTGTGACCAAGCAACACTTCCAGAGGAAAAGCAGAACTGATCCTTATAAAAACAAATTTCCCCTCATTTTCCAAATCCATCCCCCAGCAAACATCAGTCAGGAAAGAGCCTTCTCCTGTATTTGATATTCCCAGTTCTTTCCTTCATCCTTCCACAAATCTGTTTCAAAATGCCCAACCCAAAATATTTTTTATGGCCCATGAAACTTCCAGGATCCCCATCCTCCTGCTCACAGCAGCATCTGCAAATTATTCCTGATTTACCAAACTGAACCAGGCCCCTTCTGACCTTATCCCTGAGCCCCACAGACACACACAGGCAGTGGATCCCACGGGATTTTACAAACCCAGCCAGATTCCAGCCCTAAGAAATTATTTTGCTTTAAGCAGATAAACTGAAACCAAGTCCAGCTCTCCCTCTCCTTCTCCCAATCTTTTCCTGTGCCTAAGCCAGCACAAGCACTTCCAGAACTCAGGGCTAGAGGGTCCCATTTACAAGAGTTTCTGCAGAACTCCCTTCATTGCTTCCCCTCTTGTTCCAGACCATTCTCACTGAGATGTGCAGAATATTCAGCAGATTGGGACTGGAGCATCTCAAGGAGCACAAATTTCTGCACGTGGCCCCTTTGCCATTGTCTCCTTGTGGTTACAAACTGTGGCTGCCCCTGGACCCCTGGAAATGTCCCAGGCCAGGCTGGACTTTGGGGCTTGGTCCCTTCCAACCCAAACCAACCTAAGATTCTGTGATTTTATGATAATTTTCCAGCAGGAACACTCTATCCTTGGGTTCTTTTGCAGAAATCTTGTCACAGGACATGAAATCCTCTAAAAAAATTCTTTTTCCTTTTGAAAGGAAGCAAATCATCACCAGCAGCCTGACCTGGAGCTGCCAGGCCTCCCCCACTCTGCATGTGCCAAAGGCCCTCTCAACCCAGCCTGATCACATCTCTCAGTCATTAATTGCTAATATCAAGATTTTCTCTCAGAGGTTTCCCTTTCACTCTGCCATCACAGGAAATAAATGAAACTTCTGAAGATTTTTCAGGCACAGTGAGTGCTGCTGAAGTTTCCGTAACACACAGAGCTGCTGGCAACCCACGAAAGCTGAAACCGCTCACTTCAACCCCAATTCTTGGTTCCTCTGTGCCCAAGGCAGCAGGGTCCTTATCAGAGCTTTATCAGTCTCAAAATGCTGGGTAAATAAAGTCAAGGCTCTAAATTAAGATTTGGGTTTTGTCTGAAACTGCGCTCGAGCCAAATCTGGAGTGTTTCCACTAAAGGTGCTCAACTCCTTCCAGGTTTGTGCCCAAACAGCAGAAACAAACACCCAGGCCATGACAGAAAAAAAAAAAACCAATGAACTCTCTCTTCCACCCCCTGCTTATTCCAGTCTTTGCAATATTCCAATTACTGAAATATTTAATATCACAGTAAACACGTCAAGGCGGAAGCAGGAGGAGTTTCTTGACTCCGCAAGAAAATAAATTACTTTTCCTTCTCAGGACACAAAGGCAAAATCTGCTCTTAACTCCCTCTTATCTGAATTTCTGCTATGAACTACCCCTTATCTGATTTCCTGTTATTAATTACACCTTACCTGACTCATTTTAGTTACCTCAATTATTGCACAGCTTTGGAAAAGGAAGGAGCTGTGGCCTGGCAGCAATTTCAGCAGACTCAGGGCAGGTTTTTCACCAGAAAGGTTTCACCAACCCCATCTTTTATGTCTGAGGGACCCCCAGGTGATGGGATCAGTCTCCAGCTCCCCAAAATCCAAATTTAAGGGGACACTCCACCCCCAGTTCTGAGGCCACAGTAAGAGCCCCCCTCAAATCAACCCCACCCACGGAAAATACCCCTGCAGCCAGAGCAAGCTGGAAGGTCAATTATTAATTAATTAATTAATTAATTAGAGTGAGAAACAGCAACAGTTTGTGAAGAGCAGAAACTGGGCTGTGTTCTAGAGAGAAATCAGGGCAGAGACCCCAAGGGCAAGATCAGGGCCAGGTGTTGTTGCTTCCAAGATGTTTTACAGCTGCTCAGGAAAAAAATTCCTGGAGTTTATAAGATTTTCCCACTATCTGCTGTTTTTCTGGAAGCCTCTAAAGGTGCCTCATTAGAGAATTCTCACCTTTTAATTAAAGAAAACTGTGCAGCCTCAAAAACCAGACGGGCAGAAAACAACAGCAAAAACCTGACCCCACAAACAAAACAAAACAAAACCAAAAGTTCTTCACATTTGATTTCCTAACCCAGTATCATTTGAATTTAACTTTCAAGGGCATGCTGTAAAGAAATTCAAAATGGATTGGAAAATTTTTCTGGGTACAGTTGATGGTTTTGAGTCTTTATAAGAGAACTGAAATTCTGAGGCACCTTAAAGATGCCTGAATTTTGAAAGCGGTGCTTTTGAAGTGAAACCTGCTGCATTTGGCAACCAGAAATGCCAGAAATTGGAGGAATTAATATTTTCTGTCTCATATCTGCAGGTTCTTCCACTTGTGCTGGCATGGAAATCACCCTATAATTAATTACTGCGAGAATTATTATGAGCAGAGTTCTAATATGGGATAACTGGACACTTAGGAACTGAATTTCTCTTATCTCAACAAATCTTTGGCTGCTCCAAAGAGATTCAGCCAGTGAGAAGCCAGAGCACAACAAAATTCAATTTTAGAATGGCCAAAAATTAACAAAACGTAAATATTTCAAAAAATTTAAGTCTTTATTTCCTCTGCTACAACCAAGGGTTTTTGTCACCTGTGGAATTGGAGGTTGCAATCTTTGAGTGGGTTCCAGTTAAGACTTTTTTAGTCTGGGAAGACCCAAGAAATGTCATTTTGCAGTTTTTTTTATCAACAGAATAATTATTTATTCTCCAACTTCCTTGAAATCCAAACCAATGCTGCTCAAATAAGCACAGTGGAAAGAAGAGGCAGCAAAAGTGTCCAACTTTGACAAAGAGGAAAAATAAAGTGGAATAATACAACAAAATCTGCAAATATCAGAACTTCCATCTGAGGATGGGAAAAGGAATTAGGGAGGAAGGTATTGGAGATGGCAGTACAGAGAATATTTGTGCAGCAGAGTGCTGAGTGCCAGGTTAGAGACAGAAATTCAGGGACACGTGGGGGAAAGCAGAGAATGTAAAGAGAGAATAAAAAGAGGGGGGAGAGAGAGAAAAGGAGGATGGAAAAAGTAAAAACAAAAAGGGAAAGAGAAAAAAAAAAAAGAAGAAGAAAAAGAAGAGACAAAGAAGAAAATAAGAAAAAATTAGATTAGAAAAAGACTTCTAAATATGAAAAGGAAAAAGTGTGGGCGAAATAGAAAAAGATTTAAAAAGAAAGAAAAAGATATGAAGAAACGTTTTAAAAAATTTAAAGAGCAGCGATTTTCCTGCCACCAGCCAGCCCCATCCCAGGAGAGCCCCGGGGCTCTGGGGATACCCCAGCGATGGTTTCTCCTCCTTTGCCCCCCCAGCCCCTGGAAAAGCAGCAATTCCTTGGATTCCTGGGCAGGACTTACCTTGGGGACGGCAGCAAAGCCCCGCAGCCACCCCGGAGCCACCCGGGCAGGGCGACAGCGGCCGTGTCCCCGGGTGTCCCTCACCTCCCACACCCCCAGACATGGCCCTGGGGCCTTTCTGCACCTTTTTTTTTTTTTTTTTTTTTTTTTTTTTTTTCATGAGCAGCCCCGGGGAAGCTGCAGCGATGTCGCGATTACGTAAGAGGCGGTGACATTTGGGGACAGAGGGGGGGCAGGTGGCTCCTGCAGCAGCAGCGCTGCTTTCCAGCCTCCGTCAACATCTGCAGCCAACATCTGCAGCTAGGGGCAGGTTTTGGGCTGAATTTGAGCACAAATTGGAGTCACCCAGGAGCCACCGAGAGGTGACAGCAGCAACCTGAGGGTGGCACGGGACCCCCCTGGGGTGGGGCACGGGGAGGAAGAGGAGGAAGATGAGAAGGGCTCGATGCATGCAGCCATAAAGATAAAATAAATCTCATTTTAAATCTCAGTTTTAAAAAGTTGGCTGCCCAAAGTGGCACAAACAAATGGGGATATTCAGGGCTGGGGTTTTGAGATGTTTCATTGTTGGGACACAGCAAAATCTGTGCTAAAGACAGCCCCACTTAATGAATTGATTCCAATTAATTAAATTCCCCTTCTGAGTTTCTCAGCTCAGAGGGTCACAGCTCCCTCCCTGAGCTCCCTGTGCAGTTTGAGGCTGGATCAGCTGTGGCTGCCCCTGGATCCCTGGCAGTGTCCCAGGCCAGGCTGGACAGAGCTTGGAGCAGCCTGGGACAGTGGGAGGTGTCCCTGCCATGGCAGGGCTGGGATGGGAATGATCCTTAAGTTCCCTTGAAACCCAAACCATTCCATGATTCCGTGAATAAAAACTTCCTCTATGATTGGGACAATTCAAACCCAAGGATGAAATATTCCTTTTTTTTTTTTTTTTTTTTTTTTTCCAGCCAGGTCCTGTTAGGTGAAAGAGGGTCCTGGCAGGGGCACAAAGAGGAAAAGGGGCAGCAAAGTCTAGATGGGATTTTTTTCTTCTCTGCACTGCACCCAGTCCTCAGCAGAGCCAGTTCCTTGTCCTCAGGTGTGCACAGGTTTCACACCTCTGGCAACTCTTCCATCCCTGCATTCCTGCAGGATGGAACAGCACCGAGAACATCCTGGTGCTGCCAAGGCAGGAGCAGCAAGGAAAAATCTGCCACGTAATAATGATCAGCCTCACTGGATTGATCATGGAATGATGAAATTGGGTTGGAGGGACCTCAAAGCCCATCCAGTGCCACCCCTGTCATGGCAGGGACACCTTCCACCATCCCAGGCTGCTCCAAACCCTGCCCAGCCTGGCCTGGGACACTGCCAGGGATCCAGGGGCAGCCCCAGCTGCTCTGGGCACCCTGTGCCAGGGCTCCCCACCCTCCCAGGGAACAATTCCTGCCCAATATCCCATCCAGCCCTGCCCTCTGGCAGTGGCAGCCATTCCCTGTGTCCTGTCCCTCCATGCCTTGGAAATATTATCTCTCCATCTTTCTCAGAGCTCCTTCAGGTCCTGGAAGGTCACAATTAGTTTATCTTCTCTTTTCAGGCTGAAAATTCCCAGTTCTCTCAGCCTTTCCTCCCAGAGCTGCTCCACCCCTCTGATCATCCTGGTTCCTCCTCTGGATTCTGTTATTCATGTTCTGTGCAGGAACAATTCCTGCCCAATACCTGATCCAAATCTCTGCAGAGATTCATTTCCTTCACAGCAGTGAGTGTCAGATGATTTCTTGTTATTTTACTTTATTCTATTTTATTTTACACTGATTCTCACAGGATGAGTGTGAGCAAGGGAGAGAGAGAATTTCTCTTCCCAGGAAATTAGGGCTGGGCTGTAGAGGTAACTCTTCTCTCTTACTGCTCCCAAAAGTGGGAACTGGGAGACTCCTGCTTGCACTGAACTCCAGATTTCTGCTCCTGAAGGGTTTCTCCACATGGAAATATCCTGTAAGATTTCCCATCTAGTGAATGCAGAGAAACAGATTTTTGTAAGGTTCTGATCTATTTTAGATTTTTATCTTGAGAAGAAGAAAAACACCCTCTCATCTTTTTATTGATAATATAATTTAATACAATACAAGGTAATGATTTAAGGGTGGTTTGTTGGTTTTCTTGGGCTTTTTTTCTTATTTTGGTTGCTTTTTTTTTTTTTTTTTGGTCTAGCAATATAGAAATTTTCCTTCAGAAAATGCCAATTTTGCAAGAAACAGTTTTTATCTGTGGAGGAATGAGATTATGACATAAGGATCCTTGCTAGCTCCAAGAACTGGAGTTGAAATTCAACATTTAAAATGGATTGTGGTGAAAAGAGGAACAAAAAGCATTTTTAAGGAAATACAGTGATTTTAAGGAAGTACAGGGAACAGGAATGAGCCCATCACATCCAGCTGTAAAAGGAGATTTCCTGCACTTCAGATTTTCAGGGATCAAGTAACTTCATCCCTGGGCAGTATGTCATGAAAAAAGCTCTGTGAAATATTTTGTTCAAAACAGGTTTTCCACAGAAATGTGAATTTTCTCCAAGGAGAATTTTCCACAGCAACCCTCAATTTTCAATTCAAACTGAATTTCATAACAGCAGTTGGGGAACCACCCTCAGTTGTTCTCCCTCTCCCCAGTGGTTTCCAGCTCGGACAATCAAAACATCTCAGCCAAAAAAAAAAGCCCCAAAATACTCTTTACTTTCCAGATGTATTGTTTGAAGAAACCCTCCAAATGTTGCAAAGAAAATTTCTCCAAACCCAAAACCATTTTTCTGGTTTCTGTTGACAAAATCATTGCCAGGAGCTGAGAATTTCAAAGCAGCTCCAGAGTTGTGGCACCACCAGACTTCTCTGCAGAAACACCTCCCCCAGGGGATTTTTGCTGTTCAAATCCTGCAGCCCTGCTCTGTTTCCCCTCCTAACTGGAGGAAGGGCTGAGCCCCCTCAGAGCTGCTCCTTTTCAAGGTCAGGTCTCCCCTTTCCAGCTGAGATGTTGAATTTGAACCTCATCTTCAAACCCTCAGCTCAGTCAGAGCCACCAGGGGCTTTCCTCCCTCTGCACTTCTGCACCCCCTTGCTCAAAAACAAAATCACTGCTCTGCTACCACCTTGATTCCAGCTCAGCTGAGGAGTTTAATTTTTAACCTTTATTTTAACGTTTCACTGAGTTAAGGCATTATTTGTTTGTTGGGAGGGAGTAGGAAGTGCCACGACAGCATTTTCAGGGCAGAGCTGGGCTCAGTGCTCACCCACCCCAGCTGCCCAGAAGAATAGAGCCTGTCTGCAGCTCCTCAGCCCATCCTGCCAACTCCTGCAGGCCTTTAATAACATTTCATCCTAAATGAAGCAAAACCCATCCCGTAGGAAAATGCTCTGCAAGCTGCTGCCATAGGGGAAAAGGAAATTCAGCCAGAACTGGAGAGGGACCTTCAACATTGACCAAGGGAAGGGTGATTTGGGTTTGGGCTGCAGGGATGGTTCCACACTGAGCTGGGTTCCCACTCCTTTGTTCTTGGAGGGGTTTGGAGTGAGGATGGGTTTGGGATGGATTTGCTGGCAATGGCTCAGGATTTTGGCAGGAAATGCTGTCCTGAGGGGCTGGAAAGCTCCCTGGTCCCTCCTGTCAGGGCTGAGCCATTGTTTGAGGGCTGGCAGCAGCTCCTGGGACCAAACCACTGTGACATCTGCAGTGTCACCCCAGGGCTGGGCTGTGCCAGCATTTTACTCCTTGGTTACTCACTGGAGGATGATTCCCTTCCACCCCTGGACAGGGAATGGGGCAGAACCAGAGTCCTGTGGCTCCCTGGCTGCAGCAGCTTTGGGAGCACAGGGGTTTTCACTGGGTTATTCCTACCCACAGGATTCCCAGAGAGTCCCCTTGGCCATTCCCCAGCAGAAGGGATAGTGTGGATTTGGGGAGACAGGAATGAAGCACAAACAATGTGCAAGTGGGGAGGCCCTGGCACAAGGTGCCCAGAGCAGCTTTTTTAAGGAAAAAAGCATTAAGGCTGCCCCTGGATTCTTGGCAGTGTCCCAGGCCAGGTTGGACACTGGGGCTTGGAGCAGCCTGGGACAGTGGAAGGTGTCCCTGCCATGGCAGGAGTGGAGTGAGATGAACTTTAAGGTCTTTTCCAACCCAAACCATCCCATGATTCCATAATAACAACTCATGCAGGCCCAGTGCCAGCTCTGTCCCTGTGTGCAGGACGCTGCCCTGGGTGACTTCAGACACACAAAACCTTTCCTACACACACCAGTGACGTTGGGACACGGCTGGGAACCGAGAAAGCAGCTTTGTTCTCAAGCTGCCCAAGCCTTGTTCTCAGGCTGCCCAAGGACAAGAATTTAAAGCAGTGATTAAACACCTGCTGAAGACGTGCACTACTTCATGTTTCTCACAGAGGCATGTTTTCAAAGAGGTGTTTCCTTCTTTGACCAATGAATCTTTTCTGCTTTGCTTTATACAATCTCTTTTATATAAAGGCCATGGCTTTCTTCAATAAATTGCTCTTTCTTGTTGATCTCGGTGGACACCTCCAAATGTTGATCTCAGTGGACACGTCCAACTGTTACTGTATATGGGTTATGGAGCAGTGAAAGGACACAGTAACATGGTACTCTCTTGTGTGGTGCAAGAAAGAACAAGAGAGAGCAGTTTATTGAAGGAAGCCATTGCTTTAAATAAAGCACTTCGTGCATGACAAAATACAGACAGTTCACTGGTCAGAGAAAGAGACACCTCTTGTCCCAGGTTTTCTCATGGATCCAGCAGGTGTTTATCTTTGCTGTAATTCTTTCTTTTGTGTTTACAGTAGAGAAAGAGGCTCTAGCTTGGGAAAAATCCCAGCTAAGCCTGAGAAAGCCAGACTGGAAAAATTCTTTAAGATTCTCCCTGGGCCTATAATGGCCACACTTCCTTGCTGCATGCAAGAGGGGTCACTGTTGCTGTGTCCTTTTGCCACTCGTGGAACGAGCCCATAGGCTCCTGAGCTGCATGCTCGTGTTCCAATGGATGGATCCTCTCAAAGGAGGATGGAAATTAAACAGTACCTTTCTCTCGATGGGAAAGGAGGCAGCTGACCATTTCCACAGATCTCCTGTCCTGCTGCAATCAGGAGGGTCTGCAATGTCCCCAGATGGCCCCAACTCAGGCTTGCAGTCCTGGCTTTCTGGGTTTCTCAGTCTGCTCAGTGCAGATCTGGCTAGAAAACCTAGCACAGGCCGTACCCTGGTTATGACAGGCCTCCAGGGTCCGTCCTGGTTTTTGCAGACTGCCAGCTCCGAGTTTATCCTGGTGCTGTCCGTCGGTCAGGGATTGCTCACGTTGATCTCAGTGAGGTCTGATCCTGCTAGAGTGTGGATCTCGGTGGAACCTCCAAATGTTACTGTACAGGGCTGTGGAGCAGCAAAAGGACATCTGTTGGGTTGATGTGGCCAGAAATGTGGATTCTGTCCCCATCTGTTGAATCCGGGTGTGGCAGTGCCCCTGATCTCCTGGCACACATTATCTGCTCATGGGCCAGCTTTAAACCAGCTGGGGCAATCATCTTTATCTTTCCCACAGCCCATCCTCCCTCCAGGAGAGATCTCCTGTTCATGGCCATTGAGTCCCAGGGCATGGCTGATAAAATTCCATCATCCCATGGGAGATGCTCCAGCCAGGGGAGGAGCCAAGCCTTTCCTAACCAGATAAAAACTGACATTTTGGACAGCAAGTTATCCTTCTTCCCACTGGATTCCAGAGGAAAGCCAGACCTTCCCACATCATCCCTGCACCTTCAGAGGAAACTGCACCTTCTCCAGGAGCACTGCTCCAGCTGAGCCACATCTGCCACTGCAGGAGGATGCAGCCACCATGGAATGGGACTGTGCCAACACTCTGACTGACTGACGGGTGTCAGCTTGGATTCTGACTCTGTCAGGGTTGGGATTGTTCTTTGTAATACTGCATTTCTATTTTAATTTTCCAGTAAAGAACTGAAATTGCTAATTCCCATATCTTTGCTGAGAGCCCCTTAATTTAAAAATTATAATGATTTGGAGGGAGGGGGTTTCCATTCTCCATTTCAAAGAGAAGCTTCTGCCTTTATTGGCAGACACCTGTCCTTCAGACCAGGACAGGACACAGTAACGTGACCCCTCTTGCATGCAGCAAGAAAGAGCAATTTATTGAAGAAAGCCATGGCCTTTATATAAAAGAGATCGTGCAAAGCAAAGCAAAAAACATTCATTGGTCAAAGAAGGAAACACCTCTGAACACATGCCTCTGTGAAAAGCATCTCATAGTGCACATCTTCAGCAAATCATTGTTTTAAGTTCTTGTCCTTGGACAGCCTGAGAACAAGGCTTTGGCAGCTTGAGAAAAAAAGCTGCTTTCTTGGTTCCCAGCCGTGTCCTAACAACACACCAGGACACACCTGACAATTCCCAGGCACCCCAGGGATGTCAGTCCCCACTCTAAAGGCTCCAACACAAAAATCCCAGAAGGGAAAATGAGGATTAAATCTGCCCTAAGTGACACTGACCTTTGGAAACTGCTCAAAGGGAACATTGACATCCTCCTTCCTTCCATCAGCTTGCTGGGAAGAATGACCTGCACAAATTCCCATCACTTCATCCCCTCTTCATTTAACTCTGCCTATGAATCTGATTTTCCCTTACTTTGGTTTTCCTGAGTCTGGGGCTGTGTTGAGGCATCTTGCTCCATCTTGGTCCCAGGGATAAAGGGACAACTATGAAAGGAGTGTCCTTCTCCATTTCCATCCTGCCCAGCTGGATTTCTCCATCCTCTCATGGGCTCTGATCCCTCAGGGCAAAACAGGTTGGATGTGGAGGCAAATGTGACCCATGTCAGGGGAATGGCCTTTGCCTGTTCTACTGCCAGAGAAAAAAAGGTCAAAACCTCCTAAATCCTAATGAAAAGAACAAGAATTCTTGATCAGGGAAGCTACAATCAAATCCTTGCTTTAGAAAAGTGAATTAAGAAAACCTAGAGGAGACTTTCTTTTTTAATTCATTTCTAAATTTAAAAAACCAGAGATAAACCAGATGACTTGACAAGAAATCAGAATTAAACATGACCAAGTAAAATCCAATACCTCCTTTAAAACCTGCTTCCTGTCATTTATACTTGGAATATCCTCTGAAATATTCCCTGCTGAGTCTCCACTGCCCTTTGCTCAATTCCCTGCTCTGTCTGTGAGTAGATTTTTATATTCTACCCCAGAAATTCCTCCGTTTGTTCCACTTTCAGTACCTGAGCCCGTGTCATTATTTCTGCTCTTACTTAGCAGCTGCTCTGTCCTTCCCCACCTTTGCTGTGTCTTTGCAGCTCCTCCCAGTGTCAGTTCAGTTGTGATTTTTCTGACTGTGCCAGCACAGCTCTGGGGTGTTAAACAGGCTGCCCTAAATAGCAGCTCTCAGCCTTCTGTACAGTATTTTTTCCTCTTTGCTGAGTCTTTGCTGCTTCACATTTGGGAAAATTGGGTGCTGAATTTGGGGATCTGCTGGCAGGATTTGATATCTGCCTTCCTGTGTCTGTTTTTAACCCAGTTTTGGTACATCAAACATTTTTTCCATTCTTTTTTCTCTTCTTTGTTAAAGCAAAAGCACATAAAAGAAAATAATTTTCCTTTTTCCACTGGTTGGAGGAGATACTTTATCTTTTATTAATCATTGCAACCACTTTTTTTCCAATCAGTATTTTTATTTTGTTTTTCAAATTGGTGAATACCTACCAGTTAAATTTTCAAATTGAAAAGCCAGAGCAAGATAGATTACTTTATATCTGTGATTCCCTTATTTCTATGATTCCTTTATTTCTATGATTCCCTTATTTCTGTGTTTCCCTTATTTTTGTGATTCCTTTATTTTTATGATCCCTTTATTTCTGTGACTCCCTTATTTCTGTGATTCCCTTATTTTTGTGATTCCCTTATATTTTTACCACAGACACTATGAGTTCCTTCCTCTCATACACAGGTGCTTCTTCATAGCAAATAAAATCATCATTTTCTGTGAGATTTGCTGCAGTAGAGCGAAATGTGCTAAAACCTGCAAATTAATGAATATTGATTTCACATTGAGGCATTGCTGTGCAACAATAAGGCCAATTCCCAAAGGATTCACTGTGTATTTCTGGAATCACAGCTCTGGAAGCAAGAAGGGCAGAGGGATAAATCAGAAGATCACAGAATTCCACCCAGAATCATGGAATTAAGTTTGGAAAAGAACTTTAAGATCATCAAGTCAAACAGAATCGTGATCACCACTAATTCGTGTCCCCAAGTGCCACACTCAAAGGTTTTTGGAGCATTTCCAGGGATGGAGACTCCACCCCTTCCAATGCCTGACCACCTTTTCCATGAAGAAATTCCATCTAATATCCAATCTAAATCTCCTCTGGAGCAGCTTGAGGCTGTTCCTTCTCATCCCATCCCTTGTTCCCTGGGAGAAGATAAGTTATCAACCCCCACCTCTGATGTTTCTCACCTTGACAGGATTTTTTTATTCTTTCTAGGTCAAGGGCTGTTGACTATTTGTCATTCCAGTGTATTTCCCAAAATTCACTGGCACGTGGCCAGATTCCTGACCAGGATGCTGTGGCACATGGATTTTGTACATCTGGGGAAGGAGCTGCTCCACCACATCCTTGTTTCCATCACACCAAAGGATGTGGGAAGTGCCACAGCCCTGCCAGGACCTTGCTCTACACCTACTCCCTGACCCCAGGAATAAATGACTTGGGTTGGACAGGAATTTTCCACCTGAGAACACTGAGGAGGCCCAACAAAGAGTTCTGGGGAAAGGTATTTATTCCATCAGAGCTTTAAAGGTTTTTATTCCATCAGAGCTTTCAGTGGAAACAAAGCAAGACCTGGGCAGGTCCTGGGATGGGACCCCAAACTCTGCCAGCTCCAGCCCTGCCCACACAGCCCTGACCCTCCTGCAGCTGTGGCCACAGCATTTCCCAGCTGATGGAGGAGCCAGGGCAGCAAAGAGAAGCAATTTCTTGCAATGACTGTGTAGACTAATTTAATTAATAGATTTAATAGCAACATGTATTTACTGAAGGAGTTTTTTTAACCAGTTGACACCCAGTTATTTTTCTGCTCAGTTTGAGGATCCCTTGACCTGGCTCAGGGCCACAAGCCCAGGCTGGGGGTCAGAGTTGGAGATCACAGAAGGGAGAGTTGGAGATCACAGGGGGAGAGATGGAGATCACAGAGGGGAGAGTTGGAGATCACAGAGAGATGGAGATCACAGAGGGGAGAATTGGAGATCACAGAGAGAGAGATGGAGATCACAGGGGGAGAGATGGAGATCACAGGAGAAGAGTTGGAGATCACAGAGGGGAGAGCCTATAAGTGGAGGAGAGAAGGAGAATGGGACCCAAGGGGACCTCAAGAGCCAAATTCCTGGGTACCCACAGATCCTCCAGGCTGTAAGAACAAGGCTCCAAAAGCACCACCTCAGCAGAGCAGAGGCCTTGAGGAGGCCAGGGGGACACCAGGCACTGTCCCCTGGGCACAGCTCCCAGTGGCCAAAGCTCATTGGTGATAGCCACAAGGACCAGCCCAGAGAACCAGCTGCTGTGACCACTGTCACTGCCTCTGCTGGCTGGTGGCAGCTAGGTGTGGGAGTCCAGGGTGTTCCCCTGGCTTCCCTGGATGCCTCAAGACCCAGGCAGGGGGCTCAGAAGCCTTGGCACAGTGCCCAAGACCCCTGTGGACTGGATTTCAGTCCCTGGGAAAAATTACCATCATTGCAGGAAGAATTACAAGTCACAAAAAAATAAGTATTGTATAAATTAGATTGTTGAAAGGTAGAAAAGTGAATCTATACAATTGTTTAATAATAAGGGATTTGAGTTAAGATGGAGGATTTGGGGCGTGGTATGTCTTTTCTTCTTCTTCTTTGTGTCATCCATCTTTTGGGTTAGGATGGCACTTCTGGATTGGTTTGGGAGAAAGTTGGACAGTGCAATGTAAGTGTCATGTATTGGAAAGTAATTGTAAACATCAGGTACATAATTTATAGTATAAAAGATAAGACCTGCCCCGAGGGCAGGCAGTGTGCCTCTGAACGAACTGCTGGACAGACCTCTGTAAGTCAGAGAAAGAATTCCTTACAGAAGAAACAATAAACAACCTTGAAAACCTCAGAAAACGGCTCCTGACTCTCCTTCAGTGCTCAATCTGGAAACAAGAACTTTAAAACCACCTCCATGTCCTGTGGTGAGTGATCTCAGGCTCAAAGGGACACCACCGATGGCGACAGCTGGGGACAAGAACAGCCTCTCTCTGTGACATGGGTGTCACCACTGCTCTCTGCACCTCCTGGCTCTCTGCAGGACTGCCAGCAGAGTCCCAGTGCCTGTCCCCACCCCACAGGGTGCTCCTGTCCCTGCATGGGCATCTCTGGAAGAGATGAGTGAGGATGGATTTCCTACTCTCCAACAGCATCATCAATCTGGAAGAGTCCCATAAAAATCAGTACCAGCACCTCTCTTCTCTTCCAGGGCTTCTGTTGTTGATTAAAAAACCAAATTGTCCTGGTGCTGTGTGCAGCTGATAAGCAGGCATGTCCTGGTGATAGGACAGGGGTCCTGGTGATAAGAGAGGTGTGCTGGTGATGAGATAGTGGGGATGAGCTAGATCAGGCTGGGAGATCTGCTGAGGTGTCACAGTGCTGATCAGATGAGCACCAGCACTGTCACGGAGTGGAAAATTCCAAAGAGCCTGAAAGATTTGGGTAAAGCAGGGGGAGATGGATGAGTGCAGGGAAGGAGAGAAGGAAGAAAAGAAAGGATTTGGGGAAGTTTCTGGAAGAGGAGCAGCTGCCACAGAGCTCTGAGAGGATCTGAGTCTGTGCTCTGCCTTTATCAGTGACTGCTCTTATCCAAGCAGATCTGGAGATGTTCCCTCTGAGGGGCTGAGTCCCTCTGGAATGGCAGAGTGGGGATGATCAGGGCCTCAGTTCCAAGGAAGTTCCCTTCATGGGTGACTGTCAGACCCTGCACATCCCTAAAGCAGGAATCACAAAGATTCACAGGAGCCCTGTGACTTCAGGTCCTGCTTGTCTCACTCCTTTTTCCCCTTCCAGCAACTCCTGATATTTTCCAGTGCTCTTGGAAAGACAGGGATAACATTAAAAAAAAAAAAAAAAAAAAAGCCAAAACCAACAAAAACAGAAAACCAAAACAAACAAAAAAAAAAAAAACCCAAAAAACAAAAAAACAAACAACAAACAAACAACAAAAAAAAAAAAAAAAAAAAAAAAAAAAAAGCCAAAAACAAAACAACCAACCCAAATCATTCCCAGCCCAGGCAGGATAAACTCTTTCCCTTGGTTCTCTGGCATAATCCCAAGGGATTTATGTCCTGTCTGTCAGAGTGTGGATACACACACTCAAAACTGTCTCCAGCTAAAGCAGAAGTTTCTCTGGGAATACTTCTGTGGTGCTTTCCTTCCCTGTTTGAAAAAAAAAATAGCAGTGTCCAGTTAAGTGAAAATTCTTGCAAGAAAACATTTTAAACCAGAAAATGGATTTGTTTTGAAAACAAAGTCTAAACAAAATGTGTTGGCAGCAGCTTTCAAGTAGAAAACACATTAAGCCTTCTCTTTTCCAGCTAAAGAGCTGCTTTCTCTGGGAGGAAAACATGACAGAGAGGAGAAATTTTTCCTGTCTGCATGAAGTGACTGAACAAACAGGAACAAGGCAGGCTCTCCTGGATACCTGCTTTCCTCCTGCTGGGAGGGGTAAAATATCCAGAGTTCAACATTCAGGACGAGTTGATGGGGTTGAGAGAGAAAATGCCACATGAAGGGTTGGTGTTTGTGGAGGCTTCTGACTAAACAAGGAAATTTGGGGCTTGTTTTTCATCAAACCTGTCTCAGTGACTGCTGGGAGAGAGGTTAATTCAGATGTTGATAAGGTTAATTACCTGAGTGCTCCCCAGAATTTTGTTTTCAGCCCAAATCCCACTCTGACCTGGCTGTGCCCTGGGCTGAGGCTGTTTGTTCTCCCCCAGGACGAGCTGCTGGGGGGGAGCTGCTCAGTGGCTTTAACTACAGGAGATAGTGAGAGATAAATTCTTGTGCTGCTGCATCTTGGGGCTCCCACCTCCTGCTTCCTCTGCTCCCCAGCCTTCACAGCCTCTGTTCTCTGCAGCACAGCCCCCACCAGGGCAATCCCCTGCACTGGGATCCACAGCAGACCCAGCTGAGCCATTTTTGTGCAAGAAAACTTGCAAAAAAACCTTCCAGCTGTGCAGCAAAACCAGCCCAGAGATTGCCAAGTTGGGCAAGAGAGGCATCAAGGAGGGAAATCCTGGCTTAATAGAGGGAAATTACATTTGTTTTCTTGTCAGCCTGTTGGAAATTATAAAACTTTCAAAATAAGCTTTAGTTAATCCTAACCAATATATTAATTACAGGCAGTGTGTTGTTCTTAAATTACTTTTAGCATCTAGCAAAACTCCTTTTGTGGGAACACAGCCTGGAAAAATGACTAAAACTGTAAAGTTTGTTGGGCTAACCTTGATATGCTGCAATGAACATTCACTGCTTTGTTTGCTAAAAATGTATGAAAAGGTGAGGAAGTTTTGAACTGGGGGCTGTGTGGAGGCTGGGATTTTGTCAGCCCCATCCACACCCAGAGCTGAGAATAAAGCAATTTTCTAACACTAAAAACAGTGTTGGAGGCTTCTCTTATCCTGATGGGTTTTGCCAGCATTTCTCAAAGTTCAATGATCCGAGCCATGGGATGTTCAGAACATGGAACAGTTTATTTATAGGGTTTTTAAATTTTTAAGCTTGCAAAATAAAATTTCATCAGCATAGAGGGGCCAGGTGGGACTCAGGAGCTTAAGGATTGGTCCTGGAATTGTTTGGGAGCCACCTTGGAGGGCTGGGTGACACCTGCTCTGTGCTGGCCTGGGCTGCAGGGGGACAAACCAGTGGGACCAGCTCTGTCCCATCCCATCCCAGCTGCAAACCAGCTGCTTCTTGCCCTAATCCAAGGGGATAAGGGCTCAGTGGCTCCCTGTGCTGTGTCCCACTTCATGCAAACCCCACCAGAAACGTGCACCTGGTGGGTTCCTGGGAAAGCATTCCTGGGAAATCCAGAAAAATCCAGATTTTCTGGAGGCAACACAGTTCATCCTCAGTTAGCCTGGGAGGCACAAAGCTCTGGGATCCTGGGACAGCTTTGGAATTGGATGGCAATTCAGTCTGTTCTCCTGGGCTGGGTCAGGCTGCAGGAGCTTGGGGGGCACAGCTGGATGTCCCTGGTGTGGGGACACCAACGCCCCCCAGGCCCTCAGCTCCACAGCATTTGAGAGATTAAAGCAAAACTTCACAGAGAGCCTTTCCAGGTCCATACAGGGCAGGTGGAGGAGCAGAGGAGGAAGCTCAAGGAGGAGCTGCTTTGGCCTTGTCCCCAGTGTCTGGCCCATTTTCAGGCTTGGCAGCAATGCTGTAGTAGTAGGAGCGGATGATGTTTTCCACAGCCACAAATCCTGGACGTTCTTCCCATCTGCAAGGGCAGAGAGGAACAGAGAAAGTCATCAGAGAGGACAAAAGTGGCCTGAGGAGAGGACAAACAGAGACCCTGGGGCAGAGCAGCAGCCTGGCTGAGCCAGGGCTCAGGAGGCAGCTGAGACTTTTCTGGGATGAAAAACACCGAGCCTTGGGGATCTTCCAGGATTGGCACAGGCAGATGGGGGGGGTCTGATAGAGAGAAATTCATTCTGGGGTGAGGAATCATCACAAACAAAGGCAGGAGACACCATTTGCTTTGTGCTGTCACCATGCAAGCAGCGAAGGTGTCCCTGCCCATGCAGGGGGTTGGACTGGATGGGCTTTAAGGTCCTTTCCAACCCGAATTTCCAATCCCATTTTGGGATTTGGTGACCCTGGAGGAGCTGACACTGTGGTGAAATGCTCACCTGTATGTCCAGCACTGCTGCATCAGGGCATACATCTCTGCTGGGCACTCCTGGGGACAGTCCATGCGCTTGCCCTGCTCTATGAAGCTGATCACCTCGGGGCCCTTCATTTTCTGGGATGGGAGCAAGCAGGACAGGGGTTAATGTGCTCAGAGCTGGCAGCAGGGTTACAGGAGACAGGTTAGAGCTGGGCCTGGGCTGCAGCTTTGGTCCCACGCCCCTCACACCCTGCAGAGTCACTGCTCCCACCCCAGCAGCCAGAGCTGGTGTCCCACACTGTGGCCAGACCATCCTGCAGATCCCATCCCATCATCCCACAGATCCCATCCCACAGATCCCATCCCACAGATCCCACCCCAGCCATCCTGCAGATCCCATCCCACAGATCCCACCCCAGCCATCCTGCAGATCCCATCCCACAGATCCCATCCCACAGATCCCACCCCAGCCATCCTGCAGATCCTATCCCATCCCATCCCACCCATCCTGCAGATACCATCCTGCAGATTCCATCCTAGATACCCCATCCCATCCCTCCTGCAGACCCCATCCTGTCCATCCTGTCAATTCCATCCCACAGACCCCATCCCAGCCATCCTGCAGATCCCATCCCATCCCAAAATCCCATCCCAAAATCCCATCCCAAAAAAATCCCAAAATCCCATCCCCACTCCACCCCATCCCACCCACCCTGCCCACCCTCCAGGTCCCACCCCACCCAAGCACGGGTCCAACAGTGGATGAGAAATTTTTTTTCTTATTTCTCAAGTGAGCAGAAGGGTCAAAGAGAAGAAAGATCAAAGAAGGGGAGGTTCTGCCTCACCTCATAGGGCCCTGCCCCACCTTGTAGGGTTTCTATCTCACCTTGTAGGGTTTCTATCTCACCTTGTAGGGTTTCTATCTCACCTTGTAGGGTTTCTATCTCACCTTGTAGGGTTCCTATCTCACCACAGAGGGTTCTGCCTCATCTTGTAGGGTTCCTGCCTCATGTTATAGGGTTTCTACTTCATTTTGTAGGGCTCTACCTTACCTTGTAGGGCTCTGCCTCACCTTGTAGGGTTTCTATCTCAACTTGTAGGGTTTTTATCTCACCTTGTAGGGCTCTGCCTCACCTTGTAGGGTTTCTATCTCACCTTGTAGGGTTTCTATCTCACCTTGTAGGGTTTTTATCTCACCTTGTAGGGTTTCTATCTCACCTTGTAGGGTTTCTATCTCAACTTGTAGGGTTTCTATCTCACCTTGTAGGGTTTCTATCTCAACTTGTAGGGTTTTATCTCACCTTGTAGGGTTTTTATCTCAACTTGTAGGGTTTCTATCTCACCTTGTAGGGTTTCTATCTCACCTTGTAGGGTTTCTGCCCGAAGCTGAAGGCCTCCCACATGGTCACACCGTAGCTCCACACGTCGCTCTTGCTGGAGAACTTGTGGTAGTTGATGCACTCTGGGGCGTACCACTTCAGGGGCCACTTCCCTGCTGTCCTGGCCTGCAGCACAGCAAGGGGGACATTTCCAGCCTGAGACACGGAGTGCTGGCAGCTGCACCTCAGTTCTGCTCAGTGCTGCTGTCAAATCTCACACTGCTGAAAAAAACACCTGAAATGGGAGCTCCAATGCCCAGTTCAGGCCCTGCTGTCCTGTTGTGCAGGTGCTGAATGCCCATGATGCCACCCTCCTCCTGCCCCCAGGGCTCAGTTAAACCATGGAATCCTGGAATGGTTTGGGTTGGGAGGGACCTTAAATCCCATCCAGTGCCATCCCTGCCATGGCAGAAACACCTCCCACTGTCCCAGGCTGCTCCAAGCCCCAATGTCCAGCCTGGCCTGGGACACTGCCAGGGATCCAGGGGCAGCCCCAGCTGCTCTGGGCACCCTGTGCCAGGGCTCCCCACCCTCCCAGGGAACAATTCCTGCCCAATATCCCATCCAGCCCTGCCCTTTGGCAGTGGCAGCCATTCCCTGTGTCCTGTCCCTCCATCCCTTGTCCCCAGTCCCTCTCCAGCTCTCCTGGAGCCCCTTTAGGCCCTGCAAGGGGCTCTGAGCTCTCCCTGGAGCCTTCTCTTCTCCAGGTGAGCACCCCCAGAGGGGCTGCAGCCCTGTGACCAATTTAGTGGCCTTGTCTGGACTCATTTCTCATCTTTCTGGGGCCCCAGAGCTGGACACAGAATTCCAGCTGGGGTCTCTCCTTTAGCTGAGCACTGCTGGGAAGATCAGCCTGGCTCACTCTTCATCACCTTCTCCTCTCATCCCCCTGGCTGCCTCTGCATCCTCCTTGTCACCAGAGCTCTGCAAAACCCCTTTTAATGTCAGAGCAGTGAGGCAGAGCCTGGTGTTGTGCAGAGTGGTCCAGGAGCAGCCCAGATGCTCAAGTCTCAGGGGGTCTCATCCTCCCAGCCAGGAGGGCTCCTGCTCCAGACCCTTTGCTGTGCTCACACCCACCTTGTAGTAGCTGTCATCAGCTCCCAGAGCCTTGGAGAGCCCAAAGTCACTGATCTTGGCATAGTGCTGGTTGACCAGCAGGACATTCCTGGCTGCCAGGTCCCTGTGGACAAAGTTCTTTTCCTCCAGGTACTTCATCCCCATGGACACCTGGTGCATCAGCTCCACGATGTTGCTCGTTGTAATCTCGTCCCTGGGGAGGGTGAAAGGAGAATTCAGCAATAAAGGACCTGCTGTGGTCCCCTCTGACTTGTCCAGCTGCAAGGCAGAATGAGCAAGGAGATCTCTGCTCCAGAAGCATCAGCCCCTGGAGCCTCACATCAAAGATTCCTTTCTGCTCTTTTCAGCTCTCCTGCACCTACAAGGGTGGGCTTTTGTCCTAGGTTACAGTGTAAAGATGTGCCAAAAGTCTGTATTCTATCTCCATCTGCTGAAACCAGGTGGGGCAGGGATCCTTATCTCTGTGGGAGATATCCTCTGCTCATGGGCCAGCTGTTAAAAACCAGCTGGGACAGTGTTCTTTATCTTTCCCACAGCCCATCCTCCCTCCAGGAGAGATCTCCTGTTCATGGCCATTGAGTCCCAGGGCATGGCTGATAAAATTCCATCATCCCATGGGAGATGCTCCAGCCAGGGGGAGGAGCCAAGCCTTTCCTACCCAGATAAAAACTGAGATTTGGAACATCAAAGCCACCCTTACCCACTGGTTTCCAGAGGACAAGAGCTACCAGGATTTCTACAGGATCACTGCTTTGAGAAGAGCACTTCATCTGGACTGCTACAACCACCCCAACTAGCAGGTGTCAGGTTGTATTCTGACTCTGGCAGTGGTTTTTCTTTGTACTATTGCATGTATTTCATTTTTCTCCTTTTTCCTATTAAATTGTATTTCTGACTTGGAGTCTCTCCCCGATTTTGCTTTCAAAACCATTACAGCTTTTGAAGTAAATTTTGAGAACACAGAAAATCAGCTATGTTTTATGCAACACTCACTTCTTGGAAGCCAAGAACCTGTTGAGGGGCCCTCCAGAAGCCATCTCCATCACGAGCATCAGCGACTCTGCCTCGCACACCCCGATCATGCGCACGATGTAGGGGTTGTCCAGCTGGTGCATGATCTGCGCTTCCTTCATCATCTCATCCTTCACTGTCTTCTCGTTGTTGCTCTTCAGCACCTTGATGGCCACATCAATCTGCTTCCTGCACAGAGGAGCAGCCATGGGATGGGCTGAGCACAGCTGGAATCAGGGCTCACAGCCAGGAATGGAAATCCCTTCTCATGGGACACTGTTTGACCTCTCAACAGCCTGTTCTGGCAGAGCCCTGCACCATTCTGGTGTCCCAGGATGGGGAGAAAAGGTCACCTCACCCTTGTGGGTGCAGGCCAGAAGTTGCCATCCCTGATCTGGAGACATCTCCCCTCCCACACTGAGATCTGGGTCATCAGTGCCATTTTTCCAGGAGGAAACTGAGGCACAAGTAGGTAAAAACCATCACAGACAGCCCAAAACAGAGCCAAGGGTGGCACAACTCCTCAGTGTCACTGCTTTGGCCTGGCACAGACAGAGGTGGCCTCAGGAACGTGGAGCTGTTCCTCTGAGCCCAAAGCCCCTTTGGAAGTGGCAGCTCTGTGCCTGGGAATGTGCTGCAGCTTACACACCCAGGGCAATGGAAATCCATGGAATTACAGCATCATATCATAACATCATGGGACTGTTGAGGTTGGAAAAGACCTGCAAAGTCATCAAATCCAACCCCTGACCAAACACCACCATCCCCACTAAACCCCACCACAGAATCTCCTCATTTTCTGAACCCTTCCAGAGCTGGTGCCTCACCCATCACATGCATCATCCCCGACCTTCCAGATCATTTCTCACCCACTCCATTGTCACTTTGGGGCCCATCTAGTGACCAGCAGGACAGCTGGGGACACCTCAAGCCCAGCCTGGTCCCTCTCCTCCCCCTTCCCCAGCACCCTCACTCACTTCCTCATTTTGTAAACTCCCTTCTTGACGCAGCCAAAGTTTCCTGCCCCCAGCTCCACCTCATCAATCATCAGGTGGTCCCTCTTCAGGAACAGCTTCTTGTCCTTCAGCTCCTCGGGGTCGCTGTAGGGGCTCTCGTAGACGCTGGTGTCCATGGGCAGCAGACGGGATTTTCCTCCTTCCCAAGAGGAACCCTTGCTTAGGAACCTGCCCTTCCCCATCCTGCTGTCCCTCATGGATTGGGAAGGGTTTCTCTGCTCTTTTGGCCAATTCACCCTCACCTCCAGCATTTCTCATCCCTCCTGGGCATCTCCCTTCATTTCACAACCCTGGCTGCTGAAGGAGGTGGGATGGGGAGAGGGGTCTGAGCATTCCCACCCCACACACCTTGGAGGGGTCTGGGATTTCCCACCCCACAATTCTGAGGGTCTGAGCATTCCCACCCCACAATCCTGAAGGGTCTGAGCATTCCCACCCCACACACCTTGAAGGGGTCTGAACATTCCCACCCCACAATCCTGGAGGGTCTGAGCATCCCCACCCCACACACCTTGGAGGGGTCTGAACATTCCCACCCCACAATCCTGAAGGGGTCTGAACATTCCCACCCCCCAATCCTGAAGGGCTCTGAACATTCCCACCCCACATATTTGCCCTGCCAGCCCTGGGCAGGGCTCTACCCCACTGAAATTCAGCTGAATTAACTAAGTATTTAGTGGAAAGTGGGGATAGGACAGGGCTTCATTTCCTGGGTAAGGCATGGAATGAGGTAGGGCTTGATTTCCTGGGATCCCGGTGTGGGTGCAGGACCCCAAAATGTCTGGGGTGCTCCTGGATGCTTTTGCTCCATAGCAGGGCTCCAGGGAAGCCCCAGGCTCATGGGACATCCCCAGCCCTGTCCCCTGTGAGGAGGAGAGGGCTCTAGAGGTGCTCACCTACAGGGTCTGGGGTGTAACCATCTGCATTGAGGGGGCCCAGGTTTCTCTGGAAAAGAAATGAGGAGAAAGTGGAAAAAGGAGAAATTGCTTCAGTTGGAAATGGAGGGGAAAGGGACAGGGAAACTGCACCCCAACACAGCTCCTGGTGATCCCTCTGAAAGGCCTTGAGGGGAGCTGGGACTGGAGTGGTCTGGGGCCACCATTGCTGTTCCAGTCCTGGCTGCAGCTGCCCCAGGGCAGGGCACAGCAGGGATTTGGGGCCAGGGACCCTGAGCACAGCACCCTCCTCCCAGGGGCTGTGCAGGGTGAGGGCTCTGTCCCCTCTGCTGCCCCATCCCAGCCAGGACTCAGTTTGCAGTGAGCCAGGAAGGGCAGGGAAGCCTGGAGGGAGCACAGGCAGAGTGGTCTTGGGAGCACCCAGGGACACTGGGCAGCCACTGTCCCCAGAGCAGAGAGCGAGGGGGTGGCACAGCTTGGATTGCCACTCACAGAATCCCAGAATATCCTGAGCTGGGAGGGACCCTCAGGGATCATCAGTGCAGCCCCTGCCCTGCCCAGACCCCCCAACAATCCCCCCCTGCCCATCCCTGAGAGCGGTGTCCAAACGCTCCTGCAGCTCTGGCAGCCTTGGGGCCGGGACCATTCCCTGGGGAGCCTGGGCAGTGCCCAGCACCCTGCAGGTCACTGTGGATGTGAAACCACCCTGAGGTGATGGGTGAGCCCCCAGACCTCCCTCAGTCCCCCTGGGATCCCCAAACCCGCTGGTTTCAGCACAGCTCAGCACTCTGTTCCCTGGGGCAGAGGGAGCACAAAGCCCTGGCCAGGGACCAGCAGGAGCAGCAGGGCTGAGCATCCCCAGAATCCCAGCAGGGCAGGGATGGGGCTCCCCAAGGACAGCCCCACACATTGCAAGGAGCTCAGGATGAATGGAAACCCTTCTCAGCAATACCAGGGGCTGTGCCCAGCTATTCCCCACCCCCAGCCAAGCTGGAAAGGGAACAACATCCCAGCTGGGCTTAATAAAGTCCAGTGCATGAGCTTTTAGACAAAAGCAGGGTTTGATCAGCCAAGCTTGAAATGCAGCAATTTTAAAACCAACTGAGGTCCCAATAAAACAAACTTACGCTCACGGAGGGGTGGGTGGGTGGAACTGGAGCTGCAGAGGCTGTGAACAGCAGAGAGGATTTGTTATCAGGAGTTTGTTATCAGGAGTTTGTTATCAGGAGTTTGTATCAGGAGTTTGTCCCAGGCAGGGTGAGAGCATCGGTCCTTGCAGGACCCTGTGGCCTGGTCACATCCCCTCCACCCCCCAAAGGAGAGTTTCCACAGCTTTAGCCTAAGAAATGGAAATGTGTCTGGATGTGGCTGTTCCCAAATTTTCTCAGGGACAGTGTCACCACTGGAGCACCCCATGGATCCAGGGGCAGGGACTGAGCTGGGCCCCAGGACAGGGCAGGCTCTGAGTGACATTTGTGACACGTGGACACAAAGTGTGCCCTGGTTTGGAGTGTCTGGAGAGTCAGCAGGGCCCAGCCTTGCAGGACATGGATTTTCCTGCTGCCTAAAAAGCAGGTCATGTTCCAGTTCTGTCTGTTGGGCACCAAATCCATTTGGCCACTGACTCCCCCCACCTGCTCCTGCCTTTGGCCACCTCAGGCCAGTCCTGGCCAGTGACACCACCAAGGGCTGGGCACAGGAAGGGAAATTTGAGCTCCAGCTGGTGGCAAAGCAAGGCCAGGGTGGCACTGAGAGGTGTCAGCTCACCTGGCATGTTGGGGTTGGGGCAGGCTTCCCTCAGGTAGAAAATCAGCCCGTCTGGTTTGAGTTTTAAATACTCCACCAACTGGGAAAGGGATGGGAGGAAAAAGAGATTATTGTGAGGAGAAAATAATCTTTGGTTTTTTTCCTTTTTTTCCTTTTTTCTTTTTTTCCTTTTTTCTTTTTTTCCTTTTTCCTTTTTTCTTTTTTTTTTTTTTTTCCTTTTTCCTTTTTCTTTTTTTTTTTTTTTTTTCCTTTTTTTTTCTTCTTTTTTTTTTTTTTTTTTCTTTTTTTCTTTTTTTTTTTTTTTTCTTTTTTCTTTTTTTTTTTTCTTTTTTTTTTTTTTTTTTTTTTTTTTTTTTTTTTTTTTTTTTTTTTTTATTACTGTCGAAGGCAACTTTTGTGGCTTAGGGCAATGATTCCTCTCATATTTATGACAAGCAGGGAGCAGACTGTTTCTCTCCTCTATTTGTGCACTCAGGGATGTCCCAGGGTGTGATTGCATCCCTGGATATCTGCCAGAGCTGGGAAGAACTTGGGAAATTCGATAAGGCCCAAAGAAAGACAAAATCTCCAGCCAGAGCAATGTTATTGCTGTGCCAGCCAGGAAAGGTTTTAAGCCCTGAAATGTGGGATAAATCCTGGGAGAAAGCAGATCCTTCCAGGGGAACTCCAGGGGTTGTTCTGTGGATCCCAGGCAGCTGTTGGTGGCAGCACCACTGGATCAGAGGGGACATCACCCAGGCTGGGGACAGCCAGACCCCAGGGACACCAGGCTCCCCCCTCCCCTCCTGCCTGGCTCCAATTTCAGCTCCAACTGGGAGCCTGGCACGGTTCTGTTGCCATAAAAATGCCCCAAAATCTTTGTTTTCAATAAAATTCCAAGTGAAAATTCAGCAAGTTTCCCAAGTGAAAAAAGGGAATTCAGAAAACTCAGCGCTGCCCTAGCCAGGAGGAAGCTCCAGCATCCACTCCCTGCATAATTTTAATTAATGGTTTAACTCTTAAATGACTTGTTTTAATTAATTCATCCCAACCAATATATGTATTAATTATAAATAGTGTGTTATTCTTCAATTATTCTCAGCCAGCATGGAACAAGGTTGCCATGAGCTACTTTTGCAGGAGCACAGCTTGGGAAAACTGCTGGAATTTTAAGTTTGGATTAACTAAGTCTGATATACTCCAATGAACAAAGCCTGGGAGAGGAAGATGGATTGAGGTTGGACATCTGGAATGCAGAATTTATGAAGAAATCAGAAGAAAAAGAAGAGACTAAAAAAGATTCAGTTTAGGCATTGGAGAGTCCCTGTCAGAGGGGAAAAAAACCAAAAACTAAAAAGGTTTAAAAGATGATCTAATTAGCAGAAAAGGAGAAATTAATAACCAATAGAGGATTGAACAGAAATTAATGAAAGAGAATTAGCACAGAATCATGGAATAGTCTGAGTTGGGAGGAACCCCTGAAGATCAATGGTGATGATTTATAATTAAGTGATGGGGATCAAACCCAAAACCGTGGTGTTATAATGTCATTTACAACCAATGAACATTAATTTCTTTTTTCTGTATAAATAAGTCTAAATATGTAAATATAAAAAAATAAAAATATTATATTTATAAATAATGTATAAATATAAATATAAATATAAATATAAATATAAATATAAATGTAAATATAAATATAAATATAAATATAAATATAAATATAAATATAAATATAAATATAAATATAAATATAAATATAAATATAAATATGTGATAAAGTTTTAGATCAGGATCTGTGTGGAAGCTGGAATTTTGTCAGCCACACACACAAACCCTGGCCAGGAATAAAATAATTCCTGACTGGCTGACACTGAAAAAAATGGTGTTAAAGGGATTTATTTATTCTGGTGAATTTGAGGGATTTGGTAACAGTTCAAAGCAAGGAAAAGGTGCCTCATTTTCTGAGGACACCCAGCCTGGTACCTGCCAGAGTGTGTCAAACTTGGTGCCCTCAGGAATGGAATATTTCCCAGATTTATCGTGATCCACCCGGTAGTGATACACAGTCTTGCCATACATGAGGGACAGGGCGTAGGCACGGTTCTCCTTCTTTTCTCTCAGCCTGGCAGGAAGGAAAATTATTAATTAATTCTTAAAAGCAGCTCTTGGTTTTACTCTGAGGATTGTCAGTGTCAGTGGTGAGTGGGCATGTGGAGAGGTGTCTCTGCATCCCTGTATAAAATGCAGAAATTATATATATTCCAGCCCAAAATAAAATGCAAGAGGCTGTCTGGAGCTATTTTTAAATTTAAATAACAGACCTGATCCAGTACCTGCTACCTCAGGAAAAAAAAAACAATTCCTGCCCAATATCCCACCTAACCCTACTCTTAATTTCTAACCATTCCCCCTTATCCTATTGCTCCAGCTCCTGATGAACTGTTCTCCAGATAATTCTTCCTTTCCCTAACTCATCCAGGAGAAAATGGAATTTTATGGAATTATATGTTCCATATATAAATGGAATTTTATTAAGGCTGTCTCACCAGAGCAGAGATGCAGAGCAAAACTTTCTCCTGTGTTTTCTGGGCCTTGCACTGCCAGCCTGTCAGTGTTTCACATCTTCCCCCACTGAACCCTGCATCCCTCATCATCCTGTGCAGCAGCAACCAAACTTTATAGAGATATTGAAATATGAGAAACAAATAAAACCCCAGAATGCCAGAATGATTTGGGTTGGAAAAGACCTCCAAGGTCATCATGTCCCAGTTCCCATTGAGTCCCTGTGTCCCATCCCCACCTTGTCCCCAGCCCAGAGCACTGAGTGCTACATCCAGGCCTTCCTTGGACACCTCCAGGGATGGGGACTCCAAACCTCCCTGGGCAGCCTCTTCCAACAAAACAACAAAATGAAGTGTCTAAGGAGCCAAGGTGGCAGCAGGCAGAAAGAAATGAAGTCCATGGCTGCCAATGGGACCATTTTTGATTGATGTATATATTGTAGATATTCCAGTCTGCAATAAAATGCAGGAACCTGTTTGTGGCTTTTTTAAAATTTAAATAACATACAGACCTGATCCAGCACCCCCTACCTTGGTCTCATGGGTAAAACCTTCACTGGCAAAAAGAACACCTCCAGAAAGACAAAAACCCCACTCCACAGAGTGAAAAAGAACAGAGCAAAAGTCTAAGTCTGGTTTCATTTCCTCTTCAGCACAACGTTTGGAGGCACAGGCACCTCACATATGGAGAGATATTCCCAGAAATAACAGAATATTCTGAGTTGGAAGGGACCCATCAAGTCCAATTATTAAGAAAATGGGCCTGTTTGGGGATGGAACCCAAAACCTTGGCATTATTAGCACATGCTCTGACCAACTGAGCTCTTCACAGGAGGAGCAAAAACAGATTTGGGTCTCAGCCTATCTTTGAAATCTCTGAGCACATTCAGCTACACCTCCCCTGTCACATGTTTCATGTGACATTCCCCTGTCACATGAAACCAGTAGCAGCAGGGCAGTGGGGTGGGAAATGGTGAAAAATCCAGGGGTCCCAGCATGTTGAGGGGTTTGGATACTCACAGGAATTTGCCGTCAGGCTGTGCCCCCGAGTAGAGCCTGCGCTCCGCCTCCTCCCGGCTGACATTGCCGTGGTACCAGGGCATCCTCTCGTGGGCCGTGGTGGCCACCAGCTTCTCCACCTGGGGAGCCTGGCTGATGATGGCTTGTTCCAGGGCATCCCCCTGGGAAAGAGCAGCACAAGAGAGCTCCTGCCATCCTGCTGCTCTGCACAGCCCGTTTGGGGTCCCAGCCCAGCCCTGGGAAGGTGCAGTACCCCCAGTTTCCAGGTCTGCCCCATGTACTCCTGCACCATGTTGTCCCTCATGCTGTTTGGGGCACATGGCACAGCAAACATGGAATAATTAACTGAGACCAAACAGTGGCTGATTTCTGTTCTTCTGCAGAGCATAATTCCTGGTTTATCTCAGCTGACCTAATCCCTTAAATCCAACTGAAGTCTTTTGACTTTGGTGAGGGAAGAGAGAAGGCACCACATTTAATGCTGGGTTTGTGGGGTGTCATTCAGCCTTAATCCTGGTCGGTGCCAAGTTGGATTTGAGGCACTGCTGTGTCCTGGCAGCCCAAAGGGCCACCATGTCCCAGGGAGGGATTGTCCCACTCTGCTCTGCACTGGGGCAGCCTCACCTCCAGTGCTGGGGGCACCTGGGGCACCACAAGGTCAGAGGGACCCAAAGCTGTTGGAGAGTGTCCAAAGGAGGGACACGGAGCTGGGGAAGGGCTGAGGAGCAGCTGAGGGCACTTGGCTCGTTCAGCTGGAGCAGAGGAGACTGAGGGGAGACTCCTCGGGGGCTGCAGCTCCTGCCGAGGGCAGGCAGAGGGGCAGGGGCTGAGCTCTGCTCTGGGCCAGGGCCAGGAGCCCAGCAAGGGCTGGAGCTGTGTCAGGCCTTGGCATGGAGCTCAGGGAAAGGTTCTTCCCCCCTGTTAGAGGGTGCTGGGCACTGCCCAGGCTCCCCAGGGAATGGTCCCGGCCCCAAGGCTGCCAGAGCTGCAGGAGCGTTTGGACACCGCTCCCAGGGATGGGCAGGGGGGGATTGTGGGGGGTCTGGGCAGGGACAGGGGCTGCACTGATGATCCCTGAGGGATCCAGCTCAGGATAATCCATCATTCCATGATTTTCTTTAGAGCACAACCTTTCTGGTGCCCCTGCCCTCCTGGCTCCTCACCACCCACCAGCACCAGGACTTGCCGAGGTTGGTGCAGTTTGGCAATCGGGGGTGAGACTCTGAATTCCCTTCCCGGGCTCGCTCCTGTGTTTAATCGTTACTGTCCCTTTGCCAGGAGGTGGCGATGTCCTTTGTGTTATCTGCAGGTGGCAGATCTGCTCTGGGGAAACCCTACAGAATCCCCGGTTCTGGGGAGAATTCTGCTACAAAATACCTCATTAGAGCACGGAACACCTCATTCAGCTGTAGAAACCCTACAGAACACCTTGTTCACCCTACAAACTGCCTCATTCTGTCAAACACATTTGGTGCAAATAGGTGAAATTTAGAGAGCTTCTGTAGAAAGGCTCCATACTGCCTGAGCTGTATTTCTCTGAGGGCTTGAAAGAAAATACAGAATGCCAGAATGATTTGGGTTGGAAAAGACCTCCAAGGTCATCGAGTCCCAGTTCCCATTGAGTCCCTGTGTCCCATCCCCACCTTGTCCCCAGCCCAGAGCACTGAGTGCTACATCCAGGCCTTCCTTGGACACCTCCAGGGATGGGGACTCCAAACCTCCCTGGGCAGCCTCTTCCAACAAAACCACAAAATGAAGTGTCTAAGGAGCCAAGGTGGCAGCAGGCAGAAAGAAATGAAGTCCATGGCTGCCAATGGGACCATTTTTGATTGATGTATATATTGTAGATATTCCAGTCTGCAATAAAATGCAGGAACCTGTTTGTGGCTTTTTTAAAACTTAAATAACATACAGACCTGATCCAGCACCCCCTGCCTTGGTCTCATGGGTAAAACCTTCACTGGCAAAAAGAACACCTCCAGAAAGACAAAAACCCCACTTCACAGAGTGAAAAAGAACAGAGCAAAAGTCTAAGTCTGGTTTCATTTCATCTTCAGCACAACGTTTGGAGGCACAGGCACCTCACATATGGAGAGATATTCCCAGAAATCACAGAACATTCTGAGTTGGAAGGGACCCACTAGTCTCATCAAGTCCAATTATTAAGAAAATGGGCCTGTTTGGGGATGGAACCCAAAACCTTGGCATTATTAGCACATGCTCTGACCAACTGAGCCAGTCCCAAGATTAGGATGGAGAATCTGCTGCCAGCAGCACCAGGGACACATCCATGGCATGGGGGTCATGTCTTTATGTGCCTCTGGAGCTCCATGGTCGGGTTTTGGGATGGGTTTGTTTAGTTCTGGGAGGGGTTTGTTGAGGTTTGGGATGGGTTTGTTGGGGTTTGGGATGGGTTTGTTGCAGTTTGGGATGGGTTTGCTGGGGTTTGGGATGGGTTTGTTGGGGTTTGGGATGGGTTTGTTGCAGTTTGGGATGGGTTTGTTGGGGTTTGGGATGGGTTCGTTGGGGTTTGGGATGGGTCCACTGGGGTTTGGGATGGGTTCACTGGGGTTTGGGATAGTTTGTTTAGTTCTGGGATGGGTTTGTTGCAGTTTGGGATGGGTTTGTTGGGGTTTGGGATGGGTTTGTTGAGGTTTGGGATGGGTTTGTTGGGGTTTGGGATGGATTTGTTTGGGTTTGGGATGGGTCTGTTGAGGTTTGGGATGCGTTGCTGGCTTTTGGGATGGGTTTTTGGCTTTTGGGATCAGAGCTCCGGTCTAAGGCAGGGAGCATCCCATGGGCTACACAGAAGGACGCTTGGGGGAAGGCCTGCAAAGTGAGCTCCAGCTGCTCCAAAGACAGCTCTAAAGGCTTGGGAAGACGTTTAGACCAGCATATGGAGGACAAACTGGGACAGAGCAGGATTCAGACCCCTCTAAGGAGAGAAACCTCACTCTGCTCTGCCACAAACGACACACAACAGCGCCAGAGGGGTCCCACCCAGCCCTGGGAGGGCCCAGTACCTCCAGCCTCCAGGTCTGCCGCACGTACTCCCGCACCATGTTGTCCCTCATGCTGTCGAAGACGCCGGGCTGGGGCTCCACGCCGCTGGGGCGGTTGCAGGGCTTGCGCAGGGGGCAGCAGAGCCCGTCGGCGTCCTTGGAGTAGAACTCGCAGAGCTCCTCGGGGCCGCAGTGCGCCTTGCCCCCCAGGATGGCGTAGGTGCCGTTGAGCTGGCGCTCGATGGGGTAGTGGTAGAACTGCAGGTCGCACACCATGGACAGCACGTAGCCGCCCAGGCTGCGCAGGCACTGCCGCAGCAGGAACAGCCCGTCCGCCATCCCCGCCAGCTTCAGGTGCTCCTCGGCCTCGGAGCGCGCGATGCTGCCGTAGTAGAAGGGCAGGTGGGCAGCGGCGTCCGGCATCTCCCCGCCTTTCCTCTCCGCTCACGCGCTGCTGGGCACGGCCTGCCGCGGCAAATCGGCTCCTGAAGCATCAGGTTGCAAAATGGTTTTATTGGGGTTCAGACTTCCCTGTCTGCAGGTTCTGCTGGTGGGTCACTGTGGGGTCATTTCAAACTCATGCTGTCCCACATCCCTCTATTCTGCCCTTACTGGAGCTGGGAAGAGTAAATAAAAATCCACCTGATCTTGATTTAAAGATCCCAAGCAAGAGAGAATCCACTCAGTCTTGATTTATGGATGCCAAGGAATAGAGAAACCACCTGATCCAGATTTAAAGATTCCAAGCAAGAGAGAATCCACTCAATCTTGATTTATCAATGCCAAGGAATAGAAAAACCACCGCATCCAGATTTAAAGACCCCAAGAAAGAGAGAATCCACTCAATCTTATGGATGCCAAGGAATAGAGAAACCACCTGATCCAGATTTAAAGATTCCAAGAAGGAGAATCCACTCAATCTTGATTTATGGATGCCAAGGAATAGAGAAACCACCTGATCCAGATTTAAAGACCCCAAGAAAGAGACAATCCACTCAATCTTGATTTATGGATGCCAAGGAATAGAGAAACCACCTGATCCAGATTTAAAGACCCCAAGAAAGAGACAATCCACTCAATCTTGATTTATAGATGCCAAGGAATAGAGAAACCACCTGATCCAGATTTAAAGATTCCAAGCAAGAGAGAATCCACTCAATCTTGATTTATCGATGCCAAGGAATAGAGAAACCACCTGATCCAGATTTAAAGACCCCAAGCAAAAGAGAATGCCCCAAATCCTACAGTGAGTTCCTCCTATGCTTGATTACTTTCACTATTAAAAATGTGCTCCTTAAATCCATCCTGATGTTTTTAGCCTTGACTTCCTACCATTTTCTCTCCAGCCCTGTTCACAATAAAAGGAAATTCTTTGGCCTCTCTGAATAAATGAGTTTTGCCATGGAGGTCTAGAAGGCCAAAACCTTACATGCATTAAAACACAAGGTGGATATGAAACGTCTAAAACAACATTTAGATAAACAACTGCACCAAGCACAGCGAAAGGAGAGAAACCCAAGTGCTTGTGGGCAGACATCAACCATCAGTCAGCGGGAGCAAGAAGAAACCTTCCTTGAATTGTTTTTTAAACAATCTGTGGAATTTTTCCCTACAATACCTGGCTCTGGCTGGTTCCTGATGCTCTGATCCCCTTGGCAGAGAGGGCCCTTCGTTGACCAAGTCCCTGCAGAGCCCCTGGTGCCGAAGAGCTTTAGGGCTTGTCTCTGTGCTGGGTTTGTATCTCTATCCTGAATCATCGAAAATCCCACCCAGAGGGTGTTGACAGAGCCCAGTTTGCTGTAGTCAATGGAAATATTATCGTGACCAAAGGGTCTCATTTGTTCTCATTGAGCCTGAACTTTGGGGCTGTTCCTGCACAGACGATGACCCGAAAAAGATCAGAGAGATTTTCTCCATCTGCGCCTCCTGCAAACGCGTCACCCACGTGAGGAGCAAAGAAACGTCAGGTTTTGGGGCAGCACTCTGGGTATTTGCCCTGATTCTTCCCAGTTTGACTCTTCTAGACATGGTGGGAGAAGTCACTTCCCCATGGGCTGAACCCACTGCTGTGGCCTCTGCTCCCAGGCAGTGGCCAGAGCTGTGCTTGGGCTTGTGGTCAGCCCTGCCCTGGTGGTCAGCCCTGCCCTGGTGGTCAGCTCTGTTCTGGTGGTCATCCCTGCCCTGGTGGTCAGCTCTGTTCTGGTGGTCAGCCCTGTCTAGTGGTCAGCCCTGCCCTAGTGGCCAGCCCTGCTCTGGTTGCCAGCCCTGCTGTGGTGGTCATCCCTGCCCTGGTGGTCAGCCCTGTCCTGGTGGTCATCCCTGCCCTGGTGGTCATCCCTGCTCTGGTGGCCAGCCCTGCCCTGGTGGCCAGCCCTGCCATGGCTCATGCCAGCCTGGTTCATCCCTCCCAGCAGCACAGGGCCCTCCTGCCATCCCCTGGCATCACTGGAGCTGGGAAGGGCTTGGCTGGATCTCTGTGTTGGAAAGGCTCAGGAGGAACCTGCCCCGTACACCCTGCCCTGCTCAGCCCAGAGCAGCAAAGGCCTGCCAGGAGCTGGATTTATGGCACCCAGAGCCTCCTGTACCTATTTGTTGTGCCCATGAAGCTCTGCAAATGGCCCTGACGAGAGCAGGAAGGGAGAGCAGAGAGGAGGCGTCTCAGCTGAGGCAGGAAACCACAACAGGAAGCATCAGTGGTTCACAGCCAGGGTGAGGGACCAGCAGAAACCGTCCCAGGCACAGCTCAAATCAGCCCAAATTGTGAAGGCCCTGTCACCAAATTCACCAAATGGAGCAAAGTGGGGTCTTGGCACAGCTGCCAATCTGGAATGTGAATGGGAACAGCCTGAGGCTCAAACCCAAACTGGAGCTGTGCTTGGGACCAAAGCAAAGCCTCCTAATCCTGTGATGTCTCCAGGGATCAAAGCCCAGACTGGTTCCCAGAGCTGGTTCCCAGGTTCAGCTCCTGGGAGCAGCTGGCTGCCAGCTCTGCCTGACCTCAGCCTGCTCCCAGGGCAGGGCAGCTCCCAGAAAACGGGCTGAAGGAGGTGAGCAGTGAGGATTGCAGCTCTGGGGCTTAGCTGCACTCAGGTCATGAGCAACAGGAAATGCTGAGTGGGCAGAGGGACGTCGACGGCCTCCTCTGTGAGCTGCTGCTTTCCACTGGGATAAACAGCCCTGAGATCTGCACCCAAACCTGCTGAATCCCTTCTCTGGAAAGTCCAGGAGCAGAGCTCACAGCAAATGGAACAGCTTTGTCAGTAGCTCAGCCAGGTGAAAATGAGAGGGCAGAAGTTATTGATGACATGTGAGCCCTCACAGAATTTCCAGCTGCCCACACGGGGTGCTCTGGTATAAACAGGTTGTTTTTCCTCTCCAAACACAGAGCTTGGAGTGAAGAAACCTCCACAGGGACAGGAGAGGGACTCAGGGCTCAGAGGTTGGGTCAGGCAGTGCCACCCAAGCCTCCTGTCACAGATCAGCCTTGGTAGGAAATTGCTGAGAAAAACTATCCCAGTCCTGAGATGTGAGGGCAAGTCACCCCCTGAAGCCTGAGAGCAGATTTGAACAGGAAGATTTATAATTCCTCTAAAGTTTTTGCTTTTAAATGTTTGTCCTGCTGTCCTGGCTGGTTTTATTGCCCACACACCAGCTCAGGGTCTCTTCTTATTCCTCTTCCAAACTCCAGCTCTGTTCCTTGGCATCACCTCTGGGTGGACCTGAGCAACCCTGAACAATCTCAGCAGACCTGCACAAATCTCCTCCAACATTGTTCTCCCATGCTGCCAAAAATGAGAACCAATTTCATGGAGTAACACCTGGAAGAACCTGTGCAAGGGACCCTCCACCATTATCCATTTCAATTTAGAGGACCTCATTTTTTCCAGTTTAATCAGTGTCCCTGGGGCTGCAGGTGCTGGATGTTCCCCTGGGTTTGGGTGGTCCCACAGTTTGGGCACAGGGAGCAGGGCTGGAAGCCCAGGGTTCCCCTGGTGATGGCCAAGTTGGCAAATTGGTGTCATGACATGAAAATGCACCCAAAAAAACAGCTCCCATATGAAACCAGTCGGGTCTGTGCCCCAAGACACAGCAAAGGCAGGCAGGAAGCCCTGGAGATGTCATTCAACCAGATCTATTTATAGCTGGCCACTCGTTTTGACTCAGATCAGACAAGAACCAACAGGAACTGGTTTGATTTTACAATTTCCCAGAACAGCACTTGGTGCAAATCCGGGCCAGTTCCCAAGAGCAGGGGGTTGTGCTGGTGAAACTGGAGGCAGCACTGGCAAGATTCAGCATCCTGTTAGGACCATGTTTTCTGTCCCCTTGCCCTGGTAGCAATAATCCCACAAGAATCCCTGATAAACCCTCAGCTGTGCCTTTAGGGTGCTTGGGACAGTCTAGGGGGGAGCAGGGACCTGCCTGGAGGGGATCAGGTGGGGAAGGATGGGAATCATGTGATGGGGAACCAGCCTGGAGAGGTAAAAAGGGGGATTTGGGGGGTTTCTGTCCTTTGGGGTGGTGTAGCTTGGGATGGTTTGTGGGGTGTTTTTAACAATTCCCTAAATGGAGTTTAATTGGGGAAGGGGGGGAGAGGCAGCTCAAAGGGAGTGCCAGGAAAATGTGCCTGGGGGTGGCTGAGAGGGGAATTCAGCCTGGAATGGGGCCTGGGGGCTCTGAACTGTTTTGGGGGTTCCTTCTGCTGCCCCTCAGGGATGGGGTGTCCCATGGAGAGGCTCCAGGGTGAGTTCTGATGGGCACGGGGATGGATCAGGTTTGGGATGGGGTCACTCCAGGGTCATTCCTGATGGGCAGGGCACAGCCCAGGTTTGGGATTGGGTCATTCCAGGGTCACTCCTGATGGGCAGGGCACAGCCCAGCTTTGGGATTGGGTCATTCCAGGGTCATTCCTGATGGGCAGGGCACAGCCCAGCTTTGGGATTGGGTCATTCCAGGGTCATTCCTGATGGGCAGGGAACAGCCCAGGTTTGGGATTGGGTCATTCCAGGGTCATTCCTGATGGGCAGGGCACAGCCCAGGTTTGGGATTGGGTCATTCCAGGGTCATTCCTGATGGGCAGGGCACAGCCCAGCTTTGGGATTTCTCCCAGATCATTCCTGATCAGCAGGGGACAGCCCAGTTTTGGGATTTCTCCAAGATCATTCCTGATCAGCAGGGGACAGCCCAGTTTTGGGCTGCCCATCCTGCAGCAACACCACAGGTGGTGTGGGTGTGGGTGTGGGTGTGGGTGTGGGGAACCAGCTCTGCCCTGAGCTCCCCTGGCCTCTGCAGCCTCCTTGTCCCCTCCTGATGCCAAATGGCCACAAAGCTGCTTCTCTGCCTTGCCTGGACCCACGTGCATTTACTGCCACAAAAAATGCACTTTGTTCCTGTGCTGTTTGCTGCAGAGGTGATGGGCGCAGCCAGGGACCTTCTGCCTGTCCCCAGCCCTTCCCTGCATTTCATCCTCTTGCTCCTGAATTATGGTTGAAGATAAGAAAGGCTGGGAAACACCTGCAGTGTCCAAACTGCCTTTCTAGATCGTTCATCCCAGAACTGTGCAAGGGGAGGAACTGAGGAGCTGATTCCTGGAGGATTCATGGGATTGGTTTTATTTTTTTAATCATAAATAACAGAAAACTTGCAATAATTTTGATTTAACTTGCAATAACTTTGATTCAATGTAGTGTTCCTTAGTTCAAAGAAAAAACTTGAAAAACTTCACCTTGCCTTGACCTGGCTACATTCTTCTAATTACTAATGTTTAATTATTTATGCACTCCATGGCAGCTCTTCCCAGCATTTAGGAGCACTGACATTCCTGGCTGGAGCTGCTGTTCTGCCCTCCCTGCTGGCTGCTCATTAAAGCCTCAGCTCTCAGCCCTTGATTAACACTTGAGCTGTGTGGGAGTGGGAGTTGTGAGAGCTGAGCCCGTTTGTGTTTGTGCTCACAAACACGGGCTGTGTGTGCAGATAAAGATCTGCTCTGCTGCTCAGGAGCTCACTGACTCACAGCTGCCCCAAATGGGGGAGTTTACAGTAAATCTGCAGGAAAACCTCCCTGATTCCCACCAAGGACCTGCTCTGCTCTTGCTGACCTCGAACCAAGCTGAGTCCTCGGTGCCCCAGCACTGCCTGATGCACAAATTCTCTGTTAAAAATCACCAAGGCTGGAAGAGACCTCCAAGGTCAAGTCCAACCTCTGACCCAGCACCACCCAGCCACTAAACCCAGCACTGGGTGCCATGCCCAGATGTTTCTTGAGCACATCCAAGGTGTTTTTTCACTTCCCAGGGCAGCCTGTTCCAGTGCTTGGGAACCTTTTCCATGAAGAAATCCTTCCTGATCTCCTCCTGCCCCTCTGAAGTGAAATGTGGGAGCCACTTGGCCCCAGGGATGAGCCCCAGTCCTTTTCAAAAGGAAAAAATGTTGAATTCCACAGCACTCACAAGGCCCATTGAGGGACCTGGTGATGTGGGAAGGCTCCTGACTGGCAGGACCAGGGAAAAGTTTGTTCTGGGGAGCTCAATGTCCCTCTACCTCCTTCTAAATCCTTTCCAGAGACCTCCTTCCACCCCATCCCATCTTCTGGAGCTCCAGAAGAGAGGGGATGGTTCTGTTGTGAGCCTCAGAGAAAAGGAGGCTCAGGAGGGACCCTCTCCCTTCTCCAAGTGCCTGGCAGCAGGGTGGGGCTGGGTGAGGTCTGTCATTTCTGTCAGGTAAAAAGTGCTGGGTGCCAAAAAAAAAAAAAAAAAAAAAGCCTCAAGCTGTGCTCAGACTGAATATTGGGAGCAGAGTTAAAAATCCCAGGGCAGGGATCCCCATCCTTGCAGAGATTGGAAAGTTGTGGCACTTGGGGACAGAGTTAGTGGTGGCTTTATGAATAGTTTCTTTTAGTTCTGTTATTAACAAAACTCAGAAATAGTATATATATATATAATATATATTATATAATATATAATATATAATATATAATATATAATATATAATATATAATATATAATATATAATATATAATATATAATATAATTGTTATCTTATATATAGTTAATGTATAATATATAATTAATGTATAATATATAATTTATATATTATATATTATACATTATATATAATATTATATATTATATATAGTATCTATCATAGTGATAAATATATTTTCCTTGGACTACAACATGCCAATGTAAAAAGCTTTTGTTCATGTAACTAACTCAGAGAATGGTAAAAAGATAATCAGGAAATTCTTCACATTCTCAGATTATCCTATCTGGATGAAGATAACCAGAACTCCAGGGAAGGAATTTATTGATCAGGGGGTAGGTGCCACAAAAAAAGTTGATTTATATGTTGGGGGGGGAATGATTTTAAATAATGCATCAAGATCTATGAATATGCAACAGGTTGGTGCATTTAAAGAAGTGTTTTCTGAGTTAGGCAGAGCCTGGAAACTCCATCCCTCAGATGGCACTGAAGGGCTGGGGATTGTTTCTCTCAGGGTTAATTGTTAATGAGAGGGGGCTGGAAGGGACAGGGCCACCTGCACTGGGGCTGTGGGGACAGCTCTGTGCCTCCTCTAACGGCTGCCACTGCCACAAAGCAGCTTTTGGCTTTCCAGAAAGCATTTTTGAGTTCCCAGAAAGCATTTTTTTGGGTTCCCAGAAAGCATTTTTCGATGCCACCTTGCTTCCTCTGGGTTTTCCCAGCTGCCTCAGGTGCCTCCCTGCAGAGGCTGGGACAGGAATTTCTGTGGGGCCAAAGCCACCAGAGGAGGTCACAGGGCAGGGAGCAGTGAGAGCACTGCAGGTGAATCCTTCTGCACTTGCACAAACTCTGCTCCTGTTTCCATGTGCTCGTGTCCGTGGGGTCCTACAAACACATGGAAACAGGAACAGAGTTTGTGCAAGTCCAGAAGGATTCACACAGCACCTGCACCTCTTCTCCCTTCCCACAGCACCTTCTCCTGCTCTCTTTTCAGCAGAGCAAGAACCTGTCTCTGGTAAAACCGGCTTGTCTGGGTGTTCTCTGAGCTCTGAGGGGATGTGGATGGAAAGGCACATCCAGGCATGGGGGGCTCTGCAGTGCTGACTTTGCACTGGGTGCTCCCTGCCCACAGAGCTGACCCCACTTCTGCCACCACTTGGAGGAATTTAGCCAAAATTCTGGGCCCTTTCCCTAAAAAAAAAAGAAGGGTGTCAGCTCCTTATCTCCTCTGAAAAGTTCCCAGGATATTTATTTATTTATCCCAGGTGCAAACCTGGCAGCCTCTGATAAATCAGAATATAACTAACACAGTTTTTACTTAAAGAATAATATTTTTCCCAAAGAATAATATTTTTCCCAAAATGCTACAATGACAGGAACAGAAAATCGAACTGAATGTGGTTCCCTGTCTCAGCTCCAGCAGAGATCAATATTTCAGGAACATGCAGAGGTGCAGACAGGCACAAGAGCCCTGATCCCTGGGCTCAGGGAAGAGCTCTGCCAGAGGTGTCAGAGGTTGGGACAGAAGCCTTGGAGCTGCCCCTGGTTTGCAGAAGCATCTTCTCCCAAGCCAAACGTCCCTGGTGAGCAGCTTCCCTCTGGAGCAGGAGGGTGCTGGCACTGCTGGGACACTTCTGTGCCAAGCCAGGTCTCTGTGCTGTCCTCAGGCAGCCTGGGCTCTGGATTTAGCTGTGAAACACCCTGCTGAGCCTTTGTGGGGCCACTGGAGACACTCCTGCCTGCAGAGCCATTGATCCTGAACAGTTTTTAATGAGGGGCTGAGGCACAGAGTTAAACACAACCCCCCCCTCATTTCCTGCCTGGTGCTCCTGGGGTCCTCAGAACTCAGCCCTGGCTCCCATAAATGATGTCAGGAGCTTTGTCCTGGGCCTGGAGGAGCACAGAGCTCGTCCCTGCCACCAAAGTGTTGGCAGCAAATGGAGAGGAGTCAGAAATCCTGCAGATCCTCTGGCTTTGGGGTTGACAGGAACCAAGGACAGGAAACTGCAGGACTTTATGCACAAATTAGAGGACAAGGGTTTTTCCTTTGCTTCTCCCTGCCCTCCCTGCATCACCTTTTGCTGAAATAACAACTTATACACAATATCAGGGGCCTGGAGACTGACCCCTGCCAGTGCAGAGAGTTTGGGGAGTGTCAGGCTGCAGGAAGGTTAAATGAGATATTTCTGTGAGGGGCTGAGGAGGAGTTGTGGCTGAGCCCATTCCTTGACTACTTTACCACTTCCTTACTCCTGCAAGTAGCACAGCCTTGAGCAGGGTGTGGGAAAGGGGACACAGAGGGCTCTGAGAGCACTGGAAATAAATTCACCCTGCTCTGGTTTGGGTCCTCCTGGAGGTGCTGAGCAGGTTCTGAGCTGCCCTGATGTGTTGGGTTGATGTGGCCAGAAATGTGGATTCTATCACTATCTGTTAAAACCAGGTGGGGCAGTGATTCCTGATCTCCTGGCACACATTATCTGCTCATGGGCCAGCTTTAAACCAGCTGGGGCAATCATCTTTATCTTTCCCACAGCCCATCCTCCCTCCAGGAGAGATCTCCTGTTCATGGCCATTGAGTCCCAGGGCATGGCTGATAAAATTCCATCATCCCATGGGAGATGCTCCAGCCAGGGGAGGAGCCAAGCCTTTCCTACCCAGATAAAAACTGACATTTTGGAGATTTTTAGAAGCAAGTTACCTTCTTTCCACTGGATTCCAGAGGAGAAGCCATCATCTACATAATTTCTACATCATCCCTGGACTTTTGGAGGAAGGCTGCACCCTTCTACAGGAGCACTGCTCCAGCTGAACCACATCTGCCACTGCAGGGGACTGTAGCCACCATTTAATCAGACTGCTACCAACACCCTGACTGACTGACAGGGTGTCAAGTTGTATTCTAACTCTGTCAAGGTTAGGATTGTTTTTTGTAATACTGTGTTTCTATTTTAATTTTCCCAGTAAAGAACTGCTATTCCTAGTTCCCATATCTTTGCCTGAGAGCCCCTTAATTTCAAATTTATAATAATTTAGAGGGAGGGAGTTTACATTCTCCATTTCAAAGAGAAGCTTCTGCCTTTATTAGCAGATAACTGTCCTTCAGACCAGGACACCTGAGCACCAAGCCCTCCTCAGCCCTGCCCTGCTCCCTGCTCCAGCTGCTGGAGGAGCTCACAGCTCTATTTCCAACCACAAGTGACAGTGGCTTTGGTGCATGAGCAGCTGTGTTCTTGCCTTGCCTCTGCCGTTTAAAAATAAAGGCAATGCATGTGTGAAGTGTCAGCGTGGCTGGGCTTCCGTCCTTCTGCAGTTCTGCTTAATTTACCTCTGAGAGGAAATGGTTGTTGTGTCTCCCAGAGTGACATCTCCCTGCTGAGCACAGGCTCTGCTCTGGCTGTGTGTGCTGGTGCTGCCAGGCACGGGGGGTTCTGTCCAAAGCCCCCTCCCTTCTCCTCTCTCTGCCACCCAAGGTGGGTTTTTAAGGCATTCTCACTCTGGACATCTCTGTGCAGATGTGGCACTTGGTACATTTCTGCTTCAAAGTCATCCACACAGGTCTGCAAGTCCCTCCTGGAGAGGAGGATCTGAACAAAGAATCTGAGAACCATGGAATTGTTTGGGTTGGGAGGGACCTTAAATCCCATCCAGTGCCCCCTGCCACGGCAGGGACACCTTCAGGTGCTCCAAGGATGCTCCAAGCTCCATCTAACCTGGCTTTGGGCACTTCCAGGGATCCAGGGGCAGCCCCAGCTGCTCTGGGCACCCTGTGCCAGGGCTCCCCACCCTCTGAGGAAGGAATTCTCCCCATTATCCATCCCAAACCCAGCAGCTGCCCCCCAACCCAGCACTGAGCTCGCTGTGCTGCTGTGTCGGTGCCACACGTTGGTCACCTCAGCTGGGACAACACAAAGGATCCCCTGAGCCCCAAAACTGCCCCAAAATGGCCACTGGACAGGGGCTTCTGTGCCAGTGGATGTTCCAGCTCCCCCAGACCTCTGAACATCTGCAGCAGATGTTGGAGCTGCTTCATCCTCACCTTCAAGTGGGGCACAGCAGCTCCTGTGCTCCAGGAGTGCCTGGAACAGGGACAGGACACAACCTCCTGTGGCCCTGCTGGAGGGCTTTGGGCAGGTTGGAAATATGGAAATATAGAAATATAGAAATAATATAGAAATATGGAAATATAGAAATATAGACATATAGAAATATGGAAATATAGAAATATACAAATATGGAAATATAAAAATATTGAAATATGGGAATATGGAAATATACAAATATGTAAATATAGAAATAAAGAAATGTAGAAATAATATAGAAATATAGAAATATAGAAATATAGAAATATAGAAATATAGAAATATAGAAATATAGAAATATAGAAATATAGAAATATAGAAATATAGAGATATGGAGCTTGGGAGTTGTCTGAGACACCAAAGAGAATTCTCTGTGCTTGCAGTGCCAGGGGCTCTGCTGCCTGTGAGTCACAGATTTTCTCAGTCTTTGAAAGTTCAGGTGAAGGGGCCACCAGCAGCTCCCAGCAGCACAAAATGAATGTGTTGGGTTCATCTTTATAGTGAAAATGTTCCTGTGGGCACAGAGGGTGAAAGCTGCTGCCAGGTGGGGAAGAGCTGGAGGAGCCCTGGGTGCTCTCAGTGCTCCTCAGACACACCACCAGGAGTTCAGTCTGCACAGACCAGACCTAAACATTCCCTGTGGTTTAGAAATTAAAGACTAAAATAAATACCATCCCTGGGGCTCAGTCCCATGATCCCTGCACGTTGGTGAGGTTGAAATGAGCTATTTTGGGGGGTGATTTGAGCCTCAAAGTGTTGGAAATGTGACAAGTTCAAGAAAGAGAAGTGAGAGAGATGAAGAGCCTGGCTGGGCTGATTGATGGGCTCAGCCCTGGGGGATGGAGACAAACATCAATTGTTGGCCAAGACTGATGGGGGAACATCTGAGAGCAAAGGAGAAGCATCTGAGGAGCACAGGTTTCCCTCAGAGAGGAAAAACTGGTTTGGATGTGCTGATGAAATGAAACAGGGATAAGGCAGAAGAAATTAATCAGTGGAAAGGAAGTCTGAGTATCAAGAAACATTTCCAAGCAAGAAGATTCATCAGGATGTGGGGCAGGGGGAGAGTGGAGTCCCATTGCACTGGATCAGGAAATGGGAACAATCCAGGATGAGCTCACAGGACTTTCCCATATCTAATTCCTGCAATCCTGGGTTCCATTCAGGAAAATCCCACTTTCAGTTTCTTTCTGGGGCCAATGTGATTTCCAGTTCTGTCAGTCTTTTGTGGAAAACTGAAAAACGCCGAGCACAGGATTTTGCTCATGGTAATGACATTTTTGATGGTGTTTCTGTGTGAAAGGAGAGTGAAACCCTTCCTGTGCACAGCAGTAAATATTCTCTGGCACATTTTTATAACTCAGTGGTCAGGACTGAGGTGAAAAAACAACTCATTCTCCATGGTCTGGTGAGTTCCTGGTGTTAATCCTTCCTGTGCTCTCAAGGGGAGGTTGCATTAATCAATAACTGCCTGTGCTCAGCCTGTTCTCACATGGGCATTATTCATCTCTCCCCTCATTTTCCCACCCAGGAAAAATATCTCTGAGGTGACCTTGCAGCTGAGCATCCCATAGCAGGCAAAACTCAGCATCTCCCTCTTGGGAGGGATGCTAGAAGGAGCAGAAAGAGTTAATGCTGCCCCACAGGAAACCTTGGGGACCCTCGTGTTCAACAAGAGCCCATGGACACAAATTCACTGTGCTCAAAGGAACGGGAATTGGTGCTGAGGTCCCTCTCAGCTGTGCAGGATGTTCCTGGCTGTGTTTTGGGGGCACTGAGAGCAAAATTCTTATTTCCCCTACTGCTGTTTCATAGGGCCTACAGCATAGCCAGGGTGGAAATCCCTGAACATCCCAGGGAATGCAGCTGAGCAGGGCCTGTCCTGCCCTGCCTTGCTTGGGGCCAGCTGAGCTCCCAGAAAAGCCTGGAGCCCTTGGAGCTGTTATAAATATGGTTTGTGCTAATTAAATTGTAACTATGTTAGCAAAATTGTTGCTTCATAATCAATAGAGAATTGTATTTAATTGTTATAAAGCAAAAAGGATAAAGGAAATAGTTAAACAAAGCAGATGGAATCATCCTCCAGAGTGAGGATAGGAAGGGTATAGGTCTAAGAAGAGCATCTAGAAATAAAACTTTTGACTTTGAATTGGGTCAAACTGGGATGATTCCAGACATTGGACACTGGAATAAAGCCTGTTGTGGGAACATATATTTAATTACATAATTTTAATTTAGTGTGCCTGCACTACCTGCAAGGTCAAACAACAAACACTGAGGAAGACCCAGAGCCTTCATCAGAAACAAGAGCCCCGAAAGGAGGAGAGATCTCTGACCACTGGTGAAACACGTGCAACACAACACAGCACAGTGATGTAGATTTTAGGAGTAGAAATGAGGAGGAGCTTTCTAGAAGATTCTGTATTAATATGTACTAGTAAGCAGTATATAAGTGAGATTTTTAGCTTAATTGATTTGGTACAGTGTGAGAGGAAGGCCCTACCTGTACCCCCAGTTAGTTTTGCTTATGCTTTATTCGAACCAAGCCTCAATTATACAAAATTACTCAATTCCAAATTTTGCATTTACTCAAATATATGTAACTAATATATTTTTTTATTGTATTCATTTGTACACAATTGTTGTTATTAATAGATCGCTGCTAAATTTAACCTTAATTAATTGGAGAAATCGAACAAATCCATTTATAACAGAGCCATGAGTGGATTTTGGGGAGCTGCAGCCAGCACTGAACACCCCAAACGCTCTGCCCGTCCCTCTGGCACCCCTTGTTCTGCCCTGCTCTGCTGTGGGGCTTTTCTCCAGACTTTTGGCTGCTCCCCATCCAAATGCTGTTCCTTGGGGCAGGATTTGCTGGGTGCTTTCCCAGCTCTGCACTCTGTGCCCAGTCTGCCCAGTTTGGCTCTGGCAGGACCCTCTTCCATCCACCCCGCTCTGTCCTGGAGGTGACAAGGACAGCAGGACCTGATACAGAAATTGGGAGATGCTTTTCCACTGGTGTATGGGCATGTGCTCAGTCACACCCTCCTCCCTTGGGCTGCACTAATAAAACAAAGTTTTGCTGTGATATTTTATTTATATATTCATTTGTGCTCCCACCTCTGCCTCCGGAGCTCCGTGTGTGAATAAAAACTGAGATACAAAACCCAGATAAAAACCAAGGGGCCAACCATACATGGATGTGTTCACAAATAATCTGCTGGATCTGCACAAACATCTGACAGGAAAAAAGTTGTGATTTGCACTGAAAAACCCAGCACTTTCCACTTGCCCTGCAGATCTCAACAACAGATCTGGCTGTGATCTGCTTCAGGGTGCTCAGTGCTGCATCTTTCCAAAATCGAGTTTTAAGGGTTCACTCTGCTTCAGAGACCAGCACTGGGAATTTTCTGGTGAGATGGAGAGCAGGAGAGCCAAAAACCTGAATAATTTGTTCTTTCCTGGCCCAACCTGTCACACCTGAGTTACTTCAGAGGCTCTGGCTGGGGGATTGTTTAGAAGATTTTCAGAGGCACAAATCAGTTGGTTTTGTAAGAGACTTTAAAGGTTTAAAATACTCAGGCCCTGGGGTTTTTGGCCAGAATAAGAGAGAACTGAGCAAAATGTGGCTGTGTTGGGCAGCTTGGAGGCAGAAGGATTTTCTGTGAGATCTGAGCTCAGAGTTGGAGTCAATTACTGAGCAAATCACAGGGGCTGGGGTCTCTTCCAGCTCTGCCTCTGCCTGTGTTTCCTGCCCAGTTAATTCCTGACAGGCAGAAACATCCCTGAAGTGCTGGGAGAGAGTGACTGGCTTGGTGAAATCATCATAAAAGAAGGTTTGAGATTTCACTTTCTGCAGGTGCTGGAGCACTCCTGGTGTAGCTGGTGGATAAAATAACCCCAGAGATGGTGCTTTTGCTGCTCAGTGATTTCTGCTTTGCACTTCTGCTCATCCATTGCTGCCCAGCCCAGCCCTGGGCAGAACCCAGAGTTTTCCATTTCCTCCATCCCGTCCACTCCAAGCCCTTAACAAAGCTCGAGGTGGATGAGCTGAGAGGCTCCAGGTTCTGCTTTGGGATTTAACTCTTGCAACAGAGGATTTTCTGGGCATCTCAGAATACCCTGAGCTGGATCCCTCAGGGACCATCAGTGCAGCCCCTGCCCTGCCCAGACCCCCCAACAATCCCCCCTGCCCATCCCTGAGAGCGGTGTCCAAACGCTCCTGCAGCTCTGGCAGCCTTGGGGCCGGGACCATTCCCTGGGGAGCCTGGGCAGTGCCCAGCACCCTCTAACAGGGGGGAAGAACCTTTCCCTGAGCTCCATGCCAAGCCCTGACACAGCTCCAGCCCTTCCCTGCTCACCACAGAGCTCAGAGCTGCTCCTGAGCTCCCCTTGGCACCAGAGCTGGGCAGCTCCAGTTCTGCCACATCTCCGGGAGAATTGGCCCAGGAAGGACAAGAATTGAGGCCAATGTCCAAGTCCTGGGTGCCACGGGGAGATTTTGTTGCTGGAAAAGCCCGTGGCAGCTCAGGGATGGGGTGTGGGGGTGTGGATTGAGAGGAGTGTCAGATTTGTCTTTACAAACGAGCTGTGGATCTGCTGCTAGATAAAACCAGCACTGAGAGATAAAAGAAACAATGGGATGGATTCCACTGATTGATGGATGGAAAAAGATATTTGCCTTTACAAACAAACTGCAGGTTTGCTGATAAATGAAATTGGATATTGGAAGATGAAAGAAGCAATGGGGAAAAAGCTATGAATTCTATAAGAATTAAAAATTAAAAGGGAGGGTTGTACATTAGAGGGGAATCTCAAGTATCAGGTGTTCTGGGAATTCTGGACCTCTCAAGTACCTCAGCAATGGGGAAAGAGAGAGGGAAATTGGGATAAAAAGCAGGCTGTGTCCCCAAAAATCTGAGACTCAGGGGAATGCCCCATGGCCTCTCCCTTTATTCGAATAAAATTACTCTGTCTCCTTTTTGGACATCAACCTCTGGTGTTTGTGGGTTAATTTTCCAGACAGGATGGAGCAGCTCCCTGCACAGGACAGCCACGGGCTCTCAATGGGGAAACTCGAGTGATTCTGTCAAGTGGGGAGCAGGGGGAGGAAAAAAATACGTGAGTGAAAGGGAAGGGAGTGGAAAGGCTGATTTAACACCTGAATGTGACCAGGGGTGTGTTTAAAATGGCTCCTGCCTGCTTTGTGAGCTCAGTGCTCCCACCTGGAGCACCCAGAGAGATTCTCCCAAAGGCATTTCCCTGCTCCCTGCCCCTTCCAAGGCTTTAGCCCAGCTTTTGCCCTGGAGCAGAGCTTTGCTCCTTGGAAAGGTGCTGCTGGTGCTCTGTCCCCAGTGCCAGCTCTGTGTTTTGGGGCAGCTGAGGGGTGACATTGCTGATCCCTGTCCTGAAGGTGAGGATGACAAGGGCTGAGTTCTCCAAGTATCACACTTTTCTGTCCCCAGGAAGCACATTCCAGCTCTGGGAATCTGGATCTGGGGTGGGTCTGGGAGGAATAATCATCCCTACACCTCCTGAACTATGGCCAGCACGGCTCAGAACTGAAGTTCCTGTGCTGTTTGAAAATCCTGTGGGATTTTCTGAAAAATCTGGCATTACCTCAAACCTTTTACCTCATTTCTTGTGCCAGAGCTCTAAATCTGTTTAAGTTCTCAACTCCCTGCAGGAATTCTGTGTTATCTTGGCCCCTCAGGGGCACCCAGGAGGTGAAGTTGCTGTCCTGTGTACTTTGGGCTCATTCAGAATAAAACGAATTAAGAGAATAAAATAAAAGAATAAAAAGACTGCATGTCTCTCCCAAGGTTCAGGTGACAATTCCTGTATAAATTTTCACCTTTAGCACCCATCCTATGGGGTTTATGTGCATCTGTCCCTGCTGAAGGGATTCTGGCACTGAGACAAAGACAGAGAATGACTGGAGAAGTTTGAGTTCTGTGACTGCTCAAAGCAGGGCTTGGCTAAGCTTGGCTTGACTGGGAGATGCTGGGATGGCAACCCCAGTGGTCAGGAGCAGTCTGAGGTCCTGCTTCCCCAGGATCCACTGGAAATGTCCTCAATTCCTGTCAGGAATTGAGGTCCCCACATTTCCCCTTTGGTATTTGCTGCTCCAGGGAAGTGGGGGATGGCTCCTGGATTGCTCAGGGAATATTTGACATCCCAAAAAACACCTTCCCAGCTTTGTGGAGCACACCCAGAGCAATGGAAACCTGGACTGATGGATCCTGCACTGGAATCTCCCAGCTGTGAGGTCAGAAAGTGGAAAATTAAAGGAGAAAGTTTGAGAGCAGGAGAGTTTATTGAGCATCAGATGCTCTGGTTGGAGTTTTAGAAGAGGCAAGACGAACATAAGGCTGAAATCTAAACTGCAACAAGGAAAGGAATTCTGCAGGATGCAGCTGAGGGCCCAAAATCCCACATGTGGAATGTCCTGGTGGTGGGTGATGCTCTGGAAAGTTCTCCACGGGACTGGGAGCTCAAACTTTCCCTGAGCATTGCTGGAACATGATTTCAAAGCAGGCAGAGACCATTCCTTTATTAGTCTGTATTCTGGGATTGAACAGAAATTCTGACTGGACAAGATTACAGGGTGGCCAGAGGAAATTCCTGAGGAGGAAATTCTGAGGAGGAAATTCTGAGGAGGAAAATTAAGACGACTGGGAAGTGAAAGGGTTGGACATCAGCTCTGCTCCTGCAAGAAATCCTCAGCTCTGAGGGGTCAGGACATCCCTGCATGGGAGCAGTGATTTGTGAGGGATAATGGGAATTTGTTTTCACATTCTCTGAGTGTGGAAATGCTCCACTCACAGGCAGCTTGGCATCCTGATTTTCTAAGTATAAAGCTGAGCTAAGATTTTCTGAGGCAGAAATAAAGTGTCAGATCTGCCCAGGGCATTTTGTTTATTTTTAATTACAACAGCAAAGGGGTTTGGATGGGATGTGGGGAAATGGAGTTATTTCAGACTGGGTTGTGTTTTATCCTTGCATGTTTTATCCACTGAGGCTGGAATTTGATTCCTGGCTCTGTGTGGAGTTTGTGGAAGCTGCCCATGGTGCCCATGGCCCCCTGGGATCTGTCCCATGTTCTGGGCTCTCTCTGCTGTGCCCATTTGATGCCAGCAGAGCCTTTCCTGGCACCTCTGGGATGTTGCAAGGCTAAATCAGCACATTCAGGGATCAAAGCTGTGTTTAAAAATGCACATTCCTGCACTAAGGACTAAGCAAGGGTTATACTTTGAGTTTATATTTAATGATATTAAATATTCTATTCTATTCTTATATTTACATATTCTTATATATTCTATATTATTCTATTCTTATATTTCATTATATTAAATATTGATGTATTTATTGTATCTCTGTCTATACTTTAGGTGTATGTACTTACATTGTAATGTGTTACATTACCCAGGCATTAAACACTGGCACTGCTCACCTGGAGAGGAGAAGGCTCCAGGGAGAGCTCAGAGCCCCTTGCAGGGCCTAAAGGGGCTCCAGGAGAGCTGGAGAGGGACTGGGGACAAGGGATGGAGGGACAGGACACAGGGAATGGCTGCCACTGCCAGAGGGCAGGGCTGGATGGGATATTGGGCAGGAATTGTTCCCTGGGAGGGTGGGGAGCCCTGGCACAGGGTGCCCAGAGCAGCTGGGGCTGCCCCTGGATCCCTGGCAGTGTCCCAGGCCAGGCTGGACATTGGGGCTTGGAGCAGCCTGGGACAGTGGGAGGTGTCCCTGCCATGGTGGAGGGTGACACTGGATGGGATTTAAGGTCCCTTCCAGCCCAAACAATTCCAGGATTCCACGGCTTTAATTCCCAACCCATCCACTTGCTGTCACCACCTAACTCTCCCTATGACTCCACAGAGATTCCCAGGAAATCAAGCACTAAACAAACCCATGTGAGCCTTTAAATCAGCTGATCACAATTATTTGCTCTTTTGAGGATTTCCAACCCTCCAGAACTTCCTGCTTTGCTCCACAAGAAGCTGCTCTCTGCTCCTTCCCCTTCACAGCCACGTTATGCAACTCAACCCCAAATGTAGTCAGAGGTGAAAAAATCCTTTCAGTGGCACCTTTTGCCTTCAGCCTCTCTATTTTTGTGCCTCCTGCTTGAGGTTTGTGTGGGGAAAAGCTCAGCTTAACCAACCTTTGTCCTTCCTGACCTTTGCTGCTCAAGCCAAGTTTTCTGTGCCTGCTTGGGTGGGTTTAGATCATGGATGGAACCTGGGTATTCCCAGATTTCTGCTTTTCAGAGAGACTATGGATTGTCCTGGTTATCTGAGAGTTTCCAAGAAAGCCTCTTTCCTAACAGCTTGATGGGAATTGACTTTTAAAGTTGTTTATTAATATGTGTGAACTCTATCTTGCTGTGGCATCACCCACGTTTCTTTAGGAAATTCTATTTCCAGCATCATAAGCAAACTTTTGAGAGAGTTGGGTCCCTCTTCCCAAGAGGAAAAAGGAGGATGAGGGATTGAAATCAGCAGAATCATAAATAAATCAGGAAGCACAGCCCCATGAATGTTTGTTCATCCCCTGCCAGTGAGGAGCCTCATCCCTTCTCCAGTTCTTCCCTTTCCCCAGTGTCCCTGGGGGGTTTATTCCAAGTCTAATAGACAGGAAAGGTTTTCTGAGGTTCAAACACAAGTTTCCTTTGTCCCAGTTATTCCCTGTCACCCCAGACTGTGTTTGGATTGATGGCACTGGGAACTGTGCCTGTTCTCACCGAGTAACAGAGGAGGTGCCAAAGAAATCCAAGGAAATAAAAGTGAGTTTGCCTCTGGATTTCAGTCTATTTATTGTTATGATGGCCAGCAGCAAATCCCTGAAGTTCTTCTGGAGCATTTGGAGCATAATCCAGCAGGTGCCAGGTGTCCTAAACCTTCCCTCATTGTCACTGAGATCCTAAACCTTCCCCCATTGTCACTGAGATCCTAAACCTTCCCCCATTGTCACTGAGATCCTAAACCTTCCCATTGTCACTGAGATCCTAAACCTTCCCATTGTCACTGAGATCCTAAACCTTCCCCCATTGTCACTGAGATCCTAAACCTTCCCCCATTGTCACTGAGATCCTAAACCTTCCCCCAGCCCCACTGAGATCCTAAACCTTCCCCCATTATCACTGAGATCCTAAACCTTCCCCCATTGTCACTGAGATCCTAAACCTTCCCCCAGCCCCACTGAGATCCTAAACCTTCCCCCATTGTCACTGAGATCCTAAACCTTCCCCAGCCCCACTGAGATCCTAAACCTTCCCCATTGCCACTGAGATCCTAAACCTTCCCCCATTGCCACTGAGATCCTAAACCTTCCCATTCCACTGAGATCCTAAACCTTCCCCCATTGCCACTGAGATCCTAAACCTTCCCCCATTGTCACTGAGATCCTAAACCTTCCCCCAGCCCCACTGAGATCCTAAACCTTCCCCCATTGTCACTGAGATCCTAAACCTTCCCACAGCCCCACGGAGATCCTAAACCTTCCCACAGCCCCACGGAGATCCTAAACCTTCCCACAGCCCCACTGAGATCCTAAACCTTCCCCCATTGCCACTGAGATCCTAAACCTTCCCCCAGCCCCACTGAGATCCTAAACCTTCCCCCATTGTCACTGAGATCCTAAACCTTCCCCCAGCCCCACTGAGATCCTAAACCTTCCCCCATTGCCACTGAGATCCTAAACCTTCCCCCAGCCCCACTGAGATCCTAAACCATCCCACAGCCCCACTGAGATCCTAAACCTTCCCCCATTGTCACTGAGATCCTAAACCTTCCCACAGCCCCACTGAGATCCTAAACCATCCCACATTGTCACTGAGATCCTAAACCTTCCCCCATTATCACTGAGATCCTAAACCTTCCCCCATTGTCACTGAGATCCTAAACCATCCCACATTGCCACTGAGATCCTAAACCTTCCCCCATTGTCACTGAGATCCTAAACCTTCCCACAGCCCCACTGAGATCCTAAACCTTCCCCCATTGTCACTGAGATCCTAAACCTTCCCCCATTGTCACTGAGATCCTAAACCATCCCACATTGCCACTGAGATCCTAAACCTTCCCCCATTGTCACTGAGATCCTAAACCTTCCCCCATTGCCACTGAGATCCTAAACCTTCCCACAGCCCCACTGAGATCCTAAACCTTCCCCCAGCCCCACTGAGATCCTAAACCTTCCCCCATTATCACTGAGATCCTAAACCTTCCCCCATTATCACTGAGATCCTAAACCTTCCCCCATTGCCACTGAGATCCTAAACCATCCCACATTGCCACTGAAGCTCGCAGGAAATTTAAAGAGAAACTTCCAGAGTTTTGGTGCCATTGGCAGAGGGAAGGGAACAGCTGCCCAGCAGTGTTGGACCACGAGCCATCATCTCATCATTTTCCAACCTAAAACCCCTTCAGCTTCAAAAACAACGTGATGCCCCAACTCAACCCCATTTTTTTTTCCAATGGAGCAATCAGTAGGAAAACAGAAGTCATGAAAACATGAGGAATGAATCTGGAATCTCCACACCAACGTTTCCCAGGATTTTCCCTCGGAGCCCCCAGCAGGGCGCAGAGCAGCCATGGCGCACCCGCCCCAGCCAGCCACACAAACATCTCTTACCTGCTCTGCCGAGGAGCACGGCGGCTCTGGGGCTCCCCTACAGCAGCTGGGAATCAGGAGAGGAAAATAGAGAGAAAACAATCTCTGCTGGGTGAGGGTTGTGTCGATTTTGGGAAAGAAGCATCCAGTGAGAGCTGTGGCATTCGCAAACCACCGCTGGCTGGGTTTCTCTGAAATGTGACCTTATTTCCTTGTTGCACAGGAAGGGAAAGGAGAGCAAACAAAAGCTGTGCAGCTCTGAAGAGTGCAAGAGATCTGAGATCTTCTCCGTGCCAGGGTCTGCTGGAGGAGAACAGAGCAGAGGGAGGTGGTGAGGAGCTGTTGTTACTGAAATTAATGTTTTAGGGGGAGACGTTGCTGGGGGAGCGAAGTTCTCTCCTTGAACAGCTCCCACTGAGCAGATGTTGGTGGGAAAAGGAATCTCTGTGCATGAGTGTCTTTGTCTTTGCCACAGGAGGACAGAATCAGCTGGGCTGGAAAAGCTCTCTGAGGTCATCCAGTCCCTGTGTCACATCTTGTCCCCAGCCCAGAGCACCCAGTGCCTCATCCAGGCCTTCCTTGGACAGCTCCAGGGATGGGGACTCCAAACCTCCCTTGGCAGCCCCTGCCAAGGCCTGACCACCCTTTCCATGGAGAAACTCCTCCTGATGTCCTCCACATTCCTCCTGGAGCAGCTTGAGGCCATTTCCTCCATCCTGTCCCTGTTCCCTGGAAGCAGAACCCGACCCCCCTGGCTGCCCCTACCTGTCAGAGCCTTGTCATGCCTGGCTGGGCCTCTTGGAAGTCACAGAGGAGACAGGAAAACTGGATTTCTTTGGATTTTCCACATCCAAGCCAGGAGCTACTGAGAAAAGCCCTCTGTGAGGGGCTGCTTGGGAGCTGGGGTTTGTGATGGGCAGAGCAGAGGGGAGCCAAGAACCTCTCATGGCCTGGTTCTGCTCCCTGGTTCTGACCAGTGGTGCCAGAGAGGCCAGAATGTTGTCATCTGACTGGGGACATTCCAGTTCCAGTGCCACCACTGTCACCTGGCATTGGGACATTCCATTTCCAGTGCCACCACTCTCATCTGGGCTGGGGACATTCCAGTTCCAGTGCCACCACTGTCATCTGGGCTGGGGACATTCCATCTCCAGTGCCACCAAAGGGTGTTAGTGTTTTGCAGGATTTCCAGCTGCTCCTCAGGGCCAGGAGCAGGAAATGCCTTTCCAGGAGGAAAAATCTCCATATTTCATCCCCAGCTCGCTGCCACCTCTCCTGGAATTGTTGGGTACAGGGACAGAGGCCAGCCTTGGAGGAAGGCTGTGGCACCACAGAATCGTGGAATGTTTTGGGGTGGAAAGGAACCTTAAGCCCATCTTGTCCCAGCCCCCTGCCATGGGCAGGGACACCTCCCCCTGGATCAGGATGCTCCAAGTCCCATCCCTGTCTGATCCCTGCTGAATGCAGAGAGGTGTCCCAAGGAGATGGATGGGCAATCCCAGAGTTTCTCACTTTTGCTGGCAGAAAATTGTACTGTAGAAGTCAGGACTAAGGCCCTGACTAAGCAGGATGAGCTTATGATGTTCAGGACTGATTGGGATTTAAAAATTTGGGGATAGGTTGGATTGGCAGAGTACAAGGTATCCCTGAGCATCCTTCAGCCCCATGGAATGTTGAATTCCCCCAGGAGCCTTTTGTTTCCATTTTCACATGGAGCTCTTCACAATGCTTACCCAGAAATCCACCACAAAGCTTTTTCCAAGGACAGGGTGAGAACCTGAGGTGAAAATGCAGAACACCAACACCCCCCTGCAGTGCCCTCAGCAAAACCCACCTGAATATTTGTCCTTTTCCCCAAAACCCACACAAAATTCTGGTGTCAGGCACAAGGATCTCGATAATCACTTCTTGATGCCTCTGCTCTCAAAGCCTGTGGCTCCTTCAAGCCAGAGTTACACTTTTGGGAAACACCAACCCTATTTTATTTAACACCTGGGACTAATTAAGCCCAGCTTTACTGTTGGGCAATTAGTTTACATGTCTGTGCCTCAGTGGAAAAACAAACCCGTTTGTTTCCAGCTTGTTTCGCTCGCAGGTTCTCAACCTGCAGCCTCTGGGCTCCAAACAAAGGCGAGCACTTTGTTTATTGCTGCAGTAGCTGAAGGGCTGAATGGAGCTTTGTTGTGTTGGGTGCTGAACAGCCATAAAAAGGGTGAGTCTGTGGCCAAGGAGCTTGTCCCAACACGGACTTGGGGCCAGGCTGTGATGTAGAGCCAGAGCTGGGAACTCTGCCCAGGCCCTGCAGTTCAGACATAGCAAGGCAGAGAGAATATTTCATTTTATGTACAAAATGCTTACACAAAATTACCCTGTCAGGCCTCAGCAGCATTCCCTGTGTGTCCCAATGGCAACCAGGACAGAGTCTGCTGCCTTTTCAAGCCTTCAGACAAGCCCTGGCCTTGGTGTCATGAGGGTTGGACACGTTGGGCATCATCCAGCACCACTGGGAAGAGCCAAATCATCCTGGAAGTGTCAGAGTTGTGCTTCCCTGGGGGTCAGACCATCATTCCAGTATGCTTTCCAGCATCCCAGGGGTTTCCAGCATCCTGATGGGTTTCCATTATCCCAAGGCTGTTCCATCATCCCAAGGGATTTCCATCATCCCAAAAGTGTTTCCATCATCCCAAGGGATTTCCAGCATCCCAAGGGATTTCCAGCATCCCAAGAAATTTCAGGATCCCACTGGGGTTTCCATTATCCCAAGGGGATTCCATCATGCCAAGGGATTTCCATCATCCCAAAAGTGTTTCCATTATCCCAAGAGATTTCTAGCATCCCAAGAAATTTCAGGATCCCACCAGGGTTTCCATTATCCTGAGGAGGTTCCATCATCCCATGAGGTTTCCATCATCCCGGGGGGTTTCCATCATCTCAGCAGGGTTGTCATCATCCCTGAGGAGTTTCAGGATCCCATCAGGGTTCCCATCATCCTGTCAGGGGTTTCCATCATCCTGAGAGGTTCCAGGGGTTTCCATCATCCCAAGGAGTTTCAGGATCCCACCAGGGTTTCCATCATCCCGCCGTTGTTTCCATCAACCCAAGGGATTTCTATCACCCCATGGGGTTTCCATCATCCCAAAAGTGTTTCTATCATCCCAAAAGCGTTTCCATCATCCCAAGGGGGTTCCAGCATCCCAAGGGATTTCCATCATCCCAGAAGTGTTTCCAGCATCCGGAGGAGTTTCAAGATCCCACCAGGGTTTCCATTATCCTGAGGAGGTTCCATCATCCCAGCGGGGTTGCAGCACCCCAAGGGGTTTCCATCATCCCACAAATATTCCCATCACCCCAAGGGGTTTCCATCATCCCACAAATGTTCCCATCACCCTGAGGGGTTTCCATCATCCCATAAATGTTCCCATCACCCCGAGGGGTTTCCATCATCCCAAAGATTTCCATCACCCCCCGTTGTTTCCATGCCCCCCGCTCTCCGTGCAGCCACAGGAGGGTGCAGTGTCACCACTCCTCTCCATCCCCCCCAGACAGCCAGGATTTCAAATATCTGCTGGAAATTCAGTCTCATCTCCTCATCCTGGGCAGAGGAAGCAGCTGGGGGATTTGGGGGATGAAATGTGAGGGCTGTTGGTTGCCCGTGAAATCATTTTTTCAGGCAGGTTTTCAGGCAGTTTCTGATACCGAACTAATCTGAAAAGTAAACTTTCTAGCAACCTCAGGGACTGAAAATTTCTGTTCTTTATGCTATTTATCACCTCCTCCTCTTTGCTGTGAGCCTCTGGTTGCTTTACCATTCTGTGTTTTCCAGGATTTGTGCAGGTGATGGAGGTCTTGCCTTGTGAGGGCTGTGCTGCTCCATCCCCTCCTCAGAGACAGGTCAGGAATGGACTAAAGCCCATTTTTGGAGCTGATCTGGTACAAATCTGAGGAGTGCTGGGTTGGGGTACAGGCCTGGGGGAATTTGCCTTGTTAGTCAGGAGTCTCTGACTCTCTATTTACCACCCAGGAGGGACCCAGGGAAACCCTGCAAATCAGGGAAAAACAAGATTTCCAAAGGGTCTGGCAGAACAGAGCTGCTCTCTGGGGAAGGAAATCTGCCCCTCTGTCCCTGTTCATTCCACAGAGTGTTTGAGACAAGCCCCAGCAGACAGAACACCCCTGGAATGGCACCAGGCCACACTTACAGCAATTAGTTTTTCCTTGGCCAGCAGCAGCACCATTCAATTAAACCCCAAATATTTTGTTCAGTTGCTCTTTTCTGGGTGTGCTCTGGGGGCTCAGACAATGGCCAGCGTGGCCTGGGGAGGAAGGAAACCACTCTGTCCACCCAGCCAGGGAACTGGCCCAAAATCCAGCCCAGCAATCAATCCCAGTCCCTTTTGAACTCAGTTTTCCAGTGCAGAGCCAGCCCTTTCCAGCCTGGACAGAGAGAGTGGCTGGAGTGGAGCTGGGGGCTGTGATCTCCCACCCTCAGCCAGCTCCTCCTGGGAGCAAAGGATGTTTTCCCTGTTTTTTCTGGGCTATTTGGATGAGCAAATCTTCCAGGCAGCACAAAATGCTGGGGGACTCAGGAGGTCCCTCCTGGGCATTTCCTGCTGCTGCTGCATCCCAGGATGGGAGTTCAGGGTGCTCCAAAAAGGGTTTAAACAAATTCATGGCAGAACACGAATTAGGGCTGGCACAGCTCCAGGGCAGGCCCATCCTGCTTTGCTGATAGCAGAGAATTTAGGAGATCCACCATAGAAAATACCACAGCTTCTTGCTTTTCCCTTCATCCCTTTTTTTTTTTTTTTTTTTTTTTTTTTTCCTTCTTCTTTTTGGCCAGCATCCCATCAGGACATGGGGCTGGCCAGGCCTTTGAGGCTTTTTTCTTTTTCCATGCCCATCTCATGGTGTGGTGGCTGTGGGCTGGTGCTGGGGCAGCCTGGGTGGCACCAGGGACAGTGGCCAGGAGTTCTGGGGCTGTGTCCTGTGGCTTTGGCACTGGCTGTGCCTCGAGGGTCAGGGCAGGACACGAGGCTGCTGGGGCTCTCCTGCACCCTTGGCACCCACACCAACTGCCCAGGGATGTAAATCCTGTTCTGCTCCCCAGAGCCCCCCCCCTGAAATCCCCTCCTGGGGTCTCAATTCAGGGAGTTTGCTTTAATACATATAATATTTTAATATATATAATATTTTTTTATATGTTACATCTCCCCCTGGCAACTTTTCACCCCTTAACTCTTCTTTCAGATCCTCCTGCAGGAAAAGGCACTGCCAGCGTGGTTTTTGGGGTTGCTCTGTCCCCACAGAGAGCTCAGACTGGGGGTCCATCCCCACCCTGGTGCTTCCATCCTTTCCCTGTGTCCTTCCCCAGGGCCCCTCTCTCTTCCCAGGGAAAAGCAGGGCAGCTTGGAAAGGCTCATTTTTCCAGCGTTTGCAGCACTGCCAGGTAATTCTCTCTCCACCAAGGCTCACAAATTCAGCTTTGAAATCCCAGAGCCGCCTTCAGAAGGAGGAAATGAGCTCCTGCCTTTTATTGTTGATTGCTTGAGGTGTCCTGCGAGGGGGGTGTTTGGAAACAAGCAGCATTTGGTTATTTCCAGTGTTTATTCTTCCTTTGGAGGTGGATTGTCCTCGGTGGGACACTCCACGGTGGCAGCAGGACAGGAGAATGCAGGAATCACCAGAGCCAGCGGGGCAGGAATGATGTAACTGCAGAGGGAAGGGATTTCTGAAAACACTGGCCAATTCTCCAGGGCTTTTATTCCATTCAAAGCCAGTCCCTGCCACTGCCGTGGAGCCTTTCAGGCCATTTCCTCACACACTCCCTGGGTTTTTAAAAGCATTTGGAAAGCTCTGGTTAAAATGAAGGATGGGATTGTTGTTTGTTGTGAGGAAAAAAAAAAGCAAACCAAAACCAGTGCAGGTTTGCTTTATCTGCTCTGTGTGCCACTATCAGCACGGCCTCTTTCCTTTAGGGTTTTTCCTGGGATGTTTTATCCACAGGGGAGCATTGCCTCCCGGGCTGCCCCAGCTCCCTCCCTGCTCCTCCACAGAAAGGCTGATTAGTTTTATTCTGTTCCAGCCAAGACCTGCCTTCTGCACTGATGTCAGCACTCCGGGCGGGACTTTTCCAGCCTTGTGGGTTTGGGGATTTTTTTATTCTTTTTTTTTTTTTTTTTTTTTTTTTTTTTTCTCTTGGATAATCCTGGCAAAATTCCTGAGTGAAGTTTTTTTTTTTTTCTCTCCTTCTTTCTTTCTTTTTTTTTTTTCTTCTTGAGCAGCCCCTATCCATGTGCTGCCTCCGAGCTGCTCTCTTATTACTGCTCACTTCCTGAAAGGAGACTTTTTAGCAAAGCCTCCAACTCCAGCTCTGCCTGGGTCTGACAGAAGAAGGTTCTTAAGGAAGGCGACACAAACCCTCAGCCTGGAAACTTTCTGACACATGCAGGGCTGAGGGGGAGAGAAGAGCTTTTGGCTGCTGCTGGGAAAAAGAAGAGGAAAAAAAAAAAGAGAGAGAGAGAGAGAGAGAAACTGAAGGAATTAAAAGGAAAAAAAAATAGAAGAAAGAAGGGAAAGCACTCGAAAAGGTAAAACGCTCTTTAAAATAATTTTTCCAGAGGAGACTCTTTGAGGTTGGAGTGGGGTGGTCTGGGGTGGAGGGAACTCAAATGTTCTTTGAAATCAGAACCGTCTCCCTGGAGAAGGAATGAGCCCGGAGAGCTTTGCACGCTGGAAAAACATTTATGAGAATGAAAACCATGTTCACCCTTCTCCAACATTCAGAGTTTCCATAAAAACGCAGGCTTGTGTTTCAAACTGCTGCAGGCAGCAGGAGCTGGGATCCCGTGCTGCCTCCCTCGCCTCCCCCAGCCCCTCTCAGCCTCACTTTTTTAATTGCATTAACCCAGGGATCAAATGTTTGCTGCTCTAAACCCCAAATCTCTGCTGAGCTGCCCGGGGCCAAGCTCTGGGTTACAGAGAGCAGCAGCTCCAAGCCCTGCTGCAGAATGAAACCTCCCTTGCTGCCTTCATTCCTGAGAATAAACACAGCCTGCGCTCCCTCTCCCTCCTTCCCTGCCTCTCTCTCCATCTTCAGGAGCTGCCAATGCCTCTCTCCCTCCTGATGTGCTCAGAGGATTATAAAGAGTCTGCCCTGAAAAAGTTGCAGTGTCACTGACTCCATGTGCATCCCCAGGAGCTCGGCCCCACTGCTCTGCTCCTCTCTTGCTTTGCTTTGATTATGTTTTAAAGGCGCTTTTTATTCTTTAATTTATTTTTTTTTAATCAATCCCTCAGAAGATGTTATTTTAAACATCAAAGTTAATATTAGGGATGGTGACATGCCAGAAGATTATCTCATTAGAGCTGAAGGAGCTGGGCTATAAATAGAAAGGAGTTTATAAAATAACCTTGGCAAAACCAACCAAGAGGGAAGTGTGGAGCTGTGCTGGGAGCAGGTACCTCTGCAGCAAAATGAAACATTTCACACCAAGGCCCATCTTTGGGGATTTTTTTGTGGTCAAACCTCAGGGGGTGTTTGTGTTCCTGCTGCAATCCCAGCCAGGGTTGCCGGTTCTGGGGGCAGCTCTGCCCAGCAGAGCTCTGCTTCTGGTCGTGCTCGGTCTCATTCTCGTTAGCAGCACCCAGTGGTGCCAGGCTGGGATGCAGGGCATGGCTGGGAGGGTTTTGGGGAGCTGCTGTTCCCCCCTCCTCTCCCCCACACTGCTTGGGGTGGGAGATGCTCTGTGGGACACCCAGGTGGTTCCTGAGTTGGGAACAGCCTTGCCAGGACTGCTCTGAGATGCCTCCATCCCTGAGGCTTCCCCTGGTCCTTGGGAGGTTGTTCCCAAAGTTTCTCCTTATATGGAACCTGCTGAGTGCTCCACTTGCTGCATCCTCAGCCTCCTGCTGTTCCTGCTTGGCCCCAGGGCAGCACCCTGTGCTCCCCTCCTCCTCCCCACATCCCAAAAACCTTCCAGGGCAGCACCCTGTGCTCCCCACATCCCAAAAACCTCCCAGGGCAGCACCCTGTGCTCCCCACATCCCAAAAACCTCCCAGGGCAGTACCCTGTGCTCTCCACATCCCAAAAACCTTCCAGGGCAGCACCCTGTGCTCTCCACGTCCCAAAAACCTCCCAGGGCAGCACCCTGTGCTCCCCACATCCCAAAAACCTCCCAGGGCAGTACCCTGTGCTCCCCACATCCCAAAAACCTTCCAGGGCAGCACCCTGTGCTCCCCACATCCCAAAAACCTCCCAGGGCAGCACCCTGTGCTCTCCTCCTCCTCCTCCACATCCCAAAAACCTCCCAGGGCAGCACCCTGTGCTCCCCACATCCCAAAAACCTTCCAGGGCAGCACCCTGTGCTCCCCACATCCCAAAAACCTTCCAGGGCAGTACCCTGTGCTCCCCACATCCCAAAAACCTTCCAGGGCAGCACCCTGTGCTCCCCACATCCCAAAAACCTCCCAGGGCAGCACCCTGTGCTCCCCTCCTCCTCCTCCCCACATCCCCAAGCCCCCCGGTGCCTCTCGGGGCGGCTCCAGCTGCATTCCCCGTGGCTGCTGGGCTGGGATGGGATGGGATGGGATGGGATGGGATGGGATGGGATGGGATGGGATGGGATGGGATGGGATGGGAAGGGAAAGGTGCTGTCATCTCCTGCAAATCAGCTCAGCCGGGTAGGGCCGGGGGGCTGAGCTGTTTCTCTTGGCACGGGAGGCCCCGATAAGCCGGCTCTGAGCAGCAGCGAGAGGCTGAGGAGGAGCCCGCAGGGGAGGAAGGTGGTGCTGCTCAACATAAACAGTGTCTGCTCCTCCAACCTGAAACATGAGAGGCTCTCTTATCACCCATGGCTCCAGGCCACCCAGGGGCTGCTGGGGAGGAGCTGCTGCTCTCAGCATTCCATGGAATCCTGCTCCAGGGACAGCCTGGGCTCTGCTTCCCCAAGGAGCAGCTCCATGGAGGGCTCTCAGCCCAGGATGCACCCCGGGATGATTCCATGCAAATCCTGACCTCCAGCTTATCTGAACCCCCTCCAAACCCCACTTTTCTTGCCAAGTTTCCAGCAATGAATTCCTTCTGAGCTGGGAGCACTGCAGGATGTGTTTGTCACGTCCTGTCCTGCCTCGATCTTGGGTTAACACAAAATGAGCTTCAAACGAACAGAATTGGGACCAAATCTGTCACGTGGGCTGGGTGATGTCAGCTCAGATGTGCTGAGGACACACAAGGCAGAGAGGTCTTCACTTGACCCCACCACTGTAGGAAATGTTTGCAGGGTGAGGAGTTACAAACATTTCCCAGGAATCTGCCAGCAGGTCGGTGGCTGGGGACAGACACACATGGAAAACCACCAGCCTTGTTTTCCAGCTCTGAGGGAGGTTTAAAGAGACACCATCCAAGTCAATTTTCCCATCCTGGTTTCTGTGAGGGCCTTCAATGAAGTCTGCAGCCAGCTGAAGGATTGGGACAGTCTCCACTGGGGAACTGATGGAATATTTTAGCTCCATCTGACTTCAGTGCACATGTGAAGTGCAGGGTGTCCATCCAGCTGCTCCACTCCTGCTCCTCTCTCACCTTCTGCATCTTCCCAGGCTGGGAAATGCTCAGAATATTCCATATCTGACTACTCAGCGTCTTTCATGGAGTCATGGAATGGTTTGGGTTGGCAGGAACCTTAAAGCTCACCCAGTCCCACCTCTGCCTTGGGCAGGAACACCTTCCACTATCCCAGATTGCTCCAAACCCTGCCCAACCTGGCCTTGGACACTTCCAAGGATGGGACATCCACAGCTTTGCACTTCTCTTTATCATCCATTATCAATATTTCTTACTCTTACATAATAGCTTAATTTAAAAGGAAAAAATGGCTTAAAATTAGTCTATTCCCGTACAATCCTGCAAATCTTTTTGAACTCAAACACTCCTAAATGTTGATCCCAAATGAGCTAAACTGGCAGGTGAAGTCCTGGCCTCCTCCTGTAGGATTTATGATCTAGGTTGGAAGTGGCTTTGACCAAAAATGAAAGTACAAAGAATGAGTTTAGTTGTATCCCTGGCTGTGGATGAAGGAGCTGCATCCCACACCACCTGGGCCATGTTTCCCTGAGTAAAGAACCTACAGGGAGTGGAAAAGGGCCCAACAACTCTGCCCAGCAGATCTCCCAGAGCTCCCAAGCAGCCAGAGCCTGGCTATGGCCTGCAGGTCTGTAAGGGCTGGAGGGATCCACAGCTGAAGTTCTGCAAGGCTTCATCCCACAGGAGGCACCCCTGTCCCTGCAGGGCTGCCCTGGCACCGGGTGCCCTGTCCTGGGGGCTGTGGGTGCCTCTGTCACTGTCACTGCCTGGCACTGAGGGACCCTGGGTGGAGCCATGGCCTTGCACTGCCTTGGCACCAAATCCCTCCCTGGTTTGTCCTGCTGTGGAAGGAACTTCCTCTGTCACCACAATGTCACTTCTCTGACTGGTTCTGCTCTCCTGGAGGACAGGGAGGTTCAGGTTGGCTTTCCCACTCCACAGCTCCCTGCATTTCCTCCGAGCCACTCCTGTGACTCTCAGGGTTGTGTGGTCCTGATCCAGTTCTGGAGTGGGATGGGACCAGAGACCCCCTGATGTCCCTTCCAACCTCACACATTCTTTAATTCATCCTGGCAGGAGCAGCTCAGCCCGAGGGCAGCTGGAGCTGGGCCATGCTGTGGATCCATGCCCTGGCCAGGGCTGGGGGCAGAGCTGGATGAGGCTGTGCTGGATGAGGCTGTGCTGTGACAGTGACAGAAGGAGCTGCTGAGCCTTGGGCTCACTGCAGGTCCCTCAGTGCTTCTCCCAGCTCTGCTGGGCAGCAGGAGTCACCTCAGAGGCTTTTCTTGGGAAGCTCAGCAGAGTTCTCCTGTCTCTCCAACTCCAGCCTGAGACTGTGGGTGCACGAGGGGTGGCACCTGGGGCTGTAGGGGGCTGTGCCCTCCCCTGTAGCACATCCACCCTGATAACCAGACACATCTTTGTCAGCTGGGAGGGTGGGGAGCCCTGGCACAGGGTGCCCAGAGCAGCTGGGGCTGCCCCTGGATCCCTGGCAGTGCCCAAGGCCAGGTTGGACACTGGGGCTTGGAGCAGCCTGGGATAGTGGAAGGTGTCCCTGCCATGGCAGGAGAATGTAACTAAATGAGCTTTAAGATCCCTTCTCACCCAATCCAACTGTGATTTGGGTATGGCCCTGTCCCACAGCCTGGCTGATGAAGAGCCAAATTTCGGGTGCAGCACTTGGTGTGTGAGAGCTGCTCGGAGCTGGAGCTGCACAAAGCACACAAAGCACACAAAGCACGCTCGTGCCTCAGCTGGGACTCGCAGCACAGGGCAGCTCCCGCCGGGAGGGGCCGGGGGGTGACGCCGGTGAGCACAGCTCGGTGTTGGCACATCAGGGTGTTTGTGAGCCCAGGGCTCGGTGCCCTGCAGGGCTGAGTTGTGTAAGGGACTGCTGCAGGGGAGCTGCGGGAGCCTGCCCTGCCGGGACGGAGAGGGGAGAGGAGAGAGGAGAGAGGAGAGGGGAGAGAGGAGAGAGGAGAGAGGAGAGAGGAGAGAGGAGAGAGAGGAGAGAGGAGAGAGGAGAGAGGAGAGAGGAGAGAGGAGAGAGGAGAGAGGGAGAGAGGAGAGAGCCCTGCCGGGATGGAGAGAGGATCCAGCCCTGCCAGGATGGAGATGAGATCTGGTCCTGCTGGGATACAGAGGGGATCCAGCCCTGCCAGGATGGAGATGAGATCTGGCCCTGCTGGGATACAGAGGGGATCCAGCCCTGCCAGGATGGAGATGAGATCTGGCCCTGCTGGGATACAGAGGGGATCCAGCCCTGCCAGGATGGAGGTGGCTGGGTCTGCCTTTGCTCCCCTGCCCACTCCGAGGTGTGAGCACTCCCAGCCTTTCCCAGTGCCCTTTCCTGGCAGAGCCCTGGTGCTGCTCTGTGCTGGCAGGAGTAGCAGGAGCACAGGGAGAGCTGCCTGTGCACAGGCCCAGCAGGTCTGGATTCTCTCCTGGCTGTGCTGAACCTCTCAGAGAGGGAGCATTTCATGGAGGCAGAGGCCACCACAGAGATGCTGGGTATAAAAACAGCATTTGTGCATGGAACACCTGTAGGATGGCAGCATATAGGGCATCAGACCTGTCTGCAGGTAGTGTTATCAATGTGCAGATAACGTTATCCATGTCCAGATAACATCTATCCCCATGCAGATAACATCTATTCCTATGCAGATAGTGCGTATCCTCATGCTGATAACATGTTGTCATGTGCAGATAACAGGTATCCATGTCCAGATAATGTCTATCCCCATGCAGACAGCATGTATCCCCATGCTGATAGCATGTTATCACATGCAGATAATGTGTATCCCCATGCTGATAACATGTTATCACATGCAGATAATGTGTATTCCCATGCAGATAGCGTGTATCCATGTGCAGATAATGGCTATCCCCGTGCAGATAAGATCTATTCCGTTCAGATAATGTGTATCCCCATGCTGATAGCGTGTTATCACATGCAGATAAAGTGTATTCATGTGCAAGGAGTTTAATGTTTAATGTTTAATCCCATCCCCATGCACACAAGCAGCTGCAGCCGTGCCCTGGGTGCACGTGGGTGACACGTGTGTCCCTTCACTCATGGGGCATGTGTGTCACTGGCAGGGCCCTGTGTGGTGGGGGATGCACCCTGTTAATGACTGGCAGCCTCCATTAATGACTGGCAGCCTCCATTAATGACTGGCACTCTGTTAATTACTGGCACCCTGTTAATGACTGCCTGGTCTCTCTCTAATCCCGCCGCTCTGTGCCTGGCTGGAGCCAGCGAGGAGAGCGATGGCAGAGAGCCAGCAAGTCTGGGTCACATGGAGAGGCTCCAAACTATTGCATAAGTCCTGTCTGAGAGTGGACCTGCCTGGTGGAGTCCTCTCCTGAAAGCAGGAGGAGTCCCAGGATGGGAGCACTGGGAATCTCAGTGCCCACCTTCCATGGGGCTGGAATGGTGGCACTGCCCTGGCAGCTCCAGCAGGGCTCAGCCCTGCCCTGGTCCCAGCTCCCCATCCTGAGCAGGATCCCAGCTGGCACTTCCCTCCTGCTTTCCTGCTGAGGACCTCCGAGCATTTTACCACACTTGGAGAAGTGCAGTGACCCCAGCGTTCCAGATAGGGCCAGATCCTTATGTAACACAGGGATAGGATTTCCAGAGAGCCAAGCAGGCGGTGTCAGAGCGAGGTCGCTGCTCCCAGCTCTGCTCTCACTGCCCTGCCTTTGGCACAGGCCTCTTTTGCCCCTTTGCTGGCAAAATTAAAGATTTTGGAGAGGAGCAAGAGGGGGATTCAGCTTTTTCCTCACCAAGATTGCACTGAATAGATTTGACTGTAAAATAATTCTCATGTTTTTGGGGAAAAAAAAAAAAGCCCTCCTCCCACACAGTGCTGGAGTGAGCCCAAAGCCCCGTGAAGCTGCTGTACAAAGGGATGCAGGGTGTGCCCAGCCAGAGCACAGCAGGGAGAGCCTGGAAGAGGGAGCTGGTGGTCCAAAGGCAGGGAGGGTGTGCCCCTGGCACCCAGGCTGGCACCGGGTGCTGGCAGGGGACAGAGACCCCAGATCAGACCCCTCAGCTCTCAGGGTCACACTGGCAGTGTCAGTCTGCATTTCCCACACTGCTGGCCATGGGGTTGGATCAGATTTGAATGGTGTGAAAATGGCATCTCCCCTCCTGGGGAGCTGAAATCAGACCTGCAGTCAGTGGGGTGAGGAGCAAAGAACAGCTCTTGGGGTGAGGTGAATCAGCTCTCCCAGCGAGGGGGGCTGCACTGAGCATCCTGGGCCCCCTCCCAGCCCCAAGGGGCTCAGCAGGGAAGGGACAGGCAGAGCTGGCTTTGCACCAAGGTGGGATTGGTGGCAGGGGCGAGCAGAGGTGGCTGTGCAGGCAGGAGCCATCCCAGGGCTGGAGGCTGCAGGGTTCTGGGAACAGGGATAACTCCATATTTCTAATTCTTCACTCGCCGTGGCCCCAGAGAGGCCACGCTTGGAGCAGCAAAGCAGATTATGGCTCAAGTTCTTGTTTTGTGTTCTGCAGACCTGTGACTTTAACCCTTTTCTCACAGTTTGCAGATGCTTCTGGCAGCAAAAATGCTGATTTCTGTGGGTTTAACCCCTTGTGCTGCCCTAGAACTCAGAAATGACTTCCCACTGGAAGTCGTGTCGTGCTGGCAAGATGACTGCAGGGAGATTTCTGCCATCTGCAGCTCAGCATGTTTTCCACTTGGCAGCCCAGCCAAATATTTTGTCGGGAATATCAGGACGTTCTCCTGCTGGAAGCCAGGGAGGTCTCTGGGACAGCTTTGCATCCCCCACGTGCTCACCCTGTGCTGCGGGGGAGCAGCTGGTGAGGGGAGCAGGGCTGTTTATTCCATCCTCAGGAACGTGCAGGGACCTGCCAGGACCTGGGAGCTGGGAGTTGGGTGGTGGCTGAGCACACACGGAACACCCCAGGGAGTGCAGCGGGTGAGACCCCCCCAGCCAGCAGCAAACACAGAAATGCAGCAGCAGCTGGGAGGGACCTGCCCCTGCCAGGCCCTGGGTGTGCAGAGAGAGGGGTGAGGAGGAGCAGGGAGGGAGAGATGAGATGAGAAGGGTTTGAACATCATCAGCCAGGCCAGGGAGGGATTGTCCCACTCTGCTCTGCACTGGGGCAGCCTCACCTCCAGTGCTGGGAGCTCCTTGGGCACCACAAGGTCAGAGGGACCCAAAGAAGTGTCAGAGTGCCCAAAGGAGGGACAGGGAGCTGGGGAAGGGCTGAGGAGCAGCTGAGGGCACTTGGCTCGTTCAGCTGGAGCAGAGGAGACTGAGGGGAGACTCCTCAGGGGCTGCAGCTCCTGCCGAGGGGAGGCAGAGGGGCAGGGGCTGAGCTCTGCTCTGGGCCAGGGCCAGGAGCCCAGCAAGGGCTGGAGCTGTGTCAGGCCTTGGCATGGAGCTCAGGGAAAGGTTCTTCCCCCCTGTTAGAGGGTGCTGGGCACTGCCCAGGCTCCCCAGGGAATGGTCCCGGCCCCAAGGCTGCCAGAGCTGCAGGAGCGTTTGGACACCGCTCTCAGGGATGGGCAGGGGGGATTGTTGGGGGTCTGGGCAGGGACAGGGGCTGCACTCAATGATCTTTGTGGTGCCTTCCAACTCAGGACATTCCATGGTTCTATGCACAAATCTTTGATTCTGAGATTCTGGAGCCCCAGGAGTGGCTGGGGGAGCTGGGGAGGCTCAGCCTGGAGAAAAGTTGTGGCTCTGCACAACTCCCTGACAGGAGGGGACAGCCGGGGGGGTCGGGCTCTGATTTCAGGGACCAAGCAACAGGAAGAGAACACAGCCTCAAATTGCCCCAGGAGATGTTCAGATTGGATATGAGGAAAATTTTCTTCACTGGAAGGGTGAAAGTCAATTCCAGCTGAGGCTTTGCAGCCAAAACCTGTGGCTCCCCATGAAGCAGTGATGGCAGGTGACAGGGGGACTGGTTTTTGGGTGACTTTGGGACCAATATCCAGGAGCTACAGGCACTAAGGGGCTGTTGTGTGTCCTGAAGGGCTGCTGAGGCCCCAGCAGTAGAAAAGAGCCCCCTGTGGGTAGCAGGGGATCTGTCTGGGTGGTGGCAAAGCTGAAAAACCGGGTGCTGCTGCTGCCAAGTGCCCTCGCTGCCCTGGCACAGCCCCCAGCCACAAATCCCAGTCCCCTCCAGTCCCTGCTGTGTTTAACTTGGATTCCAGAGAAAATGAGGCCTGTGGAGCCAGCCCGGGGTCACAGCTCTTCCCCCCAGAGATAAACTCTGACCTGGTGGAACAAATCCCAGGCTGGAGCAGCTGGAGGAGCAGAAACCCCTGCGGTGCTGTTTGTAGGGGCTGCCAGGGCTGCTGTGGGGCTGCAGGGGGCACCTGGAGCCAAAAAGGGACCAAGCTGTGGGATGTGGAACCATGAAAATCCCTATAGCACCAGTGGGATTATGGGGTGGTGTCAATTCCCTGTTTTACAGAAGAATAAATTAACCTTGAGGCTTTCATTCCTTAAAATAACACAGCCCAGAAATGCTGTTGGGGTGGTGCAGCTGTGGGGTCTTGCTCCCACTCTTTTCCCACTGCTTTCTCACTGCTCCCAGTGCTCCCACTGGGTTGCTGCTCTCACTTCTCCACTGCTCCCAGTTCTCCCATGTCTAGAAGGGAAGATGTCAGTGAAAGGCCTGGCAGGGGGTGCACTAAAAATATTTCCTCCCTGCGGGGCAAGCTGGAAGCAGAAATCTGTGTTAGTATTTATTTTCCCCTCAAAAAAAAAAAAAAAAAAAAAAAAAAGAAAGGAAAAGGACACCTGAGCTCATAATTTGCAAAAGTTGGATGAGAAACCTGGAAGCCGCCGGGCCCTGCATCTTTAAAAGCAGTTAAATTCCTCTTCCCTGCACTAGGAGGCACCTTGAACCTTCCTCTTGGCCCCGAGCTGCGCCCATCTGCTTCCTATTACCTTCCCCTCGCGCTGCCCCTGCAGCCGGCCAAGCTTCCAGGGAATTCTGTCTGCAGCGCCGCGGCTGCGATTAGCAACAGCTCTCATCTGCCTCGCTCCTTCTCCTCTCTCCTCTGCAATTTTACCCCCCTTGCCCAGCCCGTTCCCTCCCGGGGGTTTTTGGGGTGGCAGGAGGTGACCTGGCCGTGCGGTGGCATCGCCGCCGGTGTCGCTGGGCTGAAGCCACCCCTTGGCACCGGGAGCCGGGAGCGTCAGCCCGAGCCGAGGCTGCCAAGGACAGCGAATTCCTTGGGAAGGAGCGGATCGGAAACGGCCCAAGCGAGGGAGGCACGAGACCGGAGAGGTCACGCCGTGTCCCCGAGCTGTCCCCGAGTGTCCCCCGCGTCCCTCGGCGGCTCCGCGATCCTCGGGAAGCTGCAAAGTGAGGTTATGGAAAAACTTGATAGGGATGGAAGTGGAAGCAGCGCGTTCCTCCGGCTCTCCGCTCCTTCCTCCGGCCGCTCCTGCTGCTCCCCGGGATCGGGAGCGAAGCAGGGCTGGGAAGGGGCCGTGATTTCCCCGCTGCCCTTCCCCCAGCCCGGCCCGCAGGAATTCTGCAGCTGGAATTCCTGCCTTGTGCTGCTCCCAAGGTCAAGGCTGCGGCTCCTTCCCGGCCTCTACTCCGGGGGATGCTGCGGGGAAGGGCAGGGGGGACACGGGGGAGAGGAGGGGGGGACGGGAAGCGACGACAGCCTGGAGGAAAAGGGTTCGACAGCTGGAAAACAGGGGAAATCAGCCGTGTGAAGCCCAGGAGAAAATACACTTTAGCTGGGGCTCCATGGGCTTTGGAGCCGTGACAGGATCGAAAAGCTGGAATCTCGAGCCTGGGAGATGCTGAAAAACGCTGACTTAGGCGAGGCTTTGGTTTCAACTTCTGCCTTTTCCAGCGCAATTCCTGCAGCCGGGAGTGGGCACAGAGCAGCCCCCACGTGCCCTGGCTCTGCCCTCGCTGTGCCACAGCCCAGGGGTGGCACTGCTGGTGATGCTGTCACCAAATCTCAGCATCCTCGTGTGGGGGTGGAACGGGGCAGAATTCCTGCCCCAACACTTCCCTGATTCCCCTTAGCTGTGCCAGGGACAAGGAGTGGCCCAAGGGAGTTGCTCACCTCTCAGTTCAGTGCTCACAGGATGCACAATTTTGGAGGCCACCATCGTGTTGTGTCCAGGCTTTGCAGAGGAAAACCTGGCAAGTGACACCAGATTGGACTGGGGAGTCCAAACCAAGGCCTCACCAAGGATCTTTGGCCATTCTCAACTGTAAATAAGCAGTGAAAAAATCTTAATATTTGAGTTATGCAACTCCAAATTGTGTTTAAAGCTGCATGTTTCATCTCCCACCATTTCTGCCTAGTAGGGGAAAAAACATTAATTTAGGTTAATGGCTTTAAGCTGAAGGAGGGGAGATTTAAATGAGATTTTTGGAAGAAATCCTTCCCTGTGAGGTTGCCCAGAGGAGCTGTAGCTGCCTCTGGATCCCTGAAAGTGTCCCAGGCCAGGTTGGACAGGGCTTGGAATACCAGGGTATTCCAGGTGTCCCTGTGGATTGAGATGAGCTTTGAGGTCCTTCCCAACCCAAACCATTCTGTGACTTCCATGACAAATCTGGGGCAGGAATCATCTCCTGGATTTCCCCTTGTACCTCCCCTACCCCCCCTCTGGGCTGTGCTGGGTGTCATTCCAAGCCCCTGCAGCACAAATACCACTCATGGCACAGTAAAGATGGGAAAACAGGAGTAGAAGTTCCCTTCAAGGATTCAAATTCCAATAGGGACACGAAGAGGAGCATGGCAGAAATGAGGAGGACCCAGCTCACCTGCCCTGAGCCCTGGCCTGGGCTGTTTAAACCAGCCCAGAGCAGAGCAAGGCAGGGGTTAAATGTTTCCTGACTGAGATGAGGACCACACACAGGCCCTGGCTGCTGAAACCTCTGCAGAGAGCACCCTCCTCCATCTCCAGCTTCTTCCCATGTTTGGGACCTCATTCTGCCTTTCCTGAGGAGTTCATCCTGCCTTTCTGGGAGCTCATCCTGCCCTTCCCGGGAGTTCATCCTGCCTTTCCCTGGAGCTCATCCTGCATTTCCTGGGAGTTCATCCTGCCTTTCTGGGAGTTCATCCTGCCTTTCTTGGGGAGTTCATCCTGCATTTCCTGAGGAGTTCATCCTGCCTTTCCTGGATCTCATCCTGCCTTTCCCTGGATCTCATCCTGCCTTTCTTGGGGAGCTCATCCTGCCTTTCTTGGGGAGCTCATCCTGCCTTTCCCAGGTGCTCATCCTGCTTTTCATGGGACCTCATCCTGCCTTTCCTGGGAGTTCATCCTGCCTTTCCCAGGAGCTCATCCTGCCTTTCTGGGAGCTCATCCTGCCTTTCCTGGAGCTCATCCTGCCTTTCCTGGGAGCTCATCCTGCCTTTCCCTGGAGCTCATCATTCATTTCCCAGGGAGCTCATCCTGCCTTTCCTGGAGCTCATCCTGCCGTTCCCAGCCCTGCTCCAACAAGTAGGATCTGCACCACCGCTGCAGATTTTATCTGCCACCTCTTCAGGGAGGTTTGGGTTTGGCTGCTGAGCTGCTCCGCAGCGTCAGCGCTGGGATATTTGGGATTCTCTGGGAGGTGAGGGATGTGATGCACTCATTCCAGACTCATGGGATGGGTGGACAAGAATAAAACCCCGCAGGCTGTGTGCAAGTCCCCAGCACGATGTGAGTGTGGTGTAATCGCCGCAGACTGAGTGGAAATTCTCTGCAAGCCAGGAATCTTTCACCGGAGCAATTAGCAGAGCATTTTAAAGAACAAATGCGATAGGAATCTCGGGATCCATTTGTGGATGGGGTTGAGGGTGAGTTGCCTGAATGGGTTCTTTGTTTTCCATCACTTTTTTACGTTCAGCCAGGACACTCTGAGAGCAAGTGCTCTTCCCTCAGTGCGGTGACAGTCCTTAAAGTGTGTTTGAAATCCAGGGAAACCCTGGAGAGGATTTCTGGGTTGCTGCTCACCACCCCCTGCCAGTGCTGTTATTTCCTGCTCTCTTTAAGGGATCAGGTGACCCCGGGCATTTTGGGGCTGCTCTTCCCCGAGGGAGCTGCCACAGGATGAAGGATTCCCATCGATCCTGACCTCCTTTCCGCAGGTACCGGATAAACCCCAGCTGGGAGAACCCCCGGGAGGCGGAGCAGGAGCTGATGGGGTTAATTAATCCTCAAACACTTCCTATCCTTTTCTCCTCATTTTCTTTCCTTCCATCGCACTCCTGCCTTCTCCAGGATCCCGTTTTCCTCGTTCCCCCGTGTTCTCCTCCTCCATCCCCTCACTCCGCTCTGTGCCCGCAGGGCGATGCCGGAGCTGGGGACGAGCCCGCGCTGACCCCTCGGTGCTGGCCTGGCACTGCCACCCCCGGGGGCTCGGGAGAGCTGCAGCGGCCGAGGATGCCTGCGGAGGGACCCGGGACTCCTCTCTGGACATAAGGGGTGGCCGAGGGAGAGACATGTGGGGACAGCGCCCTGCCAGCCGGCACAGATCTCCCTGCTCCGAGCCGAGCGGCGCTGACCATGGCCACAGCCTGGAGGCTCCTCACCTGGACCGTGACCCTCGGCCTGGCCGGGGGCGCCTTCCCCGGCTTCTCCTTCCAGTCACAAGGTAGGGACCGGACGGGACGGGACGGGACGGGACGGGACGGGATGGGACGGGATGGGATGGGATGGGAGAGGAAGCAGAGGAAGCTGGATCCATCTGTGTAGAGGAGCTGGAGATGGGAAAAGGAATCTCAGTTCACCTGTGGGGAGAGGAGATGGATCCATCCTTGCTGGATCCATCCGTGGGAGAGGAGCTGGATCCATCCTTGCTGGATCCATCCGTGGGAGAGGAGCTGAATTCACTTCTGGGGAGTGGAGTTGGATCCACCCTTGCTGGATCCACCCTTAAGGAAGGGATCTGGATCCACCCATGGGGAGAGGAGAACTGGATCCATCTGTGGGGAGAGGAGCTTGATCCAGCCGTGGGCAAGGGGACCTCAGTTCACCTTGGAAAAGGAGCTGGGTTCACTTCTGGGAAGGGGATCTGAATTCACCCTTGCTGGATCCACCCCTGAGGAAGGGAGCTGGATCCAGGCATGGGGAAAGAGGCTGGATCCACCTATGGGGAGAAGAGAACTGGATCCAGCCATGGGGAAAGAGACCTCAAATCATCAGTGGAAAAGAGCTGGATTCACTTCTGGGAAGGGGAGTTGGATACACCCATGGGGAAGGGATCTGGATCCTCTCATGGGGAGAGGAGATGGATCCATCTGTGGAAAGGGGAGCTGGATTCAGTTCTGGGGAGAGGAGTTAGATCCACCTTTGCTGGATCCACCCCTAAGGAGGGAGCTGGATCCAGCCATGGGGGAAGGGATCTCAATTCACCTGTGGAAAAGGAGCTGGATTCACTTCTAGGAAGGGGATCTGAATCCACCCATGGGGGAACTGGATCCTCTCATGGGGAGAGGAGCTGGATTCACTTGTGGGGAGAGGAATTGGATCCACCCTGTTCCTTCCCCAGTCCCTTTTCCCTGCCCAGCCCTTGTCCCCTTGCTCAGCCCCTGTGCCCATGCCCAGTCCCTTTTCCCTCCCCAGTCCCTTTTCCCTCCCCAATCCCTTTTCCCTCCCCATCCCTGTCCCCTGCCCAGCCCCTGCAGCCCCAGGGGCCCCTCTTGCTGCCCTGTTTTTGGTGTCAGGCTGTCACCCAACACCTCACCAGGCTGCTGAGGCAGTTCCTAATCCCCACAACAGCCTTTGGAGAGGGAGAGGCTCTGTTATCTCCTGGCAGCAGTTGCAGAGTGAAAGGCAGTGTTATCACCAGCCCCTGGTCCCAGGGACTCGCTGCAGGAGCAGCTCTGGAGCAGAATCCTCGTGCCCCACTCCAGATCAGTGTATGTGCTTTATGCAGGAGAAAGATTAGGGTATCAGCCATGAGTTCTAATTTTAATCTGCATGGGGAGCAGCAGCCTGGCACTGAAGGGCTCTCCAAGGCAGCAGAGAGGTTCAGATGTAGCCTGGACACTCAGGTGCAGTTTGTAACAGCTCAGGAAACAGCTGGAATTGTTGGAACAACTTTTCCAGAGCAGCTGTGGCTGCCCCTGGATCCCTGGAAGTGTCCAAGACCAGGCTGGGCTGGAATTGGAGCAGCCTGGGGCAGTGGGAGGTGTCCCTGCCGTGGCAGGGCTGATACTGGATGGGTTTAAGGTCCCTTCCCACCCAAACCATTCAGGGAACCTGGGAGTTGACAGAGGATTCAGCTCATGCTCCCAGTGCTGCATGGGTTTTAATCCAGAGGGAATTCCTGCCAGGACATTTAATTTTACAATGTCTGCCCCATTTTACATGTTCCCCATTTTACAGAACATCCAGGGGGGGCTCATCCTGCTGTTCCCAGCTCAGAGGTGTAAAAAGGGCCCTTGGAGGATCACTGAGGCTGCCCCAGTGCCAGGACAGCCTGAACCAAGGGATTCCAGAGCATCCTCCCCTGCCATCCCTTGGGAAGGGTGGCTGGGCTGCAGCTGGGGCTCCCCTTTGGTGACAGCAGCACAAACATCTGCTCCCTTTCCATGCTTCAAGTAACTCATGAGAGAAAAACAAAACTCTCCCTCCTCCATTTCCCCTTCTCTCTCTCCTTTTTGCTCAGCTCCCCCTCTGCCCCTCTGTGCCCTTTCCCTGCCTGTGCCATCTCTGCTCCATTTCCACTAGCAAAGGGACCCCAGGAGGTTTCTGTCCCTCCAGCCCACCCCTCCTCCTTCCCAGTTCTCCCCTTTGCTGTCTCCTTGTGCAGCTCCAGGGGTGCCCAGGGTCCTGCCCAGCCTCGAGCAGGAGTCCCTGGGGAAAAGCTCCTTGTGGCCTCTCCTCCTGTCAGGCTCTGGGAGCAGCAGGGCTGATCTGCAGCCCAGGAGCTGTTCATGGAGTGGGGAGGGCCTGAGGGGCAGAGGGCACAGCAGGGACAGTCTGGAATATGGGTAGCAGGGGTGAGAAAACGTGGGAATTGGGAATGTGTGTGATGTTGGGAGGATCACACAGGGTTAGGGAGGGAGAGATCCAAATCTCTTAGGCTGAACTAATCCTGTACACTCCTAGGGCAGTGGAAGGAGGCAGCTGTGACACTGGATGAGGACAGTGACTTCTGTGTTCAAGGTCTCCCTTCATTGTCCACATTGTCACATGTGTGACGTTGGATACTGGGAATGTTAGACTGAGATGGAATATTGGGGAGGAATTCTTCTCTGTGAGGGTGGATGGAATTCCCAGAGAAACTTTGGCTGCCCCTGGATCCCTGGGAGTGTCCAAGGCCAGGTTGGATGGGGCTGGAGCAGCCTGGGACAGTGCAAGGTGTCCCTGCCCATGGCAGGGATGGCACTGAATGAATTTTAAAGTCCCCTCCAATCCAAACCCTTCCATGACTCTATTCCATGATTATATTTTCCATTTGAGGCATTCCCACTCTAAAGCATCACTTCCCAAACTGTTTTTGTGGTGCAGGACACTGCTCTTGGGCTCTCCCTGTGCCTCAGTGACATCCCTGAGGAGATGCAGTGTCCAGCCCCACACCACCACCAGCTTCTCACACACCACCTCACCCTCAGGCTCTGGACACGATTTTCCTCCTGGAATTGTCTTTCAGGTCAGGATCAGAGCCTCCAGCCTTGGCTCCCAAGTCCTTTGTAGCCACAGTGAGCACAAGGCACCCTCTGATTCACTCTTTTCCAAGCCCACATGGATTGCAAAGAGGCAAAAAGGAAAACAAAACACTTCCGACAGCAAATTTTTCCAAGCCTGAAGTCATTTCTAAGTGCAAAAAGTCACCCTTGTTTGCCCAGCCCCATCACAGGGAGGTGCTGGGATGCAGCAAAAGTTGGAGCATGGGAAGTTAAAAACCTGTTAATTAATTCTGGCAAGGCAGAGGTGCCAGCAGTGTCTATGGTGAGGAAAGATGGGAGCTCACCCCTAATCCCAGGTCATGGAAGGGCTGTCCCCTTCCTGTGGCCAAGGAAACCACTCTGCCAGGCTCCCACACTGGAAAACAGAGGAAAAGGAAACTTTCCAGTGCTGCCCTGTGGTGAGAGTGCAGATGGAGCTGGCTGAGGTTCTGGTGGCTGGGAAGGCTCTGAAGGTGGGGGTTGTGGAGCCAGGCAAATTCAGGCACCCTGGAGCAACCAAACCCTCCTGTTTGATTAGGAAACAACAACAAGGAGGATGCAGAAAGCACAGGAAGACTTTGCCAGAGGGAGCAGAGGGAAAATCCCCTCCCATGAGAGCTCAGGAGGGCTCCAGACACGAGGGGTTCAGGAGGAGCTGTCCTGGTCCAGCACATGGATATTTCCCATATCAGCCTGACTTCTGGGCTGAGGGCTGTCAAACAGAGCCACATCTCTGCTCACATCCAGTCTGGCAGTCCCTGGGACATTTTCCTCTGAAAAGGAGGAGTTTCTGCCGAGGTTGCAGGATGTCAGTCTGTTTGACAGCCTGCAGAGCTGTGTCAGCACAGGCAGAGGGGCTGGGGACAATGGCCTTGTCACAGCACAGCCTGGTGGCACCACCCAGGCTCAGCTCAAGGGCCCCAAGAGGAGCTGCTAAGCCAGGCTGAGGTGATAAAAACCAATGCAGGGAGCTGGAAAGGCAGGGTGGGGTCACAGACAGAGACCTGGCTGGGGAATTGGGAGGTCTGACTTCTGCTCATTTTCAGCATCACTGGAAGAATTCTGGTTGCCCTCTCTCTCAGTTTGATATCAAGATTAGCATTTCAAGGACTCTGTGCCCCTGTAGCCCCTGCAGCTCTGGCTGGGGAGGTTGGGGTGGTGCTGTTGTTTTGTTGTTTTGTGTTTGCTGCACATCCTGAGGAACCCACAGGGAGACTTTTCTGCTGAGCCACTGTCACCCCAAGGCTCCTTCTGCCTCCATTTGAAGAGACCTCATTGCTGGGCCTGGGTTTAAAATAACCCTCTGTAATGGTTTTGAAATCAAAACCAGTGAGAGACTCCAAGTCAGAAATACAATTTAATAGGAAAACAGAGAAAAAATACAATACATGCAATAGTACAAAAGAAACCACTGCCAGAGTCAGAATACAACCTGACACCTGCTAGTCAGGGTGGTGGCAGTCCAGATGAAGTGCTCTTCTCAAAGCAGTGACCCTGTAGAAATCCTGGCAGTGATCCTGGTAGCTCTTGTCCCCTGGAAACCAGTGGGTAAGGGCAGCTTTGGTGTTCCAAATCTCAGTTTTTCTCTGGGTAGGAAAGGCTTGGCTCCTCCCCTGGCTGGAGCATCTCCCATGGGATGATGGAATTTTATCAGCCATGCCCTGGGACTCAATGGCCATGAACAGGAGATCTCTCCTGGAGGGAGGATGGGCTGTGGGAAAGATAAAGAACACTGTCCCAGCTGGATTTTAGCAGATGACCCATTAGCAGAGGATATCTCCCAGGATCACTGCCCCACCTGGTTTAACAGATGGTGACAGAATCCAGACTTTTGGGCACATCTTTACATTGTAACCCAGGACACCCTCCAAAGGTCAGAGCTGGACTCTGCAAAGCTTGGATTCCCTCTACCCAGTGGAGATGGAAGGATTTGGGATACTCCAGGTCCAGAGCCACAATCAGGGTGTCCTGAAGGGCTTTTTGGGCCAGGCTGCTCCACTCCATGACCTGCAGAGCAAAAAGTTGCATTCCAAAAATTGTTATCCCAAGGCTCTGCAGGCTGCAATGTTTGGGGAATTTCCCAAGGATCCTGCAGGCTGGGCAGAGCCTTGGGATTCCAATTTTTGGAACACTGTGTCAGGACCCTGCACCTGCACTGGCTATTGTTGAATTTTAGGCTATAGGTGAGTGGTGAAAAGGATAATGCTACATTGTCCCTCGTGCAATGGAGAAGTAGAAGAGAGAGAGAATTTTATTTAAAGAAACACTACACTTATATAGGGTAGTACATGCAAAACAAAATAGAAAAGACTCATTGGTCCAAGAAGGCAACACCTCTTTGAAAACATGCTTTCTGCAAAATTATTACAAGACACTCACATGGCTCTCACACACCCTGCAGGTGCACAGTCATTGTTATAATTTCATGTCCTTGTGGAGCCTGAGAAACTCAAAGCTTCAAGGCTGCTTTTTCCCTGGTTCCCAGCAGCATCAGGCTATGGGCTGGCTGTGCTGTGTGTTCAAGCCCCTTTGCAGGCTGCAATTGCCACGTGTGTCTGTCCTGGTTTGAAGGACAGATGTCTGCCAATAAAGGCAGAAGCTTCTCTTTGAAATGGAGAATGTAAACCCCCTTCCTCCAAATTATAATAATTTTGAAATTAAGGGGCTCTCAGGCAAAGATAGGGGAATTAGGAATAACAATTCTTTACTAGGAAAATTAAAATAGAAATGCAGTATTACAAAGAACAATCCCAAACCCTGCCAGAGTCAGAATCCAAGCTGACACCCGTCAGTCAGTCAGGGTGTTGGCACAGTCCCATTCAATGGTGGCTGCATCCTCCTGCAGTGGCAGATGTGGCTCAGCTGGAGCAGTGCTCCTGGAGAAGGTGCAGTTTCCTCTGAAGGTGCAGGGATGGTGTGGAAAGGTGCAGCTTTCCTCTGGAATCCAGTGGGAAGGAGGATAACTTGCTGTTCCAAATCTCAGTTTTTATCTGGGTAGGAAAGGCTTGGCTCCTCCCCTGGCTGGAGCATCTCCCATGGGATGATGGAATTTTATCAGCCATGCCCTGGGACTCAATGGCCATGAACAGGAGATCTCTCCTGGAGGGAGGATGGGCTGTGGGAAAGATAAAGATGATTGCCCCAGCTGGTTTAAAGCTGGCCCATGAGCAGATAATGTGTGCCAGGAGATCAGGGACACTGCCCCACCTGGCTTTAACAGATGGGGACAGAATCCACATTTCTGGCCACATCAACCCAACACAGTGTCCTGTCCTTCCCTCCCCAGAGGAATTCCTCTCCAGCTTGGATCACTATGAGATCGCCTTCCCCATCCAAGTGGACCAGAACGGGGATTTCCTCACCTTCGACATGCGCCGGCAGCTGAGGCCGCGGCCCCGGCGCTCGCTGCCCTACGAGCCCTCGGAGCAGCAGGTCTTCTACAAAGTCTCTGCCCACCACACCCAGTTCCTGCTCAACCTGACCCTGCACTCCAACCTGCTGGCCGAGCACTTCACCGTGGAGTACTGGAAGCGGGATGGCATGGACTGGCAGCACGACTTCCACGAGGACTGCCACTACGCCGGCCACCTGCAGGACCAGTACCTCAGCTCCAAGGTGGCCATCAGCAACTGCAACGGGCTGGTGAGTCTGGTTTGGCTGGCCAGGAGCAGTGCCAGCAGCTGTGATCCTCCAGCAGGTGGATCCATGTGGTGGGAAAAGCTTGGGGTTGGTGGCAGACCAATATTCCAAACTGGCAGAGGGTGCAGACATCCCTCGTCACATCCATGGGGGTTCCTGATGTGTGTGTCACTTCCAGGCCAGTTTCTGGGAGTTCTCCCATTGGTTTTGATGGGAATGGGATAATCCTGGCTCTCTGGGGATACCCAGACCTGGCTGTCACCAAGTTCTTCCAATAGCAACAGCAAAGAATGTTTTGTGTGTGCTGGTGAGGGAGAAGCGCGGGAGGGCAGGGATTTCACAGCACCGCTGGAATGTCACAACTGCATCCAGATCCTTCCAACTGCAGATGCATTCCTAAGAATGCTGCTTCTGTCCATTTTTCAGGAGCTAAATTATTCACTTCTGAAGGCAAAAAAAAACAAAACAAAACCTGAAATAATCAGTTTTTCAATATGAAAAAGGGAACATCAAGAAGGAGGCAAGGTGGCATTTCCTCAAAACCAGCAAGGTGCAGGAAGGAGGGTGGGAAAGGTTGACTTTCCAAGTCCTGATAGTTCAGATTGACATCCCAGTCCTAAATATCAGCAAGGAATCTTAGTGGTGGACATCAATGTAAGAACAGCTGAGCTCTGGACTAGATTGCTTGGAAAGAGAGAGATCTTGGGAGATCTTTAGGAACAGGCCAGACAAAAGCCTCTCCAAAACCCTCCAGGTATGATTCATTAGCTCTCCCAGCCCTGGGAATAGACTGAGGACTTCCATCCCTATTTTTCTGTGATTTTCTGATATTTCTGGCTCACACAGCACATTTCTTGACCTGCCAGATGGAGAGATGGAACAAACATACCTCGTGAGTGAATCCTGAGGCTGAGGGCTCCCTTGGAGGGGTAGAAAAAGACTCTAGACCAGGTTCATATTTATGCTCCTGCCCCACCTCCTTGCAGCATTCTGGCAGCGTGGAAGAGCTTCCAAAAGAGAATGAATTCCCATTTGATTTATTGCTGGGTGACCCTGCCAGAACAGTGCTGTGGGTTATTAACAGAAATGAGAATCTGACTCATTATATCACAGAGTCTAAAGTTTCCAGCCCACAGCCAACAATCCGAGCTGCACAAACTCCTGGTCCTGAGCCCTTTGTTTGGACCTGGGAACTCTGCTCCAGTCCCAGGGAATTTGGTGGTGCTCACAAAGGGTGAGCTGGGTGCTGCTGGCTCTGGGGGAATCTGGCATCCCCCTGCCCTCCTACTCCTCAGGGCAGCAAGGCTGGGGCAAGCAGTGACCCAGCAGCACTTGGAGCTGGAGAATTCCATCCCCAGGCCGTGTTTAGCTCTGGAGAGGCACCAAGGGCTGTCTGGAGGAGAATGCAGCCAGGCACAGAGAGGGACTGAGGGTCATCCAACAAACTCTCCTCTGCCTGAACTCTGTCCTTCTGCCCTCCAGAGCTACAGACACAGCGAGGATGGGGAGGAGGGTTTTGGGGTCAGTGAGGACAGTGGGGTTGGGATTTGGGCAAGAGGAGTCTGGAATGTTTTTAGCTGGTAGAGAGGGGGTGGACTTGCCATGGGAGATGCTTTTCAGTGCTCTGGGTGATCACTGACCCACTCGTGCCATCCCTCATCCCCAGCAGGCTCCAATCCAGGAGGCCATCACCCCTCTGGGAAGGAGGGGACAGAAGAGGGTCCCCGGGTCCCCAGGTGCAGGTTCCTGCTGAGGGGGCACTGCACTGACCCCCCTTTGGGTGCTGTGGCAGTGACTGGGCACAAACTGGGACCTGAGCTGGTTATGGGGTGAGCTGAGCATGAGGAGGAGGGAAAGGGATGACTGAACACAGTAATGAAATCCAGGCCATGCTCCTGTCCTCCACTCCTACATCCCCCAGGAATTCCTGTGCCTGCAAGGTTTGAACCCCCCCAGCACAGTTCTCACCTTCCAGCACTCCAGCTTTGCATGCCAATACCTGGACACATCCCAGTGACTCCTCTTCCCATCACCTGGACATTCTGGACATGCTGCCATTGACTCCTCTTCCAGCCACAGGCACTGTGAACCTGGCCTGAGGGCAGGCAGGGAGCAGAGCTCACCCCACACGTCTCCCACAGCCTGCTGGGCTTCAGGCTCAGCCAGGGGAAAGTCACCCAGTTCCCAGTCCCAGAATCACAGAATATCCTGAGCTGGAAAGGACCCACAAGGATATCAGAGTCCATCCTGGTCCTGCACAGGACAGCCCCAATCCCACCACATGTTCTTTGTTGGAAGCAAAGGGTGACATGGTGCATTTTCAAAAATATTCCACATTTTGAGATGCCCAGAAGGGCCAAGCAGCTGGAAACCTCCAGGGAGCAGCCCAGCTTTGCCCAGCCTGGCCAGGAGCTGGAATTCTTGTGTTTCACCCTTTGGGCTGCCAATGATCCCAAGGATCCATCATGTCCCTCCATCAAATAATCACAGCCAGGAGAAAACGATGAGCAGAGAAGTGACTTTCTTTTCCCTCTTGTGTCAGAGGAAGAGCCAAAAGGCTGAGTCTTCATCAGAGATTCCCAGAATGGTTTGGACCTTAAAATTAATCTCATTCCACGCCCTGCCATGGGCAGGGACACCTTTCACTATCCCAGGGTGTTCCAAGCTCTGTCCAACCTTGGACACTGCCAGGGGTCCAGGGGCAGCTTTCCTGGGGAGCCCCCTGAGCCCAGCATGAACAGGAGTGCCCAGAGGGACCCAGTGAGCAGGGATGGACCCAGGTGGGCAGAGATGGACCCAGATGGGCAGGGATGGACCCAGGTGAGCAGGAATGGACCCAGGTGGGCAGGGATGGACCCAGGTGGGCAGGAATGGATCCAGATGGGCAGGGATGGACCCAGGTGAGCAGGGATGGACCCAGATGGGCAGGGATGGATCCAGTGAGCAGGGATGGACCCAGATGGGCAGGGATGGACCCAGATGGGCAGGGATGGACCCAGGTGGGCAGAGATGGACCCAGGTGGGCAGGGATGGATCCAGGTGGGCAGGGATGGACCCAGATGGGCAGGAATGGACCCAGATGGGCAGGGATGGACCCAGATGGGCAGGGATGGACCCAGATGGGCAGGGATGGATCCAGGTGAGCAGGAATGGACCCAGATGGGCAGGGATGGACCCAGGTGAGCAGGGATGGACCCAGGTGAGCAGGAATGGACCCAGATGGGCAGGGATGGACCCAGATGGGCAGGAATGGACCCAGATGGGCAGGAATGGATCCAGATGGGCAGGGATGGACCCAGGTGAGCAGGAATGGACCCAGATGGGCAGGGATGGACCCAGGTGGGCAGGAATGGACCCAGATGGGCAGGGATGGACCCAGATGGGCAGGAATGGATCCAGATGGGCAGGGATGGACCCAGGTGGGCAGGGATGGACCCAGATGGGCAGGAATGGACCCAGATGGGCAGGGATGGACCCAGGTGGGCAGGAATGAACCCAGATGGGTGGGGATGGACCCAGTGAGCAGGGATGGACCCAGATGAGGAGGAATGGACCCAGTGAGCAGGGATGGACCCAGATGAGCAGGAATGGACCCGGATGGCCCCACTATCACATGGCTCCTCCAGGAGCTGGCCCCAGGCCCTGGCTATGCCTTTGCCAAGCGTGGTAGGAGCTGACAGTGCAAACCCTCCTTGCTCTGCAGCTGACCTGTGTGAATCACACACAGGATATCCAGTCCAGCTCCCCCACAAACCACAGGGCTCTCTCAGGACCTCTCACCGCCCCCTTTACCAGCCCTGTGCCACGTCCAGCACCCAGCCCTCCGAGCTCAGCCCCGGGGGCAGCAATGGGACAATTCTCAGGCTCCTGTGCCATCCCAGCCTGGCTGCTGGGAGGTGCCAGGCAGGCTGTGCAGTGAGAACATCCCTTTTGCAGCGGGATGGATTCGGGGCAGGACACGCTGTCCCCCCAGAGCCCTGCCCCGGGCTGGGGTGACCTCCTTCCCCCACCCCACAAAGGCAGCAGCTTTTCCAGCTGGCTCCCCGCCCCAGCCTGGCCAGGGGAACCTCACAGTACCTCGCTTGTGTTGGAAAAGGTGGAGCCGAGCCAAGAGCAGCAGAGGCCGGGGCAGGAGGAAATCCCCCGGCGCTGGGGGCTGGCTGCACACACTGCCCCATTGAGCTGCGGGCGGGAGGGGACAGCGACAGCCCCGGCAGGAGGGACAGCGCCCCGAGAGCTCCTCCCCACCCACCGCCGGCACAGAAGCTGCTCCAGGTGGTTCTTCCATGGAGAAGCCTCGGGATGTTTCACAGGACAGAATTCCCCACTGCCCACCCTGGCAGAGCAGGGCTCCTGTCCCAAAAGCGCTGTCACATCCCGAGGTCACCGCTGGTGGCAGGGCAGGGGGTGCCGCAGCCAGAGCTGTGTCTGCACACAGGGAGGGGGTGACAGCCGCGAGTTTTGACTCCCAGACTTTTGGGATCATGTTTGAGCCGTGTCAGGCACATTTCTGTCACTTGCTGGTGAAGTTCAGCTGATGGGACACCACATTCCTTGGAGAAACTCAGTGCCGGGATTTGGGATGGAGAAACTCAGTGCCAGGATTTGGGATGGAGAAACTCAGTGCCAGGATTTGGGATGGAGAAACTCAGTGCCAGGATTTGGGATGGAGAAACTCAGTGCCAGGATTTGGGATGGTGAAACTCAGTGCCAGGATTTGGGATGGAGAAACTCAGTGCCAGGATTTGGGATGGAGAAACACAGTACCAGGATTTGGGATGGAGAAACTCAGTGCCAGGATTTGGGATGGAGAAACACAGCACCAGGATTTGGGATGGAGAAACTCAGTGCCAGGATTTGGGATGGAGAAACTCAGTGCCAGGATTTGGGATGGAGAAACTCAGTGCCAGGATTTGGGATGGAGAAACACAGTGCCAGGATTTGGGATGGAGAAACTCAGTGCCAGGATTTGGGATAGAGAAACTCAGTGCCAGGATTTGGGATGAAACTCAGTGCTAGGAATTGGGATGGAGCTCATCTTGTGCTCCCAGAAACTTTTGGTGTTACTCAGCCCTTTCAGGTAGAGGGAATGTTGCTGTGAGGGTGGAGAGCAGGGACCTGGTGGGGTCCCACTGGGATCTGCTCCTCCTGGCTGTCACTGCCTCACAGGGGGATCCACTCAGACAGCAAAGCCTGGGCTCACAGTTGAGACTGAGCCAGTCAAAGAATAAAAAACTTAAACAAATAAGGGAGCAAACCTGGGATGATCTCACTGAAGTGGCCAGTCTGAGGTGTACAGGGGGCTGGGATGCCCCATCCAGGTTCCAGAGAAGGGGTTTGGCTCTGCTTCAGATTTTAAACATTTGGGATGTTTCCCAAAGCCTCTGGGTATTTGCCCCTCTCTGCATCTCTGAGTTCCCAGCTGCTGGGGATGGTCCTGAGCTGCTTGGGGAGGTTTTTTTGGGGAGGCTGAGCTCAGAGCTGAGTGCTGCCATGTTTGAAGGGGTTTTTGGGATCCCACAGGGATCCCACCGAGACCGAGTGGGTGGAATAGGAAACAATTCATTCATAACTCAGCAAGGCAAGGCTGTGATTTCCAGAGGACTTTAGTGAACACAGATGTCCCAAGGCATCCACCACCATCTGGCTGGGTTTCCTCTGCTCTGTGGGTTCCTGCAGTTCAGTGTTTGTGCAGGATTCCTCCACAGCTTTCATCAGCCCCCAGAAATTCGGGGTTAATCAGCAAAACCCTCACTGTGAGAAGCCAGCAGGATGTGCCCCAGTTCTCTGTGCACCTCAGTTACTGGCTCCCCTCTGTTCCCTCTGTTATAAATGAGAAACAAAGTCTCGATATTCAGCAAAATTTAGATTGGTTTATTTTATATAGACAGAGCAAGCAGCGCTGGGGAGAACGTGAGGGGTCACTGCCCACTCCACGCTTCCACCCAACCTGGTTTGCAGCTCCTTTTTATAGTCTGGTTTTCCTTGTAGTAATCAATAATTGTTATTGTTTTGTTGTCATAATTCTGCAAGGTGAGCAGTGGTGGTCAAAGAAACTTCCAAACTCCCGTGGGACAGCTCTTGGGACAATTGGTCATGTACTCATCTGGTCTTGGGAGATAAAAACAGAAGAAGTAGGAAGCCTGATCCTTAGCAGATAGTTTGTGATTGATTACACAAAGGCAGGAAAACTGATTCTGCAAAAAAACCTTTCAGACTGTGGAAAACCCCTTTTTTTTTCTCTTACACAAACTGATATACAATATTCAATATACAAAATTCATAACAGGGGATTTAAACAGAATGGGTTTGATCATATATTTCCCTTTATCTAGGTCCAATTTCTTTTCTTATTTTAAGTATTCTGGTTTATACAAACTCCAAAACTTCTGTGATTAACACGAATCATTTATCAACTCTCACACCTCCTGCAGCACGGGGTGATCGTGGCAGATGAGGAGGAATATTTCATCGAGCCCCTGAGCCCTGGAGCCAACATCAGCACAGGGGCTGAGGGCAAGGGCAGCCCCCACGTCGTGTACAAGCGCTCGTCCCTGCAGTACCCTCACATGGATGCAGCCTGTGGAGTGATGGGTAGGTGCTCCCACCACCCCTTCCTCGACCCAGCCCAAAACAGGCTGGGAAAATCCTGGCAGAGCAAGTCCACTCTGCCCCACGTGGCAAACAATCAGACTTATCTCCTGAATTTGGGATTTTTCTGTGTTTGTTTTTGGCCATTTCTGGTGGCCTGGGCTTTGGGAAGCTCCCATCCTCTCCTCCTCGCAGCAGGGCTTTAAAATTTGTAAGTAGAGCATGGAATAGAAGAGGAAAAAACACCTCTTGTTTTTCTTCAGAAGAATCCTCCCAGATTTGGCCAATTTGCAGAGTGTTGGGAAATCACTGCTCACGTGTGCTCAGCACAGCCTTGGCTTGGGGTTTGGCCACTGCAGGTCGTGTCCACGTTGGGATAACTCTGCTGCCAAGGGGGACCAGCTGCAAAAGGCCCTTGGAGGGTGGGATGTGGGGCTGGCCCATCACAGGGGGCTCTGGGGGAAGTTTGGGGGAATTGTGACAGCACAGCAACCCCATTTCTGCACCCACAGGGCTTTGATCTCCAAAGGGACCCACAAACCTCTGCCCTGGCCTCTCCCCATGTGCCCTTCTGGTCCTTGCCCTTCCCACCAGTGTGCCCCAGAGTCTGGCTGCAGTCCCTGGCCCTGTAAACAGAGTTTCAGCATCTACCCAAAGCATTGCAGGTCCAGAGGATGCCCCTGCTCAGTTTAGAGAGGCTCTGTGGGGCTGAGGGGAGATCCCAGCCCTGCAGAAGGACCTGGTGCCTTTCCATGGGAACAGAGCAGAGCCTGCTCCTGTTTGGTGTCACCTCAGGGTGTCCATGCCCTGCCCCAGCAGGGACACTTGACCAGAGGAGGAGTCACAGCTGAAGGCACTGTGAAAAACATGGTTCACTGTTTTGGCAGAATTAAAAGGTTTAATAAAAAAGACAATAAGAGACATTCATAAAGCAAAGGGTTAAAATGGCTGGGTGCTTGGCATGCTGCCAGGAACACACCCTGCTCTGGGAGCACCCCTTTAAACAGGTTTTACAATCCATCCATTTGTTACATATTCATAGACCTTCATGCACAGTCAGCTGTTTCTGGGAGCTGTTTAGCATGGCCACTCCTTGGGTCTGCCTTTTTAGAGCGTGCGTGTTTCTTGGCTTGTGGTTTTATTTTTCTCTTTATTGTTTTAATTTGGGTGGTGGTCCAGGCCTTTTGCAGCTGGTTGAGTGTTGATAATTGTTGTGTCAGCTGCAGGGTCCCCATCACCTGTTCATGGGCTGTTATCCTGACTAGGCAGGTAGTTTAAGCACACTATCTCTAAAAAAACTTGTGTCTAAATTTACTATTGACAAAGACTATATCCATATAGAAATGCTATTTTAACATTATACATACAGCATTTATCCCAATACTTGCAAAGAGCCAACAACATGTCATGCATTTCTAACAGCACTGTCACCTCCTCTGAGTGCCCCCAGACCCAGCAGCACCCCTGGAGCCCCCCTGTGCTTCCCTGGCCTCCATCCCAGCTCCCAAAGCCACTCTGGATGGAGCTCCAGCACACTCCCCTCCTGCTGACTCTCTGCCACATTCCCCAGCTTCCAGAAATAATTTAGCCTGCTCATAATTGCTTCTTGGAAAGCAGAGATGTGCAGTGGGAGCCACAGGCCAAAGGAGTTGAGAACAAGCGCAGGGCAATGGCTGCAGCAAGGCCACCCCACCCTGACCCTGCTGGCTGTGTCCTGTCCTGTCCTGTCCTGTCCTGTCCCTGTCCTGTCCTTCCCTGGTCCCTGACACCCCCAGCAGCTGCTCTGGATTGCTGCAGCAGCTGGAGCTGGGAGGTTTTGGGGCTGCCTGAGGTCTGCCCGTGTTCCCAGCCTGGCTGGGATGTGATGATCCAGCCTCAGAGCAGGGGATAGGATCCAGCTGGATCTGCTGGCAGGGCAGGAGCAGGGCTGGAGTCTCCCAGTCACCTCTGCTGTCCTGTGGTGGTCTCCAGGTGGGGAATTTGGAGCTGGTGGCTCTGCTGGGGACATCCCCAGGCTTGGCTCAGCAGCACATAAAGCAAAGTCCCACAAAGCTGCTGCAGCTGTGGAGGCTGCAGCCCTTTCTGTGGTGGAAAAACCAAGTCCTAAATCCAGGTCCTGGCAGGCAAAGGGAAGAGGAAAGGGTCAGCAAGGGCTTCATTTTCAGGTTCTGGCTGTGTAGTCTCTAAGCCCACCCTGGGGCAGAGGTGGGGGCAGCCCGAGGGTTTTGGGGCTGTGGTGGGCTGGGCACAGATCTGCTGGGCAGGAGGGAACAGGAGGGCAGGAGAGGTGCCAGCAGGGCTGGCAGGAGCCTGGGGACAGCTCTGGACTGCCTTTGGCACATTTTATAGGTGTACATGTGGTGCACAAATCGCAGAACCACAGAATCACAGAATCACAGAATCACAGAATCACAGAATCACAGAATTACAGAATCACAGAACCACAGAATCACAGAATCACAGAATCACAGAACCACAGAATCACAGAATTACAGAATCACAGAATCACAGAATCACAGAATTACAGAACCACAGAATCACAGAATCACAGAATCACAGAACCACAGAATCAGAATCACAGAATCACAGAATCACAGAATCACAGAATCACAGAATCACAGAATCACAGAATCACAGAACCACAGAATCACAGAACCACAGAATCACAGAATCACAGAATCACAGAATCACAGAACTACAGAATCACAGAATGGGCTCGGTTGGAAAAGATTTTTAAGATCATTTAGTCCAACCTGTGACCTAACACCTCCTCCTCAACTCAACCCTGGCACTGGGTGCCACATCCAGGTTTTTTTAAACACTCCCAGTGACTCCCCCACCTCCCTGGGCAGATTCCATTGTCTTGGAATGAAGGATTTTTTTCTGACATCTCTCCTAAACTTCCCCTGGTGCAGCTTGAGAGCTCCTCCACCACCTTTCCTCCCCTCAAACCCACCCCTGACCCCTGTGAGCTCCTGCCTGAGGGCATCACAACCATCCCCTTGCCTCCCCAGACGAGAAGCCCTGGAAGGGGAGGCACTGGTGGCTGAGGACACTGAAACCCTCCCCCTTGAAGCCATCGGGCAACCACAGCCAGAGGGGGCAGCTGCCCCTCAAGAGGTCGGTGAGCACCGAGCGCTACGTGGAGACGCTGGTGGTGGCTGACAAGATGATGGTGGGCTACCACGGCCGCAGGGACATCGAGCAGTACATCCTGGCCATCATGAATATTGTAAGTGTTATACCCACACCTGTAGTAACACTGAATAAGTTTGGGCAGCAGTGGTGTGTCCGTGCTGTGTATAGTGTGCACCAGCCAAACTGCATTTAGCTGGTTTTTCTCCATGTCAGGAAAATTAACGCACAAACGCCAGAGGTTTGTGTCCAAAAAGGAGACAGAGGAGTCCTTTTTCCTTTATTTGAATAAAGGGAGAGGCCATGGGGCATTCCCCTGGGATCTCTACAATGTTTGGAGGACACAGCCTCCTTTTATCCCAGTTTCCCTCTCTCTTTCCCCATTGCTGAGGTACTTGAGAGCTCCAGACTTCCCAGAACACCTGATACCTGAGATTCCCCTCTAATGTACAACCCTCCCTTTTAATTTTGAATTCTTATAGAATTCATAGCTTTTTCCCCATTGCTTCTTTCATCTTCCAATATCCAATTTCATTTACCAGCAAACCTGCAGTTTGTTTGTAAAGGCAAATATCTCTTCCCATTCATCAATCAGTGGAATCTATCCCATTGTTTCTTTTATCTCTGAGTGTTAACCTTATCTACCAGCAGACTCACAGCTTATATGTAAAGACAAATCCGACATTCCTGTCACCTTCAAGATCATCGAGTCCAACCCAGCCCTAACACCTCAACAAGCCCATGGCACCCAGTGCCACATCCAGTGTTTTTTTTAAACACATCCAGGGATGGTGACTCCACCACCTCCCCAGGGAGACCATTCCAGTGCTTTATCACTCTTTTTGTGAAAAGCTTTTTCCTAATGTCCAACCTGTATCTCCCCTGGCACAGGTTGGGACTGTGTCCTCTTGTCCTGTCAGTGCTGCCTGGTGAAAAGAGACCAACCCCCCTGAGCACAACTTTCAGGGAGTTACAGAGAGTGATAAGGTCACCCCTGAGTCTCCTTTTCTCCAGGATAAACACCCCCAGCTCCCTCAGTATTTTCTCACAGGGTTTTTGTTCCAAACCCCACATCAGCCCTGTTGCTCTCTTCTCAATGTCCTCCCTAAACGGAGGGGCCAGAACTGGACACAGCAGGGAAATCAGATCTGTTCCAGGCTGGCAGTGGTGTCTCCCCAGGCTCAGAGCAAGGCTTTGGGGTCACAAATCCTGCCAGGCTGCTGCTGCTGAGCAGCGGGACCCCAGAGCCTGCAGAGGTAAACTCTGCCCCGTCTGACCCCGGGCTGCGACAACAAAAGCCTTTCTTTGAACAGCATCTCTCAGCTCAAATTAGCATTGCAAATGCATCCAGGCAAGCTGAGAAACACATGGGAAAGCATAAGGACAGCGAGCTCTCACGCCTGGGGGCTGAGCAGGGAGAGGGGCAGCAGAAATCCCCCGAGCTGCGCTTCTGGTCGGGCTCTGCTGCCCGCAGGGTACCAGGCTGGATGCATCAAAAGCCTGAATTGGCCGCGCTGGATCCTCCTGTGAGGTGAGCTGGGTTTGGAAGTTCTCCATCAAACCCCTGAAAGCCCCTCTGTGACGGCTCTTTGTCCCGTCCTCCGCAGGATCGCTTTTCATGCTTTGCATTTCTAAAGCCGACGCCAGATTTTCAAACAATCCCGGTTCGAGGCGTTTCTTCTGCTCCGAAACACCGGCCGGGTCTGGCACATTCCTGGGGGATGCTGTGGCCGTCCCGATGTCCCAGGGATGCCGTGCCCTCCCCTCAGCAAAGCTCCATCCCTGGGGTGCCCAAAATGCCAGCAGTGGGGGCTGCCCCACCTGGGCTCCGGGATTTTGGCTTCCCTGCTCGGAGACAGCGAGCTCTGCCCGTGGTTTAGGGGATTCTGATACTCAGTTAGTGGTGTGGAGTCCCATTCCCATCCCTGCTTCCCAAAAATGTTGTCGGGAATATTAATCCACAAACACCAGGGGTTGATATCCAAAAAGGAGACAGAGGAGTCCTTTTCCTTTATTTGAATAAAGGGAGAGGCCATGGGGCATTCCCCTGGGATCTCTCCAATTTTTGGAGGACACAGCCTCCTTTTTATCCCAATTTCCCTCTCTCTTTCCCCATTGCTGAGGTACTTGAGAGCTCCAGACTTCCCAAACACCTGATACCTGAGATTCCCCTCTAATGTACAACCCTCCCTTTTAATTTTGAATTCTTACAGAATTCATGGTTTTTCCCCCATTGCTTCTTTCATCTTCCAATATCCAATTTCATTTACCAGCAAACCTGCAGTTTGTTTGTAAAGGCAAATATCTTTTTTTCCATTCACCAATCAGTGGAATCCATCCCATTGTTTCTTTTATCTCTCAGTGCTGGTTTTATCTAGCAGCAGATCCACAGCTCGTTTGTAAAGACAAATCCCTCATTGCTCTCAATGTTGTGCTCAGAGCCCAGCCCCGATTCCCTGCCCTGCCCAGCCCTCCCCAGCTCACCCAGACACAGAGCTCATTTTTAAGACTCCTCTTTTCTTGTTTCTTGGAGGTCAGGTTGCCAAACTTTTCCAGGACTCGAGTCTGGGCAATATTGTCAATATCCTGGTGACCCGGCTGATCCTGCTCACTGAGGATCAGGTAAGCTGGGCTTTGCTGAGCCTGCCCTGCGTCTGCACTTCCCTTCAGGAGCTGTGTGTCCCCCTGGATGTCACTCCCAGGAATTCCTCCCAGTGCAGCCTGGCTGCTCCACATCCTCCCAATGCCCCCTGAGGGCTGGGCTGGGGAGTCCTCTGGGAATCTGATTTTTTTCCATGATATGGTGACTTCAGGGAGGTTTAAGCAGCTTTAGTTCTCCTGAATCCCACCTTTCTTGCTTTCCCATGGCCTCCATGAGGATCTGGGGGTGTCTGGAGTGGTGTCAGTGCTGGCACGGAACGGGCAGTGCCCTCCTGGGAACACATTCTCCCACTGCTTCCATTGCAGCCCACGCTGGAGATCAACCACCACGCTGGGAAATCCCTGGACAGCTTCTGCAAGTGGCAGAAATCCATCGTGAACAGGAACGGCAACGGGAATGCCATCCCTGAGAACGGCATCGCCAACCACGACACGGCCGTGCTGATCACCAGGTGAGCCCTGTCCCCTGGGGGTGACACCAGGTGAGCCCTGTCCCTGGAGACAGGATGGATGGATGGATGATGGATGGATGGATGGATGATGGATGGATGGATGGATGGATGGATGGATGATGGATGATGGATGATGGATGATGGATGGATGGATGATGGATGGATGGATGGATGGATGATGGATGGATGGATGATGGATGGATGGATGGATGGATGGATGGATGGATGGATGGATGATGGATGATGGATGATGGATGGATGGATGGATGGATGGATGATGATGGATGATGGATGGATGGATGGATGGATGATGGATGATGGAGGATGGATGGATGATGGATGGATGATGGATGGATGATGGGATGGATGGATGGATGGATGATGGATGGAGGAAGGGATGATGGATGGATGGATGGATGGATGATGGATGGATGATGGATGGATGATGGATGGATGGATGATGGATGGATGGATGGATGGATGGATGGATGGATGGATGGATGGATGATGGATGGATGATGGATGGATGGATGGATGGATGATGGATGGATGGATGATGGATGGATGATGGATGATGATGGATGATGGATGGATGGATGGATGGATGGATGGATGGATGATGGATGGATGGATGGATGGATGGATGATGGATGGATGGATGATGGATGGATGGATGGATGGATGGATGGATGGATGATGGATGGATGGATGGATGGATGGATGGATGATGGATGGATGTTCAGAAGGAAGGAGGACACAGGGAGGATGACAGGGACAGTGGCAGGAATGGCAGAGCAGCTGAAGGCCACAGGATGCTGTGGGGATGGAGGGCACAGGGAGTGCTGAGCTCCCCAAGTGCTGCTGGCTGTGCCCAGGACTGTCCCTCCACAAATCCCTGCTTGGGCAGAGGTGAAACATCCTGGGATGCCCAAAACCAAACCCAACATTATCCTGTGCCTTCCCCAACTCCTGCAGAGCAGAAGAAAGTCAGGAAATGGAAGTGCTGGACAGGGAACCTCCAAACGGGAGCCGCTCCCTTGATCCATGTGCTGCTCTCCTGCTGCAGTTCCAGCCCGAGCCTGGAACATCCCATGGGTGAGACCCCGCAGAGGAGCGACAGAAGAGCCCCTCAGCCGCAGATTCCCTCCCTCCCGAGGGGGCTGCAGCTTTTTGGGATGCAAACGCCGGCTCCGGGCTCTCCATCCTCCCTCCAGATGTTTGAGCCAGCCCGGAGCCGCTCTCTGAGCCTGGACAGCGCCCGCCGCATCCGGGCCCCATAAATTCCCGCTGTCCCGATAAGATCTTGCTGAGCTCGGGGCTTTTTTCTCCTGCAGGGACGAGTCAAAGCAGAGCCTCCGAAGGCTTTAAAGGCATTCGCTCAAAACAAAGCAACAAATGTTTTGTTTCCTGCCGAGAGGAGGGGAGAGGTTTGGGCGCTTCCAGGGAGTGCCAGGGGCCAAAGGGACAGGAGCCATCCCCGGGAATGTGTCGCACTTAACCCTTCGTGTGCTGCCACTTCTCACACCCACCCTCATCCCCGAGGGCTCAGTGGGGCGAGCGGTGCCAGAGGGTCCTGCCCGGTGTCCCCAAATCCACACTGGGGTCACAATCCTCGGTCCTGGACACTGTCCCCAAACCCACTCTGGGGTCACAATCCTCAATCCTCACCCCATGGGTGTCCCCAAACTCACTCTGGAGTCACAATCTCAATCCTCACCCCATGGGTGTCCCCAAATCCACACTGGGGTCACAATCCTCGGTCCTGGACACTGTCCCCAGACCCACTCTGGGGTCACAATCTTCAGTACTCACACTGTGGGTGTCCCCAAACCTGCTCTGGAGTCACAATCCTCAATCCTCACCCCATGGGTGTCCCCAAACCCACACTGGGGTCACAGTACTCGGTCCTCACCCCATGGGTGTCCCCAGACCCACACTGGGGTCACAGTCCTCAGTGGCTCCAGGGCGACCCAGCCCAGCCCAGCCCGCCCTGATCCCCCAGCTGACCCCATCCCACCCAGCTCTCAGCCTTTCAGCTCAGATTTGCAGACCCCAAATGTTTATCTTTGCAAAAAATGAGAATATTCCCTTTGTAACCCAAACTGGTCTCATTCGGAGCTGCCACCTCTTCCCATTTTGGGGACGTTTCCATCTGGAGAAGGTTTTTGCTCTCCTTGTTTTACCTTTCCTTGTACCCAGCTAATGATGTGCAAACAGTGGATTCCTTCATGCAATGGCTGGAAGTCCAGGCCAGGAACAGAGGGAAGAGTCACCTTGAATCAACCCAGATTGGATTTGTTTGGAAAACTCTCAGTAAAGAACAGAACTGAAAAAAAAAAATAGAAAAAAAAACTGGAGTGTTTTCATGAAACCACAGTGGGGTTTGAAATGGAACATGCTTTCAAACTGAGATTTTTTAAAATTATTTTTATTTTGTTTTTAATCAGAAATTCATATGTCCCATCCCTGGCAGTGTCCAAGGCCTGTCTGGATGGGGCTTGGAGCACCCTGGGGTGGTGGAAAGTGTCCCTGCCCATGGCAGGGGGTGGGATGGGATGATTCTTAAAGTCTTTTCCAACCCAAACCATGCAGGAATTCTGTGTTTCTCTGTTTGATTGATACAATTTCCTGCAAGAGACCTGAGCTTACAGAGCAGAGGTTGGTCCTGTCCTTGTCCCCCGTGCCCAATGCCCCCCAGGAGTGCTGGGGACAGAGCTGAACCCACCCAAACCCACAGAGCTGCAGTCTGGAATAACCTGGGCCCTGCTGATTTATGGAATCATTAAGGTTGGAAAAGGCCTCTAAGATCATCAAGTCCAACCTTTGACAGAATTCTCTTGCCCAGTAAATCACATCCTGAAGTGCCACATCTGCTCATGTTTTTATCACCTCCAGGAGTGGCAACTCACCACTGCCCTGGACAGCCCATTCCAATGCCTGATAATCCTTTCCATGAAGAAATTTTCCCTAAATTCCTCTCTAAACTTCCCCTAGCACAGCTTGGTGCTGTTCTCCCTCCTCCTGTCCCTGTTCCCTGGAGCACAGCCTGACCCCCCCAGCTGTCCCCTCCTGTCAGGGATTGTGCAGAGCCAGAAATTCCCCCTGAGCCTCCTTTTCTCCAGGCTGAGCCCCTTTCCAGCTCCCTCAGCCCCTCCTGGTGCTCCAGATCCTCCCCCAGCTCCCTTCCCTTCCCTGCTCATGCTCTACCACCACATTTCTTCAAAACCAAACCTCTGGCCTGGCTCAGCTCTGCCCCAGAGTTAAAGGACAGGGGGAGTTAAAACTCTCAGTGAATCTCAGCCTGGGCAAAGTGAGTGTTGTCCTGCCTGGCACCATTGGTGCTTTCCAGCCCAGAAATGTTCCACAGGCTGGTTTGGAGTGGTTTGGATGTGAACACATCAGTGAAATGACAGCTCCCAAAATCAGAAGTGTCTTTAACACTGCCCTCTCTCCTCCCCAGGTATGACATCTGCATCTACAAGAACAAGCCCTGTGGCACCCTGGGTGAGTGCAACCCCCACACCCCTCAGCTGCTCCCAGCAGCACACAGAACTTTGGGAGTGGGATGAGGGTGGGCTGGGCCATCCCTTATCCCATCCCTTATCCCATCCCTTATCCCATCCTGTATCCCACCTGTGCCATCCCTTCCCATCTGTGCCATTCCCTTTTCCCACCTGTGCTGTTTCCCTTTCCAGCTGTGCCATTCTCCTTTCCAGCTGTGCCATTCTCCTTTCCCACCTGTGCCATCCCTTCCCAGTGAAGGTGAAGCTCCTGCCCCAGCTCCAGCAGCAGGGCCAGGATCAGATCAGTGGTTTCCAGCCTCTCATCCCTTCTGTGAATGCTAAACCAGGAGCCCTGAGGATGGATGGGCCCTGGAACACTCCTCTGTTCCATCCCTGGGCCAGCTCCAGCCTGATGATTAAGAACCACTCGCTTTTAGGGCTTGTCCATGGCCTGCTGGAGTAATCCTGGCTGAGCAGGGAGAAATCTGACAGCTTTTGATGACTGTAGAGGGAATTCTTTATTGACACAGCCAGACCCTGCAGCCCTCTCTGGCTGCAGCTCCTCCTTTGTCTCACCCTGGTCTAGACTGAGCGGGCAGGGAGGGATTTCTGCTCTGAATCACTGCTCTGCAAAGGGCAGAGCTGCTGCATCTCTCACCCCTGAGGCTGCACAGGAGGAGCCTGGCAGGGAGGCTGAGGCTGGAGGAGCTGGGATGGTTCAAATCATTCCACTGGCACAGCCAGACCCTTCCCTGCCCGGGGCAGGGGCACAGTTTGTGGTGGTGGGGTGGGCTGAGGGAATTTGCTGTCACAATTCAGGGGAATTTCAGCAGCATCCAGTCCTCCCAGTGAGCCATGCTGGATTGCTGGTGGGTGACAGGCAGAACCAAGGTTGGATCCTTGGTCAGCTGTCCCTGGAAAGGTTTGGATGGCCCAGAACTGGTACAGCCCACCAGGGTTGTGCCAAGGACTGCTCCCCTCTGCACCATTTGGATACAAAATTCAGAGGATTTTTACCTTTTCTTAGCATTTCTGAGCCTGTCATTTTTATTTTACCATCAGTGCTGAGTGACCATGGCCCATAAGAGCCATGAGTCCATCCCAAAGCCCAGAGCAATGGTGAGAAGGACTTGGTTGTGCTCAGTGTTACAGAGTGTGTAAGATCCACTGAGGGTTTAACTCAGCCTGTCTTTTAACTCTGGGGCAGAGCTGAGCCAGGCCAGAGGTTTGGTTTTGATGAAATTTGATTGTAGAGAATGAGCAGGGAAGGGAACAGAGCTGGGGAAGCTGGAGGGGCTGGGGGAGCTGGGAAAGGGCTCAGCCTGGAGAAAAGGAGGCTCAGGGGGAATTTCTGGCTCTGCACAATCCCTGACAGGAGGGGACAGCCGGGGGGTGGGTCTGGCTGTGCTGCAGGGAACAGGGACAGGAGGGAGAACAGCACCAAGCTGTGCTAGGGGATGTTTAGATAGGAATTTAGGGAAAATTTCTTCATGGAAAGGATTATCAGGAGCCCTGTGGTGGCCCTGTGTGACAGCTCTGTCCCCTGGCAGGCCTGGCCCCCGTGGGGGGGATGTGTGAGCGGGAGCGGAGCTGCAGCATCAACGAGGACATCGGGCTGGCCACCGCCTTCACCATCGCCCACGAGATCGGCCACACGTGAGCACACACCCAGAGCCCCCCCGGCTCCTGGGGGGCTGAAAACCCTCCCTGGGGGACACCCAGCTGTGCCCAAGCCCAGCTGAGCTCCTGCCTGTGCCCTGCTGCTCTCCAGGTTTGGCATGAACCACGACGGGGTCGGCAACAGCTGCGGCTCGCGGGGGCAGGAGACGGCCAAGCTGATGGCTGCTCACATCACCATGAAGACCAACCCCTTCGTGTGGTCCACCTGCAGCAGGGATTACATCACCAGCTTCCTGGAGTAAGGAGTCCACCCCTCCCTGCCCTTCCTCCAGCCTCCCCCTGTCTCCTGTGAGGACCCCTGTTGTATTTGGGCTATGGGAGCAGCACAAAGTACAGCAACAAAGGTCCTTTGTGCTATGGAGAAGCAAAAAGCCCTAAGCAAAAAGCCTTTATTTAAAGAAGCACTACACTTATATAGGGTGGTTTGTGGTAGCAAGGATAGAAATGATTCCATTGGTCCAAAAGAGGTGACACCCCTTTCACATCTCTCACGCACACTGCAGGTGCACAATCATTGTTATAATTCTTTTCTCTTGTGTTTTCCTTGAGAAATCCAAGCTGCTTCCCTGGTTCCCAGCAGTATCCACCAACAGACCCCCAAATCCCCCAGCACCTCCTGTCTTGTCCCCCAGCACTTCATCCTGTCCCCAGAGTCACATTCTTTCCTTCCTTCAGACTTCCCTATGTTTTTCCTGCCTGTTGAACATCTAAACCCATTCATGTTGGGGACAAGGGATGGAGGGACAGGACACAGGGAATGGCTCCCACTGCCAGAGGGCAGGGCTGGATGGGATATTGGGCAGGAATTGTTCCCTGGGAGGGTGGGGAGCCCTGGCACAGGGTGCCCAGAGCAGCTGGGGCTGCCCCTGGATCCCTGGCAGTGTCCCAGGCCAGGCTGGACATTGGGGCTGGGAGCAGCCTGGGACAGTGGAAGGTGTTTCTGCCATGGCAGGGGTGGAAGGAAATCAGTTTTAAGATCTCTCCCAACCCAAACCATTCCATGATTTAGGCTCCTAAATCCCAGAGTTTCAAGGCTGTCACCATGCCTGAATCAAACCCTTGGCAGGGTTCAGGCAGCCCCTGGGTTTCTATCCCAAACCAATCTTTTGGGATGCATTTTGGTGAGTTTTTTGTAGGACACTGGCACTTCCCAAAGGAAGGACTGGGCAGGGCTTGAGGGATGAGTGGAAGCAGCACGAGTGTGGGGTCAGTGTGGAGGGAGCCTGAACAGCAGAGCTCAGCTCCTGGCACAAGAGCAGCAGCCAGGGCTCCTCCCTAAGGGGCTCCCTGTGTCCTGCAAGCCTGGCCGAGCCTCGTGGCTCGGCACAAACCCACATCTGGCAGCTGTGGCTCAGCCTGTCCCCTCGCTGGTGGCCGCACGTGGCACAGCCAGGCTGCCCTGTCCTCTGCTGACCCCCAGCTCCTGGCAGGCTTGGGGGAGGATGGAGAGCTCAGCCCTGCTCCTCGTGCTCCGTGCTGGCCACCCCGGGCTGCAGGAGCCTCCAGTGGGACATGGTGTGTGCAGGGCTTGGGGCTGGGGGTGATGACAGCAGCTTTGATTTAGGGGGAGCTCAGAGAGCAGCGAGGAAAGGGGAGGGAAGGGAGTTTCTGGCTGAATTTGGATGCTCCTACAAAGCTCTGGCAAGCAGGAGGTTGGGCTTGGAGAGGGGGGCTCCTCTCAGCTGGGTGGGGGGGCAGCTCCTCTGCCCATCCACTGCCCACCTGAGGGTGCTGGGCACACCTGCCTGGCACACCTGCCTGGCACACCTGCCTGGGCTCTGCCACAGGGACAACCAGGGGCTGCAGAACATCTGGAGCTGTGTCAGGGCTTGGCATGGAGCTCAGGGAAAGGTTCTTCCCCCCTGTTAGAGGGTGCTGGGCACTGCCCAGGCTCCCCAGGGAATGGTCCCAAGGTTGCCAGAGCTGCAGGAGCGTTTGCTGTAAGAGCTTAAAATGAGGAATGCTGTTTATTGTATCTAAATGATGCAGCAATTCACAGGTCTTGGCCTTTTCAGCCACAGCTGTGGGTTCATCTGAAAACTTCTAGTTCCAGTTACAATGCATTATGTACTTTTCATTACAGAGCATCTTAAAACATGACAACTAATCAATACCTTTACTATTACCTGTAGCCTATCATACCTACTAACATCACCATATTCATGCTATGATTTTCCAATCACAAAAGGTTAGTATGTTACAGTTTAAGCTAGAAGTTGTTTTTCAGTTTTCTTGCAGTGGAAAATCCTAAGATTTTTTTTCTCTACTTGCAACACAGCATTTTTGTTTGTCTGTGAAAATCCTTTTGCTTGGTAAAAACATCTTTTGTTTGAGGTGGATTTATCTTTTGCTCTAAGTCATAAAAGCCCCTTCCAACTCACTTGCTGTTTGCCTTCTTAGTTACCCAGTAAAACTTGCTCAGCAATTCTTCTACATCAAAACTTGCTATCATCTCTATACCTTCTTCAGATTCTACATTCAAAAATCTTTCTGTTATACACAAATACCTGTGAGACCTTCCTGCCAACTCCTCATCCTTCCCAACAGTTTGGACACCGTTCTCAGGGATGGGCAGGGGGGGATTTTGGGGGGTCTGGGCAGGGCAGGGGCTGCACTGATGATCCCTGAGGGTCCAGGTCAAGATATTCTGGGATTCCATGAACCCTCCAATCAACATTTCCAGAGTTACCCTGGAACCAGGATGTGTTCCCCAGCGTGGGGCACACAGCTGGAAGGATTTCAGAGCACTTTCTCCCACCCAGATTTATCCTCTCACTCAGCCAAGCTCAGCCCAGCAGAGCCAGGAGTGGCAGCTGCTGCTCTCCCCCTCCTCAGTGCTCTCTGTCCCCTCAGCCTTGCTGAGCTCTGACTCTCCTGTGAGGTTAATACCCCCAGTGCCCTAGGCACTAAACTCCAAAGGGTAGTTCTCTAAAAAAGCAAGCAGCTAATAGTAGCTAAAAGGCTGTTTATTGCAGAAGCACATCAGTCTCCAAGGCACAGACATCCAAGTCCATGCTAAGTTAGTTTAAGGTCCCAAGTTAGAGCAGAGGCTGTCCCTGATGGTCCTGGTGAAGCTGGAGTTGGTGCAGCAGCTCTTATCTTCTTCTCAGGTGTTGCACAGCTGTAGAAGCAATGGCAGCAAGCAGGGGGGCTAGAAAAGCAAAGGCATAAAGCACCAACTTTTCCCATACTGACACTTATATAGGGTTTTCCTCGGACCACTACCCATTAATCTATTAGAGTTCTGTTTCTTAGCTCACTAAGTTACCTGTAGAACTACACATACAATCTCTTTTGTTTCATCTAAGAAATGTAAGCAATATTCTTACCATTACTCTATTATGTCTAAGTCCTGCCTACAACTACAGGCCTGAAGCCTCCACTGAAGACATCACTTTATTTGCAAGCTTCAGCAGAACACAAGCTACTACTGTGATATTTGAAGCCTTTCACTCACTAAAAACACTGCAGCTTCTCCTAAACCTTATTCAATCCCTGCACGCCGATTTCTCTCTGAAGAATTCAGACAGACCCTAACTCACTGACTCCAACACTCCTCTCTGTTTGCAGCTCAGGGATGGGGCTGTGCCTGAACAATGCTCCCCCCAAGCAGGATTTCATCTACCCCACGGTGGCCCCGGGCCAGGCGTACGATGCCGACGAGCAGTGCCGCTTCCAGTACGGAGTCAAATCCCGCCAGTGTAAATACGGGGTAGAGAGCCTTCCTGCTTTACTATCGGTTCCAGGGCTGGAGGAGGGGGTGGGGGGAAGGGGAGCTCCATGGGGCTGCCCACAGCACTGTCCTGCCCCAAACCAGGGCACTGCTGAGCCCCCGGTGAGCTCCGTGCTGGCAGAGCACACAGGAGGGGGAGTCCCGTCCTTAAATGTTGGTGCCAGCTCAGTTTGGCTCAGATTAATCCCATGGTAAGAGATTTCTCACCTCTTCCTTGGCTGCTGCTGGTCCCCAAGGTCACCTTCATCCCCTCTCTTTGTACAAGGACATATTTTCCATAATCCTTACCAGAAGTCATTGTGCTGCTCACATAAACTCAGGAAGAGAAAAGTCTTTGTCCCAGTGAGGTGAGGGATGGTGCTGCCCACCTAACCCCCCTCCCCTGCCACCTCACTGCCATCCCCTGCTCTTGGAACCCAGGAAAACACTGAAAGGAAGGGCTGCTCCAGGAGAAAAGAGTTTTCCTGGGTCTGAGGCTGGCACTTTGCTGTTCTCAGTGTCCTGAAGGGTCTGCAGAGTGGTGAGGGAACATCTGCATGGAAGGGCTGCTTAAGCTCCTTAAAGCATCCATGTCCTTTTGGGGGAAACAGAGGAGCCAGCAGTGGGATCACAGGCAGCAGGAGCTCATTTTTCCATGGAAAGGGTGCTCAGGGATTGGAAGGGGCTGCCCAGGGAGGTTTGGAGTCCCCATCCCTGGAGGTGTCCAAGGAACGCCTGGGCGTGGCTCTCTGGGCTGGTTGAAAATTTGGGGATCATTCAAAAGTGGCACTCAGTGATCTCAGAGGTTTTTCCAGCTCCAGGCCATGCCCTGGAAAGCTGTGAAGGAACAAACACAGCAGCTCAGGGTTTGGTTTCTGTGTCTCTGTGCAGAGCCCAGCCCAGCTCTGCTGTGGGAGTGCCCTGGTGTGAGCCAGGCTGGCACTGCCCAGCTCCTGGAGGTGCCACCAGCTCATCCTGGTGACAACAGAGCAAAGCTGATGCCTTGAGCAGGACCCAGGAGTGCCTTGAACATGGCCCAGGGGCTCAGAGCCTGCTGGACATGAGGGGGATGTAGCAGGAGCAGTCTGACTCCAAAGAATTTGGTTTTCCTTTTCGTGGTGTCCCATGTCAGGTGCCACCCACTGGGGTCTGTGCCCCTGCTCAGCTGAGGGAATGGGAACCTCCCCCTGTCCCCCAGGTAATTTTTAGCCCAGGCAGACACTTCCTGTGTCTGATCACATCACTTGTGTGATCCAAGGGTCACACAAACATCCCTGGGTGACCCCTCCAGCCCTGTTGTGGTTTGGGAGAAACCCAAAGGGTGCCAGGGCTCTGTGTGCAGGAAAATCTGGGTCATCAATGTGTGAGCCACCCATCCTGTGCCCTGGAAACAAACTCCAGAGGGATGGGGCCAGCAGGGCAGCATCCCTCCCTCCAGGCCAGGAGAGAGGGTGACTGATGGGTGTCATGAGGATGGAGAGGGTTCCAGGCCAGCTTGGACCAGGCTTGGAGCAACCCCATCTAGTGAACGTTTCAGTCTTTCCCTTACACATTTCATTTTTTTAATACTGAAAACCTTCAGAAAACAATTCAGTCAGTCATTTTAAAATTTATCATTTTTTAAATAGTCTTTTACTAAGAGTTGGAACAAGGTGACCTTTCAGGTCCTTTCCACCCCAAACCAGTCTGTGGTTCCATGATTGAAGCTGGGAGGTCACCAGGAAGCCCTTGGTGACAGGGACAAGGGGCTCCTGCTCCCCAGAGCTCTCTCTGGCTCTGCCAGAGCACCACAGAGGGGTGGATGCCTGGAGCTGGGACAGACTCTGTCCTTCCCCTGCTCAAAACCATCAGCAGCTGGCCTTGGGGAAGGGCTTGGGAGCCAAATTCTCTTTGCAGCTCTGATGCAAGGAATGGTATCCCCTGGCACAGATCCCTCAGGGTTTCCCTTTGCCAGCTCTCCCTGGGGCACTCTGCTGTGCCAGGGGCTGGAGGGGAGCAGAGCAATCCCCAGCTCATCCCTTCATTCTCCCAGCACAGAGGATTCCCAGGCTCTGATCAGCCACTCCTGGGGATGGGCTGCTGCTCTGGGGTTTGTGCTCTGGGGTTGCTGCTTTGGGGTTTCTGTTCTGGGGTTTCTGTTCTGGGGTTTCTGCTCTGGGATTTCTCCTCTGGGGTTTCTGCTCTGGGGTTTCTCCACTGGGGTTTCTGCACTGGGATTTCTGCTCTGGGGTTTCTGCTCTGGGATTTCTTGCTCTATAGATGCTGCTCTGGGGTTTCTGCTCTGGGGTTTCTGCTCTGGGGTTTCTGCCCTGGGGTTTGTGCTCTGGAGTTTCTGCTCTGGGGTTTCTGCTCTGGAGTTCCTGCTCTGGGGTTTCTGCCCTGGGGTTTGTGCTCTGGGGTTTCTGCCCTGCTCTGGGTTTCTGCTCTGGGGTTTCTGCTCTGGGGTTTCTGCTCTGGAGTTTCTGCTCTGGGGTTTCTGCACTGGGATTTCTTGCTCTATAGATGTTGCTCTGGGGATGGGGCTCTGGGGTTTCTGCTCTGGGGTTTGTGCTCTGGGGTTTGTGCTCTGGGGTTTCTGTTCTGGGGTTTCTGCTCTGGGGGCAGGAATGAGGGGCTGGAAGGTTGGATCCAGCCCAGGGTGAGGAAGGTGCTGTCACCTCACTGGGGACAGGCAGAGCTGCCTGCTGGGTCACTGCTGCCCTGGATAACCCCCAGGCAGGACAAGCTGCTCCTGAAAAGCAGCAAGTTTTCCATAGGAACAGGAGCAGGCAGAAAACTCAGAAATGAGATTTTAGGGGCTGCTTTGCAGTGCTGAAGTCCAGCCTGGGGCATTGAGTGCCACAGGAGCTGGACTTTGATTTCACTTTTGGGTGGGTCCTGTGACAGCCAAGGGAAGATTTTAGTTTGCTGGAGCTCTAAGAGGTCAGGAAGGGCTGAAGCTCAGGATCTGTGGCTCAGGAAACCTCCTGGAAAGAGGTCTGGAGTCACCCAGTGGACACAATGCACCCAGCAGACACCCAGAGGTGCCCAGCTCTGAAGGGCTGGCTCTGGATCTGGCATTATTTTCATGATTCAAAAAAACAGCTCTAAAAATTCCAGAGGAATCTTTGGGATTCTCAGGCTGGCTGGAGGTGTCCAGCACCTCACACTGTGAGCAGGGACATCTCCAGCTGTGCTGTGAGATAGGATTAGGAAGAAGGTAAAACAGGCTTAACTTTAAGTGGTACAAAGAGAAACTTTATTATTAGAAACTATAAGAAAAAACTCAGAATAAAACTTTAGATTACTTTTCTTTTCCTTACACTTTTTTTTTTTTTTTTAAATACTGAAAACTTTCAGAAAACAATACAGTCAGTTTATAATTTTTAAAATAGTCTTTTACTAATTCACTGGGAGAGGAGATTTCTGTTTTTAGTTTATGGAGATTCCTCTACAAAGAACAGTTTTTTTGTGGTCTTGATGTCACAGTGATCATCTGCCCGGGAGAATGGAATTCTGATTACTATGTAAAAATATTTTTTTAACTAACATTTTTTTAGAACTATTTTTGAGGACTACATTAACTATGGGGCACACTTTAAGGATTATAACAGTCCAAAAAAAGTTTTCTTCATTTTTGAAAAAGCAGAGGTTTTTTTTCTTTTTTTTCTTCCCTGGGGAAGCAGCAGGAGGTCTTTTTATTTTTTTACTATTCAAATTTAAGGGGTATTTTAACATCTATTTACTTAACAGCAATGCTTTTGCTCATATTTATAGCTAAAACAGTTACATCCAACCCATAATATCTTTCTGTGTTATAGGGAAACAAGAGTTATAGGGAAGCTGAGGTGTCCAAGGGACATGGGCTGGCTGGGGGTCAGCTCTGCCACCTGAGCCTGGGGTGATGCCCAGAGGAGCTGGAGCAGAGGCCAGGCAGAGTCAAGATGAATAAAATTGAATTTATTGAATTTATTGAATTTATTGAATTTATTGAATTTATTGAGGGGCCTTCAAAGTCCACACCCTGGCAGTACCAGTGCCCCTGCCTGGGTGGCTCCAAGATGGAAGCAAAAGAGAGCTTGGTCAAGAGATCTCACATTTTTATAGATTTTAGTCCATTTGCACAAAGAAATCAACTGTCCAATTAACAGCTTCAAATCATGAAGTTTCATCCTCCTTGCTTGCTTGCCCACCCTCCTCTTTTCACGTTGTTTGTGCTTAGGGCCTAAAGTTTGAAAAGATTTTCCTTGAGTCCCCAGCTGGAATAGGACAGTTTTGTCTTCACCACCCAAGCAGAACAGAAAAACTTAACTGTGGGAACCCCCTGAGCCAGGGAACCTGTCCTGGTCTGAAGGACAGGTGTCTGCCAATAAAGGCAGAAGCTTCTCTTTGAAATGGAGAAATTATTATTATTCCCTCCAAATTATTATTATAATTTTGAAATTAAGGGGGTCTCAGGCAAAGATAGGGGAATTAGGAAAAACAATTCTTTACTAGGAAAATTAAAATAGAAATGCAGTATTACAAAGAACAATCCCAACAAAGAACAATCCAAGCTGACACCCGTCAGTCAGTCAGGGTGTTGGCACAGTCCCATTCCATGGTGGCTGCATCCTCCTGCAGTGGCAGATGTGGTTCAGCTGGAGCAGTGCTCCTGGAGAAGGTGCAGTTTCCTCTGAAGGTGCAGGGATGGTGTGGAAAGGTCTGGCTTTCCTCTGGAATCCAGTGGAAAGAAGGATAACTTGCTGTCCAAAATCTCAGTTTTTATCTGGGTAGGAAAGGCTTGGCTCCTCCCCTGGCTGGAGCATCTCCCATGGGATGATGGAATTTTATCAGCCATGCCCTGGGACTCAATGGCCATGAACAGGAGATCTCTCCTGGAGGGAGGATGGGCTGTGGAAAGATAAAGATGATTGTCCCAGCTGGTTTAAAGCTGCCCATGAGCAGATAATGTGTGCCAGGAGATCAGGGGCACTGCCCCACCTGGTTTAACAGATGGGGACAGAATCCACATTTCTGGCCACATCAACCCAACACAGAACCCCACAGGTGCTTAGGCTGAGCCCAGAGAAGGGAGACAGCTGGCAGCAGCTGGCAGGGTTTGATCTCATTGCCCCACCATGCTGAAGACACTCGGTGTCCCCATGTCCTTGTGTCCCCATGTCCCACCCAGCTGGTGATGCTGCCCCTGGCACAAGCATATCCTAATCTGGGTTTTGTTTCTTTGTCTCTCTCCTCCTGTCTCCCCCAAATGTCCCTCTGTGCAGGAAGTCTGCAGCGAGCTGTGGTGCCTGAGCAAAAGCAATCGCTGCATCACCAACAGCATCCCCGCGGCCGAGGGCACCATCTGCCAAACCAACACCATCGACAAGGGGGTAAGGCAGCCTGGCCACTGGGGGAGGGATTGGCTCCCTTTTCCAGCAAAAAATGGGATTATTGTTGGCACTGGGGGCGTGGAGTTGATTTAGGAGCAGGCAGCAGCCTGTCCTGACTCCCAGAGCTGTCCTGGAGGGAGGCTGGGATGGGCCAGGGAGCCCAGAAATCACAGCAGGGTCCAGCTCAGAGCTGAGCTTGTGCAGGGCTGGAATGTGGGATATGGGATATGGGATATGGGATATGGAATGTGGGATATGGGATATGGGATATGGAATGTGGGATGTGGGATATGGAATGTGGATGTGGGATGTGGGATATGGGATATGGGATATGAGATGTGGAATGTGGGATATGGGATATGGGATGTGGAATATGGAATATGGGATAGGGAATAGGGAATAGGGAATAGGGAATGTGGAATATAGAATATGGAATGTGGAATAGAGAATAGGAAATGTGGAATAGGAAATGTGGAATAGGAAATGTGGAATAGGAAATGTGGAATAGGAAATGTGTAATATGGAATGTGTAATAGGGAATATGGAATATTGAGTAGGGAATGTGGAATGTGGGATATGGGATGGGGAATAGGGAATGTGGAATATTGAATATGGAATGTGGAATAGGGAATAAGCAATAGGGAATATGGAACAGGTAATAGGGAATATAGGATATGGAATATGAAATATGAAATGTGGAATATGGAACAGAGAATAGGGAATAGGAAATAGGGAATAGAGAATAGGAAATAGGGAATAGGAAATCCCTGCTCCAGCAAAGTCCTTCTTGGTGTCAGCCCTGAGGCACAGCAAGGTGACCTCAGGCAATGCCATGTCCTTAATGAACATCTTGTCCTCAGGTCTGCTGGGATCTCCTGGGATCTCCTGGCTGGTGTGAGAAAAGGGATTTTTTCCCCCCAGTTTTCCCAGATTTTTGCTTACAGGGGAACATGAGAAAAACTGGCTATGATGAAACCTTGGGTTTTTTACCCTTGGCTGGGAGGGGAGGACAGGATTTTCCCTGACCATGAATTCTGCCTTGACTGCTTCACTCCCTGCTCCTCCTACACTCATTTCCTCATTTTCCCCGGTACCAAAAAAAAAAAAAAAAAAAAAAAAAAAAAAAAAAGGCCACTCAAACAAAGACTCTTTGCACACTGGAGAATGGTTGAGACAATGGAGAATCAGGGCTGGGACATTCCCCATTCCTTTTAGAAGAAAAGTCACTCCCAAGAAACATTTCAGATCCCAAGGAAAGTGGAGAAGCTGCAGTGCAGGGGCTCTGACAAACCCAGGATTCTTTGCAAATGCTCATTTTAGTTCTGCTGGAAACTGGGGCAGAGAGGAGCACACAGCTCCTGGGGCTGCACATCCCTCCTGCTGCACACTCACATGGATTATAGCATTTTTTCCCTCCTAGTCATGGCTTTTTTCCAGTTTTAAATATCTCTTTTCCCCCACTTTGCGACTGCTTTTTAACCAGGGTTCTTCAAAAGCCTTGGGGGGAGGGAAGTGAAGCAGTCACACCCCTAGAATTTGGGGGAGCTCCCTGGGGGGATTCTGGCTCACTTTGAACCCCCAGTTACCTCCCTGTGCTTGTCCTTTTGGGTCCATTCATTCTTTGGAAGTGATTTGAGGGCCTTGGCTGGAAGAAGATGCACTTTTATTTTGAGTTTCTGTATTGTCCCCAACTGGAGCTCCTGGGGTGAGCCCCAGACCTCAGCCCTTGGCCTCCAAACTCTTCCCTGGCTTCTCTCTTTGCCCTGGGGAGAGCAAACAGAAGGATCAGGGAATTTTAAGTATGAAATAATAAACTAGAGAGAAAATTTCTGTGCTCTGCCAGCCAGTGTGGGGGAAGGCTGAGCCAAGCTCTGCTGTGCCCACATCCCAAACCTCTGGGTATTTCCTCCTCCCAGATTCTCCTTTTTTTAATTAATCAGTCTCCTGTGATTGTCTTCACCTGTCTTACCCCAAGAACCCACAGTGGCATTTTTTCCTCCTTTTTCTGAGTTTTTCCCACTTTAAAACATCCCTTTCCCCCAACTTTATAACTGCTTTTTAACCAGGGTTCTTTAAAAGCCAGGGAAGTTTCAGGGAAGGGAAGTTTCAGGGAAGGGAAGTTTCAGGGAAGGGAAGTTTCAGGAAGGGAAGTTTCAGGGAAGGGGGAAGTTTCAGGGAAGGAAGTTTCAGGAAGGAAGTTTCAGGGAAGTTTCAGGGAAGTTTCAGGAAGTTTCAGGGGGAAGTTTCAGGGAAGGGAAGGGAAGGGAAGGGAAGGGAAGGGAGGGAAGGGAAGGGAAGGGAAGGGAAGGGAAGGAAGGGAAGGAAGGGAAGGGAAGGAAGGGAAGGGAAGGGAAGGGAAGGAAGGGAAAGGGAAGGGAAGGGAAGTTTCAGGGGAAGGGAAGGGAAGGGAAGGGAAGGGAAGGGAAGGGAAGGGAAGGGAAGGGAAGGGAAGGGAAGGGAAGGGGGAAAAGGGAAATTGAAAAGGGGAAAGGAGCCCTCAGGACTCACTGGGAATATTGTGGAGTATCCAGGCTGTGCCTGCAGAGCATCCCCACATGGGATCCCCTTTGGAGAGGCACTGGTGCTCCCAGGGATGTGAGCTGGCATTCCTGGGAAGCCAGCATGCATTTTTCCTGGCTGCCCATGCAGAACTGGCTCGGGAGGAGCAGGGAGAGGCTGTGCCAGGCTCCAGGGTGGGTTCCCAGCCCCTGGAAGGAGCACACAGCTCCCTCTTCCTTCCTGGGATTATCTCAGCCCTGGGGCTCCGTGTCCGGCACCGCGCCCGGAGAGCGGCTCTGGCACCGTCCCACCCTGCCAGGGCTGGGCACTGCAGGCTGTGGGACACGTGCCAGGCCTCAGGGAAATATTTCATGGGCAAATTTCCATGAGCATCTGTCTCCCAGTAGGCCAGGGACAGGCAGATTCTGTAAGGATCCTCAGCAGAACAATGGCACAACAACGTTGATATTAAAATTTAAACTTTATTTGAACCCCAGCCCTTCCCTGCTTAGGGCATTTTGACACAGGAACCACAGCCTGAGCTCCCAGTGCACACAGAACTCACTCTGTCCTGGCAGTGCTTGTGCCCATGTCCCCCAGGGACCCTGGCCCTGCCTGGCAGCAGCAGCAGCTCCAATCCAAGACCACCTGGAACTCTGCTGAGGCTGTTATTAGATGTGAGGTGTGGGAGCCAGGACCTCTTTAGAGGAGAATCCCAGACTGGGATGGGTTGGGAGGGACCTTAAACCTCATCCAGTCCCACCCCTGCCATGGGCAAGGACATCTTCTGTTGACTCTGATCCTTCCTAGCCTGGATATTAGGGTCAGAGGCTTCACTGAACTCAGTGATTTTACACAGAAGGAAAATCTGACCCCATTGTTCAGGAACTAAAAAACTTCAATACTAGGAAATAACAAACAGCAAGCTGAACAGTTTGTACTGAACAAACCAAGAAAGATGGTACAGGGAGGACAGTTCCATCCACGAGGGTAAATGGACAAAAACAGGTGTTAGGGCATGGCAGGGGTATTTATAAACTTGGAGGAGGGGTGGAATTAGGGCAGGGTTTAGGGAGGGTATCCAATAAAGAAGGGTGATTGGGAATATTAAAATTATTGCAGGAAAAAGGAAGCAATGATAACAAGGGAAGCAGAGAACTTTCTGGCAATGATGAACATATGGAACTGGAGGATTCTGGGGGTGGTTTTTTACTTACCACTATTGAAGGGTTTTCTCACAGCCTTAAGCTGTGGTCATCTGCATTTAAATTGGAGCTAACCCCAACAAGCTTCCATAGCCCAGGCTGCTCCAAGCCCCATCTAACCTGGCCTTGGACACTGCCAGGAATCCAGGGCAGCCACAGCAGCTCTGGGAAACATTTGGGATGTGACCCCTTGCCAGTGCTGCCTGTCCCCAGGGTGATGCTGCTGGGACTGAGGCCACTGGTCCCACTGACCCCAAGGAGAGGCGAGTTCCCTTTGCCTTGGAGAATTTGGCTCCGAGGCCAGTGCAGCTCCAAGCTCAGACTCCTCAGGATCCAAGATCCCAGCCCTGAGCTGGCTCTGGGAGAAGGAGCTGCCATGGCCAGGCTGTCCCAAGCTCTGTGTCCCTGCAGTGGTGCTACAAGAGGGAGTGTGTGCCCTTTGGGACACGGCCAGAGGGCGTGGACGGGGCCTGGGGCTCCTGGTCATCCTGGGGCGAGTGCAGCCGGACCTGTGGCGGTGGAGTGTCCTCGTCTGTGCGCCACTGTGACAGCCCCAGGTATGTGTCACCGTGCCCCTGCAGTGTCCCCAGCCCTGCAGGTGCCTGGGGAAGGCACACACAGCTCCTGTGGGAAGGGAGCAGCTTTCCTCAGCCTCTGCCTTCCCTGGAAGTGGCTGAGGCTTGGCAAGGAGCAAAGCAGCAGAGAGTGAAAAGCTGGCACAGATGGCACTGCCCTGAGGAGACAGGAAATGTCCCAGCTGGAGAACTGGCCCTCCCACCAATTTCTGCCTCTTCCATCGATGCATTTTTGGGAAGGGGGTGGAGGGAGGAAAGGGAGTGAGAGAAGGGGAAGCACCCTCAGGCTGTTCTCTGCATTATCCCATTAAAGATCCTGGCAATAATCCACTCCTCCAGTGCCAGCCCAGCCCTGTGCATGTCCCTCCATGTCACCTGAACATCACTGACAGCTGCTCTTGGGTCCATCCACATAAAGCCAGGCCTGCTTCCATTTCAGTAATGACTCCTGGAAGGTTTGGCAGGGTTTGAATGCCTTTATCCAGCTCTGTGTTGGTGTTGGGGCTGCACCACATCCCCAAACCCTCTGTGCACTTGGGGAGAGATTTTAGGGCTGTGCTCCAGCTGTGCCCAGGCAGAATTGGTCCTTGTGCAGAGCAGGGTTGGGAAGAGCCACCTGGGGCAGCCACCCCAAGATCCTCGGGGCAAAATCCTGCCCCAAACAGTGCCTGGAGCTGTTGCTCCATCTCCTTCCCCCTTTGGCAGGCCCACGATTGGAGGGAAGTACTGCCTGGGAGAGAGGAAGCGCTACCGCTCCTGCAACACCGACGTGAGTGGGGCTGGCAGGGATGGCAGGGATGGCAGGGATGGAGGGGGAGAATCAGCCCTGTCCTGGGGGGATCAGCCCTGTCCTGGGGGGATCAGCCCTGTCTGGGGGATCAGCCCTGTTTGGGGGGGATCAGCCCTGTTTGGGGGTGATCAATCCTGTCCAAATGGGATCAGCCCTGTCCTGGGGGGATCAGCCCTGTCTGGGGGGGGATCAGCCCTGTCTGGGGGGGGATCAGCCCTGTCCAAATGGGATCAGCCATGTTTGGGGGGATCAGCCCTGTCCAAATGGGATCAGCCCTGTCCAAATGGGATCAGCCCTGTCTGGGGGGGATCAGCCCTGTCCAAATGGGATCAGCCCTGTCCAAATGGGATCAGCCCTGTCTGGGGGGGATCAGCCCTGTCAAACTGGGATCAGCCCTGTCCAAATGGGATCAGCCCTGTCCTGGGGGTATCAGCCCTGTCTGGGGGGGATCAGCCCTGTCCAAATGGGATCAGCCCTGTCAAACTGGGATCAGCCCTGTCCAAATGGGATCAGCCCTGTCCAAATTGGATCAGCCCTGTCCTGGGGGGATCAGCCCTGTTTGAAGGGGATCAGCCCTGTCTGGGGGGATCAGCCCTGTCTGGGGGTGATCAATCCTGTCCAAACGGGATGAGCCCTGTCCAAATGGGATCAGCCCTGTCCAAATGGGATGAGCCCTGTTTGAAGGGGATCAGCCCTGTCTGGGGGTGATCAACCCTGTCCAAACGGGATGAGCCCTCTCCAAATGGGATCAACTCTGTCCAAGTTGGGCTGAGCCCTTTCCAGATGGGATGAGCCCTGTCCAGGTGGGATCAGCCCTCCCCACTCAGCAGCGGGGTGCTCTGTGCACCCCTGGGAGGAGGAGGAGGAGGAGGAGGAGGAAGGGCGGGGTGTGCCGGCAGCGATCCCACAATGGGGAATTCCGGGCAGGACCAGGCAGGTTTGGGAGCTGGTTTTGGGGCGGGTGGGCTGCGCGGAGCTGCGGGGCCCGAGGGCAGGGAGGGGAAGGAGGGGGGATGAAGGATTGCAGCCCGCAGGCTGCACCTGCACGGCTGCTCAGCTGAGAGGGGCTGGCTCAGACCCTGCTCCCTCGGCTGAGGGTTACACCCCAAAGATTTACAGAAAAAGCTCTGCTGAGGGGATGCTCAGTGAAGGTTGGCAGCTGGGGAATTGGAGCTTTAGCCCCCACGGGCTGCTGGTGAGGGAAACAGATGGGTCCTGCTGCTTCCCTGGGCTTTGCACCTGGTTTTGAGGGGCTGCTCCCAAGGGTCACAGCCCAGTCAGAGCTCCTGGGGCCCCTCCTCGTGCTCTTGGTCAACAAATCGAGTCCAGCTTTGCAGGAGGGACTGTCCTGCCCCCCTGGAGCAGTGCCAGGGCTGGTGTCCCTGTCCCCATGGGGCTGGTAGCAGTGCCCCACTGCCAGTGTCCCTGTCCCTGTGGGGCTGGTGGCAGTGCCCTGTCCCCAAGGGGCTGGTGCCCTCTTGTCAGGGCTGGTGTTCCTGTCCCAATGGGGCTGGTGGCAGTGCCCCATTGCCATTGTCCCTCTCCCCATGGGGCTGGTGGCAGTGCCTGTCCCAATGGGCTGGTGGCAGTGCCACACTGCCAGTGCCCCTGTCCCAATGGGGCTAGTGGCAGTGCCCCATTGCCAGGGCTGGTGGCAGTGCCCCATTGTCAGTGCCCCTGTCCCAATGGGGCTGGTGGCAGTGCCCCGTTGCCAGGGCTGGTGTCCCTGTCCCCTGGGGCTGGTGGCAGTGCCCCATTGCCAGGGCTGGTGTCCCTGTCCCCTGGGGCTGGTGGCAGTGCCCCATTGCCAGGGCTGGTGTCCCTGTCCCCTGGGGCTGGTGGCAGTGCCCCATTGCCAGGGCTGGTGTCCCTGTCCCCTGGGGCTGGTGGCAGTGCCCCATTGCCAGGGCTGGTGTCGCTGTCCCCTGGGGCTGGTGTCGCTGTCCCCTGGGGCTGGTGGCTGTGCCCCATTGCCGGGGCTGGTGGCTGTGCCCCATTGCCAGGGCTGGTGTCGCTGTCCCCAAGGGGCTGGTGGCTGTCCCCGGGGGCTGGTGGCTGTCCCCGGGGGCTGGTGTCCCTGTCCCCAAGGGGCTGGTGTCCCTGTCCCCAAGGGGCTGGTGGCAGTGCCCCATTTCCAGGGCTGGTGGCTGTCCCCTGGGGCTGGTGGCTGTCCCCGGGGGTGTGTGTGTATGTGTGTGTGTGTCTGTGTGTGTGTCTGTGTGTGTGTGTGTGTGTGTGTGTGTGTGTGTGTGTCTCTGTGTGTGTGTGTGTGTGTGTGTGTGTGTGTGTGTGTGTGTGTGTGTCTGTGTGTCTGTGTGTGTGTGTGTGTGTGTGTGTGTCTCTGTGTGTGTGTGTGTGTGTGTCTCTGTGTGTGTGTGTGTGTCTCTGTGTGTGTGTGTGTGTGTGTGTGTCTGTGTCTCTGTGTGTGTGTGTGTGTCTCTGTGTGTCTCTGTGTGTGTGTGTGTGTGTGTCTCTGTGTGTGTGTGTGTGTCTGTGTGTGTGTGTCTCTGTGTGTCTCTGTGTGTGTGTGTGTGTCTGTGTGTGTGTGTGTGTCTCTGTGTCTGTGTGTGTCTCTGTGTGTGTGTGTGTGTGTGTGTGTGTGTGTGTCTCTCTGTGTGTGTGTGTGTGTCTCTGTGTCTGTGTCTCTGTGTGTGTGTGCTGCAGGACTGCCCGCCGGGCTCGCAGGATTTCCGGGAGCTGCAGTGCGCCGAGTTCGACACCGTGCCCTTCCGAGGGAAGTACTACACCTGGAAAACCTACCGGGGAGGTGAGTCTGGGGCTGGGGCTGCTCGGCCCTGCTCTCCCCCACGCTCTGCAGGGATGGCTCTCGTGGCCCAGGGGGTCTGGGGACATTTGGTCAGGATTCCCACAGCTCTGGTCCTACAGGTTGTGCTCTCAGTGCTGCTGGGCTGTGCAGGTGATACAGGCTGGAGCTGCCCTGGCTCAGACCTCTCTCCTCCCCAGGCATGGCCCAGGGCTTGGCTGGCCAGCTGAACATCACCCTTGAGGTGTCACCTGACCCTGATATGGATTTTTGGCTCTCATAAAGAGCCCTTTCCTCTCTCTCTGCTTCAGCTTCCTCTGCTATAAAACAAGTGATGAAACCTCTCCCCTGGAGGGAGGCTGGGAGTGCTGACAGTGCCCTGGTTTGAAGGTTCTGGGAGCTTCCTCTCCTCTTCCCATGCTGGCTGTGGGCAGTGGTCACCAGGAGCACTTTTATTTTGTTTATTTGGTGTCAAAGGGTGCCACTGTTGACACCTGGGGTGCCCCAGGGAAGGACCATGGAGCAGGGAAAGTCAAGAACCTTCTTTGCACAAGTCTGGGCTCTCTCTCAGATCTGGGGAGACGTGGTCCAGTACCTAAAGGGGGCTGGAAAGAAAGAGAATTTTAGCTAGGCCTGGAGGGACAGGACACAGGGAATGGCTGCCACTGCCAGAGGGCAGGGCTGGATGGGATATTGGGCAGGAATTGTTCCCTGGGAGGGTGGGGAGCCCTGGCACAGGGTGCCCAGAGCAGCTGGGGCTGCCCCTGGATCCCTGGCAGTGTCCCAGGCCAGGCTGGACATTGGGGCTTGGAGCAGCCTGGGACAGTGGGAGGTGTCCCTGCCATGGCAGGGGTGGCATTGGATGGGCTTTGAGGTCCCTCCAACCCAAACCAGTCTGTGACTCCATGATTTCAGCAGCATGAGGACCTTCATCCTCACATGCCTGGGGGGTTTGTGATCCTTGGTGGCATTTAAGTGGCAGAGGCACATCCTGGGGGAGGTGGGGACATCCCTAACACCTTCCCCCTGTCATAGACCTGACCCTGGGAACAGCTCCCTCCTGTCCTGCCCTTCTCGGCCCCTGTGTCCCCCCTGTGCCACCAGGCTTTGGGGTGGCACTGAGGGCTGGTCCCCATCTCCTGACCCTTCCAGCAGTGCCCAGATATCTCAGGTGTGGGGGTGTCAGTCCCTCCCTCCGTGCACCCCCCAGGACCCCTCTCTGCTGGCATTCTCATCCCTGGGCACTGGCAGGGAATCTGTCCTCGGCTGAGTTTGGGGCACTTTGGGACCCCCTCACCGCCCTGTTCCTCTGCTGAGCCCCTTCCCCTGCTCAGCCCGTCCCCTTTGGGGCTCCCCAGACGGGTGGGTGGGTTCGGGGGTGCCTCACTCCACAATTCTTTGGGGAATATCCCGGGCACGGAGCACCCCCACCCTGCAGAGCAGGAGTGCCCCCCCAGCTCTGCGGAGGGGACCACGAGGAATTTGGGGAGGGGAGAAGCTGGGCAGGGGTCCCTGAGCTCGGGCTGTGTGCGGGGCTCTTTTCCTGGCGCTATTTCCAGCGGTCCCGGAGCGCAGAGCCCGGAGAGGAGCGCTGAGCTCAGCAGCCCGCAGATACCTCGTGGAATGCGGATTTAATTGTTTGTTTACTTTGCTTTGTTCGCTGCGTTCTTCATTTTGCTCTTGGCCGATGCGGGAGTTCGGGGAGAGCGATGGGAGCAGCGGGAGCCTGCGGAAAACAGGAGATTGCTCATCAGGAATTGTAATGAGGTTTAATTCCTCCATGGGAGAGGGCAGGCAGGAGGAGCAAAACATCCTCGGAGGGAGCAGCCTGCTGAAAATATTCTATTTTAATAGCTCTGTTAAATGCACAAAGGAGGAACCACGGCAGACCCCAAGTGAGGGGAGGGGATCAGAACCTGCAGGACGGTGCCTGGATGGGGCTTTCACCCCTCTGGGCCAGGGCCAGGAGCCCAGCAAGGGCTGGAGCTGTGTCAGGCCTTGGCATGGAGCTCAGGGAAAGGTTCTTCCCCCCTGTTAGAGGGTGCTGGGCACTGCCCAGGCTCCCCAGGGAATGGTCCCGGCCCCAAGGCTGCCAGAGCTGCAGGAGCGTTTGGACACCGCTCTCAGGGATGGGCAGGGGGGATTGTTGGGGGGTCTGGGCAGGGCAGGGGCTGCACTGATGATCCCTGAGGGTCCCTCCCAGCTCAGGATATTCTGGGATTCCATAATTGTATTTAGCAACATTTCCTGGGCCAGCTCAGAGGTCCCACTCATCCTGTGTGAGCTGCTCTCCTCCCAGCTCCAGGAATTCCAAGGCACGTTGTGCTGTTCCAGAGGATCTTGCTGTGCTCCAGACCTACCCTGTCTGTGCTCAGTGCTGCTGTCATGGGGACACAGCTGTCACTGGAGCCACCTGAGCAAGGACAAGGTGCTGCCCAGGGCACCCTTTGGCCAGCTGAGTGCCAAGGACACTCCAGTTCCAGCAGAAGCTGGGCAGTGATTCCAGCCTCCCTCCTCTGGGATGGTGACCTGGCTGCCAAGGGCAAATCCTGCCTGGAAATTGTCCCCAGGGAGGGTGTGGGGACTGTTCCAGAGCTCAAGTGGCCCAGGCAGCTCGTGGAGCAGTGGCAATGCAGGGTCACCCCTCTCTCCCTCCTTCACTCTCCCTCTCCCTGTTCCTCTTCCATGGGGTTTTAAGGGCAGGAATCCTTTCCCAAGTGAGCAGTGAGGAGAGCCAGCAGAGATTCATACCTGCTACCTTATTGGGCTACCTAAAAACAGAGGCTGGGCAAAATTAAAACAATAAAAAGCAGTTTTATTTGTTGCAGGGCCTTCAGGTACATTTGGGGCCGACAAAGCCCCCCAGGGGCTTCACCCAAAATGGACAATGGGTCACAGGTTTTCACACTTTTATAAGTTAGATCCATTTGTATATTGGGGATTAATCTTCCAATTACAGCTTCAGGTAATGAAGTCATTTATCCCCAGTTTGCTCCTCCCAAATCACTTTTGTTTCCATCTCTCAGGGCCTGAGGCAGTGAGGTGTCCTTGATTCCCAGCCTAGAGAGGAATTGTTGTGTCTGCCCAAAATGGGAGAGCAGCAGCTCACACTGTGTATGGAGTTCAGAGTTATACACTAAAGAATTGCAGGATTACAAATAGATGAAAAATTTAAAAGCTGGAATCCTAAGGCACCATCCCACATGGAGCAGTGTGACCTGAGTCCCAGCTCCCTGCCTGGACCCCAAGGGCTCCCCCTGCTCAGCAGCTGCTTCCCAGAGCTTCTCCAGGGGCCTGCCCAGGCATCCTGCTCCAGAAAATGCCTCCAAGCTGCTGAATTCCCCTCTCATGTCTCCTCCTGTTCCTCCCTCTCCCAGCTGTGCTCTCTCTTCCCCCAGCTGCTCTGGGGTGCTCCCAGGCACAGCTGGGCCCCCTCCCCTCCCCTCCCCCCCCTCTGCCCCTTTGATGTGCTGTGGTGAGTTTCCAGTTCTGCACATTCCTGTTCCTCCCACCCAAGGTGTCTCCCAGCTCTGGCACAGGGCTCAGGACTGGGGCTGGTGCCTCCAGGAGGGAACTGCCACAGCTCAGGCACCTCTGCCAGGCTCCTGCTGGGTCTCCTGGGATGCTCAGCAAAGGCAGCAAACACCACAAGCCACACCAGGATTTGCTAAAATCCAGTGGCAGGAGCCAGGAAATGCTCTGCTGGACCCACATCCTGCTCCCAGGCTCTTTATCCAGATATCCAGGTGCTGTTCCTGGGGTGATGCTTTGGCAAAGGTTGTTGGAAATGCAGAAATTTCAGCTGTAACTGGAAGATCCTTCCCCTTCATCCTCACACTGCTGTCACCACCTTTGCTGGACAGAAGGGAATGGTTTCTTTGCTAACTTGATTGTTCTGCTCTGGCAGCTGAAAACACCTTGGGAAGGCAACCCAGGAGCTGCTGCCTCTGTTGGTAAAGTGGGCAGAAGGATTTTACAATTTATAAAGTGCCAGGAGTGACCCAGATAAGAACAAATCACTTTGTTTCCTTCCCTGTCACATCCAGCCCACGTCTCCAGGCTGTGCAGGAGGGACAGTGTCCCCCCAGCGTCCCCCCCAGGGGTCTGAGTCCAGCTCCAGGGGCATCCTCCTGGTTTTCCACACCTCTCCTCTGCCTGGCAGCCCTGTTTGAAGCTGTGCTCCTTCCCCAGGGGGTGTCAAGGCCTGTTCCCTCAACTGCCTGGCCGAGGGCTTCAACTTCTACACGGAGCGAGCGGCGGCCGTGGTGGACGGGACCCCGTGCAGGCAGGACTCCAATGACATCTGTGTCAACGGGGAGTGCAAGGTGGGACAGCCCTGGGGTGGGGCAGGGACAGAGCCCTGGGCAGGGGGGACAAGGACAAACCCTGGGCAGGGGGGACAAGGACAAACCCTGGGAAGGGGGGACAAGGAGAGAGCCCCAGGGAGGTGAGTGCTGCCCTCAAACTGCTCCTATAGACATGAGATTGGTGGAGGGTTAAGAGAGCTGGGGGTGTTCACCTGGAGAAAGCTCCATTGCAGGGCTCCAGGAGAGCTGCAGAGGGACTGGGGACAAGGGATGGAGGGACAGGACACAGGGAATGGCTGCCACTGCCAGAGGGCAGGGCTGGGTGGGATATTGGGCAGGAATTGTTCCCTGGCAGGGTGGGGAGCCCTGGCACAGGGTGCCCAGAGCAGCTGGGGCTGCCCCTGGATCCCTGGAGTGTCCCAGGCCAGGCTGGACATTGGGGTTTGGAGCAGCCTGGGACAGTAGAAGGTGTGGGATGATCTTTAAGGTCCCTTCCAACCCAAACCATCCTGTAATTCCATGATTTCTCTGCCTGGACACCCAGTGGGAACAGGAACATTTCCACCCTGGGCTTGTGCCCATCCACTTTGAGGCACTCCCTGCCTCAGGGATGGATCTCTGCATTCCCAGCCTGTGCAGCCCCAGGCTCTTTGATGTTTCCCCTGCAATGGGATCTGGGGGGAGCTGTAAAAGTTCATTATAAGAAAGCACTGTGGGAGTGGCCAACATCCCCCAGCAGACAGACAGACAGACAGACAGTGTATCTGTCTGTCTCCCTTCCTGTATCTCTGGGATCTTTTTGTCTCCATGGGGCTGTGGAGCAAAAGGGGATTGCACCAGAGGGAGCCACAACTGTGCTGGTGACCCTTGTGCCACCCCACGGGTGGTGACTGGGACAGAGGCCACAAAGGACACCCGAGCTGCAGGGACAGGGCTTCCCTTGGGCTCCTCACAGGCATCCCAACCTCTGCTTTACCCCAGGATTCCTGCCTGCACCCTCTCAGACACTCCCAGGAGAGGGGTGGCACTGCTGAGGTGTCCGGGGCAGTGAGGGGACCTGGGATGCTGCAGGGCAGGTGTGGGGAGGGATGGGCCCCTCCAGGCTGGCTCATTCCTGCTGCTCCTCCCCATTCCTGCTGCTCCTCCCCATTCCTGCTGCTCCTTCTCATTCCTGCTGCTCCTTCTCATTCCTGCTGCTCCTCCCCACAGCACGTGGGCTGTGACCGGGTGCTGGGCTCCGACTCCAAGGAGGACAAGTGCCGGGTGTGTGGGGGAGATGGCAGCTCCTGCGAGACCATCGAGGGCATCTTCAACCAGTCCCTGCCCGAGGGAGGTAGGGAACAAACAGCCTGGTCACCCCCAAATGGCTCCTCGACCTCACCTGGCCCTGGGGGCAGCAGGGATGTATCCCAGAGCAACACCCCGAGGGGAAGGACCAGGCTAGGAGGAGCCAATCCCTCCTGTCCACCAGCCAAGCACCCAAACCTCTGACACAGAGCTCCAGCTCCTCCCCAGCTCCACAGACCCAGCCAGGGTGGATCCCAGCACAGCCAGTCCCATCACAAGAGCCCACAGGCCAATCTCACTCCATTGTGGTGCCCAAAATGTTTTTCCCATCATTTCCCCATGGATAAGGGGTTGGTTCACGCTCCCATCCAGCCCAGGGCAGCTCTGGCTCTGGGGTTGGAGGCTGAAATCCCACCCTGGCTGTCCCACAGGTTACGAGGAGGTGATCCAGATCCCCAAGGGCTCCGTGCACATCGACATCCGGGAGCTGAACCTCTCCATCAACTACCTGGGTGAGACAGGGCTGGGGATGCTGAGATCCCAGCCAGGCCCTGCCATTCCCCTGGGATTCACAGGGGCTGGGAAAGGCCTGGCAAGGAGAACTCCCCACTGCAGCTGGGAATGGGCTGGGGGGTGCCAGGCTGGGGTTTGGGGCTGTGTGTGCCCCAGTGTCCCTGTCCTGTGTCAGCATCAAACCCTGAGCCAACCCCACATCCTGCAGTTCCTGGCACTGCCTGTGGCCCCCTGGCATCCCCCCTCTGCCACCCTGGGGACTCAAAACGCTCACATTTTCCTTGGGGTTGGTTTTCCAGCCTTGCTCAGTCATGCTTTCACAACGAGGATTTTCCTTCCACTTTTTCCTCCCTGTCCTCTGAGCGATGAAGGGAAGTTTCAGGAAGTTTCAGGGAAGGGAAGTTTCAGGAAGGGAAGGGAAGTTTCAGGAAGTTTCAGGAAGGAAGTTTCAGGGAAGGGAAGTTTCAGGGAGTTTCAGGGAAGGAAGTTTCAGGAAGGAAGTTTCAGGGAAGGGAAGTTTCAGGGAAGTTTCAGGGGAAGTTTCAGGGGGAAGTTTCAGGGAAGTTTCAGGAAGTTTCAGGGAAGTTTCAGGAAGTTTCAGGAAGGAAGTTTCAGGGAAGGGAAGTTTCAGGAAGTTTCAGGAAGGAAGTTTCAGGGAAGTTTCAGGGAAGGGAAGTTTCAGGGAAGGGAAGTTTCAGGGAAGGGAAGGGAAGGGAAGGGGAAGGAAGGAAGGGAAGGGAAGGGAAGGGAAGGGAAGGGAAGGGAAGGGAAGGGAAGGGAAGGGAAGGGAAGGGAAGGGAAGGGAAGGGAGGGAAGGGAAGGGAAGGGGAAGGGAAGGGAAGGGAAGGGAAGGGAAGGGAAGGGAAGGGAAGGGAAGGGAAGGGAAGGGAAGGGAAGGGAAGGGAAGGGTGCTTGCCCAGCTCTCTGCTCGGTGCCTGTAGGAGCAGGAGCCCGCAGGAGTCTCCTGGCAGCATCCCTCCCTGTCCAGCTCCCTTTGCTGGAGCTGCTGCCACCCCTCCCTGCCCAGCGTGTGCGGACCCCTCTGTGCTGAGCACAGCGCTGCCCCAGGCTCTGCCACCTCGGGATCTCTCCTGGCAGACGGAGGGAGCATCCTGCGGCCCCGGCAGCCCCGGATGCTCCGTGTGCCGAGCGCGGAGGGGTCGGGCGGGCAGCGGAGGCCGGAGCCGCTCCCGGTGTCGGTGCCGGAGCGCAGGGAAGGAGCGAGCGCTCCGATCCCCCTCTAGCGACTCTGCCGGGCAAGCACAGCCCGGCCCGGGCGCCAGCGCCTCCAGCAGCCCTGGGAGCTCCAGCAGCCGCGACCCAGTTCACACAGCTGGGTTTGAGCCCAGTTACGTGGCCACAGCTCGTCCCCAGCCCGGTGTCCCCAGCCCGGTGTCCCCAGCCCGGTGTCCCCAGCCCAGCCGAGCTCCCCACGCTCACAGGGGTGTTCTGGGCAGGCTGAGACCCCCCTGTGGGTGCCCTGCTCCCAGCCTGCTGTGACTCTGTGTGACCCTGAGCCAGCCCCCATTTGTGCCCTGCCGTGGGACAAGGCTGTTTTACTCCACTTACAGCATTTACCCTCTGTCCTGTTGATGCTCTGAGCCCGGCAGGTGAGAAGCACCTGGCTGGAGTTGGCCCAGGTGCTCCCAGCCTTTGTGCTGAGCTCCCTCCCCTGTCCTGGCAGCTCTGCGAGGGGAGAGTGGTGAATATTTCATCAATGGGAAGCTCTCCATCGATCCCCCCCGGCGCTTCGACATCGCCGGCACCACCTTCCACTACAGGAGGTCCCCAGAGGAGCCGGAGTCACTGGAGGCTTTGGGACCCACCAACGTCACCCTCTTTGTCATGGTTGGTAACTTCAGAGCCCTCCTGGCATGGTCCTAGCTGGGCTAGAGGGACCTGGCCATGGCTACCTGGGACTGGAGCTGATCAGCCCCTGGGGTGGCTGCTGGGAGTGAAGGGACACAGAGACCAGGGATAAATTGGGCTAAATTCACACAATCAGTCACAGAATTAATTAGCTTGGAAAAGCCCTTTGAGACCATTGAGTCCAGCCTGTGACCTGACACTGCCTTGTCAGCCAGACCATGGCACTGAGTGCCACATCCAGCCTTTGAAAGAGTCACCCCAGGTGGGACAGGAGCCCACAGTGCCTGCCTCAGCAGGCCAGTGCTTTGTCCTTTGGCCACTCTCAGGCCTCCCTCCCCAACTCCCAGGTCTCCTGCCCTAATCTCTCAGGTTTGGCATGATTCCACCCTTAAGTGCCTGGAGTTTGTTCACTGTCACCACTGGTGGCTGCTCTGCCAGGTCTGGGAGGGGCTGGCAAGGGGTCAGGGGAGGTTCCAGCTGCCCTGGGTGTTGAGGGGGCTGGGAGATGCCCCCTGCAGTGGCACTGATGTCCTGGGGGTGCCTTTCCCACAGGTGCTGGTGCGGACGGAGCTGCAGGGGATCCGCTACAAGTTCAACGCTCCCGTGGGCAGGGATGGCTCCAGCCTCTACTCCTGGCACTACACCCCATGGACCAAGTGCTCTGTGCTGTGTGCAGGGGGTGAGCTTCCATGCTGGGCTGCTTTGGGGGGACATGTGGGACCTCCCTGTGCTGTGTCTGCGGCTCTGGTTGGCTCTGAGGAGCTCTGGGGTCTCCACATGGCTCCAGCCCATGCTCAGCCACGTGAGAGTTGTGCCAGGCAGTGCCAGGGCAAACAACCTGGATGCCATCTTCAGCTGGGTGGAAGGACTTTACAGATTACATCTTTCCACCCCTTTCCACAGGCAGGGACACCTTCCACTGTCCCAGGCTGCTCCAAGCAATGTCCAGCCTGGCCTGGGACACTGCCAGGGATCCAAGGGCAGCCACAGCTGCTCTGGGCACCCTGTGCCAGGGCCTGCCCACCCTCCCAGGGAACAATTCCTTCCCAATATCCCATCTAACCCTGCCCTCTGGCAGTAGAAGCCATTCCCTGTGTCCTGTCCCTCCACCCCTTTTTAAACTCATTTACTCATGCAATGTATGCAATCATAGAATGGCTTTAGCTTGGGAGGGACCTTAAAGCTCATCCAGTGCCACCCCTGCCATGGCAGGGACACTATCCCAGGCTGCTCCCAGCCCTGTCCAGCCTGGCCTTGGACACTGCCAGGGATGGTCAAGGACAGGTCAGATCACAGCAGTCCCTGTGGCCCCAGATCTGTGAACTGAAACACACCTGGTGCTCCCCTGAATCCTTGCACTGGTTCCTGTGTGGATTGGCTCACAGCTTTGGGCCGTGTCTCAAGACTTTGGAGAGCCTGGCTGGGAGGGGCTGAGCTGGTATTCAGAAGAGAATGGCCCAATAATGTTCCCTGTTTAAAGCTCAGGGCTTGTCTTCCATGGCAGACTTTGATCAAGTGTTGTTCCTCCTTGTTCCTGTTACTCCCCAATAAACAAAGGCCAGGGTTAGAACAGGTTTGTTTGAGCATGAGATCCCTGGAATACTGGGGCCCTCCATCCTCTGGCGTGTCCTGCCCTGGCTGCTGAGCTCTAGAATCCCAGAATCATCAGGGCTGGAAATCCCTCCAGGGCCATTGAGTCCAACCTGTGCCTGATCCCCCCCTGTCACCCAGAGTGCCACATCCAGGCACTGCCACCATCATTCCACACCATCCATTTTATCTGGAGATGTCAGAGAAGCCCTTGGTTCTGAATGGAGGAATAAATTCAGGCTCTGTGTGCGGGGACAAGTGGTTGCTTGTCACATCACAGGAGCAGAGCTGTGGGGCTGGCACCCTCAGCCTCCTCCTCCTCCCTTTCCCCCTTCCCTCCTTTCCCTGGGCAGGCAGCCAGATCCAGTCTGTGGTGTGCAGGAAGCTCTCTGATGGCTCCACTGTGCCCAACCATTTCTGCAGTGCTGACACCAAAGTGCCCGAGCGGCAGAGGAGCTGCAACACCGAGCCCTGTCCCCCAGCGTGAGTACCTGGGGCAGGGAGCCAGGGGGAAACTGGGCTGGGAGAGACTGAAATTCCCCTGGCTGCATTTCTCAAATCACAGCAGGTGACACTGCCTGGCTGGAGCAGCTCTGCTGGGGAATGGGATGGAGGGTTTCTCCTGTGTCTCGAATATTTGGTGACTCTCTCAGGAATTGTCCCAGCCCCTCCTGGCTGAAAGGAAGGGCAGATGTGCAGGAGCTCTGTGGTTCAGCCAGAGCTGCCTGGGAAGGCTGTAGCTGGAGTAGGACCAGGGCTGTGTGCAGGAGTTTGGGGACAAGCCCAGCCCAGTGTGCCCCTCCAAGCTCTGCTGTTGCCCCATTTCCAGCTGGGCCATTGGGAACTGGTCCGAGTGCAGCCGGAGCTGCAACGAGGGCGTCCGGACCCGCAGCGTCTTCTGCAAGAGGAAGATCTCAGCCAGCGAGGAGAAAACCCTGGATGACGCCTCCTGCAGCCAGCCACGGCCAAAGATGCTGGAGCCCTGCAACAACCAAACGTGTCCTCCAGAGTGGGTGGCCCTGGACTGGTCAGAGGCGAGTGCCAAAGGAGGGACAGGGAGCTGGGGAAGGGCTGAGGAGCAGCTGAGGGCACTTGGCTCGTTCAGCTGGAGCAGAGGAGACTGAGGAGAGACTCCTCGGGGGCTGCAGCTCCTGCTGAGGGCAGGCAGAGGGGCAGGGGCTGAGCTCTGCTCTGGGCCAGGGCCAGGAGCCCAGCAAGGGCTGGAGCTGTGTCAGGGCTTGGCATGGAGCTCAGGGAAAGGTTCTTCCCCCCTGTTAGAGGGTGCTGGGCACTGCCCAGGCTCCCCAGGGAATGGTCCCGGCCCCAAGGCTGCCAGAGCTGCAGGAGCGTTTGGACACCGCTCTCAGGGATGGGCAGGGGGGGATTGTTGGGAGGTCTGGGCAGGGACAGGGGCTGCACTGATGATCCCTGAGGGATCCAGCTCAGGATATTCTGATTCTGGGACTATCATCCCTCACCTCTCTGAGGGCAGTGCCAATGAGCAGTGCTGCCCATGGAGAGCGCAGTGTGGAATGCTGTAGCTCAGGAGCCAGGAAAGGTGGGAGCAGCATGGGGGGAGCTCTGTCTCCTCCTTTCCAGCTGCCCTGAGCATGTCCCCTGTCCCTGCAGTGCACCCCGAGCTGCGGGCCCGGCTTCCGCCACCGCATCGTCCTGTGCAAGAGCGGCGACCACAGCGTCACCCTGCCCACGTCCCAGTGCCACGAGGCTGCCAAGCCCCCCACCAGCATGAGGTGCAACCTGCGGCGCTGCCCCCCGCCCCGCTGGGTCACCGGCGAGTGGGGAGAGGTAGGGACAGCCCCCCCCACGGGGAGCCTCCCCACACCTTCCAATCCTGCCAGGCAGGAGGGTTTCACCGGCCAGCAGAGCCCTGTGTAGCCACCACAGTGTCCTGGTTGGAAGGACAGGTGTCTGCCAATAAAGGCAGAAGCTTCTCTTTGAAATGGAGAGTGTAAAGCCCCTCCCTCCAAATTATTATTATTATAATTTTGAAATTAAGGGGCTCTCAGGCAAAGATAGGGGAATTAGGAATAACAGTTCTTTACTAGGAAAATTAAAATAGAAATGCAGTATTACAAAGAACAATCCCAACCCTGACAGAGTCAGAATCCAAGCTGACACCCGTCAGTCAGTCAGAGTGTTGGCAGCAGTGCCTGATACCTGAGATTCCCCTCTAATGTACAACCCTCCCTTTTTAATTTTTAATTCTTATAGGATTAATGGTTTTTCCTCATTGCTTCTTTCATCTTCTAATATCCAATTTCATTTACCAGCAAACCTACAGTTTGTTTGTAAAGGCAAATATCTTTTTTTCCATTCACCAATCAGTAGAATCCTTCCCATTGTTTCTTTTATCTCTTATTGCTGGTTTTATCTAGCAGCAGACCCACAGCTTGTCTGTTAAACAGATCCCTCCTTGCTGTCCCCACAGTGCTCTGCCCAGTGTGGCCTGGGGCAGCAGAGGAGGTCTGTGCAGTGCCTGGCTCACACAGGGCAGCTGTCCCTGGAGTGTGTGGAGGCCCTGCAGCCCCCTGGGATGCAGCAGTGTGAGACCAAGTGCGAGTCAGGGCCCACGGACAACCCTGAAGGTGAGGGGGCTCTGGAGAGGGGACACGGATGCCACTGGGGACAGGGACATTGGAGCCAGCACAGCACCAGCTGGGCTTCAGGGTGGGGAGACTCCATCCCTGGAATTGTCCAAGGCCAGGTTGGATATTGGGGTTTGGAGCAACCTGGGATGGTGGGAGGGTTTTGCCTGGGGAGCAGAGCAGGTTGGAGAGGTGGGGATTCACCCAGAGCTGCTTTAGGACATGAAGGAACAATTTCCCCCCGTGGGCACAGACACCCCCCATGTTGGCAATGCTGGGCAGCAGGGATGGGGAGATTCTGCCCCACTCAGGTGAGACCCCACCTGCAGAGCTGCCCCAGCCCTGGGAACAGCAGCAGGAGGATGTGGAGCTGCTGGAGCCAGGGCAGAGGAGGCCACAGAGATGCTGCAAGGGCTGGAGCCCCTCTGCTCTGGGGACAGGCTGGGAGAGCTGGGGCTGCTCACCTGGAGAAAGAAGGCTCCAGGGAGAGCTCAGAGCCCCTTGCAGGGCCTAAAGGGGCTCCAGGAGAGCTGGAGAGGGACTGGGGACAAGGGATGGAGGGACAGGACACAGGGAATGGCTGCCACTGCCAGAGGGCAGGGCTGGATGGGATATTGGGCAGGAATTGTTCCCTGGGAGGGTGGGCAGGCCCTGGCACAGGGTGCCCAGAGCAGCTGTGGCTGCCCCTGGATCCCTGGCAGTGTCCCAGGCCAGGCTGGACATTGAGGCTTGGAGCAACCTGGGATGGTGGGAGGGGTCCTGCAATGTCAGGGGGTGGAAATGGATGAACTTTAAGGTCCCTCTCAACCCAAATCACTCTGTTGAAAGCATGGCCATTCTGTGGCTCTGGTGCCCTCTGGTCCCAGGCCAGCCTGGTGTGCCATGACCCCAAGAAATGAAAGAGCTACACCTTAGAAATGCAGGAACTGCACCTTGGCAAAGAGAGGATTTCATTAGTGGGATCCTCAGCAGCTTCACCATCACAGCTGCATCTTTCATCTTCCTGGCAAAGCCCCCCAGGCTGTGCTGAGCCCGGCTGTGACCCTGCCCCCCTCTCTGTGTCCCTGCAGAGTGCAAGGATGTGAACAAGGTGGCCTACTGCCCGCTCGTCCTCAAGTTCAAGTTCTGCAGCCGGACCTACTTCCGACAGATGTGCTGTAAAACCTGCCAGGGGCACTAGGACACAGCGGGGCACGGCGGGACCCCCGTGCCACAACTGGAAGGCCAAAGCTGCGCCCGAGGCTGCCCGAGCCGTGCCCTCCCTGCCCATCCGCCCTGGGAATCTCCCCTGGCTCCCACAGACTCCAGTGGGAGCCAGCGTCACCCAAACCCGTCCCCACAGCCCCCCTTGGCCCCCCAGCTTCAATGGCAGGTTCCCAGTTCAACCACTGCAGCCCCAGCTGGGTGAGCGCTGGGAGAGGGGGGAGCTGGGCAGAGCAGGGACTTTACTTGAAACTCTGATGTTGTTATTTATTAGGAGCGGAGCCAGGTCCCACAGGCGCCGCTGAGGGGAGCGACGCCGCTCACCCCGCTCCTGCCCCGTCCTGCTGCGTGTCCCCAGGGATCAGCTCGGGCCTTGAGTGTCCCCAGGGATCCCCATGGGCCTTGGGTGTCCCCAGAGATCCCCACGGGCTTTGGGTGTCCCCAGGGATCAGCACAGGCCTTGAGTGTCCCCAGGGATCCCCCCGAGCCTTGAGTGTCCCCAGGGATCCCCACGGGCCTTGAGTGTCCCCAGGGATCAGCTTGGGCCTTGGGTGTCCCCAGGGATCAGCTTGGGCCTTGAGTGTCCCCAGGGATCCCCACGGGCCTGGAGTGTCCCCAGGGATCAGCACGGGCCTTGAGTGTCCCCAGGGATCCCCACGGGCCTTGAGTGTCCCCAGGGATCTCCACAGGCCTTGAGTGTCCCCAGGGATCCCCACGGGCCTTGAGTGTCCCCAGGGACCCCCCCGAGCCTTGAGTGTCCCCAGGGATCAGCACAGGCCTTGAGTGTCCCCAGGGATCCCCACGGGCCTTGAGTGTCCCCAGGGAGTGTCCCAGGGATCCCCACAGGCCTTGAGTGTCCCCAGGGATCAGCTTGGGCCTGAGTGTCCCCAGGGATGAGTGTCCCCAGGGATCCCCACAGGCCTTGAGTGTCCCCAGGGATCAGCACAGGCCTTGAGTGTGTCCCCAGGGATCCCCTTGAGGGCCTTGAGTGTCCCCAGGGATCAGCACAGGCCCTGAGTGTCCCCAGGGATCCCCACGGGCCTTGAGTGTCCCCAGGGATCCCCACGGGCCTTGAGTGTCCCCAGGGATCAGCACAGGCCTTGAGTGTCCCCAGGGATCCCCACGGGCCTTGAGTGTCCCCAGGGATCCCCAAAGGCCTTGAGTGTCCCCAGGGATCCCCACGGGCCTTGGTGTCCCCAGGGATCAGCACAGGCCTTGAGTGTCCCCAGGGATCCCCACGGGCCCTGAGTGTCCCCAGGGATCAGCACAGGCCTCGAGTGTCCCCAGGGGTCCCCACGGGCCTTGAGTGTCCCCAGGGATCCCCACAGGCCTCGAGTGTCCCCAGGGGTCCCCACAGGGCTGGAGCACCCCTGGGGCTCTGCCCGTCCCTCGGGGTCCCAGGGCACACAGGGAGGAGGGTTCAGGTGCCCGGGGGGGCCAGCGTGGCTCGTGGCTCGTGGCTGCCGGGCGAGGGATGCAGAGGAGCTGCTGTGGGGAGCGGGGCTGAGCAGGGGTTTTGTCCCCTTGGTTTGCACCCTGTCACCTCGGGACTGGCAGCAGGGGACAGGGAGCAGGTCACCCCCTGAACAGAGGGTGACACCAGTTTAAATGGGAGAGGGGGTTCTCCAAACCCCAACCTGGATTGGGGTGTTCCCCTATTTGTCCTTAACGCCCTCGTCACTTTTAGGACCAGTTTTTATCCCTTGAAGTATGAGCTGAGGTGGGGGCAGAGGTGAGCTCAGGGCACCTTCATGGGCATCGAGGCTGTGCCAGGCTCAGGGAGCAAAGCAGAGGAGGATGCAGGACACAAAGGGTCCCATCACAGTGTCCCCAGGGCATGAAGGACTCTGTCAGTGTCCCCAGGGCATGAACAGTCCTGTCAATGTCCCCAGGGCATGAAGGGTCCTGTCACAGTGTCCCCAAGGCATGTAGGGTTCTGGCACAGTGTCCCCAGGACATGAAGGGTCCTGTCAGTGTCCCCAGGGCCTGGCCCTGCCCAGGATCTCCTCAGCCTCTGCAGTGCCCTCACTTCCAAAGGTGCTTGACTTCCAAAGGTGCTTTGCCTCTGAAAGGTGCTTTGCCTCCAAAGGCAGCCTGGCCACCTGTGGCTGTGGCCTCGAGGTGCCAGTCCCAGTGCCACCCACTCCTCTGCCCCCAGTGATGGGAAAAGAACAGGCTTGAAATTCCTCCAGGTCACCTCGTGGCCAAACCTGGGCCAAATTCTCCACGGGCAGCCTGTGGAGGAGACATGACTTCAACTCTCCAAAGCACGTGCATTTTGTTAGCATTGTAATTGTTATTGTTACCATTATTTCCAGGCCTTTCCACATCACAGCGATGGGAAACCTTTGTCCAAAGCCGTGTTTTGTTCCCTGTGGTGCAGGGAGGGGACAGCCCCTTCCCCCAGAGCAAAGCCCCCGTGTGTTCCTGTCCCAGCTGCATTTCTGTGTCCACCTGCTCCTCAGCCGAACGCAGCTTCTCTGGTGCTCAGCAAACCTCGTTTCTCTTCCTTCCTGGTGCCATGCTCCATTCTGATGTTTTTTTTGGGTGAGGGGAGGGGGTGTTTTCACCATTTTTATATCAATATATATCTACTGACCAATGTTTAACATACTAACTCTGGGGAGGAGCGACGTAACGGCATGAATTATAATAAAGGAGTAGCTACGATTCCGGGCACAGCTTCTGCTCCCACTTGTGTTCCTCCAGCCCAGGGCTGGGTTTGGGCACCCACAGCACCCCAATCCCCCCAAAGGAGGGGTTTGGAAGCAGGGGAGGGTTTTGCCTGGGGAGCAGAGCAGGTTGGAGAGGTGGGGATTCACCCAGACCTGCTTTAGGACATGAAGGAACAATTTCCCCCCATGGGCAGAGAGACCTCCCATGTTGGTGATGCTGGGCTGGGCAGCAGGGATGGGAGGATTGTGCCCCACTCAGGTGAGACCCCACCTGCAGAGCTGCCCCAGCCCTGGGAACAGCAGCAGGAGGACGTGGAGCTGCTGGAGCCAGGGCAGAGGAACCACAGAGATGCTGCAAGGGCTGGAGCCCCTCTGCTCTGGGGACAGGCTGGGAGAGCTGGGGCTGCTCACCTGGAGAAGAGAAGGCTCCAGGGAGAGCTCAGAGCCCCTTGCAGGGCCTAAAGGGGCTCCAGGAGAGCTGCAGAGGGACTGGGGACAAGGGATGGAGGGACAGGACACAGGGAATGGCTGCCACTGCCAGAGGGCAGGGCTGGATGGGATATTGGGCAGGAATTGTTCCCTGGGAGGGTGGGGAGCCCTGGCACAGGGTGCCCAGAGCAGCTGGGGCTGCCCCTGGATCCCTGGCAGTGTCCCAGGCCAGGCTGGACATTGGGGCTTGGAGCAGCCTGGGACAGTGGGAGGTGTCCCTGCCATGGCAGGGGTGGCACTGGCTGGGTTTTAAGGTCCCTTCCAACCCAAACCATCCTGTAATTCTGCAGGGGACAGTGGGGACAGGGTGGCCAAGAGCTGTCTCAGGCCTTGGCTTCCTGCAGCAACCCCAGTTCTCTCTGCACCTCAAGTGGAGTCTCTTTTTTAAAAAGACCTAGGAAGAGAAAAAGAAAAAATAAATAAAAAAAAAACAGCAGCCAAAAGCATCTCACTCCTAAAACCACATCCAAGCACTGACTGGCAGGTGGCTGCTGGACAGGTGACATCCAGCTGTCACCTCAGGGTAAGGGGAGAGGTCACTGAGATCCCTGCCAGGCTCTGTCCAGCATCTGCTCCCTCGCCCAGCTCAGTGCCACCAGCAGCAGCGGAGCAGGGACAGCCTGGGCAGGGCCACCCCAAAGTCCCCTGGCAGCAAAGCCGCCCTTGTCCTCCCCACCCCCACAAAGGGTGCAAAATGAGGAAGTGGTGGGAGGGAAAGAAAATTCGTCACGATCGTTGTTAGAGCAGAAAGGCAAAAGCCGAGGGCTCCGGGATGGCCCCGGGTCGGTGACAGGAGCCCCGAGCAGCCCGGCTGGGAGGGACACAGGGACACCATGGTGAGTGCCAGCAGGGTCCCCACCTGCTCCCCTCGGGCCCCCGGCCATCACCTCCTACTCCTGCCACCTCAGGGCCACCTCAGGGCCACCTCAGGGCCACCTCAGGGCTACCTCAGGGCTACCTCAGCCCTGCCTTGCCCTGTGTCCAGCCCGGTCCTGGCTGCCTTGGGAGGTGCCAGGGGCCAGCCCATGTCCCTTTGGAGAGGGGACAGTTCCCCAGCTCAGGGACAGGGCTGGCTGAGGCACTGGGGTGGGTGTGGGGTGCTGGGGCTGGTGTCCCCCCAGACAGGGTGGGGACCACCAGGGGATGGGTCTGTGCTGGCACAGAGAGGTTTGGGTTTTGCTGTCTCTGCTGTGGTAGCCACCACAAACTGGAGTTCTGCTGTCAGCACTGGTGGTGCTGGTGGGGCAGAGCGTGGGGCAGGGGTGGCAGGCAGGTGCCCCAGGCCAGGAGGGACACTCAGGTGCTGGTCCCCAGGGTCAGACCTTGCAGGGGACAGGGGCTGCAGGGACAACTTGGGGCTGCTGGGAGGGCAGCAGCCACTTCTGGGAGTTGGTCTGGAAGCAGAAGAGGAAGATGAAAGTTCTCCAAATTAGGAAGATGCTCAGACATGGGGTAAGGGGCTGTCAGCTCCCAGCTCTGCTTCCTGTGCCCCTTGGGGTGCTGCTGTCCCCAGCTATTTGCACCCAGACAGGAAGGGGACAGTGGCTAAAACTGAACCTTCTTCCACCCACGCTTGTGGCTGTCACCTCCGAGAGGCTGCTCAGATGCTGTCCCCAAAGACACTTACACTGTCCCCTCCTCACCACCTGAAGCTGCTCTGTGGCTTCCTGGCAGACCAAGGGACTCTGCAGCCACAGCCCTGAGCCCTGCCAGGCCCAGCTCCAGGGCCAGCCCCATCTCCAAACGCTGCTCGTGCCTGGCTGGGACAGTGATGTGACAAACCTGCTGCTGCTCTTGAGGCTTCCGGTGGTTTTTAAGGTGTTGATGCTTCTGAGCTTGGCTTATCTCGACTCAAAAGGTGCCACCTTGGGCTGCATCTGCTCCTTGCTCGGTGCTGCAGGGCTCTTTTGTGGTTTAGACCACAGCTTTGAAGAAAACACGATGTTTTGGATGTGCTGCCACAGGGCTGCTCCCCTCCCCGCCCAGAGATCCTATCTGAGTGCCAGGAGCAGCCTGGCACAGGGGTGGGGACAGTGCCAGTCCCACAGCTGGGGGTGCTGAGGGGCTCCTCACGTGTCACCTGCCTCCTTTGCAGCAAAGTCCCTCATGCACAGGGGCTGCAAAGGGCACCTGCAAGGTGGAGGGGGGCAAAAGCTTCTCCCTGCTTGGCATGAGCATGGAACAGCTTGGTCCTTCCCTGGGCAGCTTTGGCCTGGGGCAGAGGAGGGGACTGGACAGAGGGGACTGGACAGAGGGGACTTGACAGAGCAGGGGATGGAGAAACTGCTGCCCCAAATCTCTGGAAGTAAATGAACTTGTGCTCCCACTCCCCACAGGGATGTCACCTGCAGCCCTATCCCCCTCTGGGCACCGAGCTGGGGCAATACCAGGGCTTTAAGGGACCCCAGTTCCTCTTTATCCTGGTTTTACTCAGATTTTACCTGATGTTTCAGTGAGCCCTGGCCCTGCAAAGCCCCCATACCATGCTCAGGGAAGCCAGGCAGGAACACCCAGAGCTCTGCATGTCCCCAGGACAAACCCTTCATTTCCCACTGGGAGCTGGTGTTTTCCTCACAGCTGGGCTGCCCCAGGTGCCCCAGCAGAGCCAGGAAAGCCCCTGAGCTGGCCCAGAGGAAGAGGTGAAGACACAATACCACTGTCAGCTCAGAGCAGTGTGGCTGGAGGAGAATCTCTGGGTGTCAGCTCAAAACCTTTGAGCTCTCAGTGCAGGAAATGCTCCTTTGCCTTCATTTGGCTTCCATCAGCAGCTCGGGGTGCCTGTGCCAGCAGGTTTGGGGTGATGGGGACAGGTCACTGAGGTGTTTGGCTGCCCATGGGCACTTTCCCACTTTTCTCCTCCTGAAGCCCAGGGTTTGGGCCAGGGTGGGGTCCCTGGGTGACACCACAGTGACCTGGAGGGGATGGCTGAGCCTGCCTGTGTTTGTCCAGCTGGATTTTCTATGAGATACTAGGATGAAGGCCAGGAAAAGGCCCAGGAGGAAGAGGAGAAGCTCTCTGGGTGACTTCAGGCTGTGTGAGCAGCCCTGGACCCCCTGAGCCCCCTGAGCTGACCCAAAAAAGGTGTTGGGACAACACAGCCAAAAGCCCCTTCAGCAGCTATTTGTGCTTGCCTTTGGGGTTTGGAGAGGGGGCACAGGGGGTGTTGGGGATGCAGAGCCCAGAGAGGAGGGAGATGAGCAGGGGAGCAGCTCATGATGGAGCCAGGTTGTGACTGACACCCCAGGGTGGCTGTGGGGGGCTGGGGACACCCAGTGAAAATCAGAAGCTGCCAGGAGCCTGCAAAGGCGTTGGGATCCAGAGCCCTGAAACCTTGAGAGCCTGCAGAGAAATCAAGCAAAAGGGGAAGAGAAGAAGAAAAGGGAAATGGAAAGAGCAAGAGGCCAGGGCTGGTGGGGGAGAAGTGAAATCGGTGACAGGAGCATGGGGGGTGAAAGAGGAAGCGTGGGGATGGGGAAAGAGGGGCCACAGACGGGTCCTGATGGGGCGTCCCCTCCTGGGCACTGTGCCACACGGGCACCACAGCAGTGCCCAGCTTGTTGGTGGGGACATCGAGGGCAAGGGGAGGCCTTTGGGTGGTTTTTGCACCAGGAAACCCCCCCCATCCCCTCCCAGCCCAGGGCTGTGTTTACCCCACAAGGGCTGAAATCACAGCCCGGGGGACAGAGCTGGGTGAGCTGGGGACAGCTCAGAGGGTGCTGGCAGCTCCCTGGGCAGGAGGAAGGGGAACAGGGGTGGTGCAAGGAGGATGTGGAGGTGCAGAGGATGCCACCACCACCCTCCCTCCCCACCCTCATAATCATCCTGTGCATCAACTGCTTCGTTAGTGCTTCATTAGCCCTGGTGAGCAGCAGGGGGCTGGGCAGGCCCTGCTGCCCCTCTGCGGGTGCCAGGAGGGCAGGAGGGGTCCGGAGGGTTGGGACAAGCACTGAGTTTAGAGCTCTGTGTGTTCCCAGCTCAGCCAAACCCCTCCCTCTGCACCACGAGGTGCCTGGTTTGGGGTGACAGCTGAGCCAGTCCCAGAAGCTCAGGGGTCAGAGCCAGCCCTGGTGGCAGGAGGTGGCCTTGGCACAGTCGCTGTGTCCCCCCAGGGCAGCAAGGAGCGCTTCCACTGGCAGAGCCACAATGTCAAGCAGAGTGGAGTGGATGACATGGTGCTGCTGGCCAAAATCTCTGAGGACGCCATCGTGGAGAACCTCAAGAAGCGATTCATGGATGATTTCATCTTTGTATCCTTCCCCAGGCAGCGGGGACAGGCACAGGGAGCAGCAGGGATGGGCTTCAAGGCTTTGTCAGGACATGGGACAAGCTGGAGCTGCCCCTGTGTCTTGTGTCCTGCAGGGACAGGTTTGGGACCTGTGGAATGTCACCATCCCCGAGCTGAGCTGCACTGGGCAGAGACACATCACCAAACCCCCTGTCCTGCCGTGCTGCAGGACCCACCCTGGGCCTTCCTTTGTAGCCACAAAGCCTCGAGCACAGCCCCTCACACTCACCTCCCCCTGCCCCTGTAGCTGGGGTGGCAGCAGTGACCACTGTCCCCTGTCGCTGTCACCCCCCAGCGATGCCCACAGCATGTCCTGGCTGCTCTGAACCCCCCACAAATCCTGGCAAACCCCAGATGGAGCGGGAGCATCTCTGCAGGAATGTGCCACCCCTCATCCCCAGCGGTGCCAGCACACAGGGGACACCATCCCAGCACAGGGGACACCATCCCAGAGCAGGGGACACCATCCCAGCACAGGGGACACCATCCCAGAGCAGGGGACACCATCACAGGATACAGGGGACACCATCCCAGGACAGGGGACACCATCCCAAGACAGGGGACACCATTCCAGGATACAGGGGACACCATCCCAGCACAGGGGTCACCATCCCAGAGCAGGGAACACCATCCCAGTGCAGGGGACACCATCCCAGCACAGGGGACACCATCCCAGGATACAGGGGACACCATTCCCCATGTCCTGCCCACACTGCTGGATTTGCCCTGGACATGTGGCCCTGTCCTTACAAGGCCATGTCCCTGCTGTGACTCAGCCACCTCCCCCCAGAGCCTTGGGGCTTTACATGCGTTTGGGGCTGGCTTTTTTAGGTTTTTTTGTTGTTTTTGTTTTGGTTTTTTTTTTGAAGGGAGAAACACCCCACGCTGCCTCTCTCTTCCTTTTTTTCTCTGCTGCTGCACGCAGGGCTCTGTCCAGTCATGACTCAACATCCCAAGCTTCTGCATTTCCCAGAAAAGCTCCCCCTTCCTGCCCTTTGGCCACTCTGGCAGGTGGGACTCAAACAGGATATCAAAGGCTTGGGATAAGCCCACCTGCACTGCTCCAGCTCATCCCCATCCCACATTTCCAGCTGCAATTCCCTGCTTTTCCATGGTACCAGTGACTCGGGGATGCTGCAGGAAAAGAGTGGCTGGTGGGCAGGGAAAGGCAGGAGCCGAGGTTCCTCTGCTCTTTGTGCCTCAGTTTCCCTGGATGTAACATCAGGATGGGCTCCTGCTGGAAAAGCTGCAAATGGAGCGTGAGCAGAGGGCGGGTTCCAGGGATGCTGGAGAAGCTTTTGGAGGTGATCCTCAGCCAGAGCAGGGGGTTGAGGAGATGCTCCTGCAGCCAGCACTGCAGGGGACACTTGGGGGGCTGAGGAAGCTCTGGGGGTGCCCCAAGGCACAGAGCAGCTCTGCCTGTGCCAGGCTGCAAACCCTCTTCCACTCCTGCTGTGGCTCCCAGGACGTGGCAGGGACCCCATAACCACCTTCCACCTGCGGGCTGGGGTTGGGGACATGGGAAGGGACACATGGCCCTTGACCTGCTGCCCAGACCTACATCGGGCCCGTGCTGATCTCTGTGAACCCCTTCAAGCAGATGCCGTATTTCACCGACCGCGAGATCGAGCTGTACCAGGGCGCGGTGAGGCTGGCCCGGGGCAATCCGCGCTTCATTCTGTGCAAACCCCCTGAGGGTCCCCATCCTCCACAGCCCCTTGGCTGCTGCAGGGGGCAGTGCTCCCAGCCAGAGACCCCGCAGCAAATCCACATTCCTGGGGAATTCAGCTCAGAAATGCACGCTGAAGAAACCCAAAGATGGTACAATGCAGCTAGAGTGGCTCTGCCCCAGTGAGCCTCCCAAGGAGGAGGGGAGAGTCAGAAAACACCAGACCTGCTGCTGATGAGCTGGTGTATGTGAGGCTGATCCCTACATGAGCAGTGAGGGGGATTTGGGGAGCTGGGGGTTCCTCTGTGCCCAGCACTGCTGTCCTTGTCCCTATTTAGGGTCAGTGTGGGGAGGCTGCTCCCCTGTGGGCAGTTTAGGGGATTTGGGGAGGGGAGCTGGGGGCTGCCCTGTGCTCAGCCCCGCTGTCCCTGTCCCCTGGTTAGGCCCAGTATGAAAATCCCCCCCATATCTACGCCCTGACTGACAACATGTACCGGAACATGCTGATCGACGGGGAGAACCAGTGTGTCATCATCAGGTACTGGGGGGCACTGGGGCACAGCAGGGCTGTCACTGCCCCTGGGGACATCTGTCCTCACCACCCTTCTCCCCAGCCGGGGTTTCCCAGCTCGGAGGTGCCTGAAGTGTTGGCTCCTGGGCTCTGGGGTGTCTGGAGGGACCAGGCAAGGCTGTGGCCAGGGGTGGCCCAGGCAGGGACAGAGCCTTGTGCAATGCAGCTCTCCGGGGCAGTGTTGCAAGGGAAATGGTCAGGATGTGGGGCAAGGCCAGAGACTTCCCTCTGAGGCTCCCAAGTCCCCATCCTCCCCTTCTAAATCCAGTGACAACAAATTCAGTGTCTCGTGGAGCAGCTCCTCACTGAGGCGTTCTCTGCCCACACTGATACCCCATCCAAGGGGGTGACCACAGTCCCCAAAACTCACTGTCATCCTCTGGTCCTGCTCCAGGACCCACCCCAAAGCCCCCAGGATGGGTGGCTCTGGTGGGGCCATTTCACATCTCCTCTGCTTTGCCATTTGTACAGCGGGGAAAGTGGAGCTGGGAAAACGGTGGCAGCAAAATACATCATGGGCTACATCTCCAAAGTGTCTGGGGGTGGGGAGAAAGTCCAGGTAGGTCTGTTGTCCCCCTGCCACTCATCATTTCACCTCCCAACTGATCCCCACCACTCCATCCCCAACCCCCCGGCTGATGGTGACACACGGAGCAGCCACTCCAGGACTGGGGACACCCAAAGCCTCAGGGCTGTCCCCAGGCCTGGAGTGGGACACAGCTGTGTTGAGCCCTCCCCTCCTCTGTCCCCAGCACGTGAAGGACATCATCCTGCAGTCCAACCCACTGCTGGAGGCCTTTGGAAATGCCAAAACTGTCCGGAACAACAATTCCAGCCGCTTCGTAAGTCTGGGGCAGGTGTGGGGGGTCAGGGCTGCAGCAGAGCCCTTGAACCAGCTGGGATGGAAAGGTGACCTTTGGGATCAAGCCCAGCCATTCCCTCAACACTGCCAAGGCCACCACTGGGCCAAGTGCCACACCCACACAGCTTCTAAATCCCTCCAGGGACTGACTCGACCATAGTCTGTTCCAGCCTCACCACCCTTCCAGTGGAGGAATTTATTCTGATATCCAATCTGAATCTCCCCTGGGCCAATGTGAGGCCATTTCCTCTGTCCTGTTGCCTCTTACCTGGGAGAAGATACCAACCCCACTTGGCTCCAGCCTCCTTTTGGGCAGCTGAGGGAGCGATGAGGTCTCCACACAAACCATGAAGTCTTCAGCCAAGGGTTGGACACCCCAGCAAAGCTCCTCATGTGGTGGAGAAGGGGTTGGGGGGGAATGAGGAATACCCTGAGGCAGGACCACAGCTCTGAGCAGGATCTGTCCCAACACAGGGAAAATACTTTGAGATCCAGTTCAGCCGGGGCGGAGAACCCGATGGGGGCAAGATCTCCAACTTCCTGCTGGAGAAGTCGCGCGTGGTGAGCCAGAACGAGTGCGAGCGGAATTTCCACATCTACTACCAGGTATGGGGGTGGGCTGGAGCCACCAGGCTGTGAGGGGGACCAGGAGCTGGGTGACCACAGCCCCCTGTCCCCTCCCAGCTCATCCAGGGGGCATCCCAAGAGCAGCGGCAGAATTTGGGCATCATGAGCCCAGATTATTACTTCTACCTGAACCAGACAGACACTTACCAGGTGGAGGGCACCGATGACCGCAGTGACTTCCACGAGACCATGGTGAGTGCCTGGGAGGGCGGGGAGTCCCCAAAAGCTCTGGGGCCAGGCAGGGGCTCACAGGGTCTGTGCACCCCCAGAACGCCATGCAGGTCATTGGCATCTGCGGCGAGGACCAGCAGCTGGTGCTGCAGATCGTGGCAGGGATCCTGCACCTGGGCAACATCAGCTTCAGGGAGGAGGGGAACTACGCCCGGGTGGAGAACGCTGACTGTGAGTAGCCAAGTGGCTCCAGGGGATGGGTGGGGACAGTCACAGGGACCCTCAGGAATGAGTGGCAAAGTGGAGCAGCACCAGCACCTTCCCCAGGTCAGGCACAGGGACACTGAGTGTCCTGGTTTGAAGGACAGGTGTCTGCCAATAAAGGCAGAAGCTTCTCTTTGAAATGGAGAATGTAAACCCCCCTCCCTCCAAATTATTATTATAATTTTGAAATTAAGGGAATCTCAGGCAAAGATAGGGGAATTAGGAATAACAGTTCTTTACTAGGAAAATTAAAATAGAAATGCAGTATTACAAAGAACAATCCCAACCCTGCCAGAGTCAGAATCCAAGCTGACACCCGTCAGTCAGCCAGGGTGTTGGCACAGTCCCATTCCATGGTGGCTGCATCCTCCTGCAGTGGCAGATGTGGCTCAGCTGGAGCAGTGCTCCTGGAGAAGGTGCAGTTTTCCTTTGAAGGTTCAGGGATGACGTGGAAAGGTCTGGCTTTCCTCTGGAATCCAGTGGGAAGGTGGATAACTTGCTGTTCCAAATGTCAGTTTTTATCTGGTTAGGAAAGGCTTGGCTCCTCCCCTGGCTGGAGCATCTCCCATGGGATGATGGAATTTTATCAGCCATGCCCTGGGACTCAATGGCCATGAACAGGAGATCTCTCCTGGAGGGAGGATGGGCTGTGGGAAAGATAAAGATGATTGCCCCAGCTGGTTTAAAGCTGGCCCATGAGCAGATAATGTGTGCCAGGAGATCAGGGGCACTGCCCCACCTGGATTTAACAGATGGGGACAGAATCCACATTTCTGGCCACATCAACCCAACACACTGAGGCAGCAAGCAAATGGCTCAGCCAGAGCTTGATTAACCAGGGGACAGATGCCAGGTGTAACTTTGAGAGAGGAAGGACCCATCCCCTGTCCCCAGTCATTGTCCCACTGCTGTCCTTCACACTTGGGTGGGGCTGAGGGTTTCAACCACGGCCGAAGCCAGGTGGGGAGGACACAGCCCTGACCAGCCCCGCTCTGCCCAGCCCTGGCCTTCCCTGCCTACCTGCTGGGGGTCGACCAGGAGCGCCTCAACGAGAAGGTCACCAGCAGGAAAATGGACAGCAAGTGGGGCGGCCGCTCCGAGTCCATCACCGTCACCCTCAACGTGGAGCAGGCGGCCTACACCCGGGACGCCCTGGCCAAGGGGCTCTACGCCCGCGTCTTCGACTTCCTGGTGGAGGTGTGTGAGAGGGAACAGCCACCCCCTGGTCCAGGAGACAGCCAGTCCCCCTGCCCTGCACCCACCTTGTCTCCTCTCCCCACAGTCCATCAACCGGGCGATGCAGAAGCCGTACGAGGAGTACAGTGTTGGGGTGCTGGACATCTACGGCTTCGAGATATTCCAGGTGTGTGTGGCTGTGCTCCAGGTGCCCTGTAGGAGCTGGGGAGGTCCTGCCCTGCTCCCACAGCCAGGACAGCACCTGGATCAGGTGGTCCTGAGAAGGGTCCCTGGAGCAACACCCAGGCACTGCTGGTTGGGGTCTCCCCCTGAGCCAGAGGAGCAGAAGATAACTCAGCACCATTTTCTCTTCCATCTTTCATGCAGAAAAACGGCTTTGAGCAATTCTGCATTAACTTTGTGAATGAGAAGCTGCAGCAGATCTTCATTGAGCTGACCCTGAAAGCAGAGCAGGTATGGGGGGCTCGGCTGTGGGCTGGGGGGCTGTGCCAGCACCCCAATTCCTGCACCCCCCTCCTCCTGGCACCACAGCTGGAGCAGGGGTTCTGCAGCACCTCCCAGGGCTTGGGGCCCACCCAGCTCTCCCTGTGCTTGCCCAGGAGGAATATGTGCAGGAGGGGATCAAGTGGACACAGATCCAGTACTTCAACAACAAGGTGGTGTGTGACCTGATAGAGAACAAGCTGGTGAGTGGGGGCCCCTCTGCTGAGCAGAGGCACCCAGGGACAGGGGCTGGATGGGTTGTTGAGCTGGCAAAAGCTGATTCTGCCAAGCAGCAGAGAGTTCCAGACTTGTTTGGGTTAGCAGGAACCTTAAGGATCATCTTGTCCCACTCCCTGCCACACGCAGGGACATTTTCCACTGTCCCAGGGTGCTCCAGGCCCATCCAGCCTGGCCTTGGACATTTTCAGCACCTGTGGGAGGAACCAGCTCTAAGCTGTGGCTCAGCATGAAGCAGCTGTGCTCAGGTGCAGGATTGGGCCCTGCCCCACCCATGGCTTCCCTTTCCCTGTCCCAGAACCCTCCTGGGATCATGAGTGTCCTGGATGACGTGTGTGCCACCATGCACGCCACAGGCGAGGGCGCCGACCAGACCCTGCTGCAGAAGCTGCAGGCGGCCGTGGGCACCCACGAGCACTTCAACAGCTGGAGCTCGGGCTTTGTCATCCACCACTACGCTGGCAAGGTGGGAAGGGCACCCCAAACCTCACACCCTGCACCCCACAGTCCCACCCACCACAGCTGAGGTGCCCTCCTGTCCCCAGGTGTCCTATGATGTGAGCGGCTTCTGCGAGCGCAACCGCGACGTGCTGTTCACAGACCTGATCGAGCTCATGCAGAGCAGTGAATAGTGAGTGCTGGGGGCCTGGGGCACCCCAAACAGGCTGAGGAAAAGGGCAGAGTCAAAAACATCCAAATCTTAAAGGCTGGTCCTGTGTTTGTGGGCATCACAGCTTGGGGTGCTCGGTCCTGCATGGCCCCATGGGCTCCAAGAGCATCCCAGGGCTGCAGGGCTGGGCAGAGCGGGATCATCCATCAGCTCTGCTCCTGCTCCTGCTCCTGCTCCTGCTCCTGCTCCTGCTCCTGCTCCTGTTCCTGCTCCTGCTCCTGCTCCTGCTCCTGTTCCTGTTCCTGTCCCTGCTCCTGCTCCTGCTCCTGCTCCTGCTCCTGCTCCTGTTCCTGCTCCTGCTCCTGCTCCTGCTCCTGCTCCTGCTCCTGTCCCTGCCCCTGCCCTTGCTCCTGCCCCCCCTGCTCCTGCTCCTGTCCCTGTCCCTGTCCCTGTCCCTGTCCCTGCCCCTGCCCCTGCCCCTGCTCCTGCTCCTGCCCCTGCTCCTGCCCCTGCCCCTGCCCCTGCCCTGCCCCTGCCCCTGCCCCTGCCCCTGCCCCTGCCCCTGCTGCTGGGGGTGCTCTGCTCCTGCCCCTGCCCCTGCCCCTGCCCCTGCTGCTGGGGGTGCTCAGGGAGGAGGGACTCAGCCCCACAGCAGAGGATTTCCCAGTGGCAGAAGGCAGGGCTGGAGCTGGCCTCAGGCCAGGCCGTGCTGAGCCTGGGAGCCTGGCAGCTCTCACCTGGGGACTGTCACCTCCCTTCCAGCGGTTTCATCCGGATGCTTTTCCCAGAAAAACTTGATTCTGACAAAAAGGGACGACCGACCACCGCAGGCTCCAAAATCAAGGTGTGTCCCATGGGCTGTAGAGCAGCAGCTGCCTCTGGGGAGTGGCAGGGGCTGTGCTCCCCGCTCTGATGCTACAGAGATCAATCCTTGCACCAGAAACAGGCCAACGACCTGGTGAACACGCTCATGAAGTGCACCCCACACTACATCCGCTGCATCAAACCCAACGAGACCAAGAAACCCCGGGACTGGGAGGAGAGCAGGTAACAGGCAGCCCACAGAGCCCAGGGAAGCAGACCTGCCATGGAGATGTATTAGTGGCACCACAGATTAGTGGCTGACTTCTTTTTTCCTCTGTCTTTACTTAGAGTTAGAATTGAAGCATGAGAGATAGGATTTTTGTGTTTGGACTTGGTTGTTTATTAATTTTTATTTATAGTAGAGTAAGTTTTATAGTACTTTTTGCAAACAAGCTAAAAGCAAGAAGATGGAGCTGTATTTTGCTTGTCATAAGGTTTTTAAAGGCTTAACTATTTCATTAAAAATTAAGGCTTAACTATTTCATTAAAAACTAACATTATATTGTTTATACTTTTGGCTCAATGACTAAACACTTGTGAATTGCACTGCAGGATTTTTTAGCTAATTTAAAAAGTATGACCTAAAACTAAGAAGAAGAAGGAACAAGAAGGAAGAAGAGCTACTGCCTAAGAACTTCCATCTTGTCTCATACTTACTACTATATTTTAAAATCTCAAATTTAAAACCTTACACCATGTGGTATTACCCACTTCTATTTAAACTAACACTAGTGATTTTAACTCCATCACTCAAATTTGGAAGCCTTTTCTAAGGCCTGAAGTCAAAAGCAGTGCTCTTTTGGGGGTCAGTGTTAGAAAGCACAGAAAGTTCAAAACTTTTTAGCTTCAGGGTTTCAACAGAGACGTGGCCAGGACCAGCTTTCCTCCAAAAACTGCAGCTGGTCCCTCCAAGCTGCCACAAACCCAGGGAAGCACAGGGAGTGTGTGGGGACACATTGTCCTCTTTAGGTGCACCTTTAGGTCCCTCCTAACCTGATCCATCCCACACTGTCCCTCCCTGCTGACAGGGTGAAGCACCAGGTGGAGTACCTGGGGCTGAAGGAGAACATCCGTGTGCGCCGCGCTGGCTTCGCCTACCGCCGCATCTTCCACAAGTTCCTGCAACGGTGAGCGGCCACTGGCACGGGGCTGGCATGTCCCACAGCCCAGCTGTGACCCACAGCATCTCTTCAGGGGGAGATTCCTCCCTCTGAGGGTGGGCAGGCTCTGGCACAGCTTCATGGGTGAAGAGAGTTGGGGGTGTTCAACCTGGAGAAGAGAATGCTTCGATGGGACTAAAGAGAGCTGGAGAGGGACTGGAGATAAGGGATGGAGGGACAGGACACAGGGAATGGCTTTCAACTGGAAAATAAGAGATTTGGATGGGATTTTGGGAAGGAATTCCTGGCTGTGAGGGTGCTGAGGGAATGGGATGGAATTCCCAGAGCAGCTGGGGCTGCCCCTGGATCCCTGGCCTTGTCCAAGGCCAAGTTGGACACTGGGGCTTGGAGCAGCCTGGGACAGTGGGAGGTGTTTCTGCTCATGGCAGGGGTGGAACAAGATGTTATTTAAGGTCCCTTCCGACCCAAACTACTGTGGGACTCTGTGACCCTGCTCTGTCCCCACAGCTACGCCATCCTCACCCCCGAGACGTGGCCGTCATGGCGTGGGGACGAGCGCCAAGGGGTGCAGCACCTGCTGCACTCGGTCAACATGGAGCCAGACCAGTACCAGATGGGCCGCAGCAAGGTGTTCGTCAAGAACCCCGAGTCGGTGGGTGGCCCTGACCCTGGGGGCACTGCCTGTGCCTGGCTGCTACTGGGGAGGGTTTGGGGTGTCCTGGCTCAGCACTGCCTGTCCCTCCCAGCTCTTCCTGCTCGAGGAGATGCGGGAGAGGAAATTTGACAGCTTCGCCCGGGTGATCCAGAAGGCGTGGCGCCGGCACATCGCCATCCGCAAATACGAGCAGATGAGAGAGGAGGGTAAGGACAAGGACAGGGACAGCGACAGTGCCACCCCAGCAGCCCTTTTCAGGTGCCTTTCACTGGGACAGCCCAGCTGTGAGAGCAGAAGCCTGGCTCCTAATCATGGCACTAATGGTGATGAGGTGATGGAGGAACTGACCCATGAGTTGTTGGGAGTCTTTTCCCACTCTGAAAGGAGAGCAGAGATTTCCTGCTCCTATTTCCAGTCCTGAGATGCTTGTGCTGTCTCACTCAGCATTTCACGGCCTGCAGAGATGGAGGGGAGTAGCTGGGAGTCAGCGTTGGCTCAAGCCACTGGTCCCTGCCTGACCCCATCATGGGTTTTCCTACCCTCCCAAGCACGCAGGAAAAATCAAGGAGGAAAACCCAGAAAACAGCTGGGTGCATCCCTCCCTTCCTCCCACAGCACGAGGTTTTTTTGAAGGCAATTTATGGGTTTCAAAGCCAGCCAAGCTCAAGCAACTGGGATCCCTCCCATGGCATAAACAAGCCCCACTTCTTGCTGCCATGATCTGTGTGACAGCTCCCACAGCTGGTTTGGGGGGCTCTGAGCCACCAGCACAGAGCCATGTCCAACCTGCACCTCTTTGGGGTCCCTCCCAGCCGCCAGCATCCTCTACAACTTCAAAGAGCGGCGGAGGAACAGCATCAACAGGAATTTCGTGGGGGATTACCTGGGCATGGAGGAGCGGCCAGAGCTGCGCCAGTTCCTGGCCAAGCGGGAGCGCATCGACTTCGCCGACTCCATCACCAAATATGACCGGAGGTTCAAGGTGCAAGGACACACCCGGGGCTGGGCACAGCCAGGCTGTAGCTCCTGGAGGCTTCCCTTGGGTGGGATGTGTTTGTGTGGGGTTTGTGCCCCCAGCAAAACCCCCTCACCCCCTTCTCCTGCCCTTTCCCAGCCCATCAAGCGGGATTTCATCCTCACCCCCAAGTACTTCTACCTGATCGGGCGGGAGAAGGTGAAGAAGGGGCCTGAGAAGGGGCAGATCAAGGAGGTGCTCAAGAAGAAGGTGGAGCTGCAGGCGGTGAGCGGCGTCTCACTGAGGTGTGTCCCCCACCAGGGGCTCTGCACGGGGGGTCCCCATGGCTGGGCTTGCCCTCTCACCTCCAGCAGCCTCTCCATGCCCTGGTGCTCCCCAGTCCCTCATCCATGCTCTGAGGAGGAGGCTCCCCATGGGTGCTTTGCAAAAGCCAGGGAGTTTTCCAGCTAAATTTCCTTGAGGTTGGCCCAAGCCCAGCAAGGTCTCCAAATCCCCCCAGCCCAGCCTTGGTGGGGTTTTGACACCCCTCGTTGCTCCCCCAGCACCAGGCAGGACGATTTCTTCATCCTCCACGAGAATGATGCCGACAATTTCTTGGAGTCCATCTTCAAGACGGAGCTGATCAGCCTCTTGTGCAAACGCTTCGAGGAGCTCACCCGCTCCAAGCTGCCCCTCTCCTTCAAGGACACGTAAGGATGGAGGCCAAGAGGGGTGACAGAGCAGGACAGGGTCCTGTCAGCGCAGTCTCATGGCTTCTCTTGTCCCCAGACTACAGTTTCGGGTGAAGAAGGAGGGCTGGGGCGGCGGTGGCACCCGCAACGTCACCTTCATCAGAGGACAGGGCGACGTGGCCACTCTCAAAGCTGGAGGCAAAACCCTTACGGTCAGCATCGGGGATGGGCTCCCCAGGAATGCCAGTGAGTGCCAGGGCACTGGGGGGTGGCAGAGGGGGGACACAGGAACACTGGGGTCCCAGGGCACAGCTGGAGGCCTGGGAGCATTGGGATGAGCTGGGTGTACCGTGTGGGGTTTGTGTCTCCCTTGGGAAGGACCCATTTCTGCTCTGGTGATGGGGCAGCACGGGGGCCTTTGGGGAACAGGGTACAAATGAGCTGGCGCTGAGGACTGTCACCTAACGGGGGGCTTGTGTCCCCCCAGAGCCCACAAGGAAGGGGGCAGCACAGGGCAGAGGTGGCAGCAGGTGTCCAGCACCTTCCCGAAGTGCCCCACCAGCACCCAGAGGTGAGCAGGGGGTCCCGGGGTGGGGGATACCTCGGGGTGCAGGCCGGGCATGCCCCCTGTAACGCACCCTCCTGGGGTGGGGTGTTCCAGGAGCCTGCAGGAACGGGGGTCCCCAGATCTCCCGCGGTGATGGCTGGGCCCAGAGGGACACCTACAGGATGCCCCAGAAGCACACACGGGGTCCCCCGGCCGTGGCTCTTCCCCCACGCAGCGCTGGCCACCAGCCCAGGGCACGGCCCCCGTCCGAGCACAACATGGACTTCCTCAACGTGCCCGACCAGGGCGTGGCTGGGTAGGTCCCGTCGCACGTCCCTCTCCCTGCCCCATCCTCCTCTCCCTCTGCCACCAGCGCTGGGAGATGCTTTCCCCTCTGAAGATGGGACCAGAGTGCGGCAACCTGGTTTTGCTGGCAGGACACATCTCCCACGCTCTTGTGCATCCCAGTCCTCCCAGTCCCTGCTCTGGGAGCACCCACCTGCAGGCACGGACCACACCATGGTGGGGGGTAGCAGGATGGGCAGCTCATCCTGGCCCAGTTCCCCCAGTCCCTGATCTGGGAGCACCCACCTGCAGGCACAGAACACCTCAGGATGGGCAGGACAGTTCTGCTCATCCCGCCCCAGTTCCCCCAGTCCCTGAACTGTGAGAATCCACCTGCAGGCACAGAACACCTCAAGATGGGCAGGAGGGTACAGCTCATCCCAGTTCCCCCAGTCCATGCACCTGCAAGCACAGATCATGCCATGGGTGGGGGGCAGCAGGGTGGGCAGGAGGGAGCTGCTCATCCCTGCTCCCTCCCGGTGTGCACCCCCTCCCTGTCCCCCCCAGGATGCAGCGCCGGCGCAGCGTGAGCCAGCGGCCGCCCCCGGCCCGGCGCCCCAAGCCCCAGCCCAAGGCGGAGGGGCCGCGGTGCCGGGCGCTCTACCAGTACATCGGGCAGGACGTGGACGAGCTCAGCTTCAACGTGGGGGAGGTCATTGATGTCCTGATGGAAGGTACCAGGCTCCTGCCCTGCCCTGCTCCTCTCCCTGCCCTGCTGCCACCACACCTGACTTCTTCTCCCCTTCCCAGATGCCTCTGGCTGGTGGAAGGGCCGGCTACACGGCAAGGAAGGACTTTTCCCCGGGAATTATGTGCAGAAGATCTGAGCTGGAGGAAAGGAGGAGGTCACCATCCTCCCACCCCGCTCCCAGAGGCTGTGCCCAAGGTACCAGGGGTGGCTCCGTGAAGTTTTCGCACTGATGCTGGCACAGAGTGAGCGTTTCCTCAGGAGCCCCCCGGACTGTGCCGGTGCCAAGCGCTGGATCCCGCAGCCCCTCTAGCTGGGGGCAGCCCTGCAGCAAGGACGGGCTCTCGGCTGCTTGTTCGTACCCTGGGACTGATGCTGCCCCGCGGTATGAATAGAATCCTTGTTAATAATTATGGTAAATAACCAGACTCAGCAAACCCGACTCAAATACCGAGTTTGGGGGTTGTATTTCACCCTGGTGCCAGCTCCCAGTGTGGCTGTGACAAAAGCTGTGACGTGGGCAGACACAGATCAGAGGCAGCCCCGCTCCTCCCACAATGAACCCTCCAGAAAACGCTGAATACACAAACCAGCTCTCCCAGGGCTGCAGCTCAGGCATCTCCATGTTCCGCTGTGGCTCTGGATGGCTCAGCACAGCCCCGGGGCTGCCGGGGCAGCGGCAAAGCAGCACCAGGCTGCTGCCACCGTGCCCTGGTCACACAGGAAAAACTCGGAGGATGTCTCAGACAAAGCGCACGGAGCTGTCACAGCTTTTCCTGCCGGTGCTCAGGGGCCCCGCAGGAACAGGGGAGTCTCATCCGTGTGGGGCCGGGAGCGGTGCTTGGGGTGGCAACCGCGACCCTCGGCCGTGGCTGGGGGACATCCCAAAGCCCAGGGCAATGGGACAGCGGGTGGGGGTTGGCTGGGGCTGAGTCCCACCCACAGCTGCTCCACCAGGAGGTTTTCAGCGGGGACAGGGATGAACCGGGCCCGAATGGCCGGCTCATAGCCGGCTCATGGCCGGCCTCCCCCGGCGGGCCCTGTGCCAGAGGAAGTGACGACAGGCTGACCCCACAGAGCCCGGCCTGAGCCCACAGCCGGCCCTCCTCTTCCTCCCTGCCTGACCCCACAGAGCCCGGCCTGAGCCCACAGAGCCCGGCCTGAGCCCACAGCCGGCCCTTCTCTTCCTCCCTGCCTGACCCCACAGAGCCCGGCCTGACCCCACAGAGCCCGGCCTGACCCCAGAGCCCGGCTTGAGCCCAGAGCCCGGCCTGAGCCCACAGAGCCCGGCCTGACCCCACAGAGCCCGGCCTGAGCCCACAGCTGACCCTCCTCTTCCTCCCTGCCTGACCCCACAGAGCCCGGCCTGCCTGAGCCCGGCCTGAGCCCACAGAGCCCGGCCTGAGCCCGGCCTGACCCCACAGAGCCCGGCCTGAGCCCACAGCCCAGCCTGATCCTATAGCCCGGCCTGATCCCACCGCCCGGCCCTCCTCTTCCTCCCTGATCCCACACCCCAGCGTTCCTCCCTCCCTCCCAAACCCCCACTGGAACTGCTCCTGTGTCACACAGACCTCCCCCGCCTCAGATTTGGGGGTCCAGCAATGTTCAAGGGATCCTGTGTCCTCCGGGGTGGGATTAACAGAGGGCAGAACCCCACTGGGATGGGAAATTCCCCATGGAATTGCAAGTTCCTCACTGCCCCACTTTGGAAACTGCTGCACCCCCATGATGGGGTTTTTCAGCCCCTGCAGTCCTTAGGGTGATTTTTCCTATAAATCACAGCTTTTCAGGAGTCCTTACACTGCAGAGTGCAAGAGGGAGGTGTCTGATTTTATTTTAATGAAAAATAGTTGCTTTTAAATCCCTAAATCTGCAGATTTAGGAAACTCCTTCCTGCACCTTCCAGCCCTTCCTGGGGGCTGGGGACTGGGAATGGGGGGCACCCCAGCAGTGGGTGCTGTCAGTGGGATGCTCCCGCTCAGCCCTGCAGGGAGGTGGGAGCTGGGCCAGCCCAGGCACTCCCTGGGTGCTCCAGGGATGCTCCAAAGAGCAAAGAGGGGTTTGGGTCTCACAGGGGCTTCTGCTGCTGTGAGAATCCTGGAGGGTCGACAGGGTCTGGGCTGCTCCTCAGGGTACACAGGAGCTGGAGGGATGTCCCCAAGAATCTGGGATGTCCCCAGGAGTTTGGGGTGTCCCCAGGAGTCCGGGGTGTCCCCAGGAGCTTGGGGTGCTCAGAGGGCCCTGGAATGCTTTAAGGGGTCCAGGACTTCCCACAGGGCTCAGGGTCTGAGCATCCTGGGATGCTCTGAGGATTCCAAGATGCACCAAAGCCCCCCAAAAGCTCCAAAAGCCTCAAGATGCTCCATGATCCCTGTCTCTGGAATGTTCCAAGGCTCCTGCGGGTCCCTGGATGCTCCAAAGTCCCAGGATGTTCCAAAAGCCCTGGGATGCTCCAAGGCCTTCAGGGTGCTCAGGGCCCTGGGATGCTCTGAGCCCTCAGGATGTTCTGAGCCCCCGACATGATCCGAGTGCCCAGGATGCTCCAAGGGTCCTGGGATGCTCCAAAAGCTTCAGGATGAGCTGATACCCTTCCCTCTCTGGGATGTTTCGAGACCCCCCGGGATGCTCCAAAATTCCCGGGATCCTCCAAAGCCCCCAGGATGCTTCCCAAACCCCGGGACGCTGGAGCTGCCCGCAGGCGCTGGGATGCGGGGTGCGGAGAATCTCCCGGGAAAAGCAGCGGAGGGGGGGAACGGGGCGGGGCCGGGTCCCCCCCGAGGCCCCCGCCCGCCCTTCCGCACGTTCCTTCCTCCCCCCCGTCATCCTCCTCCTCCTCCTCCCCCCGCTCTCGCGACAGCTCCGCACAGAAAATGGCCCCGCGGCCGCCCCGCCGCTGATGCGCGACCCGGGCGGCGCCGGCCCCGCCGCAGCCCCGGTACGGCCCGAGGGACCGGGAGGGACCGGGAGGGAGCGGGAGGGAGCGGGGGAGCACCGGGATCGGGGAACGGACCGGCACCGGGGATGGGCTGGCACAGGGGGGTGCGCGGACAGCGGAGGCTTTACCGGCACCGGCGGGGGTGTTCCGGCACCGGGACCGTATCGGTGCCGGTATCGCGGGTACCCCGGCGCCGGGGAGCACTGGCACCGGGGGATGCACCGGGCCGGGGGTGTACTGGCACCGGAGCTGGATCGGTTACGGAGGTGAAGCGGCACCGGGGCTGTACCGGTACCAGGGGATGGACCGGCACCGGGGGTGGCCTGGGACCGCTGGGAGCAGCACCAGGCTGGAGCAGCGGTACCGGAGAGGGCCCCGGGCTAGCGGGGCTTGCAGGGACCTGCACCAGCCCCGGGGCTGCTGCCCGCGGGGGCTGCTGGTCACCGGGCCACTGCCCATGGCGTGGGTGGCCGTGGGGGTGCTCCCGGAGCTGTCACTGCTCCCTGCACTTGTAGCCATGGGTGTATGGTTCATGGAGGGGCTACCAGCCCCAGGAACCAGTAGCCATGGGGGCTACCCGTGGGGTCACTGACAGCCACGGGGAGCCACGGGAGCCACTAGCCCTGGGTCTTGACAGGTGTGTGGCTGTGGGAGCAGCAGGATCGCCCTCACATCCCGGGATGCACCTGCCGGCATCTCCCTCCATCCTCCCACCCCTGCGGGAGCCGCTTTGTTGCTGTCAGAGCCGGGGGCTCCTGGCCTTGGCCAGGCTGTGAACTTGCCTGGTGCTGCTGCTCGGGCTCAGCTTTGTCCAGGCTCAGGGAGGAAGCTCCAACATCCCCAGGTGGCTCCTGAGGGGACAGTGGGGTTTGTTCCCAGCTGCAGAGCTTATGTGGCCGGGTGGATGGGCAGGCAGGCAGGCAAAGGTGGGCACCTAAAGGTGGGGATGTGAGGAAATGGCAGCAGGGCTGGGGGATAGTGGGGACCCCCAGGCTTCCCCTCCTCAGAGGAAAGAGGGGCCTGGGCTGAGCTGCCCCCATGGCCACCACGGGGATGTGACACCGAGCTGAGGCTGAGCACTCGCCCCTCTGGAAGCCCACTGGGCTCGGGATGGGCTCCTCAGGCTCTGCAGGCAGATCCGGAGTTGGAAAGAGGGAACACACCCCAGGGAATCCGGGACTGGGGCACCCACCGTGCGTTGTGCACCTGGAGCATCCTCCCCCCAGCACCCCCCGCTCTCGGAGGGCTCCCCGCGCTGTCTGCAGGCTCCAGGAGGATGCCCAGGCTGTGTTTTAGCTCAGGCTGAGTGCGGGGCTGGTGGCACTGGCAGGAGCTGAGCCCTGGCACCGCCGGCGCTTTCTCCCCCGGCGCTCGCCGGCTGCGCGATCACATGAGCCCCTTGTTCCCAGCCTTTGTCTCATCTCCTGCGCCTTTGGGGGGAGCCTCCTCATCCTCGGGCCTCTGAGCACGCACAGAGATGCTCAAATCGGATTATTTGTCCCATTTATCCTCCCGGGGTGGGTTGAGAAAAGTCTCGGGATATGGATAAAGCCCCCGGATGGTTTGAGGGGGATGAGCTGTGTTAATTATTCACTGAATCAGCAGCAGAGCCTGCTCGGGGTGAGGGGCAGCTGCAAACATCCTGCCCACCCTCATGGCTGGCAGCCCCCTGGAAGGGATTTTGGGGTCCCTGTTCACCACAGGGGTTGGGATGAGGGAGTTTGGTGTCAGCAGCTTTTTGGGGACGCTGAACTTATGGCAGAAAAACCCTGGGGATAAAGACAGTGACAGTGGTGGCTCCAGGACTGGGGGTTCCAGGACAGGTTTGCACTGGCAGTCACATCTCGGGGGGAGTCATATTTCTAGGGGGGTTCTGTCTGTGGGGGAATTGTGTCACCAAGGGGGTCACATCTCTGGGTCACTCACATCCCTGGTGACCACAGGAGGTCACTGGGGATGGGGACAGTGGCAGGTCAGCAGCACCTGGGACATGTCATGCCCAGGGCTGCAGAACAGACAGTCCTGGAGGAGGAGAAATGTTGGCCACCATCCCAAGGGAGGTGACAAATGACAGCAAGATGATCCAGGTGCCACCTGCTCTCCAAAAACCAGTCCCTGGGCTGGGCACAGGGCGATGCCACAGTGCTGCCACTGTGTCCTCTGCCATGTCACCCGTGGGGAACGCTGGGACACAAGCCAAGTGTCCATCCTGCCTGCCCTCAGGGGATCTGCTCAAGAGGCATTTTCCCAGCTTTTTCAGAGAAAAAAATCAGCTTACAAGACATCACTGGAATGTTGCAACAGGGAAATGGAGAGCTGCATCTGTGATCCCAGAGGGACAGGACGGAGCTTCCAACATCCACAGGCACTGCTGGCTTTGACCCTGGAACTCCAGGAGCTCCCTGTCCCCTGCTGCAGTGCTGTTGGGGAAGAATTTCCTGAATTTTTGGAAAAATTTCCCTGTGCTGCCCCAGAGCTCCCAGTGGCCCTGCTGCCTTCAGGCTCACCTGGCGGCCGTCAGTCCCAGGGGTCTGCAGGGGTCCTGAGCCCAGGCTGTGCCACCCAGCTTTCATCCAGAGGGCATTTCCAGCAGGGATTTTGGTTCACTGCAGTCTCCAGGACCAGTGGTTCCAGGAAAGGCTCCAACACTTCAGGGTTGGGCACCAAAATGTGGCAGTGCCACAGGGACACTGCCCCTGGTCTGGGCCAGCAGACACAGCCCTGCCTCGACCTTTTCAGCATTTTTTCCCCCAAAAAGAAGATTCCCAAGACCTTTTTTCCCACCAGACCCCTCATTTCTGCCTGATAAACAAAGCTCCATCAAAGCTGCCTGGAACTTTCTGTGTTTGCACCATGTCCTGCTGGGATGGAGGATGGAGACGGAGCAACCCCTCCATCCAGGGCTGAATTTCCCTTCTTGGGCCATGACCAGCCCCAACACTGCCCCAAATTCCCCATTCCATGGTCAACCCCCTTCCATGGTTGGCTGATTCCATCCTGAGGCCGCTGAGCTGAGAAAACAACAACAAAAAAAAAGCCCCACAACCCCCAGACAAAGCCAGGAGCCCAGGGGCAGCCATAGGAATAATCCCACATGGCTTTTTCCCCCTCTCCCTGATTTATTTCCCACTGGGCTGTGATCCCAGTGTGTCGGGTGCTGCAGGAGCAGCTGCTGAGCCCAGCTTGGCCAGGCTGAGCCCCTCTGGGTGAGACCCCCTGGAGCCAAAAGCTGGGAAAGTGTCTCTGGAGCAGATGTTAATGGGAAGGATGGGGTGCCCCAGCCAGCAGAACTGATCTCCAGGGAGATTTCCCAAGGAGTTATTGAGCTCTTGGGGAAAAGCTGCTCAGTGTCCATTTCACAGCCCCAGTGCTGATATTATTGTTATTATTATTGTCATTATTATCAATATAATCATTATCATTATCGGCATTATTATATTTTTACCCTTTTATCCTTTTTATTTTATCCTTTTGTCCTTATTTTCATCATTGCTTATTATTTATTAGCATTATTGCCATCATTGTTTTCTCTCTCACTCCAACATTACGACACTACAGAGAAATCTCCCAAACTGAGGGGGTTTTCCAGATGATTTTCACTGGGAATTAAGAGTTTGGCTTATCCATGTGGGGACACTACAGAGAAATCTCCAGAACTGAGGGGGTTTTCCAGATGATTTTCACTGGGAATTAAGAGTTTGGCTTATCCATGTGGGAGCCTCATGCCAAGGTGTGGTGAGGCCAAGCCAGTGTAATTTTGGGCAGGAACTGTCATGTGCCCATCATCAATTCCCAGTCACTCAGTGGGACCTGCTGCTCCTCCTGACTGGAAAACTCTTTGGAATTTTGGGAGGAGCACCCAGTGGGAGCAGGAGGCTGGAGCAGCTCCAGCAATCCCTGGTTTGACTGTGCCTTGGAGGGGATCCTGTAGTTTGAGGGAATTTTTGGCTACATTGCTTTGGGCTGGGCATGAGCAGGATGCTGGTGATGCCTGAGGGCATGTTTGGGGGATTTGGAGACCCCCTTGGGAGGGGAGAGGCAGAAAGGGACGGTGACAGCTCTGGGAGGGTCAGTTCCACGAGCACGGGACACTGAGGAGAGGAGGAAAAAGGGGAAGAGGAGGAGCAGGAGGAGGAAGGCACTGTGGCTCCGGGCTGGGGTGTGACCTCCCTCCCCTGCTCCCGGTGCAGCATCGCCGGGAGGAGCCGCCGTGTCCCCGTGCCCAGCTCCAGCCACGCCATGAAGACAGAGAAGGACGAGGCTGTGGCCACCTTCTCCGTGCGGGGGAAATTCGGCGCAGAGGGGGCAGGTCAGTGTCCTCAGGGGTCTGAGAGGAGGGGCAGGAGCAGGGGGGTGGCCAGGAGGTCCCTTTGGCCGAATCCCCCCACCATGGGGACGTGCCTGGGTGTGCAGGTGGCATCACCCATCGGGCTTCACCTTCACTCCTCAGCTTTTCCTACAGCTCTCACACCCTGGAGAGCTCCAGCCAGACCCCCCAGGCCCCACTGCCGTGTTCTGGGGGATGGGGAGGGCAGAGGGGTGCTTTGGCAGGGCCGAGCCTCTCACCAGCTGTCCCCGCAGGCTGCAGTGTCCCCGCCCTGGGCAGTGCCCCGATGGCGGTGGCGGGGAGCGCAGGGACCCCGGAGCTGCGGCCGCTGAAGCGCAGACCTGTCCCAGGTGAGCCCAGCCCCGCCCCGGGGAGGGGACAGCGACAGTCGGGGCAGGGACGAGGCCGACGGATGTGTGTCCTTGCAGGGAAACACTACCAGTGCTCGAGCTACGGCTGCAAGCTGGCCTTCCCCAGCATGCAGGAGCTGGTGGACCACCTGAAGGTCCACTACAGACCCACGCAGTCCCTCGAGGGTAAGGCCAGGACACCCCACCTGCCCTTTTTCTGGCTGGGAGGGGGCAGAGCAGGGCTCAGCAGCGCTGGTGCTGCAGACCCTGCAGCGGGGCTGTCCCCGCTGGGCCGGGGCTGAATCTCTCTCTGAATTCCTCTGGCCAGGCAAAACCTTCCACTGCCCCACGCTGGGCTGCACCGAGACCTTCCCCAGCATGCAGGACCTCATGGCCCACATGAAGGTGCACTACAAACCAAACCGCTACTTCAAGTGAGTCCCGCCGCTCCCTGTCCCCATCCCTGTCCCCCTTTTCGGGGACACCTGGCAGCTCCCCGGCATCCCTTGGCAGGGCTGGGGCTGGGGGCGGTGTCCGGCTCTGACGGAGCTTTCCCGGCCGCCAGGTGTGAGAACTGCCTGCTGCGCTTCCGCACGCACCGCTCCCTCTTCAAGCACCTGCACGTCTGCTCCGACAGCGCCAGCGGCCCCGCGCCGCCCCCCAAGCCCGACAAGCCCGTCCTGCCTCCCGCTACCTCTGTCCCGGAGAAGGAGCCCCGGCCAAGCCGCCCGAGGGCTGCCCAAGCTGCCGAGCGCCCTGCGGCCGGCGGGAGAGAGCGGCGGAGCCCGCCCGGCCGCGCTGCCCGGCCCGCTGGAGCCGCTGCCGCTGGTGCCGCGGGCCCGCACCCCTTCCCGCTGCTGGAGCCCGGCCTCTTCGGGCCCTCGTCCTTGACTCGCTTCTCGGCGCCAGCCCCGTCCTCGGTGCCGGGGCCGTTCCTGTCCTACGTGCCCCCCTCGCCCTTCGGGCTGGCGCAGCCCCCGGCTCAGCACCGCCTGCGGCCCTTCCTGCCGGGCCACGGCCCCCCCAGCGTCTCCAACGCCGTCTGGAAGAAAAGCCAAGGTGAGAGCGCCGAGCCGTTCGGGACAAACCTTCTTCTGCTCCCGCCTTGACCAGCAGCAGCTCCCGAGGAGGACCCGCCGCCGCCCAGCCGAGGATCCGGCCCCTTCCTGCCCCTCCGGCCCGGCCACCTCCCCCTAAAGCCCCCAAAGTGCCACCCGTGCCACCCCCACTGTGATGTTCGATTGGGCAAAGCACCGGCGACCGCCAAAAAAGAAAAAACGCCTCCAAATTCTCCCGGCCCTGCTGCTCCCCGGCGTGCTGGGGGTGCGAGGCGGGGGGGCCGGGCCAGGCCTGCCCCCCAACGTGTCCCCCCCAGGGAGGGGAAGACCTAATGCTTGTCTTGCCCCTCGATTCCCTCCGCAGGTTTGAGTGTCAGCCCACTCCTCCCATGCTTTGGCTCAGGAGTGACTCCAGGTTAGTTTGGCACCTACTGGGTGGGGGCTGCTTTCTGTCGCTGGGGGGTTTGGGGGGCGGCGGGGGGGGCCGCAGGGGATGGGAGAGGCCGCGGGGGCACTGCAGTGCTCCCCGGAGAGCAGAGGGGGAGGGCGGGCTCCCTCCTTTTTGGGAGCCACGCAGAGAGGGGATGTGGCCCAGGTGGGCTCCGAGGCAGGGGGCATGCCAGCTGTACCCCCCCCAAAACCCCCCAGCCTGGCCCCGGGGGCAGAAGCAGCAGGAGGAGGAGCAGCAGCAGCTGCCTGGGCTCCAGTGCCCCCAGTGCCCCCAGGCTGGAACTCGCTGTGCCCTTTGCTGCGGGGCCGGGGCCACAGCCTGGCTCCCTGCTCCCACATTCGAGGTTCTTCCCTTGGGAAAGGAACCCCTGAGCGTGTGGGGTTTGGAGCTCCAGCCCCCACAGCCCCGCGGCTCCACCCGGCTCCGGGCGATCCCGGCGGCGATCCCGGGGAGATGCCGGGGCGACCCCTGTGCTTCCCTGCCCGCCCGTCCTTGCAGGGCACTCCTCCAACAGCCGCATCGTCTGGGAGCACACGCGGGGCCGCTACAGCTGCACGCAGTGCCCCTTCTCCACCGCCTCCCGCGAGGAGATGACCCTGCACATCGAGGACCACCGCAAGAACCCCCCGCCCGGGCGCCTGGAGCCCGACATGGGTACGGGAGGGACCCCGGCCCCGGGATGCTCCGCAGGGATGAGGCACACGCTGCTCCCTCTGTCCTGGCACGGCCCGGCCCGGCTCCAGTGCCTGCTTCCCCAGCCTGCAGCAGTGCCCTGGAGGGCTCTGTGTGCCCTGCCTGTGCCCCCAGACCCTGCACTGTCCCTGGAGGGTTCTGTGTGCCCTCCCTGTGCCAATGAAGGGCTCTTGTGTGCCCTCCATGTGTCCCCAGACCCTGCAGTGCCCCTGGGCTCTGTGTGCCCTCCCTGTGCCAATGAAGGGCTCTTGTGTGCCCTCCATGTGCCCCCAGACCCTGCAGTGTCCCTGGGCTCTGTGTGCCCTTCCAGTGTCCTCTCCATGCCCCTCCAACCCCTGCTGTGCCCTGGGTTGGGATGGGAGGGGTTCATGTGTTTGCCCTCTCTGTGGCCCCAGCCCCTGCAATGTCCTTGAGGGGTCCATGTGCCCCCAGTGCCCCCCCTGTGCCCCTGGGGTCTGTGTGCCCTCCCAATCCTCTCCCTGTGCCCCCCAGCCCCTGTGATGTCCCTGGGGGTCCATGTGCCCCCCTCCCCGGGGTGCTGACAATTCTCTTTCCCTCTCCCTTCCAGATTTCGGGGTGGGCCTCGCCCCGTTCCATGCCAAGCTGCCACCGGAGATGGAGAACTCCCTGTACTCCCAGCTTTGATGCCCTCGGCTCCCACGGGACTCTCCTGCACCTCCCTGTCCCCCCCTGAGCCGGGCAGGGGGCACAGCACAGCCCCTGCCCTGTGCTGGGACAGGCAGCCCTCCCTGGGGACAGGAGCACCCCCAGCCCAGCCCGGGGTGCCAGAGGGGCCGATGTTTCCCCTGGAATTTCTCCCCTTCCATTTTATTTTCGGGAACTCTCCAGCAGCTGGAACCGCTGTATTTCCCTCCCCTCAAGGTTTTGTTGCTTCAGCCCCGGGGGCTCTGCAGGGAGCCCAGTAGGTTCTCAGGAGTTAGTGGACTTCTCTGGAATGAGACCTCAGAATAAAAAAATGGGAATTGTACAGGAGTGGCGGCCGGGAGAGGCTCTGTCAGTCCCCGTGGGGGCCAGGGGGAGCAGGGCTGGCATTGAGGAGCCCCCAAAACCAAAGGAGGGGGACGTGGGGACACAGTGAGTGTGACCCTGTGCTCCTGGGCCGGCCCTGCCAGGGCTGGCTTGTGAAAGGAGAAAGGGAAGTGTTTGGGGAAGGGGGAAAGGGAAGTGTTTGGGGAAGGGGAAGGTCTGAGGAAGGGGAAGGGACGCTCCGTGCTCCCCCTGCCCCACCCCAGAGCCTGCAGGGCTGGAGCCTCTGCCAGCTGCACCCCAGCAGCCAGACCAGGCTGGGACCCCAACCCCTGGCAGAGGGGCCAGGAGGAGGGCATGGAATGGCACAGCAGAGCCATTGGGGGGGGCAGGAGCCCAGGTGCCCAGCCGGGGGGGCTGCACCCCCTGCACCCCCCGTGGGAGCAGCCTGGGGCTCCCCCAGTCCCGCTCTGCCGGTCCCAGCCCAGCGGGGTGAAAAGTTTGCTGCAAACTGGTTGGAGGGGAGGCGTGCTGGGACCTGCTGGTGCCCACGCCAGCCCTGGCTGGGAGCGAGGGATGGGATGGGATGGGAGGGATGGGAGAGCCGGCACCCCCTGCTCTGCTGCTGCCAGCCCTGGGAGGGGCCACAAACAGTGCGATGGGGCTCAGAAAGGCTCAGTGGCCACCTGGCTGGGGTGGGCATCCCTTCCTTCCTCCTGCTGCCATCCCTTCTTCCCTCCTTCTGCCATCCCTGCGCCGGGTGAGCAGCACACCAGGATCCCCCAGCTCTCTCCTGCACCCCCCTGAGCTGGGACCGTGCCCTCCCAGCCCAGCCCAGTCCCTGAGCAGAGGATGGACACCGTGAAGGGTCCCTGAGCTGCTGAGAGCTGACAGTGACATCCGATCACAGAGCCAGCACGGGGTCACAGAGTGCCCCAAGGGGAGGGACCCTGAGCTCCCAAAGGGGGGCAGGGGACACAGCTCAGCCCCCAACCCCAGCTGGCACAGCCCCCAGCCCACCTTGCCCACTGAACGCTCCCCTGCCTCCCCCAGGGCAAGTGCCCCGCCCAGAAGCAGGAGGCAGAACCCCAAAAATGCAGGACGGAGACCTCAAGTTCTCCCTGACCCTGGATCTGGCTCTGGCCCCTTCCCAGGGCAGCACTGGCCCATGGGGGTCCTGCAGACCCCACTCCACAGCAGAGCCCCACTCTGTGCCCACCAGCCCAGGCTGATCCCAACCCAGCCCTCCCGGGAACAGGGGACAGTCCCTGCTCCCAGGAGAAACCCAAACCTGCCCCAAAGCCCCACTCCAAGCATTCCTGGCTGTTCCCGAGGCAGAGGCAGCCAAGACAAGCTCCATTGCAATAGATTTTTAAAAACTGAAGTCTTTATTAAAGTTTTATCCAAATTTTGTAACAAAAGATACAAAAGGGCTGGAGATCCTTATTTCTGGGACTAGTCTGACCAATCAAAACCTGACAGTTACTAGGCTAATATAAAATCCATACAATCTGCTAAAAATGCAGGGAAAAAAAAATTAGAAGTAACTGCTGCTCTGACATTTTTTTTCTTTCTTATTTAAAATTCCTTAAACATTTATAAGTTACTCAGTTTGCATTTTACAGGATTAGTTCATCTCCGAATGGTCACAGCGACTGTACAATGCAAGAGACACCAGCGAGAACGAAGCGACAGGAACGGGGATGTGCTGCTAAACACCCCCCAAACCCCCCCGGGGAGGGGAGGGCTGGAGCCTTGGCCCCGGGGGCCCACGGAGCACCCGGAGCACGCAGCGGGAATGCCACAAAGTGCCAGTGCTTGTCTGCACCCCCGGGCAGCAGCACAGCGCTGTCCCAGCCCAGCCAGCCCTCCCTCCAAGGGATGCGCTGCCCGGACACCTCTGGGATGAGGGGGAAGGTGGGAATGGGGTTGGGGTTCCCCAAATCCTCCCTCCAGCCACCTCAGTGGCACCCCCAGAGCAGGGACACGAGGGAGGAGCTGGAGTTGTGTTGGAGGAGGATGCCCAGGCCAGGCTGGCACCGGGGGCCTGTGCAGAGGTGGCACTGGCTGGCAGAAGGACCCTGAGAATTTACAGGCTAACACGGGCTGCAGGAGCATCACAGTGATCGTGGCTGCACAGGGCTGTACAGTGTGAAATGGAGGCGGATGGAGGAGCAGTATCCCCTCACCTGCATTCCCTATCCCTTCCCAAAGCTGCTGCAGGGCGCCGGGAGCCACGGAGCCCCCTCACCTCTGGCTGCCCAATGGGAACAATGTTCCAGTTTGTAAAACAAATAGGAAAGCAAGTGCAGGGCTACTGCAAGGTGCATCGGCAGAGGTACCAGGTCATGCAAGCAGCCCCTCCCTCCCTCCCTCCCCCAAAACCCCAGGCACCCCCACCCCAGCACTAAAGCATCTTCAAGCATGTCCAGAGATCACATCACCATGATTTCAGATCTGAGACACCCTCAGGGATGGTTCTGAGTCCACGGAGATGAACCAGATTTTGCACCCGAGGTGGCTCAAAAAGCATCTTCAGCCCTGGGCTGAGGGCACGAGGGTGGCAAAAGCCTTCTGTGCTGGCAGGGTGTGAGCTGGAGCTCTGGGTCCAGTGTGGCACAGCTGATTTCGGACACACAGATACCCTAAGGAGGAGATTTTTTCTCTTTTTTTGATTTTTTTTCCCTTTTTTTTGTTTTTTGTTTTGTTTTTTTTTTTTTTGCAAGCTGCTGCACAAACCACCGAACGGAGAAAAGCCTTTGGTCATGAGATATTTGTGAGAAAAAAGTGAGCCTTGTATGGAAGATTCCCCTGAATGCCTACAGTATTCTAAATCTTAAAAAAATATATTGTGGACGCTGCAGCCATACAAAGGGGGAGGAGGAGGAGTGGGAGACAGGGATTTACAGTCTCACACAGACACAACGGGGAGGTTAAGACAAGCACAGTCAGAGTCTGTAAAACTGATTGGCTCGCTGGGATCAGTCATCCTCATCATCCTCTTCATCCTCTGCATCTTCCTCTCCTTCATCCTCTAGACTTCGTTTTCTCTTCTCCCCACACGGATGGTCTGCAAAGAGAGGGAGGATTCACTCTTCCAGCCAGCCCAGGAACAGCAGCTGGGCTGGGACAGAGTGGCACCACTGGGGAGCAGATCCACCCTGCCCTGCTCCTCCTGGAAAGGTCTGGGCTGACTTTAGACAACTTTCTCTGACCTCCAAGCATTTTGTGTAACAGCTGAAAAGGGGATTTTTTTTTTTTTTTTTTTTTTTTTTGTGTTGAGCACCCTCCAAAACACAGCATCTGCAGAATTCAGGCACTCCTGCCCAAGCTCATGGCCCCTGAGCCCTCAAATCCTGGGTCTATTTTGGCCCCTCCTGCCAAGGAGGACATTGAGGGGTTGGAATGTGTCCAGGGAAAGGAATGGAGCTGGGGAAGGGTTTGGAACACCAGGAGCAGCTGAGGGAGGTGGGAAAGGGGCTCAGCCTGGAGAAAAGGAGGCTCAGGGGGGCCCTTCTGGTTTTGCACAACTCCCTGACTCAGTCTTGTTCCAGGTAACAAGTGACAGGCTAAGAGGAAATGGCCTCAAGGTGCTCCAGGGGAGGTTCAGATGGGATACTGGGAAAAATTCCTTCAAGGAGAAGGTGCTCAGGCATTGGCACAGCTGCCCAGGGCAGTGCTGGAATCATCTCTGCTCAAAAAAGTGTGGATGTGGCACCTGGGGACAGGGGTCAGTGGTGAACACGGTGGTGTTGGACTCAGAAGGATTTCCCAACCTTAACAATTCCATGATTCATCCAGGACTGTTTGAATTCACACCAGTCACAATATTCTGTCAGCTTTCATCTGGGTGTTTATGTTTGTTACAACCACAGGAGCCTGGCCCCAAGCTCAGGTCTCAGCTGATGGGAGGGGAATGTGCCCCCAAGAGATTCCCTCACACACTCCTGTGACAGGAGCTCTGCTCCTGCATGGCCCAGCAGTTCCCAGAACTGCTTTTCTTAGCAACTGACCTCTCACATTTCCCAGAATTACCCAGCATGGCTGGAATTTGGAGGTCCTGAGACCCCTCTCCCTCCCTCCCTGTGTGACCCCTGCTGATGACACTGCTCAGCACCAGCTTGGGCAGAAAAGCTGCAGCAACAACAGCCCTGCACTGAGGCTGGGGAACCTCCAAAATATTTGACTGTTGAGGGAACTCTGCAAGACATTGAATTGTTAGGACTCAACTCACCCTCCTCAGCTTCATCTTCTTCATCCTCCTCACCATCTTCCTCCTCATCTTCCTCCTGGAGTAAAAACAAGAGGCTTTGTTGCAAGAACCACAATTCCATGAGCAGTAACTCCAGTCTTCCCTCCCCTCTCCCACCCCACTGAAGCCTCAGGGTGGCAGCAGGAGCTGTTGGTTCTCCAAGAGCTCCTCACACCCCCATGGGATGGGGCTGCATGGATCCATCACTCAGAGCCATGGCAAATGCCAGGCCAAGACTGAACTGGAAAACTCTTTGGAGTTTGTGGCTCTTGAGAGTCCAGAGTGCAGGGAAAAGCCAGAGTGGAAGGCAAACTCCTGAGATCTGCCCCAAAGAGGCTCCTGGGTCACCAGACAAGGGACAAACACATGAGCTGGTGCTGAACCAGTGACAGCCTCACCTCATCATCTACTCCATCCTCCTCCTCTTCACCTTCCAGATCATCATCTTCATCTTCTTCATCATCAATGACTTCTTCATCCAAATCATCTTCCTCCTCATCATCCTCCTCTTCCTCACCTTCTACCAAAAGGGGGAGGGAGGGAAGTGCCCCAGTTCCCAAATCCAGCCACCCCTCACCCCTTGGTGCTGTGTGAGGATGAGGAGGGACAGCACCAAGCCCTGTCACCCCCCAGCAGGTCCCATTCCCTGCCAGCCCTCGGGACAAGGGGGTGGGAACACCCCCACAGCCCCTCCCTGCTCCAGCACCAACCCAGAAATGGAAAAGGGCTCACTGCCCAGCAGGAAAACCAGGAGGAAAAAAACAAAACCTCACCTTCCCCATTCTCATAATCATCTTCCAGTGCATCCCCATCTGCCTCAGGGTCTGAGTCAGGGGCTTCCTGCTCGTCTGCATCGAAGCCATCCAGGTAGGTGAGCTGGGGCAGGAGGGCGAAGACGCTCTCCCGGTAGTTGATGAGCATCGTCACCTCGCAGTTGAACAGGTCCAGACTGTGGAGGTTTGGCAACTTTTTCTGCAAAAATCAATTTGTTAAGATTATTTACAGCACAGACTGAAGATCAGTTAGCCAAGGCAGGGTGGCTGGGGCACTCCCCAGGTCCAGCCCCACACGCTGCTCAAATAGAGAGGAGTCGCTGTTCCTGCTCGTTGTGGGCACAGAAAATTTCTGTCCAGCTCCTCTGTCCTGGCTTCCCTTTCTGGAACAAACACTCTGTGTGTATTTGCAAATCTTTCTTTCTTCACAAGAGGTCCAGCAAGCTCAGGAGCAGCTGAGCTGCACTCATCCTGCTCAAAATACCAGGTAGAGCTCAGGGAGAGCTGCAGCCTGGGTGCCCTCAGCACAGCCCAGCTCAGGCCATCACAGTGGGCACCACGCCAAGGAAAGGAGGAGCAAAACAATCCCAAATTCCTTCAGGAGGGAATGGATGCACAAACCAGCCAATGAGACAAATGCCCTGTGTCAGACCTTTCAGTGTCCCTCACAGCAAGGGCCTTCCTGGGGCAGCTCAGATGGAGCCTCAGAGGCCTTTTCCAGCCTCACTGACCACTCTGGGAATGGGACCCTGCAGTGCTGGCACAGCAGAACCTTCAGGCTGATGTGACTGGTGCCCTCACTGGTGTCCAGTTACCTCATTCCATGACACCCCAGGTGCCACCTACCTCCAACTGCCTCCAACCTTTCCCGGTCCCTTCTCAGATGGGCACTGAGCATCCACAGTTTTACTCATCCAGCCCCATTTCACGCTTCTTTTAGCAACTGGCTGCTGCTTTTCCAGACTGAGGAGCCATTAACTACTGGCCCAGCCTCAAACTGGGATCAAATCTGTTCCCATCAGAACCACGAAGTGCTGTTGGAACAGTTACCAAGACGTTGGATTCCTGCTGCACAGCCCCATTCCCCAAAGGAAACGTCATCCCTGGGATTCCAGCACAGCCTCCACTCACCAAGGGCTCCAGGGTATTGATGTCTTTGATCTTGTTGCCACTTAGGTTCAAGTGTGTCAGGTTGGGAGTTTTCTCTGCTAGAACTTCAAGGCCACCAGAAATCCTGTTATCACTCAGCTCCAGCTGAAGGGAGGGAATATCACATGGTCACAAGTGTTTCAGCTCGTGATACAGGGAAGGAAATTGCACTGAGAACTGGGCTACAGTGAGCACCCAAATTTCACTTCACAGAGCAGCAGGTCAAATTTGCCCTTAAAACCCCTCTCCCACAGGGCCACAGCACTGCCAGCCACCCCCATGCTGCTAAGTGCTCCAAAATCCAAAATATTTATGGTATCATGAAACTTCTGACAGCAGCACAGGAGCAAAAGAGCAGGAGAGGAAGGGCAGTAAACACCTGAGGAGCTCAGAAGGGTTTTGCAGCACATTAAAACCCACCCCTCTCACTTGCTCAGATAGTGAGCAAAGAGCAAAATTCAAAGGCCTTTTTCTGGCAAATACAGGAAAAGCAACTGCCAGCAGGGGCAGCACAAGGCCAAGGGGAGCAGGGCCCTGACTCACCTTCCGGAGCTTGTTGAGTTTGGGGAGGTTGGACACGGACAGCAGGTTGATGTTGATCATGCTGAGGAACTCCAGGTTCTCAAAGTCTGAGGAGAGACCGACCACCTTGCCATCCTCTGAGCGGCAGTTATCCAGGACCAGCTCCTTCACCTGCACAGGGACACAGGGACAGCCACAGTGTCACCACAGGGACACAAGGTCACAGGGACACCCACACTGCCACAGGGACACCTGCACTGTCACCACCACTGGCACAGGGACACCCACACTGCCACTGTACCCCCGGCCTCTGAAGGTGACATCCCCAACACATCCAGAGCACAGCTCTGCCTCCAGCTCCTCCTCACCCAAATTTAAAGCCAAATAACTTTTGGTGACAGTCCCTCACCGTGGCTGGGGTTTCACCCTCTAAGCACAAGCCACTCCTGGTGTCCCCACCAAGGTCCCCTCCTGCAGGAAGCAGCATGCAGGGGTTTGGAACCATGAGGTCACATCCCAACATGTCAATAAAGCTTTGAGAATCCTGCTTCAGGCTCTGCTAACCAGGGGCCAAACAAGGTCAGCTGGGATTGTCCCCTCCCACTTGGTGCCAGGAAACCTGTCCCCAGAGCATTGACCTGCCTGTGTCCAGAGAGGTGACACAGGGCTCAGCACATGAGCTCAACACCTCAGGCTGGTGACACAAGACCACTGATGGCATCAAACACTGTGCCCAGCATGGATTCCACATCCAGGAACCTTCAGGACTAGGCAGGAATTCAGAATATGAAGGAATCAACCCTCGAGTGCCACCAGGACCAACAAGCACCAGCACAGAACTGCGGCCCCCAAACACCTGGGGGGAAACACCCCTGCCCCCCCAGCCCCCAGACACAGCCCCAGCTCCCACAAACTCCCAAAACCTGCTTTCACCCCACACATTCTTGACAGTAAGATGCAAAAATGAGCCTTGGCCAGAAGGCTCGTGGCGCTCTCCAAATTCCTCCTTCGCAGCGCTCCCATTTTACCTCTCCTGCTCACATCAGCCAACTATTAGGGAGTCATTTTAAAACCACTCTGCCTCCCCAGAGGGAGAGTCTGGGGGCTGCTGTGCCATCTCTGCCACCTTCACAGCACGAGCTCAGAATGAATTATCACTTCAAACTCCTCAAGTGAAATCGCTGCTTGGGGGTTTGAGTTGAGGCTCTGCCAGAAGTTTTGGAGCCGAGTGTGTTTTGCTCCCAACACACAGAAGAGGCTCCAACCAAGCTGAGACTGTCACCGTGTGGGTGTAAAGGTGGCAAAGGCCAGACCTGGGTGGCTGCTGCTGTGTTGTGTGGGCACAGAGCTGAGCCTGAAATCCACCAGGAATGGTTTGGGTCAGAAGGGACCTCAAAGCACATCCCGTGCCACCCCTGCCATGAGCAGATACCTTCCACTATTCTAACGCACTCCAAGCCCTGTCCAGCCTCGCCTTGGACACTCCCAGGGATCTCCAGAGGCAGCCACAGCTGTTCCGGGTGACCTGTGCCTAACCCAGCCCAGCCCAGCCCAGCTTTTCCCCATGCCGGGCCCTTTCTGACACGCTGCAGTTCCAGCAGGTCCCGGGACACGCAGGGACGCCCAGCCCTGACCCCGCTGGCTCTGCAATTCCTGGCGCCGCTCCACGGGCACCGGGCGCTCGCAGCTCCTTCTGCCCGGGGCCGGAGGAAAAGAGCCGGGCATGAGGCGGCCCCGCAGCGCTGGGCCCGGCCCCGCGGCCGCCAGCGGAGGGGAACGGGCGGCCCCAGCGGCACCTAAAGGTTCATGCCCGCAGCCCCGAGCCCTTCCCGGGCGGAGGAGCCCGCGGGAGCCGCTCCGGCCCGGCCGGGCCCGCTAACATGGCCGAGCCGCCATGGCCGCGCGGGGCCGCCCCGGCCCGGGCCCGCTGCCTCCGGCGGGGCCCGGCCCGGCCCGGCCCGACCCTGCCCTGCCCGCCCCGCTGCCCCGCGCCCCTCCGCGGGCCGGGCCGGGCCGGGCCGGGCCCCGCCGCCGCCCGCAGCGCGGCCCCGGGGCGGGCGGGCCCCGCCGCGCACGTGCGCGCCGCCATGCCGGGGCCGCGGGCCGGGCGGGAGCGCTCCCGCCGCCGCCAGCGCCGCGCCCGCCGCATCCGCGCCCCGCCGGGCCCGCCCGGACCCCGCCGTGCGGGACACCCCGCGCCGCTCTCCCGCCGCCGCCAAACCCCCGCCCGCAGCACGTGCGGCCCGCCGCCCCGCTCCCCGCCGCACCTCGCTCGGCTTCTTGTTGCGCAGCTCCAGCGTCAAGCGCCTCTCCATCTCCATGCTCGCTCCGCTCCGCCGGGCCCGAGCCGCGCTGCGCTCCCGGTGCCGCTCCCCGGTGCCGCCGCCGCTCCCCGGCCCCGCCGCGCTCGCGCTCGCCCCCCCCGCCCGCGCGCGCCGCCGCCGCCCGGCGCAGGAAGAGGCGCCAACGGCAACAAAGGCGCGCGCCGCGCCCCCGCCCGCGCGCGGCAGCGCCCCCTGCCGGCACCGCCCGGCACCGCGGGGTCGAATCCCGACACCGCCGGTTCGAGTCCCGGCACCGCCGGTTCGAGCCCCGGCACCGCGGGGTCGAGCCCCGGAGCTCTGTGCCCACCGGAGGGGCCAGGTTGCAGAGGCATGTTTCTGTCCCCAGGAACCGTGTTCCCATCTGCAGTGCCACATTCTGATCGTCAGATGTGTTCCAGTCTCCAGCACAGTGTTCCCCTCCTCAAGCACCACAGTTGCTCCTCCACAATAACTATCCCATGCCCAGGTACCATGGTTCCTTCTGTAGCAGCTTGTTCTCTCTCCAGAGCCACATTCCCATCCCCAGGTGCGGTGTTCCAGTATCCAGCACCATGTTCCCACCCTCAAGAATTCTCCAGAGCCACTTTTCCATGCCCAGGTATCACAGTTCCATCTCCAGAGTCATTGTCCCATCTCCACATTCCCATCCTCAAGCACTGTGTTCCCACCGCCAGGCATCGTGTTCCAGTCTCCTACACTGTGTTCCAATCTCCAGTGTCACATTTCCAACCCCAGGCACTGTGTTCCAGTTTCCAGTACTGTGTTCCAAGCAGCATGGTTCCTCCTCCAGAGCCACATTCTCATCCCCAGGTACCATGGTTCCTTCTCCAGCACCGTGTTTCCATCTTCAGAGCCATGTTGCCATCCTCACAGGCCATGTTCCCATCCCCAGGCAGTGTTTCCATCTCCAGTGCCACATTCCTGTCCTCATGCACTGTGTTCCCATCCCCAAGCACTGCGTTCCAGTCTCCAGCACAGTGTTCCCCTCCTCAAGCACCACAGTTCCTCCTCCACAATAACATTCCCATGCTCAGGTACCATGGTTCCTTCTGCAGCAGCTTGTTCCCATCTCCAGAGCCACATTCCCATTCCCAGATACCACAGTTCCATCTCCAGAGCCACGTTCCCAACTCCAGGCATCGTGTTCCAGGCCCCAAGCACTGTTCCCATCCCCAGGCACCACAATCCCTTCTCCACTCCATCTCCCATCCCCAGGTGTCTCTGGCACCTTCCTGACCCCTGAGGTGCAGCCAGGTGGGGCCAGGCTCTTCTCCTAAGTCCAAGGCACAGGAGAAGAGGAAACAGCCTCAAGCTGCTCCAGGGGAGGTTTAGATTGGAGATCAGGAGAAATTCCTTCACAGAAAGGGAGGTCAGGCACTGGCACAGCTGCCCAGGGCAGTCACCATCCCTGGGAGTGCTCAAACAATGTGTGGATGTGGCATTTGGGGACGTGGATTAGTGGTGGCCTTGGCAGTGCTGGTGTCATGGTTGGACACGATCCCAGAGGGCTTTTCTGACCCAACAATTCTCTGATGCCATGTTCCCGTCCCTGGTGTCACATTCCCGTCCCCAGTACCACATTCCCACCCCAAGGCCACGTTTCTGTCCCCAGTGTTATGTTCTTGCCCCTAGTGCCACATTCCAGTCCCCAGAGATACTTTTCTGTCCCCAGTGCCACTTTCCCATCCCCAGTGTCATCTTCTCGTCCCCAGTGCCACATTCCAGTCCCCAGTTCCACTTTTCTGTCCCCAGTGCCACATTCCCATCTTCAGTGTCATGTTCTTGTCCCCAGTTCCACTTTTCTGTCTCCAGTGCCACATTCCCATGCCAAGTGCCAGTTCCCATCCCCAGTGCCACTTTCCTGTGCCCAGTGCCATGTTGTTGTCCCCACTGCCATGTTCTTGTCCCCAGGGCCATGTTCCTGTCCTCAGTGCCACTTTTCTGTCCCCAGCACCACATTCCTGTCCCCAGTGCCACTCTTCTGTCCCTAGTGTCACATTCCCATTCTCAGTGCCATGTTCCTGTCCCCAGTGCCACAGTGCTGTCCCCCTGCCTGGCCCCTGTCCCAGGCTGTGCCTGCCTGCAGGCCAGGCTGATAAAGGCAGGGTGTTGGTCGGGCTCTGGGCTGAAGGAAGGACGAGATAACAGCGGGAACTCCCCGGCACTGCAGGGCTGGGTGATGTTTTTCCCTTCCCTCGTGTGACACACAGAGCCCTGGGCTGGTCCTGGCAGCCACCAGTTCCAGAGGCTGGAATGCTGCTGGCGTCACCGGGGCCAGGACAGGGCCAGCAGGGCGGTCACTGCCCCTGGCCCAGGAGGTGGCCTCGGGCCCTGCTGTCCTTCCAGGGGGTGACAGAGCTGCTGGGACCCCCTGCAGGGCTGGGAAAGGTCCCCCCTCATGACACAGGGCCACCAGTGCCAGGGACCCCACACAGGAGGAGGATTCCTGCAGGATTTGGGCACTGCTGCCTGCCACTGCATTCAAAATTGCTGAAAAAGGAGCCAGAGAAATCTCTCTGATCCACGACCAAGGCTCCAAGTAAACAGGAACACGAGGGCTCACAGGCCAGGCCCCATCGTCCCTCATTGTCCCCTCTGGCAGAGGGCCACCAGCCTGCCTTGTATGGCAGGAAATGGCTTTGTGGGCCACTGTGGGTCATTGCTGCCACTTGGCTCAAACGCCAGCCTGCTCTCACTGGGAGGAGCAGAACGTTCAGCAGAGGGGCTCAACCCCAAAGGGACCAAACCCGCTGTTTTTCAGAGCAGATAAGGGGTATCTCTGCGTAGTAAAATTGGCTTTAATGCATTTTTGGCACCTCTGTGACTTCTCCCATTGAACAGAGCTCGGTTTCTCCAGCCAGAGAGCTCCCAGCCAGTGGGAGCAGCAGCTCCCCCTCTTTGGGGAGGCCCTAAGGAAACACCCAAAACACCCCAAATCACCCAGCTCTGTGTGGAGTCAGGCAGAGGGGACAGAGGATGAGTTTTGGGGGCACTAAAGGAGTGGGAGAGCAGCCCAAGGCTGGTGTAAGGACAACCTCTGAGTGCCCTGCCCAGCTCAGTCACATCCCGTGGGGATGCAGGGGGAGTTTGGAATCATAGAAATTTTTAGGTTGGAAAAGAGCTTTAAGATCATCGAGTCTAACCACAAGGTCAAGGCCAGGCTGGACACTGGGGCTTGGAGCAGCCTGGGACAGCAGGAGGTGTCCCTGCCGTGGCAGGGGGTGGCACTGGATGGGCTTTAAAGTCCTTTCCATCCCAAACCATTCCTTGATATGATGATTCTACAACCATCGAGCCACAATCGGGTGGTTCGGTGCTCCTCTGGCCCTTTTCAGCTCCACCAAGCCCCACTTTTGGGGGTCCCAGCAGCCCCGGGCAGCGCAGGCGGGGGATGCTCGGAGCCATCCCCGCTCGCTCATCTGCATTTGTTTGAAGGTTCTTTCACGTCCCCTTTGAGGCTCGTTTCCTGTTCTTTGTAGCAAACAATGGCCTGTCCCCCCCGCCCGGGCCGGGGTGGCTTTATCTCCCCTCCCCTGGGCCGCGCTCCCTCGGGAGCTGAGCTTGATGTTTGCCTTCCAATAAAAGCCCCGCTCTGCTCGCCCCGAATGGATTTTAAAGCTGCGGCTTGCCGGGGATGTCTGCGAGATGCATTTGCAGGGATGGCGGCTCTGTGCGCTCGGGCAGATTAACGCCAAGCCGGGAATTTACTGCGGGTGGCAGCGCTGGCAGGCTGGAGTGGAACTGCTGACACGGGTTGAAATTCAGGTCTGGAGCTTTTCAGGCAAGCTGGAGCACAGATGCCGGGAAAAAAACGTATTATCTGTGTTATACAACACAGTATCACCGGCCTGTGTTTTGCAGTGTTTAACTGCTTCGTTCCCGGCCCGGTGTATCCTCAGAGTCCCTGGGGAGCTCTGGCTGTGCCACAGGAGCTGCTCAGCACGGCTCAAAACAGCCACAGGGATCCCCAGATGTCCTGGTGGCTGGAGATCCCCAGCAGCCAGGAGAGCTGGGGGTGCTCACCTGGAGAGGAGAAGGCTCCAGGGAGAGCTCAGAGCTCCTTGCAGGGCCTAAAGGGGCTCCAGGAGAGCTGGAGAGGGACTGGGGACAAGGGATGGAGGGCCAGGACACAGGGAATGGCTGCCACTGCCAGAGGGCAGGGCTGGATGGGATATTGGGCAGGAATTGTTCCCTGGGAGGGTGGGGAGCCCTGGCACAGGGTGCCCAGAGCAGCTGTGGCTGCCCCTGGATCCCTGGCAGTGTCCCAGGCCAGGCTGGACATTGGGGCTGGAGCAGCCTGGGGCAGTGGGAGGTGTCCCTGCCCACATCATTATGTGGAATGTGGAATGGGATGGTCTCCAAGGACCCTTCCAACCCAACCATTCTGGGATTCCATGATAAGGCAGCAGGCTCCAGAGACCCTCAGGGCAGTTGGGAATGGGCAATGGATGTGCAGTGATCTGTAGAGATGGAGGATGGCACTGACTTCACGGAAGATTTACAAGCCAATAGGGAATCTGTTGAGATACCAAAAAAACCCAAAACAGTTCCCCCGTGCACCCCAACCACTCCCAAGGAGGAGGCAAATGAGGTTCATGCAGGCCCTGGTAGCCCCTAGAAGAAATTGGTAAAATCCTGGACTGGTTTGGAGTGGAAGGGACATTAAAGATCATTTAGTTAGAATCACTGTGAATTTTATTTGTTCGTTTCTCTGGTGGAAATCAGGGATCTAAAACTCTCAGGATACCCTGGGTCCCTAATTTTCCCCTGCATCCCAGGTTCTCCCATATCCTCCTTCTGCCCCCAGATCCTGATCTGCCCTCTCCCCCTGCCCTGGGTGCTCCCTCTCCCCCATATCCCAGCTCCTCCATCTCCTGCTGCACCCCGATCTCCTCTGCTCCCCCTGAACCCTGGGTCCTCCTCTCCCACATACCCCAATCCCCCCATTCCCCATACCCCAATCCCCCATTTCCCGTACCCAAATTGCCATTCCCCCGTACCCCAATGCCCCCATACCCCAATCCTGTTTCCCCGTACCCCAATCCCTCTTTCCCCGTACCCCAATCCCCCATTCCCCGTACCCCAATCCCCTTTCCCCGTACCCCAATCCCCCATTCCCCGTACCCCAATCCCCTTTCCCCGTACCCCAATCCCTTTCCCCGTACCCCAATCCCTCATTCCCCGTACCCCAATCCCTTTCATACCCCAATCCCTCCCGTACCCCAATCCCCTTTCCCCGTACCCCAATCCCCCATTCCCCGTACCCCAATCCCCCATTCCCCGTACCCCAATCCCCTTTCCCCGTACCCCCAATCCCCCCTACCCCAATCCCTCATTCCCCGTACCCCAATCCCTCTTTCCCCGCACCCCAATCCCCTTTCCCCGTACCCCAATGCCCCGTACCCCAATCCCTCTTTCCCCGTACCCCAATCCCCTTTCCCCGCACCCCAATCCCTCTTTCCCCGTACCCCAATCCCCATTCCCCGTACCCCAATCCCTCTTTCCCCGTACCCCAATCCCCCCGTACCCCAATCCCTCATTCCCCGTACCCCAATCCTCTTTCCCCGTACCCCAATCCTCTTTCCCCGTACCCCAATCCCGTCCCCGCTCCCCGGCTGCACCGCAGCCCCGTTTCCCGCAGGGGGCAGCACCGGCCCGGCCATGGGGGGGTCTCGGGCCGTGGGGGGCCCGGAGGCTCCGGGGGACCCCGGGATGGGGCGGGGGAGCAGCGAGACCCCGGTGCAGGGGGGTGTGAGCAGGGCTGGGCCCCGAGCTGACCCCGGGCACGGGGTCCTGCTTTGGGATAACGCGGCTGCTCCCGACCCGGCACTGCCACCGTGGGATGTGCGACATCCAGGGAAGGAGGTCGGGGGGTTTTTGTGACTGGCGGCGAGGCGGAGGCGCCCCAAGGGTTTGGGTGGCACCAGGGTCCCTCCAAGCACTTGGCAGAAGGGTCCGAAACGGGAGCTGTTGGTCCAACCACTAACCCAGCAACACCACGGTCACCACCGAGCCTTGTCCCCAAGTGCCACATCCACGCTGCTCTGAGCATCTCCGGGCTGGGGACCCCAGCACTGCCCTGGCAGCTGTGCCGGTGCCTGACCGCTCTTCCCGGGCAGGGATTTCTCCCGATATCCGATCCAAACCTCACCTGAGGCTGTTCCCTCTCCTCCTGTTCCTGTTCCCTGCAGCACAGCCCAGTCCCTCCCGGCTGTCCCCTCCTGTCAGGGAGTTGTGCAGAGCCAGAAATTCCCCCTGAGCCTCCTTTTCTCCAGGCTGAGCTCCTTCCCAGCTCCCTCAGCCCCTCCTGGTGCTCCAGACCCTTTCCCAGCTCAGTTCCCTTCTCTGAACACGCTCCAGCCTCTTCTCCTTGGGGTGAGGGTCCCAAAGTGTCCCCAGGACCTGAGAGGTGCCAGCAGTGCCAGCACAGGGGACAGTCACTGCCCTGGGCCTGCTGGCCACCCCTGATCCAAGCCAGGTGCCATCAGCCCTCCTGCACCCCTGGGCACACGCCAGCCCCTCTTCAGCCACTGCCTCTCTGCCCTGCAGCAATTAGCTCTGCCCTGCAGTAATTAGCTCTGCCCTGCAGTAATTAGCTGTGGATTCTGGCATCCCTCTGCCGTGTAACCCTGGAACAACAGGCAGCCCCTATCTCAGAGCCGATCTGGAGGCTCCGTGCAGATCCCTGCCTGATCTCCCCATGGGGAAGCTGAGTGCAGGGCAGGTATTGATCCATCCCCACCCTGCACAGAGCCAGGGCCCAGCTGCTCCCAGACAATCCAGCATCACATCCACTGCTTGGAAAGAGAGGGTGGGAATGGCTCTGCCTGCAGCCTGGGGTGGGATTTGGGGAGGCAGGGCTGCCTTAGGGCACTGTTCCCTCCTCACCTGCACATGGAGTTGTCACCTCCAGTTGCCCCCAGCACCTCCCAGGCTGTTTGCAAGACTTGGTAAAAATGAATTCCTGATTTTACAATGTCCCCCAGCTCAGCCAGACCAAGCAGTAACACAAGGAACAGCCACAATGACAATTCCTGCTTGGCACTGCCAAGGCGCTCTGGATCCTGTGCAAAGGAACCAACAGCCACAGGCCACAGAGAAAACACCAGTCCCAAGGAGCTCACACAGGTGGGAAATGGACTCCAGGTGCCTCAGGCCCCAGGGAGCACCCCTGCTTAGGGTTAAAGAATGCTGCATCTGCTGGGGTGGCATTTCCAGGGACCCCAGGAGCACCAGAGAGCACCTCACCCCAGGATTACAACACATTCAAGCAAACAGGCAGGAGGTCTCTGTGTGCAGGATCCTCAAATGTCACCACTTTGTGTTTACAGCTCACAAATGAGGGTTTGAAGCAGCCCTCACATCCTCATTGCAATATCACCATGTCCTGTTCCTGCACCACTTCCCTGCCACCTGGATTGTGCTTCAACTGCACCAGGTCTCATCCAGCTCATGACATTTTTGCTCAGTGTGGCCATGGACAGCTGAACCCTGAGGTCCTTCCCTTCTCTGGGCTTGCACTTGTCTGGAGAATTTCTGTGAACAGGTAGGAAAAAATCAGGGTTTCTCTGTTTTCTCCCACAGCACTGCTCAGTCAGTCACTTTATAGCTTGTGCTAATATCCTGTATTTTTTGCAGGAGAAACATTGGAGTGAGAGCATCCCTGGGCAAGCTGGAGCTCCTCCTCGTCACCTCCGTGGTCCCAAAGCATGAGGGGGCTGCTGTGCTCTGCTCCCTGCCAGCACTGAGATTTCAGGACATGAAAATAAGATTTGGGAAACATCAGTCTTTGGGAAAGAGTGCCACAGGGAGAGGCACACTGTGGGTGGGATGGCTCCCTCTCCCAGTTCCCATTCCAGTTTCCCAGTCTCAACAACAGGGGAGATAGGCAAGGGCTCAGCCTGGAGGCCAGAGCAGCCTCCTCCTCTGTCACCAGCCTTGTGCAAGCCTCTCGCCCTCCCTCCCTCCCTCCGAGGGTGTGGGAGAATTCCTGGCAGGCAGGAGCTGCTCAGGGTCCAGCTGGGCTTGGGAAACAGCTCCAGGAGCACGGGAGAGCCCCCAGGCTCCCTCCTGCACCCTCTCCAGTCGCCCACATCCCAACCCCTCCAACTCTTGCCTGCCTCCAGAGCTGGGATGGGGTGGCCAGATCCTCCTCAGGGTTGATTTGACAGCCTGGAGCTGTTTTGATGCCAAACTCCATCCTATGCAAGCAGGAAGTCAAGGGAGTTCCAGCAGCCAGGGGTTATTTTGGGCCCTTCAGCTTCACCTTGGAGTTGCCTGAAGACTCAAACTCTTGGGATTAGTTGGTTTTATTAGTTGGAGATGGGTTTTAGTTCCTGCAGGGAGAGGCAGGAATTAAAAGAGTAACAAGGTGGTGAAGAATCGGGAAGTTATTAAATGAAGAAAGGAAACATCTCTGCAGGCGAGGGCTGGTGAGGGCCAGGGTGGATGTTCAATACAAGGAGTGTTCCCAAACATCTCCACAGAGTTTGGCCCATCAGACACCTGGCTGCCCATCAAATTGTACCAGGGGAGGTTCCAATTGGGTATTAGGAAAAATTATTTTGTGGAAAGAGTGTTCAGGCACTGGAACAGGTTGTCCTGGGGAGTGGTGGAGTCACCATGCCTGAATGTGTCCAAAAAACCTGTGGAGGTGGCACCTGGGGACAAGGTTTAGCAGTGGCCTTGCCAGTGCTGGGTTGATGGTTGGACTTGATGGCCTTAGAGGGTTTTTCCAAGCCCAGGGATTCTGTGAATCCATGTTTGGTGATTCCCATTGTCCCTGGGGCAGGCCTGAGAGATTGGGCACAAGTTTGCAACAGATCAGCACTGGCACAACCATGGAAATGGCATCAGGACCTTCCTATGGAATGTGCACAGGGGGGGAATGTGCAGGGACACTCCTGCACCTCCCTGCCCTTCTCAAGCTTTGCCAGTTCAGGTGACAAACTCCTCCAGGAGGTTTTTCCAGTGGCTCTTCAAAGTCTCACCATGTCCCATGCCCTCAAGGCACTCACACCAAACTTCTGTTTCTAAAAGGGAGGCTGTCCCAAATACCCACCTTCCTTTATTTATGTAGGAAGACAGAGCTTGAAAGCACCTGGGATGTGATGTGCTTCTTTGAACAGAGATGGGAAACTCCACAAGGCACAGGGATGTGCAGGGTGGGATGGGGGATGCACTGGAGGGGCCTGGAGGATGGGAACAGGGGACAACAACTTGGGATTTCCCATTCCAGAGGGAAGGGCTCCCAATGCAGCCAGCAGGGAGGCAAGGGGACACTGGTTTTACACTGCCAGAGGGCAGGGTTAGATGGGATATTGGAAAAAAATCCTTCCCTGTGAGGGTGGTGAGGCCTTGGCACAGTTTGCCCAGGGTCTAAGGGTTGTGGCTGCACCTGGATCCCTGGAAGTGTCCAAGGTCAGGTTGGATGGGGCTTGGAGCAGCCTGGGATAGTAGATGTCCCTCCCTGTCCATGGCAGGAGGATGGAACTGGATGGGATTTTTAGGGTCTGTTGCAATCCAAATCCAATGGTTTTGCAATCCAAACCATTCTGGGATTCTAAAAGAAGGTGTTCTTCCAGCCAGCACCTAATCAAACAGAACCTTGCTGCTGTAGAATACGACCACAAAAATAATCTTTAAAAGGCTCAGATAAACATGGGCAGGTCCTGATTGGTTAAACATGATGGCCCAGGACCTCCAGCTAAGGAAGTATTAAATTACTGACCAAATCCTGATGAAATCCTGATGGGGCAGGAGGCAAACCTGTGTCTGCCTTCTTAGGAACTTCCTAAAGCTCTAATTCCCCTTCCTGAGCAGAGGCAGCAGCTCCTTCTCTTGGCCCAGTGGGGAGCAGAGAGCACAGAGGGGCTGGGCGTCTCCTCCTTGGGAACTCACGAGCCTGCATGAGGAATCTCTGGTTCCCAGGGCTGCTTGCAGACTCTGCTATCAAATCTCTCCCAGGGCTTGCACAAAGCACCGGGGTCTCCTGCCAAAGCTTTGCGCCACTCCGGGATTGGGGTGTGGGATAACACAGCTCCCTGCTCTGAGCTGCTGCCAGGTGGGGAGCTGCAGCCTCAGCCCGAGCAGAGAGGAATTTTCTCTGCATCCCCTTCCATTTCCACCTCTCTTCAGAGTTAACATTCCAGCTAATGTCCCATCCTGGAAGGGTTCAAGGCCAGGAGCCACCTGGGTAGTGGAAGGTGTCTCTGCCCATGGGAATGAGATGGGCTTTAAGGTCCCTCCAACTCAAACTCTTGCAGGATTTTATGAAATCAGGGTGACAAGTTGCTGGCTGCAGGGGTTTGGTTTGGTGAGAGGAGCCTCCCTGCTCTGTGCTGCTGAATCTGAAACCTTCCAGGACTCCAGGCAGCCCTGTGGCTGAGAAAGCCTGGCTGTGCTGTGCATGGCCAAGCACAAGGTGATTCCTCTCCCTCCTGATTTAGATATTTTCATCTAGAAGAAAAGGAGAGTGGGGCAGGTCTCTGCTCAGCCCCTGCAGGTCCAGCAGCTCCCAGTGAGTTACACAAGGCAAAGCCTCTCTGCACACCTTGCAGTGCTGCAGCACATGTGACAGATGACAGAACGTCCTTTAATTACTCTGTTCTTGTCACCATCAGCAATTATGACATTTGCTTTAAACCAGTCAGGTTTCAAAACAAGCCTGGGGAGGTCAGATTGACAAAGCCTCCTGGGCTGCCTGGTATGGCATCCTGCCTGGAGCACAGAGCATGGGAGATTGCTCAGTGCTGAGGGATTGCTGGGGAATCTCCCCTGGACCCTGAGACCAGCCCTGTGGGGCCTGACAAGGCTTGTGCTGTGCCCCTGTGGAGGATGACTTGCACAAGGTGTTGCACAGAGCAGGTGTTCCAGGCACTGGAGGCTCCAAAGCCACACCTGGCGTGGGGTGCTCCTGGCAGGTGCTTTGCTGCTTCTCCTGCTGTTGCTGCTGGTTTTGGTTGCCTGGAGCCCCTGTCCTGCCTGGTGAGGAAACTGAGACATTTCCAGCTCTGCAGAAGAGAAAGGAATGGGGACATTGCTCCTGTGGGGCTCCAAGGCAGCAATGAAGGCAAATGCTCCCATTTGGCTGAGCAAGGCACATCCAGCATTAGCACATCTCCTGCTGCTCTTGTTATTTCTTCCTGACCACAATTTGTTAAACAGCTCCCCAGCCAGGCAGAGGACAGATTCCTGCCCTGTGGAGCAAGAAGGAGAGGATTATCTGACTGTTCAGCATTAGCAGGTCACCTGCCTGTGTTTTTATTTCTGGAAGCAGGAAATTGCAGCCCTGAAGTGCCAAAAGCTGAGGATGGCAGTGGGATGGAGCCTGTCCAGGCAGCTCCAGAGCCTTCCTGGGCACAGACAGAGTGCTGCAGCAGGGCAGCAATGAGCCCAAATGCCTCTTTCCCCTCCTGCCTCGCCCTCTGCCTCGCTGTGAGAATGGAGCAGTCATTTGTCTCCATCCACCCCAGGGCTCTGACTCACTGTGCTGAGCCAACAGCAGTGGCAATGTGGGATGCCAGCACTCCCACCTCATCCTCCTTGCCCTGCTGCTGCTGCCCCCCTGCCCACAGCAGCCAAAGCAATAAATAAACACACGTGGTCCTGGACCACAGCGGCTGCAATTGGTATCACTTACAAAAAATGCCTTGTCAGCAGCAGCTTGGGTGGAAATCTCCATCCAAAGTGCCACAGGACAAAGCAGGTAGGACCAGCCTGGAGTTAAGCAAGTTTGGATTCTCCCAAACTCACCTGCCAGAGTCTCCTCTTCCCAGTTTTTGGTGGCAGCAGCAGCAGAACTGTCTGCCCAGCATGGCTTGTGGGCACACAGCTATAAAACCCGGGCAGCTGGGACCTGAGGCTGCTGGTTCAGCCCCTGTGAAGCCCCTGCTCCATTCCACAACTTGGATGAGGCGTGGGACACCCTGGGATAGTGAAGGTGTCCCTGCCATGGCAGGAGGTGGCACTGGGTGGGCATTAAGGTCCCTCCCAGCCAAAAGCATCCAGGATTCTGTGGTTGCAGTGCCTGCTCTCAGCTGTCCCAGGGAGAACCTTGGCACCCCGTGCCTGCCCCAGGGATGGCAGAGGGGAAAAGGGGCTGGGATGAGGCTGCCCAGGTTAAACCCTGTCCTGTGTCACAAAGCCTGGGACATTGCCTGGCATGGGGGGCCTTGCAGGAGGGCATCAGTGCCAGGGAGCAGGAAGGGAGCAGCTGAGGGGACAGGACAGTCCCTGAGGAACGCCACGTGGCACCTCCACTGAGCTGAGCAGAGCTGTCTCCTGTGAGGAGCCAGGTGGGGAGGAGGCAGCAGGGCTCAGCAAGGAGGTGAAGACTCCAGGGAAGCTTTGAGAGAAAGAAGTTTCAAATACAGGAAGGATCAGAATCACAGAGTCCTTAAGGCTGGAAAAACCTTTAAGATGATCAAGTCCAACCATCAGCCCAGCACCGCCACTGACTTCATCACTGACCCATGTCCCCAAGTGCCACATCCACACTGCTTCTCCAGGGATGGTGACTCCACCACTGCCCTGGGCAGCCCATTGCAATGCTTGACAATCTTTCTGTGAAAAAAAAAGCCTCTCATTTCCAACCTAAACCTCCCCTGGAGCAATTTGAGGCTGTTTCCTCTTGTCCTGTTGATCATTGCCAGGGAGCACAGCCTGACCCCCCCGGCTGTCCCCTCCTGTCAGGGATTGTGCTGAGCCAGAAATTCCCCCTGAGCCTCCTTTTCTCCAGGCTGGGCCCCTTTCCAGCACCCTCAGCCCCTCCTGGTGCTCCAGCCCCTTCCCCAGCTCTGTTCCTTTCCCTGGACACTCTCCAACCCCTTCAGGTTTTTCTTGTTATGAGGACCCCAAATCTGCCCCCAGGATTTGAGGTGGGGTCTCAGCAGTGCCAGCACTCGGGGGTCTCTGTGTTACTTCTCACAGAAGCTTCACCCTGTGCTCCCTGGGCACTCTCCTGCCCCCAGCCCACCCCTGTGTCAGCATCCCCAGCATCCCCAGCACCCCCAGCATCCCCAGCACCCCCAGCACCCCCAGCATCCCCAGCATCCCCAGCAACCCCAGCATCCCCAGCATCCCCAGCATCCCCAGCATCCCCAGCAACCCCAGCAACCCCAGCATCCCCAGCATCCCCAGCACCCCCAGCATCCCCAGCACCCCCAGCATCCCCAGCACCCCCAGCAGCCCCAGCATCCCCAGCACCCCCAGCATCCCCAGCACCCCCAGCATCCCCAGCACCCCCAGCAGCCCCAGCATCCCCAGCACCCCCAGCATCCCCAGCATCCCCAGCAGCCCCAGCACCCCCAGCATCCCCAGCACCCCCAGCAGCCCCAGCATCCCCAGCACCCCCAGCATCCCCAGCACCCCCAGCAGCCCCAGCATCCCCAGCATTCCAGCCCCTGCTGACCACAGGCAGGAGGATGCAAACATTAGCAAGAGTTTGGAGTGAGGACTCAGCAGGAAACCAAGCTCCCTTTATGACCTAGTTATTGATGAATCAGGGAAGGTGCAGACCCGTGACACCCTGCCCAGTTATTTACCCACTGCATGGCACAGGATGTATCAGGGATGCTTGGACACTTTGCTCACCCCAAGGATGCCAGAGGTTTTAGGGTGGGAAAACTCATTCTTTTTGATGTTCACACAGACCAGGCATCGCTTGTGTGGGTTCTTCTTCCCAAATCCATCTCTGCCACCTTCCCTGCCTCTCTTCTCAGGAATGGGCAAGTAACCACTTGTTTCTCACTGAGATTCCCTGTGGAACTGGGGAGCTCCTTTCAGCCTGGGAGCTCGGTCTCCTGCTTGCAGAGTCCATTGGGAGTTCCAAGTGAATAAAAAGCAAATCCATCCAGACTCCCTCACCATCCAGGGGTGGGAGCAGCTCTCTGGGATCCCCTCTCTGGGATCCTCTGCTCCAAGTCTGTCCTAGAAGGACACTGAGCCTGGACTTGGTGACAGGTAACAGAGGCTCCACCACGGTGCAACATCAACTGCTGCAGTGCTTAATTACCCTCATTTCCAAACCCAGGAGGATTTGTGAAGCTTTTGTAAGCCCTGGCACAGCCCAGGTCTCACAGGGATGCTCCTTTTCATAGGAGCAGCAAAATAAATGGCTGAGCTTCCCAAAGAGCTTCTCCCCATGGCAGAGGCTTGATCCCTTCTCTTCAGGAACCACAGGGACAAGGACAGGGACAGGGACAGGGACAGGGACAGGGACAGGGACAGAAACACCTTAGAGCTTGGTCTCACCTTGCCTGTGAAGTCTCCACCAGGAAGCAGTGGCCAAATAATAAGTTTCATGTTTAAGAAAACAGCATATTTCTCTCAACTTTACATGAAGGAAAAAATGTTGTTTTGGGGGAAAAGTTTAATTGCTGCCAAATTTCTTGAACGCCTGAACGAGGTCCAGGAAGAAAATATTTGCAAAGCAGTCACCCAAAGGTGTCTTGCTCAGATAGTTCTTTAACTAAATAACAAAATAAACCAGCTAGAAGTAGTGAGATCTGATAACAACATTCTTTTTGATAATAATAAAAAATGGCAGATGGGGGGAAAGTTGAGAAGAGGCTTGAATTAAAATCCTGAAAGAGGCAGCATCACCTTGCTCCACACTTTTTCGTGCAAATGCTTGTGCTGGGTTTTCTCCATGTGCAGGGGAGCTGTGTGGATGTTCCCTCCCCTGGGAGCAGCAGGGCCAGGGCCAGGTGCGTGCGCCTGCGCAGGGATCCTGCCCGGGGGCACACGGATGATTTCAGGCTGCATTTCCACCCTGCTCTTCCAACCCTTCCAGCTCACGCTTCCCTGCCCTGCCTCCTTGCCCCTGCCCATCTGGGGGCACGGATATAAACCCCTCCAGCCAATATGTTTGCTGTGGGGGCCCAGGTTTGCCTGGAGGGTGCACATGGCTCCTGTCCCATCCCAAGTCTTTGCCTAGGGACGGAGCGAGGGGATTTTCTGGCGGCTGCTGGCGGTGAGCTCACACTGTGGGCACTCCTCTGCAGCTAGAGCAGCAGGGCAGGTTGCTGCTCCGGCTTTGCTGGAAACCTTGGAGCTCCCAGAGTGTGTGGAAGCAGTGCTGGTCCATCCAGGGATCACAGGTAAGCCAGGCTGGGAGGAGACACCAGCAGCCAGTGCTGGCCACTCCATCACTGCTTCTTCCATTTTTCTGCTCCTTCTTCTTCCTCCTCCTCTTCTTCTTCTTCTGCTTCTTCTTCTTCTGCTTCTTCTTCTGCTGCTTCTTCCTCTTCTTCTTCTTCTTCTTCTTCTTCTTCTTCTTCTTCTTCTTCTTCTTCTTCTTCTTCTTCTGTCTCTCCATCCCTTCACCATCTCCCAGCTGACATCTCTTTAGCCATGAGGTGGGATTTGCCATCCTGGGTCTGATTGTTTTTCACCTTGCATCGCTGTAGAAGCGATGAGGGATGAGCAGAGGGTCTCTGGGTTGTGAAGGAGCACATGGAAACCCAGGAGCACCAGGAGTCAGCCTTCAAACCCTTCTGCCTGCCACCTCTTTGCCTCCTTGGCTGTGATCTCAGCTGCCCTGGGAAGCAGCCAGCCTGCATTAGGAGAGGCCATGGTTAACACAGGAGGTTCACCCTCGAGTCGGTCTGTCTGGTCAGAACAGGAGCTGCAGAAGAGCTCGTTTGTGCTGTGTTATACTCCTGTGTTTTCTCCCTTTGAACTGCTTGGGAAGGGAGGCAGAGGAAGCTGTGGGAGCCCCACCCTGGTGCACATCCAAGGGACTGCTGGACATGGTGGTGGCTCAGCTCACCCCGTTGCAAACGGGGAGTTTCTGCTCAAGAACATCATCAACTGATGAGTGGGTTTGAGACAAACTTCCCTTCCCTGAATTAAAACTGAAAAGATTTTCAAAGAGAGGCAAAGAAAGTTGTTTGCCACCAGTGCCTCAGGAGCTCAGAGATGCCACTGAGGCAGTGTCACCTCGATACCTGCCTGGTGTCACCCCAAACCTGCTCATTCTGCAGGGCTGGAGCAGCATGAGTGGCTGGGTTAGTCCCACACCACATCCAGGGACTGAACTGCTCAGCTCCAGGGCATTTCTGTCTCTGTTCTGTACCAAAAATCCAGCTAGAGTGGGTTTGGTGGTGCTTCCAGGTGCCTCTAAGATTGGTACCTGTCTTCAAAAACAGCTGTAAAGTCTCAAGGATCTGAAAAAAAGTTTGGCAAATAGGAAACTTCTGATCAAAATAAGATCAGAACTGCTGTTTCAAATTAATGAAAGAGTGCTGAGAAACAATGAGGACAGGAAAGTTTTTGACATGGGGAAAAATAAACAGGCAGAAGGTTAGATTTCCTTTTAGTTTGGAGTCCCATTTATAGCTGCAGTGCTACCAGAGGAGGTTGGGTCTGGCAGTGGAGAAGCCGCTGGAGATGTCAAACTCTGATCCCTTTCACTGGTAAAGCAGGGTGGAGAATGCCTGGGAGTGCACTCCAAGTGAAATCCAATGCAGAGGGAAGAGGCACCTCCCAGTGCTCCCAGTGCTCCCAGTGCCCCAGGACTCTGGTAATGCCTAGTAAAGCACCAGGGTCTGTGTTGGTGCTCTGGGGCTGAGCCGAGATCCAGCCCTCGGGAAGATGCTCAGGAGCGACGGTGGAGAACAGAGCCAATGAACACCAACCTCTGTAGGGCTGTCCACTCCCCAGAGGTAACTCACAGAGCACAGGGAAGTCTTCCTGGCAGGAAGGTCTGAGTCAAAGAAAGTGAGGAGAAGGGAGAGGACAAGGTGACAAGGACTGGGCTGAAATGGGGAAGCATCCTGTGGCAGCCACGGCACCTGATAAGAGATGTTAATGCTATGGATTGGTGACCATCCTCAGAGTCCAAGAGCATTTTCCGGGGTGATTTGCACCTCCTGCATCGAGGAGAGAGGAACTCTTGAGCAGTAGGATGTGTGTTGGGAAGAGGATGAGTCCTTGGTAGCCGAATAAGGCACTGGGCTGGGCTGGCTGGTGCCACCCATGTGAGGAATGGGGTCCCTTTGGGAGTGCAGCCCTCTCCTCCCCTGTGCCCACCACTGACCTGCTCCTCTCCTTTTTCCTGAGGTGCCTGACCATGCCGAGCATATTTTCCTACCAGAGTGCCGAGGTGGATTGGTGTGAGAGCAACTTCGTGCGCTCGGCGGTGATCGCCGAGTACTACAACACCGTGAGTGGCTGAGGGAGGCTGGGGCCGGCTCCAGGCACCCAGGAGCTGCTTTTGGGATCCAGGCAGGACAGGACATCCCTGTTTTCCTTCCTCCTCCTCACTCCTTTGAACTTGCTGGTGCTGGAGGGTGCTGGTGTGGGGAGCATTTTCTGAGTTTCAGGTAAATCATGGGATTTTGTTGCTTGCAATGGTCGCTCCCCAAAACGTGCTGGGGTCAGGGGCGATGCTGGTGTGTGTGTGGGGGGGTTGATTCCCAGTGAGAAAACTCTGGCAGAGCTCCTTCACAGCCCAGATCTGTGAGATCCTGTTATACCAGTCCTGCAGCTCTGCTGCCAACCGGGGTAAGTCCCACACAGGGCTAACATATTCCAGCTAAACCTACAGGAATGGCAAAATGAGAGGCAGCACTTCCATGAACCGTGTCAGGCAGCTTGGGAATACGGAACTCAGAAGGAAGCTGGTGCATGAGCCAGTTTCACCTCCTGTGATCCTTTAGCACCCAGGCTGCATCCAGTGCCAGGGCCTTGGCTGCAGCAGGGCTGGAGCATCCATATCTGCCTGCAGAGGGCTGAGATAAGCAGCCTCTCCAAGCATGTCCTGCTCCCTCAGAGCAATTAAAGGCTCCCAGGGGTGTGAGGCATGTGGATTTACAGCCTTCCACAGGCCTTGTTTACAACTTTTGGCAATTACTGTCTAACACTAGAAGATCTTGTTCTCATGGAAATGGCTCTTCCTTTTTTTTTTTTTTTTTTTTTTAAAGCATTTCCTGTTTTTAATAAATTACCTGTAATAATGATAATTCCCCAGCCTGGGTCCTCCAGGCTCTAATGGCCCAGCCAGGGTCTCAGAGGAGGGGGCTGTGTGTAGTCACTGCTCTTTGAGGCACTCAACAAAGAAAGACCTGCCAGTCCAGCCCAAATCCTGCTTTCCTGGCACCCAGCTGGGTGTTTTGTGCTGTTTGCTGCTTACTGCTGCTGCTGCACGGGCTCAGAGGTGCAGAGCAGGGCACAAGGAGCAAGGAGATACAGAAATCACTCAACACTCACAGCAGCAGCTCAGATGTCAGGGCCTGGAGCAACCTGCTTGGGTGGAACATAGCCCTGCACATGGCAAGGGGTGGAAGGAGATGATCTGTAAGGTCCTTTCCAACCCAAACCATTGTAAATGCAGCTGGAAGTGCCCAAAGCCTCTGTGTTTGAGACAGTCACTGCTAACACTGGAGAGGGGCTGATTTCCACCAAGAGCATGAAGCCTGAAAGTAAAGGGCTTGGTTTTGGTCTGAATTCTTCCAAGAGATAGTTTGATACATAAGGCAGCATTTTTTAAACACGTCTTTGGAGCTGAGATACCATTTACAGCCAGACTGACAAAGTGGCTCCGAATCCTTATCACACCAACAACTATCTCAGGAGCTCTTCAAAAGCACTTCAGTGTCTGACTCCTCTGCTGGACACCAGCTGGTGTGGCCAGATGCATGACTAATTCTTGTAGGCCCTCTAATTCCCATAAAACTTTAACTCTCAGCTGCCTGGGTTGTTTTGTGGCACAGGTTTCTAAATTCTGTGGCTATTCCATAAAAACCTCACCCAGGTGCCCAGCCCTGGAGGGAGGTCTCTGCTAGCCACAGCCATCTCCCTGGTTTCCATTGGCTTGTTGGGATGAATTCTCACTGTGTGGGACTCAGGCACAGTGAGGAAAACCTCTCCAATGCATGTTTCAATGCAGATAAAAATGAGTGTGATAATGAGGGACAGAGGGATTTGGACAAGCAAACCCTGCAGGATTTTTTCCAGCAGTTGAACTTGCCCTTGTTCTCCTCTACATGACACTAAGCACCTCTTCCTCAGCAGAAAAAGAGCTTTTTATGCTCCCTGCACTGCTGTCCTTTTTGCCAGGCTCAGGAGACCAGCAGAGTGTCTGTGCAGGATGGAAAACAATTCTCTCTTAGGATGTGACTCCTGAGCAGCAGGAATCTAACCTTGCCATGCCAGCTGCCTGCCTTAGGCTGGCTGGTCACCTCCTGTCCAGACAAGGGGTGGGAGAGGAGCAAACCCTCCTAAAATCTGCCATTATGAGCAGACAACAGCCTCAAGGCTGTGCTGTGCTCAGGGCCAGATCTTGTCACCAAAAGTGGGCAGGAACACCCCTGACATGGGCATCACTCCTTCCTCAGCAGCACAGCCTGCCTGGCACTGTCTGGGTCCCTCCCTCAGCCAGCACAGCCTGGGTTCTTCCTTCAGCCAGCACAGCCTGGCTGGCACAGCCTGGGTCTCACCCCCTTCCTCAGCAGCACAGAGACCCTCCCCTCCTGCTCTGGGATCTCCCCCAGGACCAGGCTCTTTTAGATGTGCCCTAAAGGAAAGTTTATAGAAATCTGGCCAGGTTCAGATCTTTAGCTATCTCTGCTGGCTGCACTCTGAAGGCCCAGCTGGGGCTCAGGGCACTGTCCCAGGTGTGATCCTAAAAGCCTGCATCTTCTCTTCTTCCCTCCATTCATTTGTTCCTTATATTCAGGTTGCTGCCTCTCTGCAGCAAGCATTACTGGCCTGAATTAATTATACCAATATTTACCTCAGTGTCAATTTTCTGGAGTTTTAGGCAAGCTGGGAACCCAGCCAGCTCCTACCCAAGCCTCCTGGAACACTAAATCAGCAGGGTTTCCTCACAGAGCATCCTCTTCAATGTCTCCCTCCCAGCCCTGCCCAGGGCTGGAGCTGAGCTGTTCTGTGCCAGCAGCAGCAAATGTGCTGCTGGGGATTGCTCTGTGCCAGCCACACTCTCTCAGGCCTGCTTGGCTTGGATGCTTTTTATTAGAAATAAGCACCAGGGGTATGAGAAAAGAATGTAAACAGTACCTTTAAGTACCTAATAATACATGGTGGCTCATGGCTGGATGCAGTTCAGCAACAAAGCTCTATTTATAGTGACTCAGTGACCCAGAAATTTATTTTCTCCTGGCTGCTCGGGGGAGAGCAGAATTGTACTCCAGGAGGGTCATCAGTCAGGGACTTGTCTTTCTACCTTCATTTCTTTGCTGATTCAGGATGCTGGCAATGACACCCACGTCCTCAGCAGTGTCTCTTTTAGCAGCTCCGACACTGCTCACACCCAGAGCTCCTGGATGCTCCGTTGAGTGGTGAAATGAGGGGTGCAGATCTACCAGAGAAGGGTTCAGTGGCAGTGGCAGGGCTGTGTGGGTGTCCTGGCCTGCTCACATTCTCACTAATCCCATGGCTCTCTGGCCTGCCCTGAAAGTTGTGCTCAGGAGCACAGCCCAGGATGCTGCAAGCACTCCCCAAAGTGCTGCTACCTGCCCCAAAGCACCAGCATTGTGATGTCAGGACTACAGCCCCTGCAACACAGGCCTGGCTTTAGGAACTAGCTAACAGGTCTGGAGAGCCTCAGAGCTCAGTGTTCACTTCTGTCTCTGGCCCTGTGGGCTCCTCTGTCAGCTAAAGCTGGTTCACTGTGAGTCAGAGTGAACTCCCTGCCACGAGTCCTGCAGGAAACTCTTTCCACTGCAGAAAGTGCCTGGCTGAGTGAGGAGCAGCCTGTGCTGCCACTGCACTGCTGCTGTGCTTAAACCAGCACCTCCTGCCTCAGTCCATAGCAGAGGCTGATCTCACCTGTCACAGGTGAAGGTTCTGTCCCTCTGTCTCAGGCTGGAGTTGCAGGAGTTGGGGTCTTCCCAATGATCCTATTAATGCACCAGGATCTGAGCTGTGCTGCTGATCCCAGCCTCACTCTCTCATAGGAAAATAAACAAATAGTTTAGGCACCCGGGGCAATAACTCACACTTATTGGGGAGTGGGACAGGCTGGGAGCTCAGGTAGGGGGACTCTCCCATGTCCTGTCACACCTTGGCTCCATCACCACTCCCTTGTCCCCCCGACACCCTGGGCAGAGGGAGCTGGTGCCTCCTGGCCAGTGTGACAGAGAGGTTGAAATAGAAGCTGTGCTAGGGGGTCCCAGGCTGAGCAGAAACTCCAGAAACATTTCTAATGGGTGTCCTGGGAGCAAAACCCTCCTAACCACAACTGAGATGGAGCTTGCCACATCCCAGAGGGAAGACAGAAAGTCAGCATTTACAAATCAGGGCTTGGAGCCGACGAGTGATGAAAACCCCGTGTTCCCCACGGGGGTGGGAGCTGTCCCCTAAATCCCAGCTTGGCTGCTCTGCAAGGATTCCCGTTTATCTTCCTGACCCTATTGGCACTGTTCCCCTGGTTATCCCTCCCCTCTGCTATCTGATCTTGCACAGCTCGTCCCGAATTAATGAAGTGATAACACAGCTATCATGTAATTAATGGCACTGTTGCAATGCCCGGTGCTCAGGGATGCAGAGCTCTCCCCTCCCGCGTTTCCTCACTGACTGCGTGCTGGCTCTTGCACTCTCCTGCCTTTTCCCCAAGCGTTTTCCCTCTCCTTGCTATCCCTGCTCGCCTTCCAAAAGCCTCCTTAATCATTTCAGGGGAAAAGAAATGTTTGAAGCATGGTTGTTGCTTGAACACATGGTTTGATTTCTCAGTCTTTTCTGAACATTTGACCTCGAGGGTGCAAGTGGGAGCTGCACTTCTCCTTTCATGGCTGGAATGGGAATTGGCCTGGATTTGGCTCTAAGCACCTATGGAAAACCGAAACATTTGGCCTGAGAACTGCTGCTAATGGGAGCATCAACTTGTCTCATGGAAGCCTTAGTGAAAATCAAGATGAATCTCCGGTGTTTAAGGGAATAGAGACCTCACATTAGGCGTGAATTGTGTTTCCCTCTGGAATAGGAGAGGGTGTGTTCCAGAGAGATGACAACATCCCAGTGATTTGCAGCCCTGTTACCATAAACTGGGATCCCAGGGGACACCACAAGCCCAGAACCGATTTTGCAGTTTACCTGGTGCTGCTGAGGTGGGGGAGACTCCAGCCGTGGCTGCCAAATTCCAGGCATGGGGTCTGGGTCAGCATGGAGCTGGAAGATGAAAGGAAAAGGATTGTCAGGCTGAGATAAAAGTCACCCTGGTGCTGTGCCAAATGGCATTTCAGCAGATGGCTCCAGAGCCCCAAAGAGCTGTCTGGCAGGTAAATGCAGCACCACAATCCCAGCCTGGGGAGGCCATGCTCCCCAGTGATCTCCCTTCCTTGAGCTTGCAAAGTCAGGTGAAAAAGGCAGGGTAGGAACCCACAGAGGGTAATTAAATTAGTTCAGATTTCCCTTCCCCGTGCTGCAGGGTGGAGCAGGCCTGGCCCAGCAGACAGGTCCAGGCTTTGGGCACTTGCTGCTCCTCCCCAGCTCCCACATTTTGCCCATCAGCATCTTCTCTCTCTGAAGCACTGGCACCTTCAGCCAGTCCAGCAAGAGGCTGAGCCTCAGCACCATCTCCTTCTCCCCAGCACCATCCACTCCTCCCCAGCCCCATCCCCCTTCCCAGCCCCATTCCCTGCACCCCCAGCCTCAGCCCCATCCCTCCTCCCCAGCCCCATTTCCTGCTCCCCAGCACCATCCCCTCCTCCCCAGCCCCATTGCCCCCTCCCCAGCACCATTCCCTGCTCCCCAGCCCCATCCACTCCTCCCCAGCCCCATTCCCTGCTCCCCAGCACCATTCCCTGATCCCCAGCACCATCCCCTGCTCCCCAGACTAATCAAAGTCTGTCAAAGAAGGAATTTTGCAGAGTTGGAAACCAGAGCAGAATAATTCCTCTGTGTTCGTTTGCCAGGTGTGTTTACAGGAGGTTTATGACCTCATGTAATTATCAGTGTCCAGACAGGTGGCTTCACACCTGACACCACAGGATGTCACCTCAGCCCTGCCTGTTCTACTGATGTCCTGCTCATCCTGCTGCTCTCCACCACACCCACTCCCAGTTCAGGATGTTTTGCTGATTGTGGCTTGCTGTGGTGGCTCCTCACACCCTTCCAACCCCTCACAGGGGAATCTCTGCTGGCTGGAAGGGTCAGGAGCCATCCAGGCAGCTCCTGGAGGGAGAGCTCTCACATCCCAGAGGCTGATGTGAGAGGGACATGGCTGCAAACAGAGGAGTTGCTTGGAGGCACTGGGCAGCTGAAGATAAACCAGCATCACCCAGCAGGGACCAGCAGCTCACCCCAGAGAGAGGGCAAAGGTGTCTGCAGCCACTGCTGCCACAGCAAGAGCTCCCCTTCCACTTCCAGCCTGGCTTCTGGAGAAACACCTCTGCCCTCTCTCTGTGCCAAGAGCAAGCCCTGCTTCCACACGAGGCTCTGCTGGAGATCAGGATTCTCCTCACACACAGAGGTGCTGAGGCACATGGTGGGATGGGGCTGGCCCAGAGCTGAGTGTGCCTCTTGTTTTGCAGATCAGCAATGTGAGCTTCTTTGTGCTGTCCCCTGCACTGCTGTACCTGAACCGGCAGTACTGCCAGAAGAAGGCTGTGCCCCTCTACTTTGTCTCGGGGCTGCTCCTCCTCGTAGGTAGGTGCCAGCATTGTGGGAAGACCACACAGGTTGCCAGACTACCCAACATGAGACCTTTGGAGAGTCTCAGTGGCCAAAGCACAGGGAAAACTTGGGTGGGTGCTGGAGTCAGTGAGTCAGGGGGTCTCTGAATTCTTCAGAGAGAAATCAGAGTGCAGGGATTGAATTAAAGCCTTTGGATGGATTGAAGTATATTAAGCTGCTCACACATAAAGTAAACATTTAAGTAGAAGTAAGTTAGTAAGTTTTAGGGTGAACTCTAATGCTTTTAGTAACTGAAAGGTTTTAAATGCCAGAGTAGCAGAGCAAGTTCTAGTGAGGGTTGAAACATAGTGATATTTTCAGCAAGAGGCTCCAGGCCCACAGTTGTAGACAGTGCTTAAAAGCTCCTAAGTAGGTGCAATAGAGCACCGGGGGCCGGGGACCTCACAGGTGGGCAACCAAGCAGCCAGACCTGTTTAAAGCCTGCAGCCCATGGTTCCTGGCAGCTGTGGATATGCAGCTTCCAGCCCTGTAATCCCCTGGCTCAGTCCAGCCCCCTGGAGCACCAAAATCCACACCCTGCTCTTCAGGAATGGTGCATCCTCAGGAACAGCCCCCAGGCAACTCCCAGGGCTTGTGGGAGCATGGAGCTTTGTCATCTCAAGGTGCCCTTGCTCTTTGCAGGTCTCTTCTCCATGTACTTCCACATGACCCTGAGCTATGTGGGACAGCTCTTGGATGAGCTCTCCATCCTCTGGACACTGGCTGTGGCTTATTCCTTCTGGTACCCACAGGCTTACTTCCCCAAGTTCATCAAGACCAGGTATGACCCAGAGGGACACGGTGCAGGCTCTGAGGGGAGGGATGGGACATTGACACTGAGGTGTAGTGACCCACAGATCCTCCAGTTCACCTGCAAGGGCTCAGCTCTGAGGTCCCTGAAGGGCTTTAGGACCAGGCTTCCTTCTTTTGGTGCTGACAGAGGAAAAGTCAAAACCCTCCTGTGCTGGGCTCCTCTCAGCTGGAGCTGCTTGAATTTGTGTTGCTGCAGAGGAAACTTTGCATGGAGAATTCAAAGATTAATTAGGAAATGAAATGTTCCTGAACATTAACATTCAATTACTCATGCTGTCAATCTGTTCCAGCATCTTCTATGATCCACAGAGAGCTTTCCCTCAAGGCTGAGGGGGTTTCCCATAGGACAAGATGGTTACACCCCTCATTTCAGGGAGGGCTGGCTAGGCTGGAGGAGCCCAGCAGAAAGGATGGGGCCGCTGGGAGGGCATGGACCAGCAGAAATGGGAACCCAGCAGGGCTTTACTCAGAGGATGTCTCCTCCTGGCTGGAGCCCTCTGAGCCAGCCCAGCTCCTTGCAAAGACCTGCTCCAAGTGTGCTCTTCCCAGGCCGAACAGGAGGTCACCAGGAGTTCACCGTGGAGACACGGCTGAGGGAGAGGGAAGGGACTTGGGAAGGGATTTGCATGTGAAAGGCCCCTCTGAGCCCTATTGTTGCTCAGGGATCCCAAATCACAGTCCTGCCTGGCAGCCCCTCCCTGTGCAGAGCTCCCTGCCTTTGCCTCATCCCTGGCACCACCATGAACGTGCAGGAGCACTTTGCAAAGTCCTGGGCTGTGCTCCGGGTCTGTCACGGACCCACCGGGGGCTGCTACCTCAGCCTTCCTGCCAGGACCCCACAGACACTGAGGTCAGCCACGTGCAAACAGACAGGAGGTGCTGGAGAAGCTTTTCCCCTCTCAGGACAGGAGCAGGACCCTTGCCACCCTTACCCTCCCCTCCTGTGAGCCCTGGGGGCACTGGCACTCACTCCCAGCTCCCCTCAGGAGGCATTTCTTCTGGCTGACTGGGATCACCACCGTGATCAGCACCTTCCTGTCCTTCATCAAGCCGACCCTCAATGCCTATGCACTGAACTGCATCGCCTTCCACCTGCTCTACATGACCTGGAAGGAGCTCAAGAAGTAAGGAGGGGGTCAGGGGTGACCTGCAGGTCCAGCTGTGCTCCTGTTGGGCAGTGACTCTGTCCTCAACAGTGAATGGAGCCCAAGTCTTCACCAGCCACATGTACTGGGGAGGGACCAGGCAGAGGTCCAGGCAGGGCTGTGGGCAGTGGGTACAAGAAGGGCACCTGGCCCTGAATGCCAACAACCCATGGGACAGCAGTGGAGTCATCATCCCTGGAAGTTTTCAGAAACCCTATGGATGTGGCATTTGGGGACAGGGTTTTGTGCTGAGTATGGTGGAGGTGCTGGGATAGCTGGATGTGATAATCTGAAAGGTCATTTCTGACCATGAGTCCATGATTCTCCTCTCAGCTGCCATCTCTGCATCTCCTTCCCCTTTGTGGGGCATCTGGGAACTAGTGTGGGGCTGGGAGAACCATCCAGGGTCTGGAGAGAAAGACAGGAGTACTCTGGCATCTCCCAGCATCATCCTCACACCCAGAAAGTCAGAAATCCTCTCCCCAGAGCCACACTTCTCCAGTTCTGTGGAATTCTGAGGAGTACTCTCTAGAAGGGTTTGCACTGCTGCATGTGCAGGCAGGAGCCAGCCCTCTTTAAAACCTCCTTTCCTTCCAACATGATTGCTCTGCTGCCTGTCCCTGCTGTGTGTTGCAGGTGCAATGACAGACGGGTTCACCGCATGGCCGCGGTCATGGTGATGTGGTGGGTGCTGGCCATCACCAGCTGGATCAGTGACCGCTGGCTCTGCTGGCTCTGGCAGGCCATCAACTTCCCCTACTTCCACAGCTTCTGGTAAGGGCTCCAGGAACCCCAACCCAAACATTTTCCTGGCCTGGAAGGTCCACAGCAGGGAAATAGCAGCTGAGATGAGACACTGAGCTGCATTATTTCCCCATCCTCTTCCCCTTTCTGTCACTATTGGTGCTTCTCACTCAGGCCAAGGACTCAGCCCTAACCACTGTTTAATGTCCCTCTCTTCCTCCACACAGCCAAGCAGTGTTTTGTGTGTGAAATGGTTCCAGAAGTCCCTCCAGGTGGGCACTGGCTCTCAAAAGGCTGTGGCTGCTCCCAGGTGCTGTGTGAAGTGCAACATCCTTGGGGTTATTTTAGCAGCCAAACTGAAAGGCAGGGCTTTGTTTGGACCTGACATTTCAGTGCCTGCCCAGGTGGGGCTGCAAGTGCTGCACACTCAGATCCATCCTCACAAAGCACTGGGATGGCTGGGACAGACAATGCAGCCAGGACATGGGGAATGGTTGGAATGAGTCCCCTACGTCACCTCAGCCCCTCTGCACCAGGAATTGTCCCCAGCCCAGCTCACAGAGCTCTGACAGGATTTCCCTGCAGGACCCACACTCCCCGCAGCCCTCATGGGACCTCTGGGGGCCGCAGCCTCAGGATGACCATGCCAGCAGGCAAAGATCCCTTTGTCCAACCCAGGTTTTTGTTTTCCTTGGCAGGCACGTGCTGATAGCCATGTCCCTGCTGTACTGCTGCCCCCTGGTCATCTACTTTGACGTCAGCTACGAGATGCCCTCGTTCAAGCCAAAGCTGGAATACTGGCCCAGCGACTCGTGGCCTGTTGTGGTGCCCTACGTCACCCTGGAGGAGCCCCACAAGCAGTGCTAGAGCTGGGTGCCCTCAGGCCTCCCTGGGGCACGGGCTGAGTGATGCTCACACAGGGAACATCTTGGTTGTGTTGCTCCTGTTCCTCAGGCAGGGTAGCAGAGGGGCCAGGGAGCAGCTGAGGCCTCGTGATGCTGGGCATGAAGCAAGGTGGGAGCCCACAGGTGCCTTGGAAGGCTCTGCCCAGATTGGTGTTCAGGGAGCTGGAGATTTCCTGCAGCAGATCCCCACGAGGAGGGGAGGGACACGGTGCTGCTTCTGTGTCCTCTGTGTTAGTCAAGCACCAGCACCCCTTGCTGACAAGGGCACAGCAGAGACCACTGAAGCCAAACTGGTGACAGCTGGGTTTGTTGGGGCTGCTCTAATTATTATTATTAACTCTATTTATTGATGTATGAGGTCTTATTCAGGAGAGCTGTGCATTAAAGCTGTGGACACTGACTTACAGTGAAGCCCTTTTTTTTCCTCTGACTGCATCACATCCTCTCATCTGCCAATCACTCCCACAGACAGGGTGGCCAAAGCTCTCTCTGACCCAGGGAGAGATGTTTATAAAGAGAAATCCTGGGTGACAGCCCAAAAGAGTCTCTGCTGGCCTAGGTCTTGGAGTGCCCTCCCCCAGGCTCTTCCTCGTCCCCAAACCCCAGTGGCCCTTGTTCCTCCCCAGCTCTGTCTCCAAAGGCTAAAAGGCAACTTGGAGACTCCTCAGCTTTCTGGAAGGGCTGTCTGGGGGCAGGATGAGTAAAGAGCCAGGATGCTCAAAGCTGGCTGAAAGAGGGGATTGTCCCACTCTGCTCTGCACTGGGGCAGCCTCACCTCCAGTGCTGGGGGCACCTTGGGCACTACAAGGTCAGAGGGACCCAGAGCTGTTGGAGAGTGCCCAAAGGAGGGACAGGGAGCTGGGGAAGGGCTGAGGAGCAGCTGAGGGCACTTGGCTCGTTCAGCTGGAGCAGAAGAGACTGAGGGGAGACTCCTCGGGGGCTGCAGCTCCTGCCAAGGGCAGGCAGAGGGGCAGGGGCTGAGCTCTGCTCTGGGCCAGGGCCAGGAGCCCAGCAAGGGCTGGAGCTGTGTCAGGGCTTGGCATGGAGCTCAGGGAAAGGTTCTTCCCCCCTGTTAGAGGGTGCTGGGCACTGCCCAGGCTCCCCAGGGAATGGTCCCGGCCCCAAGGCTGCCAGAGCTGCAGGAGCGTTTGGACACCGCTCTCAGGGATGGGCAGGGGGGGATTGTTGGGGGTCTGGGCAGGGACAGGGCTGCACTGATGATCCCTGAGGGTCCCTTCCATCTCTGGATATTCTGGGATTCTGCAACGTTAGACAAAAATGTCATTACCTTTGCAGGAACAAAGAGATTAAATGCCTCAAAGACACTGTTGTGCTTTCCATGTTGTTCCCACTGTTGCTCTCACAGCCATGGGATACTCTGTGCTCCCTAAATCTTGCTGCTCACAGTGACAAGCTGAGCCTTGTGCTGGGTCTGGGTTCTGGCCCAGCCTGCAGGGACTTGGGAGCACCAAGGCTGGGAGGTGGCTGAGGTTGGCTCCCTGCAACGCAGCCACACCAAGGTAATGTCACTCCAGGGACCATTTTTGGGCCCCTGCGAGTGATGGAACAGCAGGAGCACTCTGGATTTTCTCTCTGAGGAGAAGGTGACCGGACAGTGCCTTCTCCCATGGCTGTGGCTGCCTCGTGGCTTCCTCTGCAATGGTCCCCAGGGCCACTAGATGGCAAATTTGGCTCATGAACCCCGAGTAATATTTCATCCTGGGAGAGGGATGCCTTGCCGTGGACTGGACTCGCAGGCCTGGTCCCGCTGTTGTCTCCATCTCCCAGCACTGGCTCAGACGCCTCTCTTCCAGCACGGCCACCCCTCAGACACCTGCACAAGGCACATGGCTCTGGGAACTCGCATCTCCAGCCTGTGCATGGCCCTGCTGCCTGTCCTGGTGCCCATCTCATCACTTTGCCTCTTTGTCTCCCCTGCGTGCCACCACTCCCACCTCTCCCCTCATCACCCCGTCTCCCTTTCGCTGACCCTCCCTGCCGCTCTCCCCCCTCCTCACCCTTTCCCCGGCCCATCACATTCTTCCCCAGCCTATTAATAACTTCTGGGCAATTGCACCGGGTCCCCGCTGGGCCCGGCCCCGCCGCCGCCGCTGCCCCGCGCAGCCACTGAACGCGCCGGCAGCAAGTTCAAAAGTGCAGCGGGGCTTTCACAGCCCCGAGCCCCGTCAGGGGGTGGAGGAGGCCGCTTCCAAAGAAAAGGCGGCGTTGCCAGGGAGCCCCTGGCACAGGAAAAGGGGGTCACCTTCACCTCCGGCAGGAGCCGCCGAGATGGACAGGCGCCAGCAGCCCCGCGGGCTGGAGATGCTGAGAGCGGCCGGGGGGATGAAGGGCTGGCCCGGGGGCGAGCGGGGCTAATTGGCCACCTCCGGCCACCGAGTCCCGGTGGGATGCTCGGCCCAGTGGCCAAATCCCCCCGTGCAGTATGGAAATAAGGGAGGTGTCCCCGGCGCTGCTGCCGGGAGAACAATGTTGCCGCAGTTGAGTGACTGTAACAGGCCCCGATGACAGCCGGGGCCGCGTTAAAAATGCCTATTCAAGCAGATCAAGACATTGAGAGGCCTCGTGGGGATCTGAAACCCTCGGGGATTTCTGGATGAGGCCAGAAGCTGAATCCCCAGCCCTGGGAACCTGGGAAGGAAAAAAAAGAGAGAGAGAGACAGAAAAGAAAAGAAACCCACAAAGCAGCTTTAAAAGGGCGGCAGCGCCCGAGGCTGGGCCTCCTGCTCCGAGCGGGGCTGCAGCCTGAGAAAGCAAAGCAGCCCCAAAACCAGGCTGGGACGGTGCTCCGGGCATCCCCAGGGCTGCACAGGGTTATCTTTGCACCTCCAAAATGTCCCCGAGCTGCTGGGGATGCTCTGTCCTTCCTGCCGGGGAGCCATGGCTGCAGTCTGTGGGGCAGAGCTGACAAACACCCCGAAAAACTGTCAGGGGGATGAAGCGATGGCCAGAACAGTGAATGGGGAACTCCTCGGGGTGAGAGGCAGCAGTGGTCCCTTCCTGACACCCTGGGGAGTTGTGGGGTTCCCTGTGCCCGGGGAGCCTCGGCCGGGTGGGTGTGATGGGTGTGACACCAGCTCAGCACAGGACAACAGGCAGGGCAGGAGGACCTGCAAATCCCCGTGCTCAGGGGATTGGGCTGGGGCTGGCCAAATAGAAACTTGTCCTTAATTTTGCCACATCATGTCCCTGCTTTGGTTGTCCACGTGGCTGCATAAACCACAAAAGAGAGAGTCAAGAGAAGGAGTGGGAATGAGGAAGAGGATGGAGGCTGCTCCTGTCAGCTAATGCCAGATTAAAGAGGTTGGGAAACAACAGCATCAGTTGAGTCTATTTGGTGCAATTGCAAAACAAATGAAAGAAAAACGTTGATAAGGCACCAGTCCTGCAGCATCAAGGATTAACATTTACCTGTTCTGCTGCACCAGTTGCTTCCCGCTGTTTCAGATTCCCAGGATTTGGCAGGCAGACTGGAAACTTTTCAAGGCAGAGTGATTTATCTGTAAAAGATATTGCACATTCATAGACCTGCATAAATAATGCAAAAGTAATTAATAATAACTCAGTCCCTGCTCTTAACAATGCCAGGAAAAGAAATTGCTTCAGTGGAGTGTCACTTATGCCTTTTGGAAAAGATCTTTATTTGTTAAGTGTCTCAGAGAGAAAGGACAGGGTAGTTTTGAAACAGGGAATGGAGGTCACACAGTCCTGGGATTTTAGTGCCGGCCTGGCAATCTTCAGGATTGATTTAAAGAACCTTCTGCTGGAGTCATGTGAAACCAACATTGATTCAGCTTTGATTTTATGTTTAGTTTTAACCTCCCATGTCTGCAGTCAAAAGTTTGAAACCATGAACACAAAGGGCTGAGAAACCCAGGAAGGAAAGAGATAAGCTCCAAGAATTATTACTTTTAAAAGTCATGTCCTTTCAACTCTCACTGTAACTTTTGAGGTTTGACACAGGATTTCCAACTTGGGGTCTGGCAATCCTGTCCCACCCACTTTATAACTGCTAGGAAAGATACTTTTTTTTTTTTTTTTAATTTTCCCTCATTGTTTGCCATACATCCTTGCTGTCCACTTTCCTTAGACGACAAAATTAACCATAAATGCCAGGATTTCATAGATATTGATGGCTGTTCTGGATAGGTGGAAGCTATCAGGTGCTGACTAGCTGACAGGGAATATTGTCACTATATTCCAGGGAATGCTCTGTCACTGTTTTTGCCTGTGTTCTGTCTGAGCTGCACCCAGCCAGTGCTGGGTTTGAGCAGGGATCACAGAGATGTGGGGAAGGAGAAGCACAGCCATTACCTGGGCAAATAAACCAGCTGACCAAAAAATGAGGTTTTAATCAAAAGATCAAATAATCTCTTCAGCTGTTTCTATAAACCCCCGTGGTTTGGTTCCACTTGGGAAGGCATTCTCACTGCTGCTGGCAGAAGAAAAACAAGCAGCTCCCTTCTGTCTGGCAAAGTGGTTTGAATAACTTCAACTCTCCACTAATGGCTGCTATCAAAATACCTAAAATGGAAGGATTAATTTTTCTGTGCCTTCCCATTACAGCTCGAAATGTGATTTCAATTAGGGCTGGTCTCCACTTTTGTTTTTTTTTGTTCACTTTCTGTGAGCATTCAGTTGCTTCTGTCCCTATTCACGAGCTCAGTTCTGCAGAGGTTCTTCACAGATGTGTTCAAACATAAAACTGGACTGCACTGAAATGTCACACTTCTCTGGCACAAATATTTAACAAAAGGCAAAGATTGACCTGAAATGCTGAAATATCCAACATCAAGTTGTGCATGGGGTTATAAATTTCACAATCTGCTGTAGATGATGCTTTTATTTAGATAGGCCTTCAACAAGAGACCAGCTGTCTCAGCTCCCTGAAATGTTTAAACATATGTTTAATTTTAAGAATATGAATAATTCCATTGATATCAATGGCACTTACACTTAAGAATATATTTTGCTGAGCTGGAGCAAGGAATAGTGCCATGTAATGCCAATAAAGTGCAAATTGCAACATTTCACTAAGTGCTTTCTGGGACCAATTTAAAAATTAATCAATGAAGATCTGTCATGTGAAAACACAGGAATTAATATATGTGAGATTTTGCTGTTTGCTATCCTAATATTGCCAAGTATTAATATCCACCAGAGCACTGACAAGTGAAATCAAACCCAAATCTGTGAAACAGAGCAAAAATGGCAACAAGTTGCATGTGTTGTTCATCATGAATCATCCTATCAGGCTTCACGATTCACCCATGTAACATTAAATAACATTTACCATCCTTACAGGCAGACACAGATATAGATTAACCCCAATTAAGATTTGGAATTGGATGATCTTTAAGGTCCCTTCCAAGCCAAACTCTCTCAGGGATGCACAGGGTGGGATTGTTGGGGTGCAGGGCCAGGGCTGGACTCATGATCTTTGTGGGTCTTTTCCAATCTGGGACATTCTGTGATTCTATGACTCTTAGTGATTAAAATATCATAGAGCAAAGGGTCAAAAATAACATGATTTTCCTCTTTCTGCCTCTTACCCTCTACAAAACTTTTTTTACAAGCATCAAATAAAAATTCCCAGGCACAAACACTTGAGCCATTTGTATTTGCCCTCACAATTTTACTCCTCACAAGTTCAACACCCCTGACATTGCCTGTGACCTACAGAGACCTGGGCCGTGCCCCTCTTCCCCTGGGACAGTGTCACCAAATAAATAACTCTATATCCATATGCAAATGATTGCTGTTTTCAAGCTGTTCCCCAGCGACCCCACACACTGCCCAGACGGTGCAGGAATATGTTTCCCACATATGTCAGATGTTTTGTGACACATTTCACATGTATTTAAAATAGATCTCCTGGCCTATAAAAATGCCCAGGCACCCAAACCAAGCAGCTTGCACCTGTAATGTTTGCAGAGTGTACTTCCAAAGCTGTGTGAAATGGATCCAAATTGATTGTATCCTTCATCCAGCTCAAATATTGATGGTTTAAAACTTTATAAATGCAATGGATTCACTCATGGGAGGGTATTACCTGGCTTGTTTGATGGCTGAGTAACAAAGGGAAAGAATTTTTTACAGCTCTGCCTCCACAGTGACAGCTCTGAATCCTCCCTGTGTTGGTCAAAAGTGTTTGCCACATGTGTTTGTCACTTTATATTCCAGCCTGACTCCCTTGAAACTGTATTGGCTGTGCTTTTGTGCAACAAAATCCAGCTCCAGGGTGTTTGAGATGTGCCACGCTGCTAAAAAATGGCTTTGCAGCAATCAGGGGCACTCCTGTCTCACAGGTAACGATGGCACTGATAAAGCTGAAGTTTCAGTGGGCTGAATTTCAGCATGGCAGGGCCAGCCAAATGCCCTGAGTCACACACAGCAGGTTGGCATAGCCCCCAGTGCAGCGTGGGGCACTATCTGAGCTGCTATCCTACCTGAGCCAGGTACAGCAGGGGGCATTTGCATACATTTGCACATGTGGCAACTCCTCCTGCAGTCACTGTGGAGACAGGTGAGAGCTCTTTTTACACCATTCCAGAAAAATAGTTTAGTGGAATATGTCGTGGGAGCAGCTGACCCAGAATCCAAATTTAAAAAAAAAATTTAAAAAAAAATCAGAAATTCTTAATAATTTCATCCAGTTACAGAATCAATCACAACGGTTCAGAACATTGAGTCCAGCCACCAACCCAGCAGCACCACCCCTTAAGCCATGTCCCCAGGGGCAACACCACAAGTGTTTGGAACACTTCCAGCAATGGTGATTCCACCACTGTCCTGGGCAGCCCATTCCAATACTTTATAACCCTTTCTGTGAGGAAGTTTTCCAAATATCCAACCTAAACCTCTCCTGGACCAACCTGAGGCTGTTTTTTTTGTTCTGTCCCTGTGCCCTGGGAGCAGAGCCCAACCCCTACTGGCCGCCCCCTCCTGTCAGAGAGTTGAAAGTCCCCCCTGAGCCTCCTTTTCTCCAGGCTGAGGCTTGGAATGCTACAGGCTCTGAAAAACAGCTCCAGGAGATCTGGTTTTGTCTCACAATGTGCAGAGAGCATCACACACCACTGGGCTGGGGTCTACTGCTCTTGGAAAACACCAGTGGCTCTCAAAACCACCAGGCTGAATTACTGGGGTTGGAAACAGCAAAAACACCAGTCCCAAAAGGAAAAGGCTCCACACAACATGGGGAGAGCTCAGGATGCTCAGAACCACGGCAAGCACGAGTATGCAGCCACTGGAGTGTCACCTTAGAGCCCTAGGAAACTCCAAATTATGGGAGGGCCCTGGGAGAGCTTCTGTCTCAGTGTATTTGTAGAATCACAGAATCATGGAATGGTTTGGGTTGGAAGGGACTTCAAAACTCATCCAGTCCCACCCCTGCCATGGGCAGGGACATCTTCCACTATCCCAGGTTGCCCCAAGCCCCATCCAACCTGGATTTGGACACTTCCAGGAATGGGGCAGCCACAGCTGCTCCAGCCAATATGGGAGAGCAATCCCTACTCATTTTTGGGCTCTTCAACCCAGAACACAACTCAGAACAGGTTCCTTGGTGCTGTTCAGACTTCCCTACTGATCTCCTTCTGTCATGTTCTATTTTTCAAGCTGTTTTTCCCCTCATCTGGTATTTTCCAGTGGCCTAAATGTTACCCTGCTGAGGGTGACAGTCCCCAGTCACAAGGTGGCCTCTCTCTCAGCATGCAGATGGACACCTTTCAAAGACTTTGGCAGCATCCAAAAGCAGCCCTGTGCAGAGCAAACACCAATTTCAGCAGTGAATCTCCCTCCCTCCTATTGTCCCACGATTGTGTTTGCTCCAGTGGCCACATGAGGTGCCTGGGCCCGTCTTCTCCAGCTGTCCTTGTGCCAGCAGCTTGTATTCAGCCTGGGACAAATCCAGCTGGTGAAACTCTCCCTGTGGCAGGTCTGGCCAGCTCTGGCAGCTCCAGGCTGTTACATCACTTGGCCAAAGCTGCCCTCTGTGTGCAGAGCACAAGGGGAAGGTGCCCTCACCTCAATAGCCAGCACCGAGGATTGATGGGTGTCACTTCAGCAGCCCATTATAATGTCAAGCTCACCTTTGGTGTTAATGAGGCCCCTTCATTAACAGCCTGGAGCAGAGGGGTCAGGGCCTGAATAGTGACAGGCTCCTTTCTCCCCCAGCAAGCTGGTGCTGCTCATTCAGAACTGGGTCACGTTAGCGGGGCAGCTCGAGGACGCTTGTGCTGCCCATGCTGCATCTGCAAGGGACGTGACGTGTTTGGGACTATTCAGCTGGCTCTTTTCACCAGCACTAAATACCCAGAAAGAATAAAATAAATTCTCATTGTGTTCCCACTTACTAAGAAAATTTTCCCTCTTCCTTCTGGTTCAGAGGGTTATTGTACATTTAAATCCTTCTGCGTTTTTCAGTAGCTATAGCACGCTATAATTTAGATTTTCCTCGGGCACAAAAGAATTTAGTTAAGCTAAACTGTATTACAGTGTGGGTTGGGTTTTTTTACAAAGTCCTTCATTAATAAGGAACTAAAGAATTTCCAAGCTGTCTGTAATTTTTCCCAGATGCAGCTAGTAGTTGCTAGGAGTATCTTTTTGGCAATCAGAGTTTTTGGTTAATAACAATCTGGGCTTTTGCTACACTACACCAGTGTTAAATATGTTCTGTGAACACTGCAGTGTGGAGTGTGAACTGCAGAAGGGGAAGGCAGACAACAGGCAAAAGAAAATCATTTTTTAGAAGAATAAACACTGCTGGGGATCACAGCTGATTGAAACAAGCCCAGGATTCCCTGCAGGGATCCCAGTGTTGATTAACAAACCAGGAGCCAGTGTGGCTGCAGCCCTCACTCACCCCTCACTCACAGCTTCTCCCTGTCACCCTCAGGTGACCCTGTGACACAGACCAGAGCAGCACCCAGCTCCCCCCAGAGAAACCAAATCCTCCCTCAGCTTCAGGTTCAGGACATTGTCAGAGGCTGCACACAAGGATGTGATGCTGTGCTTGGCAAAGCCTTGGTCCACACCAGGAGAAAGATCTCTGCCATTTCTCACCTAAATATCACAAGTTATGGGTTTCAGCTGCAGATTGGCTCATCTCGGGAACACCACAGAGCACTTGGCTCATGGGATGTGCTTTGCAGAAGTGAGTGAAGACCACTGGGATCATTCTGCAGCTGTAAGAGAAGGCAGTGAAGTCACTGACACCCAGAACTTGAGGATCTTTCCACTCAAGCATGTTGCACATGGGCACAAATTGGAAGAGTGAATTTTCTCACAGAAACCCCACTCAAATGTGAGGTTTTGTCTTAATCTTTAAATCCTCTAGTGCTATTACAAGATGATAATTTTTCTGCACTGCCTGATTCTTTCCGTGCTGGAATCAGCCTTGCTTGTTCCCTGGCTGGTGTCCAAGCCACTCAGAGCCCAGACTGACCACAGAAGTCATGGTCTTCAGTGCAAGAGTGGAAGCAGGGAAGGCTGCAACTAAATTAGTAATGAGAAAATAATACTGAATGATGAAAAACAGTGAAACAAACTTGTTTCTCCAGAGACAGGAAGGGCAAGCCACAAGCCCAGACATACAAAACCATGAAAGGGACTTGCAGTCACTATACAGTTGATGTACAGCCCACCTCGCAGTGAGGGATGCTAACCCTACAGGAAAGAACTTTTCCTGGAAAATGAGCAATTCAGGCATCTTGGACTGCATGAGGATGCTCTGGAGGGGCTGCTGGGCAGGGTGGGGGGCTGTGTGTGTTTGAGGGGTCAGTGCTGTGTTCCTGCAGACAAAGGAAGCCAGGGGATGGAAGAGGTGCCTCGAGGGGCAGTTTTGTCTGTTGTCTGCTCCTCAGATCTTCCCAAGAGCTGAGGTGGGCTCTGCCACAGCTCTGCCAGTCTGGTGGCTGGGGACACCTGAGCATGGGCTGCTCTGTCACTGGAGCACCGGGACTCATCTGATCTCAACACCCCTGCTGCTGCTTCCTTTGCTCACACTCCCCAGGAGCAGCCACGTTCAGCCTCTCAAGCATCCGTGGTGTGCACAGGCAGGAGAGAGAAAGAACGTGTTGTCCTTTCCCAGGACTGGAACCTGGGAAAACACCCCCGAAATCTTTCCCATCCCTAGCCAAGGCAGGGATAAGCGCAGTGCAAAGTCTTTTTTCCACTTTATTTTCCATCACCTCCAGCTCTCACGGGACAGAACCAGCCCTTGGCATGGTCCCCTACCATGGGCCAAGCCAGATTAAACACACACCTTTCAGTCCGAGACAAGGATCTTTGAAGCAAGACTCTGGAAAGAAAAATAAAAAAAAACCCAAACAAAAATGAAGGAGAGCTGTCGTATCTCATTTGCATATTTGAATATGCAAATAGGGGCTGTTTCTTATCCATTGGCACTGGCCCTACTGTAGATGGCAGCAGCACAGCGGATCTCTGCCAGCATCCAGTGCCACAAAGAAAGACGCTAATTGGATTTGCAGACGCTTATTGCAAAGCCCAGAAGTTGCTGGAATAGGTATAAAGAACCAGGAGCTCAGCCCACGGCTGCCTCGGGTGCGAAGGCACTCGGCTGACAGCTCGTTAGCTTGAGATCTCCCTGCAAAATTAGGAGTTTGGAGAAGCCTGGATGGCTGCTGGCTCCGGCATCCCCAGCACCCGAAACTCCCAACACACTCTTAAAGAGCCTGGCAAATTTTCTACCCTTGGCTGTAATTATTTTTTTTTAATCTTTTTGAGGGAGCTTGAAAAGAAAATCGGGGTAGGTTTGATCAGTGGTTGTGCTGGAACTGGTTCAGGCTGGGAACTGCTAGCGGAGCAAAGGCTGGTTCTAGGAATTTCTCTCCTTGAGTGTTTTTGCAGTTGAATGTAAAAAGCCACCCCAGCACGTTTTAAATTAATCCATTCACGCCACTTCATCGAATATCCTGAGCTGGAAGGGATCCACAGGGATCAGCAAAGTCCAGCTCCAAACTGCTGGTTCCAGCAGAGAGTGCTTGGAGCACCAGGTGGTGCTTACCCCAAATGGGACACCCCAAATTGTTCAGTAAAAATGTGGTTTAATGCTCAATTATTGGGCTGCCACAGGGCATGTGGAAGCTGAGGCACTTGGTTCTGGACTTCCCATCTTGGAAGTCCAAGTTCTTGCTCAAGATCCTCCCTGAAAGCTGGAGAAGTGACCTGTGTCCAAACCAGAAATGGGATGACAGCTGTGTCCTGCACTAGGGGAACACAAAAACAACCATTAACACCAGGCTGGGCAAAAATAAAGGCATGGGAAAATTGCCATTGAGGAAAATTAAAACAAAAAGCAAATTCTAACAATGTTTCAGAGGAAGCAATAGGCAATTTTCCAAGAAAAGCTCAGAATCTGGTGTGTCTGAACAACATCTCTTGCATGAGGTGGAAATTCAGCAGAGCAAGAGCAAATTTGGGAAAGATGAAGACATTCCCAGGAAATACTCAGCCCTGGGAGCACGTTACCTCCAAGGACTGTGATGAGGCTGGGAGTGAATAGCCAATATGGGGAGGCAGAAAATAAAAAGATTTAGACCCGAGAGTCACGTGCATGGGAATAATGTTCACAATTAAAGATATCAATGAGAACTCCCAGAGAAAGAGGCCCTTTCTCAATGGAGAAGAAAAGGGACTGTCCAAGGAGATGTCTCTTGGGACTGCATCAGACAGAAACATGGAAAATTAAAACCGGAGCACTTAAAGGAACCCAAATCAGGCTCTTTTTTGTTGTTGTTGTTGTTAACTGAAGCGATTAAGCATTTTGCTTGGCTAATATCCTCTATCAGGTTGATGAGGTAAAGTGGCTCTTTAGAACGATTTGGGAACCGATTAATCCTCGCCTGTGGCGATCAGTCAGCGACACACAGAGTTATTGGCTAACACGGGGTTTTCTGCTGCCTCGCAGAGATCAACAAATTATTTCAAACAAGAAAGTTGCACGGAGAAAAACTCCGAGTGAGTTTGCTCGGAAACAGTCACCAATTGCACTTGTAAAGATCAGTCCCAGGTTCCTTTAGGGCAGGCAAAATTGAGAGCTATAACTTGTCATTTAAAACTCGGAAAAAAAGGGTAAAACTCTGGCTGGGAGGGAGAAAGAGGGGGGAGAGGGGGAAGGAAGGCGGGAAGGGGAAGGGAACTGTGGAGGAATGAGGGACAAAGGGGAGAAATGAGGGAAGTGAAGGGGAAATGGGAACAGAGAGGAAATGTGGGAGACTGAAAGGAAAATGAGGGAAAAATGAGGGAGATCAAGGGGGAAAAGGAGAGAAATTGAGGGGGAAATGAGAGTGAGGGGAGAAGAGGAAACTGAGGGGCAAAATGAAGGGAACTGAGGGTAATGAGGGTGACTGAGAGGAAAATGAAAACTGAGAGGAAATGTGTGAGACTGAGGGGAGAAATGAGGACGACTGAGGGGGAAAATCTGGGAGACTGAGGGGAAAAAACAAGGAAGATCAAAGGGAAAAAGAGATAAACAGAGGGAAATGAGGGAGACTGGGGGAAAATGCATGAGAGAAGGGGGATATTGCAGAGAAAATAGAAACTGAGGGGGAAATGAGGGAGACTGAAGGGAAAAGGAGAGAAAATGAGGGGGGAATGAGAGAAACTGAAAGAAAATGAGGGAGACCGAGGGAAAGAAATGAGGGAGACCAAGGGGAAAAGGGAAACTGAGAGAAAATGTGGGAGATCAATGGGGGAAATGAGGGAGACTGCGAGGAAAAGGAAAGAAATGGAAAGAAAATGAGAGTGGGCAATTGAAACAAGAGAGAGCAAAGGAAAAAATACGGAGAATAAAGGAGTAAGGGAAAACGAGGCAGAACAAGAGCAAATGAGAGAAACTGAGGGGAAATAAAAGATAGGCAGAAGGAAAAGGGGAGCACTGAGGGAAAATGAAAGACAACGAGGGGAAAAACGAGACGGGGGAACGTGAGGGAGAGACGGAGAGAAAAAAAGCACAGGAAGGAGCGAGGCGGCGGCGAACAAGGCGAGCCCTGCCCGGCATCGGGACCTGCGGCTTCCCTCGTTTCCCCTTGTTCCCACCTCATTTGTGTCGGGAATTAACACACCGTCGGGGAAACGTGGAGCGAGGGTGGCGTGGGAGGAGTAGGGGCGGGACGGCGCGGCCGGAGCGCACGGCGAGGCCCACACGCCTGGTCCCGGTGTTGGTTGTGCACTAAGAGGAGCATCGCGGGGGACAGAAGCCGGGACAGCAGCGGGACAGCAGGCGCAGCGGAGCGGCCGCCGCATCGCCCCACACGGGGCTAGAGAGCGGCCGGGCCCCGCTCCCGCCCCCCGCCTGACCCACAGCGCTGGCCCCGCCCACAGCTCCGCCCGCCCCGCAGCCCGCCCGCCGCTCATTGGTGGATACTCCTGTCCGTCAGGGGCCCCGCCCCGCGGCGTGCGGCGCGCGGGCATTGGCGGCGCGCGGGGGCCGCTGTGGCGCTGAGGCGGTTTCCGGTTCCGCGGGGCGGGCGCGGGGCTGGCGCTGCCTGTGAGTGACACACAATGAGGCGGGCGGCGGGGCCGTGAGGGGCCGCGACCGAGCAGGCAGCGGCCGAGGCGGTGGGGAGGGGGGTGGGGGGGACGGACAGAGCGGCTTCGCTCGTGGACAGAGCGGGGGAAGAGATTCTCACCCCCCCCGCCCCGCCGACCGGGCAGCGAAACCGCCGCGGCGGCGGGAGCGAGCGAGCGGGGCCCGCGGCGCTGCTGTGCCCAGCCATGGACAATCAGGTGAGGGGAGCGGCCGCGCCGCGCTGCCGGAGGGGTGGGGCGGTGCCACCCCCCCTCAGAGAGGGGGGCACATAGGGAGGGACCCCCGGGGAAGGGGCCCTGAATGGGGGGGGCGCCCCTGTTCTCGGGAAGCGGGGGCTGGGTGCCATCGCCCCCCTTTGGGGGGGCATATCTCCTCCTCACACCCTCTTTGGGGGGCACACCTCATCCCAACCCCTCTTTTTGTGGGGGTATATATCCTCCCCACACCCTTTAAGGGGGACATCTCTTCTCCATTCCGTTTTGGGGGCACGCCTCCTCTCCAGCTGTTTTTGGGGAGCACATCTCCTCGTCAGTCCTATTTGGGGGGCACACCTCCTTCCCACACCCTGTTGCGGGGGCACATCTCCTCTCCAATCCCGTTCGGGCGGCACACGTCCTCCTCACACCCCTTTGTGGGGGCACACCTCCTTCCTGCAGCCCCCATTTAGGGGGCACGTCTCCTTCTCACACCCTTTTGAGGGTGGCAGATCCCCTCAGTCCAATTTGGGGGACGGGGGTCACACCTCCTTCCCATCCCTCCTTTGGGAAGGGTGCACACCTTCTCCCCACTTCCCTTTTTGGGGACACGTTTCCTTAATCCCGTTTGGGGGGCACATCTCCTCCTTCCCGCACCTTTTGCGTGGGCACATCTCCTCCCCAATCCCATTTGGGGGACACTCCTCATTCCCACTCCCCATCTGGGGGGGTACGTCATCTACCCAGTCCCTTTTGGGGGGAATACATCACACCCCTCATTTGATGAGGGTTGCATTTGGGGGTCACACCCCCTCCCTAATCCCATTGAGAGGGGACCCGTCCCCACACCCTTCTTGGAAGGGGGTTCAGTCCTCTCCCCTCCGTGGGCGGCCGCTGCAGCCTCGCCCGCGGCGGGGGGTGTGAGCAGCATTGCCCGCAAATTCCTGCCTGGGATTATTGCCGGGAGGGAGGTGCCGCCAAGGGTTAATGCCACCGGGAGAGTCCCTGGCGGCCCGGGGGGTTCCGGGATGCGTGCGGGAAGTTTACCTGAGGTGATGGGCACGGGGAGCCTTTTGTGTGCGGGGAGCGGGTAACAGGTACCTCCTGTTAGCTCCGGGCTGAGGTTCGGGAAGCAGCCCCGCTATCCCGGATAATCACCCGGAGGAGCGGGAATGGGAGCTGCTGATGGCTTTCAGGCAATTAGCACATCAAACAAAAACCAGAGCAGCCTTCAGAATGTTTATTGAGAAGTTGAAAGCAGGCTCCTTTGTATTATTACAAATTGTTTGAATAGGATCCTGATTTCCCTTTGTTGAGAGACACGCTTGGAAAAAAAGGGAAAAAAACCCTCCATTTTCAGCGGAGCAACTTTGGATGCTGGTTATGTTGGGAGATCTTATTTTCAAATGTGTTTCAACTTCTGGCTTAATTCACAGCGATTGTTAATTGGAGCAGGGTGTGAGGAGTGCAGCAAGTACAACTTTCACTCTCAGTTAAACAGTTCTCTTTTATGTTTAATTTCGGTCTCTTCCACACAGCCCCATCTGGTTCTCAGCTCCAATTTCTCAGCCGTTTCAACTCGGAAAGGCAGATTTTGTAGCCTGACAGTCATTTGCACTTCTCAGGAGAGGGGTAGTAACTGGCAACAGTAGCAGGATTTAAAGGGTAATTATGGAATCGATAACGTGAGGCTGCGGCAGAGGCTGGCTCAGGGGATGTGAACGCTGTGGGAAGCATCCCAGATAAAGCAGGCCTGCAGGCACACTCCAGCTCGAGCTCGGGATTTCGGCAGGCTGGCTCCACATAATGCTCTTGCAGCATTGGAGGGATTGCTGTGCTCGGGGAGAAGCACACCTTGCCTTTCTTCTCAGCCCTTAATGCGACATGAAAGAACAGCCGGCCCTGGGCCTTGGTTCTTAGCACAGGAGCGAGGTGGGGCTGCTGGAGATAAGCCTTAAGAACAGGAAAAAATGGCCTGCCAAGAGAACTTGCAGAGGAAGGTATCCCAGAGAAATGCTGTAGCAATAATGGTAAAGGAATTAATGAGATGAGTTTGTCCCCGAGCCTCAGGATTGATGTGTTGGGTGGCTGAAGGTATTTTGCTGTAAAGATTTAAACTGCCTGAAAGAGTGTGTTAAGGCTTATGGTTGAAATTGGAACTGGACTGCAATTTGGGAGGTCAGGCTTTGATGCCTGGTGCTCTGCAGACCTCCTGTGAGAGCTTTTTACAAAGACAAGAAGGCTGAGATGGAGTCACTTGTGCTTTTTCAGCAAGTATTCACCATGCACTGGAAAAAAAGCTTGGATTGGAGATTCAGAATATTTTTTGAGCATTAATTGTGATCACACTCCTTGCTGCAGTTTGTCAAGGAGAGAATAAGGATGATACTTTCCCTAAACATTTGTCTGGAGCTCAGGAAGCTTTCTCTTTCCCTGCTCATTGTCTAACATGCCCTTGGTATGGCTCCAGGTCAGCATGTAATATGGGTAATGACAAATAATGCTGCCTCTCCCAATGGTAATTGGGACTTGCTAGGAAGAGCAAGACACTTATTTTCAAGCCTGAAGTGAGGAATGGGGTAGGGACTGAAACCAGCCCTTTTTTCTATCAGCCTCCTGGTGCTGAAGCTGGATTTTGGTAGGTTTAATTTGGAATCACTGCTGCTGCTCTGGTTTGTGTAACAAATGTGCACAAAAGTTGGGTACCTTGAGTGTTATTCTCTGTCTATAAATGTGGCTCTAAGATTTCCTTGATTTATCTTGTGTCTGAATCCCATTTGCCTTTTCTCTGTTACATCTGTTTAATTCATTTCCTTTCTCCTGGCTGTGAAGTCTGTAATACTATATGGATTTTCACCATTAATTTCATTTGGTTTTTAAGGCACTTAATGGGATTTTTGTGCTTTGAGCCAGACATGGAATACACCTTCTCTGTTACTCAGTGGTCAGAGTAGGATTCAGGAGTGCAAATCACAATTAGGTCAGTTTAGTGTTGGACATTGTATAGGCAGATATGTTAACTTGGTCTTTGAAAGTGAGATAATAAAATATATTTAGAACCATACAGGAAACATAATTTTCTTCTGGTGAGTGATATATTCTAGAGAATATCATAAACCACCAATTCATGGTCTGATTTTTCCTGTTTCAAGATGAGTTTTCTGTCAGTGCTGTGAATTCTGTAAGCTGTGAACATCAAGTTCTGTCTCTGACACTTTCTAGAAATAAAGATTCCTCAATTAGGACTTTGCTGACAATTTAACTGATAAGTAAGGCAGAGAAACCAATCCCTCTTGTAGAGCTGCTTTCTCTGCAATGTTAATATTAGGAAGCAAACAGGTATGAAATGGTGCTGGAGCTGGTTTTGTGTGAGCTTTGCCATTGAGAGCAGCGGTTTGCAGTCTGAGGCTGACCCCACACGAGGGCTGCTGTGTTGCCAGTGCCTCCCAGCAGGGTTTGATGTGTCTGTGCTCACGCTGCTGCCTCTGTCCTCCCCCGCAGTGCACGGTGCAGGTGAAGCTGGAGCTGGGGCACCGGGCCCAGCTGCGCAAGAAGCCGACCACGGAGGGCTTCACCCACGACTGGATGGTGTTCGTGCGCGGCCCCGAGCAGTGCGACATCCAGCACTTCGTGGAGCGCGTCGTCTTCCGGCTGCACGAGAGCTTCCCAAAACCCAAGCGAGGTCAGAGCGGTTGGACGTGGTTTGTCTCTATGAAAGAGCATTTTGCAAGTCGGGGTTGTGTTGAACTGTCACTTTTCTGTGAAATATCTCCTTAAAGAGGAGAGAAATGTCCATTGCGTGTGCTCTGGCTTTAACCTTTCCCCACTGTGTTTGAGGAAGGTCAGGGAGAATGGGACCTTGCTTCTGCTGAAAGGGCAGGAGGTGAGCTGCTTTCTCCTCTTATTTAAGCATTAGTATGTGCAGGTTCTCAAGACACAAGTGACAGCAGAAGATAATTCATGTTACACAATGGGAAAGACGGGTTTGATTTGTTAGAATTCGCCAGCAAAAGCTGGAAGCATGTGAGAGATGCTTTAATACTGGGCTCAGATGTGTACTGGGCATGGAGAGTTTTGCAGATTCTTGCAATTTCTAGTCTCAGGTGCCAGTTCAGGTAGCCTTAACTCAGCAGAAATCAATGCTGCCATGGGATGATGGTGTCTTTGCTGTACATTTTCCCTGCAAGCCTGGTGCAGTCACTGTGGTTGGGTTGGAGTGTTATTTTCTGACTTTGTTTTCTGACTCTGTAACAAAATGAACTTTATTCTTGGCATGGGGCAGCAGGAGCTCATGAGGTAGAGGAGGAGGAGCAGGAATTGCCCTTCTCAGGGGCAGTGCAGTTACATCTGTGTAGGATTGTGTAACTGAAGCTGCAGTGCTTTAAGAAATACAAGCTGCCCCTGAGAATTGTTGTAATGTGCATTCTTGGAAATACTGCTGTGGGAGCAGGACACTCGGGATGCTTTAGGACAGCCTGTGACATTGGGTATTTGTGGGGAGTGTATGATGGAAAGGAGCTGAGGGGTGCTCAGCATTCACAAGGATGTGAGTCTCCTCTGTGTGTTGATAATATCTCCTTCAAACTGATCTGCTAAAACTGATGTATGACAAGCAGGTGCAGGGCTGAGCTGAAAGCTGATTTATAGAATAAAAATGCAATTTGTGGGTTACAGTTCTTGTCTTCTGGTGTAATTAATTCATTACAAATAACTGTGTTGGGTTAGTACATAGAATCCTGGAATGGTTTGGGTTGGAAGGGCCCTTAAAGCCCATTCAATGCCACCCCTGCCATGACAGGGACACCTTCACTGTCCCAGGCTGCTCCAAGCCCCAATGTCCAACTTGGCCTTGGACACTGCCAGGGATCCAGGGGCAGCCCCAGCTGCTCTGGGCACCCTGTGCCAGGGCCTGCCCACCCTCCCAGGGAGGAATTCCTTCCCAGTATCCCATCCAGCCCTGCCCTCTTACAGCATAAAACCATGGCCTTTGCTCAGGCAGTTGCTGTATCATCTGCCTTTACAGGGGATTTTTATCCAGTCCCTGGGTTTTCCATGCTTGCTCCTAATACCAGCGTTCCTTTGACCAAGGCATGTCCGAGTTGTACCTAAATCCTGTGGCAAGTGCCTCTTCTGTTCCTGAGTTTATTTGGAGGGTTTCTTCAAATGGTGCCCTCTTGGAGCAGATCCTGGTGCTGAAGGTGGGCTCGTGCTGCTGGCAGATTGCTCTTGGAGTCCTTGGAATTTGTCAGAATAGAGTGGCAGAGGAACAAAGGCTGCTTGGCAGATAGGCTTAAGATTCCTGCTGCCATATTGGCACTGCTCTTTGGTTTGGGATTTTTCCCTCTAAGTGACACAGTTCTTATATGAAATTCAAGTTAAAGCAAGTCTAGAGGTTTTTGTTATTTTTAGTGATGCCCTTTTTTTCTCAGTTGCATTTGGAGTGCTGCTTTCCAGCACCTTAATGATGGTAGAAGTGCTTAGAGCTGGGTGGGGATAATACAGCTACATTAAAGGAAAATAATTTGTGTGCTTTTAGGTTTGATGTACTGTTTCCTAATCATATTAATTACTTGGAATTCTTAAGAGAAACTCAAAAGATTTGCACTGAATTCCTCTAATTACCTAATTGACTTTATTTACATATATTGTAGTGCATAAATTATATGCAAGTGCATCCGGTTCCTGAGAGGGAGAATATCTGTGTGGGGCTCATGTTTCTCCTGGCAGCTGCTGTGTGCTGCTACATCATGGCCAGAGAAGTGATCCTGGAATCCTTCAAATGGGATATCCTGGAACGGATAATAGAAAGGATTCAGGAGCAAGAACCCACACCAGATAGCGGGACAGGGGGAACTGAGGCAGGGACATGCAGATTAATTTCTGAGAAGCAATTAACTTTTCTAATTGCTGTTCCTACAGTAAGCAGCTCTGACCTTAGCAGCAAACTGGTTCACCTTCCTGCTCGTGTTTCCTTGTGTGTGAATAAATAGCAGTGCTCACCTGCCCTTCAGGTTTGTTCACCTGTGGGGGAAGCAGTGCCTGCGGCGTGGTTGTTACCAGCTGTGAGCACTGAGCAGTGCAGGGAATGCTTCAAGGAAAAAAAATCATCACCTGCCTGTGTGTGCTAGTGGAAATATGGGCATCAAAGTAAAGTTTACCTTTCTGTGCTGTTCCACCTTTTGGGGCTTGTGGCCTTTCCTCACCAGGCACTTGGAGCTGGCAGTTTGCATTGTTGTGGGACTGCCCAGAAATGTAATTGTATCTGGGTGCACAGGAGGGAAGGATCTCACTGAAGCTCAGGCCTGCAGTGTTTTATGTTTCCGTTCTATGGGAGGAGCTAAGAACAGATTTCATGTTCTTAGCTAAGCCTGTGGCCACCATCTTATTCTGTGTGGGCTTTTCCACAAAGGCCAGTGTTTTAACTGTGCCCTGAGTCGTCAGAGGCCCAATTCTCCTCTTGCAGCTCCTTTTTGGCTCAGATAAAGTTGTGCTGAATTCCAAGTTCACATTTATTTGTTCTCTTTCAGTGTGCAAGGAGCCCCCCTACAAGGTGGAGGAGTCTGGCTATGCTGGCTTCATTATGCCCATTGAAGTGCACTTCAAAAACAAGGTAGAATCTGATTTCTGGTCTTCTAATTGTTTTGAGCTGTGCCAGAGCCTGAAACTGCCTGACAGAAAGACTCTAAATTATGTGACTGTTTTATGTGTGTGTTTTTTATTAGTCTAATAAATAGAATTTAACTGGGAGTTGGAAGCTCCTGCCAGACTTCAAAAGAAAGCTTTTGGCAGAAATGGAATTGCATAGAAAGGTGATACCAGGACAGTGGATGGTCCTGGAGATTCTGTGCAGAGATTGTACCACTTGTAGCTTCTTTAGCATGGACGATGTGAAAGCAATTTAAAATATTTTATTACATATGAAAGTAAATAAACATAAAACACTGATAACTGTTAATATTTGTAAACACTGTGTTGATTGTCAATATATTAAAAAATCTGCTTTTGAATTTGCAAGCTTATTAAATTTTACTGTATAGGTATGAAATCTGCAGAGGCCCAAGACAAACATTTGCATGTGTAGCACAAGTATTTAGAGCTGTGTTAAAGATATCCTTGTTCTAACTCAGTGCTCTTCCAGAAAGAAAACACTACATATTTTAAGTCTTAAGATGCATTGCCAGCAAGTATATGAAAGTTAAAATTTGGATTTATTGCTTGCGTTAAGTCTACCACAGAGGTCACATGCTGTAGGTTATGAAAACAGGGAATTGGGCACTTGTGTTCATATTACCTCAGTTTCAGTTAAATTGTTTTGTTAAACATGAATAATGGATGTTTCTGGGTTTGATTACTGCTTAAATAATAAAATAAAAACTAATGTTTTGCTTATGATCCCTAAGAGGGAACTGAGGTAAACCAAGGATGTTGAGCCACATCCCTGTAATCTGTGCTCTCCACCCCCTCAGCTCTCTCAGCAGCAGCCCTTACCCAGGTGTGTTGACAGCAGCCCACATGAACAGCCTCATTCTATTTAACTTCCCATCCTGCTTTCCCTGGCCCTCCCACAAACATCTGTCTGCTGTTGCCTTCTGTCCCCACTCCAGCCCAGGATGCTCTCCTGGCAGTGTCACTCTGTGAATAATCAGCATTTTGGGTTGGCTTCCTGGCCTACCACATTGCTCTGACCCCACTTCATGGGCTGGAGGAATTAGCCAGATAATGGGACTGAGCCACAGAAGACAGAGTGGCCTTCTAAACCTGGGAGTATTTTGCCCACAAGTTGTTTTTTGGGTGGGTAGGGTAAGCCAAAAGGCTGGGAAGAAAAATGGCAGGCAAGGGCTGGGGGTTGAACGTTGTTGATAAAAGCAGCTTTTTTGACAAACACTGAAAACTACGACCTGAGTGCAACAAAAACATCTCAGAAGTTTGAAAACAGTTCTACTTCTGGTGGCTTTTCTGATGTTTTAGATAGGAATCAGAAAATTCTCCATCTGCACTAAGTGTTGGCTTAAGTCAGGTTCAAAATCCTTTACACTACTGACCAAAAAATGTGAACTTCTCCAGGCTGATTCCTTAAAAGTGGAACCTCTAATGCCTGGGAGGGGTGAACTGTGTTTTAGTGCTACCCTTTCCTTTCATTTTCCCTTTCTTCACCCAGTCATTCCCCACTCTTCCCTTTTCCCTGGAGCTCTCCAATGGTTTCTTTCACAGATCCTCAGCTCTCCCTCACTTCTGTGTCTTTCTGTAGGTGCTCACATTTGCTGTGACTGCCATCTGCATTCCTGTGTTTTCTTTTCCCTCTGTCCCTCAGATTCCCATGTTCCTCATGGAATATGGAGCTGGCAGCTTTTCTGACTCGAACTTGCTTTCACACCCACTGGGGTCATCACTCCTCATTGTTTCTCCATGCACGTGACTGCAGAGTTGTTCCCCAGCACTGAGCAGAGAGATGGCTTTTATAAATAAGGGAAATAGGTGGGCTCTGTTCTCCCTGGAAACAATGGAAGGAGCTGTTAATTTAGGAGAAGGCTCTTTGTTTCTGACATTTTGGTCTTCAGAAGCATGACAAATAAATAGGAGAACAGGTTGAGTTGCAGACTTGTTTTCAAATCTACAGGTTTTCAAAACAGTCATTTTTGTCCTGTTTTTTAGCTGCATGTTTTCTGGAGAAGTTCTTTTCCATTTTTAAGCTGATTAACAAATTACTAATTAAGGAGTTTCAGGCAGCGCCTCTCATTATTTAATTGGGCCAAGGGGTGGTTGAGGGAAAAGGTGGAAAAGGGCTGCACTGATGATCCCTGAGGATCCTTTCCAACTCAGGATATTGCAGGGCTCTGTGTGAAGAGTTGGGCTCCTCTGTCCACCACTGCCCACTGATGATGCCATCTGGGGATTTTAAGGGCTCTGATCAATTTCAGTAATTGGAGTTGAAGGAAATGTAAGAGGTGAATACTTCTACAAAGAAATGCAAAGATTGGGATATAGTAAAAGTTAAAAAGATAGAGGAGGAGGAGGAGAAAAGGCAAAGGTTTATTATATACAGCCTGTGTTCTCCCGAATTAAAGAAGATGGTGTTAAAACAACAAATAAATCAAAGTCTTCATTACTTCAGGACTTTGTTCTCACTCTGCTGTGTGTAAACCTGTTTGCACTGTTGGGATCAGCTGGTGTGTGTGCAGCAGATATTGTGAATTGATTACAGCATTTGGGACTCATCCTTGGGTAATTCTCTTCAAGTAGATGGTATGGATTGGTTCTGGGATTGGGGTGAAAAGGCTCTTTGGAGGTGACTGGGCAGGGGAGCTGGGTGGCTTTTGTGGCCATATGTTCCTCACATTGTGACACATTTTTGTTGATGTGTGTGTGGCCTCAGCTGAAACCAGACTTGCAGAGGCTTTGGGATTTGTTTATCGATGCATGTTTAGCTTTGTGAAGGTGAGAAGAGAAAGGATTTCAAGAGGGAGTGAGCCAGTCTGTGGAGATTGATCTTTGCCATGGTTGGCTGAAATGGTTTTTTTTCCTCACAGTTTAAGCCTCCTTTCTTAGCCATTTCCTTTCCCTGTTGTCATTTGTTACTGGGATGACAAATCCTGGCTTTCAGAGCCTGTGCTCTTTGCTTTGGCTGAAGAAATACCAACCTGTGCTCTGGGAAGGAACAGCTTTACTGAGAGCAGTTTTAATGAACTTAATCAGGGATTTTTAAAGCAACTTGGCATAAAATTGCCCATTGACTCTTTGTGTTGGAGGACTCCCTTTTTGTTATTATTGTTGTGTGTTTGAAGCAGCAGACTCAGTGTTCTTGGTGCCTTTTTGTCAGATGGGGAAGTGTCAGCAGAGTATGAAAAAGGTGTAAAAGCCTGTTCTTATCCTCTGTGAACATTGCTGGCCTGTGTTTGTCCTTCCTGTGCTGCAATCCAGCTCATCCCTGAGTGGGTGATTTCTCAGGGCTGCTATTTGAACTGCAGAATATAAACTGTGAATATTGCAGTGAGCCTGGGCAGCTGGGGGCTCTGAGCAGCCACAGGATTCGTGGTCTCCTTTAACACTGGCAGAGCCTTTGCTGCTGTAACTGATCCTGAAAAACAAATGGCAGGGGCTCAGCAGGTTGATTGATAAAGCTTTTGAAAGTCGAGTTGGCTAATGACAGCAGATCATTTGGACTGGAAATGTTAGTGTGCTATTTTTGTTTTGAAATCCTTTGTGTTCCTGTAACGAGGGCTGCTGTGAGTGGCTTCTGGTGCTCAAATCGATACAAACCGGGTGCAACAAATGCGTTGCTGTTTTTCTCCTGCTCTTCCCTCTCCCCCTCAATTTCAACAGTCTGGAAGCTTTTTTTTCATTGTTGTCTCCAAATAAATCTCTTCTAGTGGTACACGTTGTAATCTGGAGATTTTAATACAGGTCTGGCTTTGGTATTCATTCCCTGTGACATTTTTTGCATCCTAATCAAATTAGATCAATCCTCCCCACAAAGCTAAAGGTCTAGTAGATTTTCATGTTATTCTGATATAAGGCAGATGATATTCATGCAACATGGATAAGATGTTGTATTAAAGTCTCTTTAAAGATGCTACCTCCTAATTTTAGTGCTAGAGATAAAAGCCTTCCAGGATTTACATAATGGATACATGGAACTTGGGCTTTTCCTATTAGTGAGAAGGAGATAAGCAAAGAAAGCAGAGAAATTCGTTAGATTTTTCCAGTGAGGTTCAAAAGAAAAATATGCATGTTTTACCCCTTCTGCAACCTTTGTAGAGGTGATATAGAAAACAAATAGAAAAATATTGGGAAAGGGGAAAATTATTTGTGTGTCAAAGTAGGGACTCAGTGGAAATGTTGTAGGTGGGCTGCACATATGGCAGGGGAGGTGGAACAGGGTTAGCTACAACTGGTGTCAGGACTGTGCCACCAGGAAGGGACTGGCCAGGAAAATACTCTTAAGGAGGGCTGAAGAGCCTGTGTTTGCATGAGATATTTGATTTTACTGAAATTGCCATTTGGGGCAGGATGTGCACAGGTTTGAGGAGAGGAGGAGCAGCTTTAACCTGTTAGAGTTTACTCAGTGTTGCTGAAAGTTGGGGAAGGAGGAGTGAAACTTGTCCTTTCTAGGTCCGTCCTGTACCATGTTCCTTCCCAAACCTGCAGCAATTCCTTTTGTCCTGCTGCTGACTGGGGAATCTTTGCTTTTACCTTTTTCTGTCAGAAATTAGGATGAATTATCAATTTACCCATTCTTTTATCTGAGCAGGGCCAAAACCCCTGGGCTGTGTGTGTTTGAGTAGCCATTCAATGTGACACATCCATAGGTACCTCCAGGTGCTGAAAATACATATATGTGTATATATATATATATATATATAGATAGATAGATAGATAGATTTGCAGTGTGTGGCAAGGCTGTGTTTGCAAAGACAGAAGCTTTATCAGCCATGCCAGCTTCATATCATGTATTTGTAGGAGTTAGTAGATTATTAAGTGCTTGTCTTGGAGTGGTAAGTAGATAAAGAGATGTATTTACACTAATCTATATAATTTATACCCATATATTCATTTTACTCATTAGATATATATAAAACAAAAATATATTAGGAAAACCTAATTTTCAAACAAAGTAATAAGCATCTGATGGAGGAAAGTCATAAATGCTTAATCTCCCAGAGAATTCTCTCTTTTGGGAGAGAATCTCCCAAAAGATAAGGGTGGTTCATGGATTCCTGAGTGGAATATAAGGCTGATTATTTCAAAATCTGAATATTGGGCTATTTCCTTTCCAATGCCCTGTCTGGAAGCTGCCCCAGGACCAGTCAGACAGGTTGTACCAGCCTGGGAAGGGGTTTCATTTCTCCCTACATTCTGGATAAATGCTTCTGTCAGCCTGGATCTATGGCAGAAGGGAAGTGGTGTTAGATGTTACAGTTATTGAATAACCATGAGCCTGCTTCCTTGGTGTGCTAGATTTTTGTAGATAATTTTGTTTTATGGCTTTCTAAAAGTGATTTATGAGCTTTATGCACACGCTACCAGTGAAATTCTTTTGATTTGTGTTAAGTGGCAAAGGGCACACCCTGCCTTAAAAACAAGACAAGGAAATTTTAACAAAAGACTTAAAAAAATTCCTCCTCTTATGAAAAGTGCCAAATAAACTTTAACCCATTACTTGAGAACTCAAAGGAAAAATAAAGCAGCTTCAGAGCTCTTAACAGCACAGTGGCAGGCAGTGCAGACAGGAAGCAGTAAAAATAAAACCTAATGTACCCAGCTCAGGAGATTGGAGGTGGAATAGAGGGATTCACTGGATGAAGGGAAGTTTACAGCAGCTGCTAATGAAAGCCCTGGCTTTGTGGTGCTCACTTGTAGTTTACTTCTCTGGCATCCTGGGATTTAAGGGGCAGATTCAAAGTGAGGTTCTGAGAGGCCTTGCTGAGACATCCCTGCACCAGCTTAACCATTTAATGGCCAAATGCACCACTGAATTTGAATCTGAACAATTCATATCTACCACTTAGAAATGGACATGATCCACCCTTTTTAAAGCTTTTCTTGGATGTAGGGCCCTTTAGAAAAGCCTGTGGTTTTGGGAGCAGCAAAGTGTCTTCCCTTGTCATTTTTTCTGATTGACATCAAGGAATATCAGAAGGTGGAATTATCTAAGAGCAAAGTTTGGCTTGTGTGTAGTTGCTACTGAAGCAGCAGTTCATGAAGGATGCATAGGTTTGTCTGGACCAAAGTTTGTAGGGTGAGAAAGAACCTACTGTGGGTTGCAGCTCCCAGCAGCAGGATGTGTGGATGCCAACATGTTATTGAGAAAGGCTTTGAAGTGTGGCACTGTGGACTCAGCCTGGCTTTCCATTTAAAGTTAGAGGATGGGTAGGTCTGGGTCAATTGAGAGAGATTTTCCTTGGGTTTCTCCCCCCCTTCTTCCCCTTGATGGTTGTTTGGGGGGAAGAACCTTTTAGGGAGGACCGGATGGATTAAGCTTTGGAGTGGCCTGAGCTGTAATCATTAGCTGGGCAGTGAGGGCAGTAAAGGAAAGAATGTTTATTTGCAGCTTTTTGCTTTGAGACTTTTGTGGTGGTTCTTTTAGGAGTGCTGTAATCTCAACTATTCACTGGGGGGTGGGGGGCTCCTTATGGCCTGGGGGATACAAAGGAGATTTTAATGATCAGGGCACTCTGCTGGGGCTCATTCCCAGGGTAGTTGTGATCTCTGAGCCAGAGGAATATCACATTTTAACACTGCCTTAATTCTACAAAAATTCAGCAGACACATGATAAATATTTTGGTGCTTGTGAAAAAAGCACCAAAAATGGGATACCCAAGGTGTGAGTGAAAGGGACCTTTTGCCTCTCTCCTGCTCAGAAAGCAAATGGGCAAATGACAAAGCAGAGCTGGTAATGGGATCGCAAAACATCTCCTGACCAAAGCCTGTGCTTGCTGAGAGCCAAGATTATTTACTCTGTTGTAAACCAGGGAAAGCATTTTAGAAGCCATTATTAGGCCACATTTGGATTTCTATTCATCCTTCATTTCAGTTTATTAGGCTTTGAGGGACCCTGTGCAGCTGCTGTTTGAACTGCAGCGAGCGCACACGCAGAGCTCGCTAATGATTCCGTTAATGAGAACAGGCATGGAAAACAGGCAAATGACAGGGCAGTGTATTTTGCAAGGATCTTTCTTTTTCCTCCCATCTATCTGTTTTAGTAAAACATGCTTTCAGGAGCATGTGGATTCTTCAGGACTTTTCCAAAAGGGGATCTGAAGACCTGGAGTTGGCAGCATGTTAACCTGAGAGTCTTCTCTGTGTCTTGATGTCCTGTGTGTTGATGCCTGCCCCTATTTGAGGGTGAGGATCCAAGACCTCAACTCCTAGATGAGCTCAGGGTACTGTTTTTGATGTAAACCAGGTGTAGCTACCACCCTTTGTATTGTTAGAGGTGTAGTTTATCCAAGGAATGGCCTCTGGAGCAAACAGCAGGAGCCAGAGTGGTCTGAAGCCATTTCAACCTATTCTCAGCAAATCTAGTGGCTGGGGCTGGGAGCCTGCAGTGCCTGTTCCCATCCAACAATGCCACTGCACCAGGAAATGGAGCTGCTGGATGGGAATTCTGGAAAAGACTGCTGTGCAGCTGCTCAGTGCTGCTCAGGGAATGGGACACGTGGGATGCATTCATGGAAATGCGCAGGGCACTGCCGGCCTCGCTGCGCTTCCCAGCAGAGCCTCTCTTGCCACATTGAATTTCCAGCTTGGAAATACAAACTGCAGGGAGCACCAGGCAGTGTCCTGTCGATATTTGTAATACACAAGAAGAGTATTTGCAGTTTTGGAAGGGATGGGGGAAGGAGGGGGATTTTTCCCATTCTGTGCTGTGAGCGCAGCAGGTGGAACAGAGGCAGTGAGGCGCAGATGATCCCCCCCACCACGCATACAAACTCGGGATTGCTTGGGTGAAAGTGCCCTTGGAAAGTTCAAAAGCCTGGGATATCTTCCCATTCAGCCCCTGCAATATGCATATTGAAAAGGATTTTACAAACCAAGCCATCCTTTTCCCATTGCATTTAATCTTTTCTCGGTGCCCGCAGAGATCCTGGGAGTTCAGAAGTTGTTCCTGCTCTCAAAAAGGATTATGCTTTTCTTAATATTGGTTCTTAGAGTTGCTTCCCAAAGGAGATAGGATCTGAATTTTGGTGAAAACAGTAGTGCATAAAGCTTGTGAATCTGCTCATCTGGGGAGACTTGAACAGCTTTAAGCAGACAATTTTCAGTCACAATTTATGTCCATGCATTGCTTTTGCAGTGAGAAGCCTCATGCCTGAGTTCCTGATGAACAATGTTAACCTCAAGCACAAATAGTTTAATTTCCAGCTCTCTGATCTCATGGTGAAAAACTCCATGAATGCAGCACTTGGTGGTTTATTTGGGATTTTCAGGAGTGACTGTTTGGATCTCCAGACTTAGTGTGCTTGCCAAGCTTCTTCCAGTTTCCCAAAGTCTTTCTTGTTTTTAGGAGGAGCCCAAAAAGGTTTGTTTCACATATGACCTGTTCCTAAATCTGGAGGGGAACCCACCTGTGAACCACCTTCGTTGTGAGAAGCTGACTTTCAACAACCCCACCAAGGAATTCAGGCGCAAACTCATCAGAGCTGGAGGGGTAAGTGCCCAGTTTGGGATCCTGGAAAGGAATGGGCTTGTTTTGCTCTGAGGTTTCTTTAAACACAGCAGGCTTCAAGCAGTTTTCTACATTCATTTAAAAGATGGCCCAGCCAGTTTTGACTCGTGGTTATAGGGCTGCAGCACTTGCAGCAGAACAAATCCATTGTCGGTGTGTGATTGGTGACACTTTATTTGTCAGTTTAAATGTGAGCATTAATATCAAAGCAGAGAAACCCCTCTGGGAAGTGAGATGTGCTGTGGATGTTGCAGGCTGTCAGTCAGGCAGCTGCAGTTCCCTGTGACCTTCCTGCTGCCAGGAGCTGGGTCAGCACAGAAAAGCTCAAGGAAAGAGAGAAGCTTTCAAACAATTCCTTATTAATTTTTTTTTTTTTTTTAAGCTTAATAGTTAGTGCTTCCTGGTCAATAAATGACCTCTAAATCTGGCATCAGCTACTTCTGGCTTAGGTGATAAAATGTTAAAAAAAAATTGGACAATATAGAGTGAAAACAGGTATAGGGGGAAAAAAATATATTCTCTAGAAGGCCCAGTGAAATATGGGTTGCTACAGTATCTGGGAAGGTGAGTAGTGATAGACTAAAGGATGATCCTCAAATAGCTGCTGGATCTGGGCAAATCAGCCCAAGCCACAAAGAGCAAGAAGTTTTTAATGAGCCAGAGGATGTCAAGGCCAGGTTGGACAGGGCTTGGAGCAACCTGGGGTAGTGGGAGGAGTCCCTGCCATGGCAGGGCGTGGAATAAGATGAGCTTTAAGGCCCCTTGCAATCCAAATCACTCCATGATTCCTGTTCCTTGCTGTGCCAGTGCTTTCCTGTATTGGGCAGGGAGAGGAAGGTGCTCATTTCAGCCCTAGGATGGCAGCAGCATCATCTGCTCTCTAGGATTCTCACAGTGTGGTATTTTAGTCCTTGTGTACTGAGGTGTTTCAGCTGTTAATCACTTTTGATGCCCTTTCTCTGGTGGCAGTTTTCCACAGAATTATCCTGACAATGTAGGGAAGGTAAGAAGGGAATTGTGGAATTGTTCCATGGAGCTCAGTGCTTGGTGGTAAGATTTTTGTGAAGGGAGAGACCCAAGCTGTGATTTTTTTCCTTTTTCCCCTGAAAGAGTGAATTCAGGTTCTAAACCAAGGAAGTATTGCTCATTCCTTCCAGATTTATCTCCCTACCCTTTTTCAGGGGAAGAGCATTTGCAGCAGAACACTCAGTTCTTGTCCAGAGCTTTATTGCCTGCCTGTGCTCAGAATATTGGCATTCCCTTTGGGAAAGACACTCGATATTGCATTGCTGCCTTTCAGTTTTTGTGGGTTTAATACTCTGTATTTGAGGAGTTGCCTTGAAACTGAGCATTCCATAGACAATATCTTTTTATGGCCAGGAAGCAGGCGAGGAAAAAAACATTGAGAAGATGAATAATAGTGTGTTAATTGAGCAAGTGGCTTAACATAATCATGTGTTAATAGTTAATAGTCCGTGAGACTTTGCGCAGACATAATTTCCCTCCTCTTTATTCCCAGGTAATGGTGATGCCAGAAGGAGCAGAGGCTGTTTCAAGGCCAAGTCCTGATTATCCAATGCTGCCCACGATACCTCTCTCTGCCTTCTCTGATCCCAAGAAGACCAAACCTTCCCATGGGTCAAAGGTCAGTGCAGCACACATTTGGGTCAGCCTGAGGTGAGGGAGTCTTTCAGGCCAGGCTGCTCAGAGCTTGTTCAGCAGCTGTTCCTGGCTGCTGCTAATTCTGAACCTCCTTGTACTCTGCAGTTCAGCAGTTAATGGTCTGGAACTTGCCAGCCTTTAGGAGGCTTTTTTATGATCTGATAGACTTCTCTCCAGGGAAGTTTTGAAAAGAAAATTAAATGTGCAAGACTGGGAATTTTTGGTGAATCATGTCCTTCTTAAAGGCAGATGAAATCCTCTCTTGATTGCTCTGGTTGTGTCCTCCATGCTGAGGATGGGTTCTGTGGCTCTCTCACTGTCTGCCATGCCCAGCACTCTTGAGTGCCTGCACCTTTTGGCAGGAAGGCTGAGTGGAAAGTCAGCCCTTCCTGTGTCCTCAGGGCAGTGCTGGAGAGAACATCAAATATGCTTCACTTGCTCCAGTGGGTGCTTTCCAGACTGAATGTTTGCATCCACCAGTAGCCAGCTCCTGAGACTTCCAAAGAACCTCAGGTTTTTCTTTTTTTTCCCTTATGTACTGAAGCTATTTTTGTATAATCCTACATGGGAGAAACAATCCCCAAGCAATGTGTTTTGGAGCAGATTACATGCACTTTATCAGCCTGAACAGTCACAGGTATTAACAACAATTCATTTTCCAGTGTAATTCAATTCTGATAGCCATGTTCTTCAGGGCTCTGAACACTCTGGCACCTCAGTTATGCCTTCTGATGTTATGAAACAGAGTGAAGATGACTTACCTGTTAGTGGCTGATTTAATTTTGGTCAGGAATTAAGCAATGGAAAACACAGCAGAGAAATAAAGGGCTCTGAGATGAGCTGTGGTGAAAATTGCCAGTTGCTAAAGAAACAACATTCTCTTGCTTCCCTTCCTCCAGGGTGCCCTGAGAGGTGCATCTGTGTTTGCATTCAGGTTCAACCTGAATTAAACATCTGTAGGTGTTTCTAGACTTTTGACAGACCCTGGAAAGGAGCAGAACATGGTTTATCCTTTCCTAAATGTTGGAGTGCACACTGCCAGTTTGTGTGCAGCAGTTGAGGGAAGTGTGGATGTTTACCTGGGTGTGTGGGGGGTGGATTTCTGCAGGGAACAAACACTGCCATGTGATTTATGAGGATGTGTTTTATCATTCTGTGCAGAGCTGCAGTTTCATACCCAGCTTGCATGTTTCTGTTGCTGAATTTTAGGATGCAAACAAGGAAAGTAGCAAAGCATCCAAGCCACATAAAGTAACCAAGGAGCACAGGGAGAGGCCCAGGAAAGACTCTGAGAGCAAAAACTCCTCCAAAGACCTTGAGAGAGAACAGAACAAGCCTTTGAAGGACTCCTCCAGAAAACCAACTGAGAACAAACTGCCTAAGGAGGAAAAGGCACCTCCAAAAGCTGCTTTCAAGGAACCAAAACTGGCCGTGAAGGAGACCAAACTGGAGAACACCTCTCCAAAGGGGGGGCCACAGCCGGAGCTAAAGTCTTCCAGCAAGAGGCCCTCCAATGTGGAGTCACCAAAGCCTAGTGCCAAAAAACAAAAAAAGAGTAGCTCCAAAGGGGTAAAGAATATCCTGGGGACATCTCCCAGAACCTCGTCTTCCTCATATCCAGAGAAGAAACAAACCAAGGAGAAGATGAATGCCAAAGTGGAAAAGGTGAAATCTGAGAGCGAGGCCAAGGAGATCAAAAAGCCTGTGGAAATGGAGGAGTCAAACTCAGAGGATGAAACTTCTTTCAAGTCAGAGGTGAGTAGGGATTTATTCTTTGCCAGAGTTTGGAGGGATGGTGTTAAATCCCTGCCTGAAAAATAGGTTAAAAATAATCTCTCAGAGAAGATAGAGCAGCAGATTGGTAAATGCTCAGGCTGGGTTGCATCTCAAATAAAATTCTTCTTTGAAGAATTTCCAGTCAATATTAAATGTTCCTCCTGTGTGATTTAGCTGTTGTTTCAGATACAAGCTTTTATTGAGATTTATCTGCAGGCAGTTACCTAAAAGTCAGAGTTTAAAGTTGTGGTCCCTTATTCATCCCATGCAGTGACATCTACAGAACTACAATAGATACAGGGACACTTTCTGCCTGCTCACAATAGCAATGTTTTAGAATGTGATCTTATTTCAGAAAAGAAGGAAATCATCTCAGTTTTGGTAATGAAAAAAAACCAGCATTAAAATGTAAATAAAACCCCTCTTCCTGCTGTGGCCTGTAAGAAATATGCCATTGGCTGAAGCTCAAAATACAACCACATGCCACTAAATCTAAATAAGTTGTGTTGTGAAACATAAAACAAATTATGTTCTTGTACTACTATTTTTAAAAGCTGTCTAAATATTTTTTCCTTTTTACAACTGAGAACATTCCTCATCCTCTGTTTTCTAAAAAGTGTTTTCCAAAAGAAAAAAAAATGCAAGAAGGGACAGACAAATCCAAACTCTTGCTGCTTTTCACTTGTATATTTGTTATAAAGAAGCCATATATCTTGTGATAGGTTCACAGGAAAATGTCCTGGGAATTCTGGAACTGGTTCCTCCTGACCACTTCAAGAAAGGTTTATTTTATTAAGTTGAATTTTCTAGGGACAGTTTGTATTATGATTTAATCAGCACTGTGATACAACAAATATTGATGTGTTTGTCAGGAAGGGTTTTTTTCTGGGGCATTCTCAGAAGAGAAGTAGAGAGAGAACTCAGTAGAAGAGTTTATTGGGGAAGTGTTAGTTCCACTCTGCAGAGAAGCCACATCCCTGGAAGTGTCCCAGGCCAGGCTGGACAGGGCTTGGAGCACTCTGGGACAGTGAAGGTGTCCCTGCCATGGCAGGGGGTGGCACTGGATAGGCTTTAAGGTCCCTTCCCACCCAAACCATTCTAGGATTTTATGACTTGGCTTCCCAGATGGATTCAGTGTGCACATTGGGCATTAAGGAGAGGCAATTCCTCTCCCCCTTGAGGCTTTTCCCCAAAGTGCAGCAGTACTCAGCAAGCCCCACATTTCAGTGCACAGCCCTCCCTGCACACCTATGGCTGTGCTGCTCCCAGAGTGTCCCCATCCCCTCTGGGTGCCAGCAGTGTGACTGGAGGTGCTGGAACCACAGCCTGTGACAGTGGGCTCAGCACCTGCCCCAGCCTGTGCTGCCCAGTGTCCTCCCTGGGTGCTGCACAGAGGGGTCTGGGGACAGCAGTGTGACAGACTGGGAGTGGTGGCAGCTGCCCCGAGGTTCTGTGTCCCTGAGCCCCGGGGCACAGCTTGGGGCTCTGGAGTCCCTGTGCACCCTGGGGGATCTCCCTGCTCCCAGCACTGCCCCTTGCTGCTCCAGGGTTTCTCCTGGCACAGCCGAGTGTGGAGCCTGTGGGAGCCACATCACTGAAGTGAGGGAGCAGCTGGAGGTGGAGCAGGGCCCGGAAACTCTTCAATCAGCTCTGCTGCTGCAGCCAGGGATTGTGCAACAGCTCAGGCTGCAGCTCCCAGCTGACATCTCTGCAGCCTGTGAGGAGAGGAGCAGCCCTGCTGCCATTTGTGTTCCTGGCCTGGCAGCTCACAGGGGGGGATTCTGCACAGGGATGAAGGAGTTTCTCCTGCTATTTCAGCTCTTGCTGGAAGTTACTTGGCCCTATTTTCTTTTTTTTTTTTTTTTTTTTTTTTAAACCTTTTTTTTTTATTTCCCCATCAAGCCCAGTTAGTTCCCTAAGCTGGCCTCATGCTTGGCTGCCCCAGTGCTGACAAAAGGCAGAGGCAGGGATGGGAGCAGTGTTGCTTTTTGCCATTGTCGGCGTGGCTTTGGTCACATCCTGGTGACAGTCAGTGAGCACACGGAGCGTGTCCATCTGCATCCCCCTCTGCTCAAAGAGCTGATGGTGTTCATGGCTAAAGGAGAGATGGGTTATCTCCAACAGCTGCTGCTTAGCTCCTGTTAAGTCATTTTAAGGGAAGAGCTGCAGAATACCAGGAATGAGGGATGTAGGATTGGAGCTGTGGGTCAGATGCAAGAGCTGTGCTCTGTTAGCTTGAAAATACACATAAAATCCCACAGTGGTTGGGTTGGAAGGGACCTTAAATGTCATTCAGTTCCATCCCCTGCCGTGGCAGGGACACCTTCACTATCCCAGGCTGCTCCAAGCCCCGTCCAGCCTGGCCTTGGACACTGCCAGGGATCCAGGGGCAGCCACAGGTCCTCCAGACCACCTGTTCTCTCTGCTCTCCACTTCCATGTTGGAATTTCCCTAAACAGCCAGGGCTGCTGCAATGTGCCAATAGACCTGATACTGGAATTGTTAAATTGCTCTCCTTTGCTCCCAAACCCTTCCCAAGGGTTGTAATACCGTTTTTGACACAATTCCTCCCCTTCTTATAGTGAAATAACAAAATTCTTGCCAATACTTGGGTCATGGTGTGGCCAGCAGGACCAGGGCAGAGATTGTCCCTCTGTGCTGGCACTGCTGAGGCCACACTCTCAAGTGCTTGTGTCCGGTTCTGGGCCACTCAGGACAAGAAGGACACTGAGGGGCTGGAGTGTGTCCAGGGAAGGGGCTGGAGCACCAGGAGCAGCTGAGGGAGCTGGAAAGGGGCTCAGCCTGGAGAAAAGGAGGCTCAGGGGGGCCCTTGTGGCTCTGCACAACTCCCTGACAGGAGGGGACAGCCGCGGGGGGTGGGAGTCGGGGTGTGCTGCAGGGAACAGGGACAGGAGGAGAGGGAACGGCCTCAGACTGGGCTGGGGAGGTTTAGATTGGACACCAGGAAGAATTCCTGCATGGAAAGGGTGGTCAGGAATCACAAGGGGCTGCCCAGGGAGGTTTGGAGTCCCCATCCCTGGAGGTGTCCTTGACGTGGCACTCGGGGATGGGGCACAGGCAGGAGGGATTCTCTGAGCAGTTATACAGGGTGATCTTGGAGAGGAAAATTCTGCTGCCACTTTCACTTACCAATTGCCAAAGCTGCCAGTGTGCCTCTTTGTGCCTTTCTCAAGGTTTTTATAGTATTAACTCTTCCTGTGTCAAATTTTTTATCAATGGGTTTGTCTGATTCTTGCAGCAGCAGTAGTAGTAAGTGGATTCCTAGGGACGAAACAGTGAAACTGAAATGCTGATTTTTAGGGAATTACTTCTGAAAAGGCTGAATATTACAGTACTTTGAGAATCCTTAAACGAGAACCCTCCTGAGTACCAAAAACCCCATTTTCAGGGGATTTTAGGAACAGTTTGGGAGCAGAGTGAATTGCCGTGGCCTCTTCTGCCCTCTGGCGGTTCCCAAGGCTATTGCGGGGGAGTGCTGCTCTATGGATTTACGATTAAAATTTCCCAGTCTCACCCAAATTTTCTCCCTGGATGCTGCTGTTACCAGTAGTTAATTTACTCTTCGCTCACTCTTACTGCACAGGACACTCCTGCTATTTCTGCCAAGTGCTGACAGAAGTTGGGGTCACAAGGGTTGAGTTGGTTTCTGTTATGTTTTCACAGTTAAGTGGATCACTCAAACTGGTGTAGAAACAACTGGGTTTAGGATATAATAATAATAATTTAGGATTAATTTTGGAATCATATGAGCTAGTTGGGATAGACATCTCCATGTCTGTGAGAAAAGGGGCAGAGGGGATTGTTCATTGGAGAAGTGTTGGGGTGACCTCATTGTGGCATTCCAGTGCCTGAAGGAGCCTGCAGAAAAGAGAAACTGTTTGTAAGGGATGGAGGAACAGGACACAGGGAATGGCTCCCACTGCCAGAGGGCAGGGCTGGGTGGGATATTGGGCAGGAACTTTAAGGTCCTTTCCAATCCAAATCACTCCATGACTCTGTGATTCCATGGTCAGTGATCAGTCGGAGGTTCAAGGGAACCTTGGTGGCTACAATAATTACACTTTTTAAGAGGATGTGGGTAGTTGTGGCTTCTGTGCTGATCATCTGTCACACTTCAAGGTAAGGGTTTTCATTGAAATGTTTTTCAGATGCTCCATGTCATCATCTGGGGGGTTTTCACCTCATGCTGTGAATGGGTTTGATGGGAGTCCTTGGTGTTGCTCCCAGGTGTGCTGAGCTATTTCTTGCCAGACTTCCATAAATGTTGTTTTTATTCACCTCACAGTTTGTTTCTTCTGCTATCCCAAGAACTGTATTCAGTGCTGGGTGATGCTGTAGAGTGCTCAGGTGCTCCTGCCTCACAGTGCTTTGGGCTCTGCTTTTCTGGATTAGAAAGATTAAGATTCTTTTTCTTTTGTTTCCCTTTTATGGGGGGTTAAGTCTGTCCAGTCCAGCCCTTCCAACTCCAGCTCCAGCTCCGACTCCAGCTCTGACTCTGATTTCGAGCCATCTCAGAACCACAGTCAAGGTGTGTTGCAAGAAATAGTTTGTTAAAACCTTCCTTGTGTAACCTTAAAAGGCTCAAGAGAATTAAATGTGCTTTTCCAGCACTAAAATAATACAGTTTCTTGCATGCAGCCATGTGTTATGGCTGTGATGCTTCAGCAAGAAAAGGCAATAATGTTATAACATCATGAACAAGTATTTTTCTTCTCTTGGCAGCTAATTTATGAGTAAGGAATCCCTCTGGATTTGGTTCTTTCCCTTTTGGCTTTGGTTTCTGCCTCAGTTTATAAATGTGTTGCTGCTGCCTGATCTGTAGAATCACCAGAACAGTTCTTCTCCAATCTCATCTATGTTTTATTAAAAATTATAAATGTGCCATTCATCACTTTGCCAGTGTGTAACAGCTCCTTTCTCAGATCCCTCCACTGATAACCCAGAGAGGGGAACTGGCAACAGTAAATGTTCCAAATGCTGTGCTGCTCCTGTCCCCAGTGACATTTAAATCAGCCCCACACACATGAAAAATGTGTCCTGTTGTTCTCATTTGGGAAGGGGGGGGAGGGTTTGGGAGGGCAGGGAGTTGTAAAGTTTGTCAGTTTGGGCCAGGGCACAGCTCAGTGCGAGTCAGGGTGTGTCAGTTTGGGTGCTGGGCTTGGTGGGGCTGTGTCCTGGTGCTGAGTTCCCTTCTCCCCCACGGGCAGGCCCCCTGCGCTCCATGGTGGAGGATCTGCAGTCGGAGGAGTCGGACGATGACGACAGCTCCTCGGGGGAGGAGGCCGCGGGCAAGGCCAACGCCGCCAGCCGCGATTCCAGGTGGTGACAAACCCAGAGCGCACCGGGGCTCTGCCTCTGCACCTGCGAGTCTGGGGGGAGGAACCAAAGGGCCAGGGCTCTGGGTGGGGTCACTTAGCCTGGGCTGGGGACACAGAGCACTGGGAGGTGCTGGGCTGGCAGGTGTCAGTGACTGAGCCCCTTCAAACAGTCACCTCTCTGCTGAGCTGCTGGGGTGTGACACCTTTGATTGGCAGAGATCAGGCAGAGCAGGGGACAGGCAGTGTGTGCTGCTCTGGCTGCCTGGGACTGACAGGGCTCAGGAGTCACTCTCTGCCCACCCTGTGTTGGCTGCTCCACTCCTCTGGACTCAGTGACAGCTGTTTCCTGCTCCAGGCCCTGGAAAGAGAAAGAACTTCATCCTTCTTCCCTCAGGAAATGCAGTTACAGCCCAAACCTGGAGTCTCAGTGAATACTTGAATCCAAATGTTTGTCCCAGAGAGCAGCTCCACATGGGGAAATGCTGGTGGTGGTTAGCAAAACAAACAAACAAATATCCATTATTGCACTTGTCATCATCACCAAAATAAGAATGGAGAGACTTTGAAGGGTATTTTTATAGACATTTAGTGGATAACCAGTTTAGTTCACAGGTGGGACACCTGCCATATCTCTAGGGCCAAAGGAGAATGAGAACAAATAGGAACCAGCAGCAGCACTAAATGCATTTTTTGCCTGTGGAGGTATCAGTGAGCCTCTCATGCAGGTACTTTGTAAGGTTGGGAGGAATTCCTGAACAGTTGCTGTTTGTGGAATGAAGTGGTGCTTAGTTGTTCTAGGGACTTGTGTATGTCAGAGTTGAACTCTGTGATGTGTCACTAAAGCTCCCTGCTCTGGGAGTGCAAGGTGACATCAGCTGGGAAAAAGGGATTCTTGGAACCTGCAGTGACCCATTGTCCCAGCCAAAGCAGCAGTCTGTGATAAAGAAGAGAATTGCACTGAGCTCTGTGTGGCTCAGCTGGCAGCTGTTGAGTTTGCTGCTGCTCATTCTCTGCTGGTGGTTTTCCAGACTGAGCCTCAGTGACAGTGACAGTGACAATAGCGCCGACTCGTGCCCGCCCAGCCGGGAGCCGCCTCCTGGGCAGAAGCTGCCCCCAGCAAACAACAAGGTAGGAAACCCCACCTCCCCCAGCTCTGCTTCCCACCTCCCCTGCTCCCTGCCTTGGAAATTCTCACTTGCACCAAATTTTCCCTACTCCTGTCCTCAGCCGACAGGTGATTCCTCTGCTGTGACACCCTCGTGTTTCCTGAGCTAATTTTGCTCCTGTTGTTGGTTTCTTTTCCCCTCAGGCATCTGGAAGGAAAAGCCCAGAGTCTTGTAACAAGCCAGAGAAGATCCTGAAGAAGGGAACATATGACAAGGTGTGTCCTAGGGAGAGGGATCTTCCATGAGGGCCCAGAGGGCCAGGACACAGGGAATGGCTGCCACTGCCAGAGGGCAGGGCTGGATGGGATTTGGGCAGGAATTGTTCCCTGGGAGGGTGGGGAGCCCTGGCACAGGGTGCCCAGAGCAGCTGGGGCTGCCCCTGGATCCCTGGCAGTGTCCCAGGCCAGGTTGGACACTGGGGTTTGGAGCAGCCTGGGACAGTGGGAGGTGTCCCTGCCCATGGCAGAGGGTGGAATGAGATGAACTTTAATGTCCTTCCCACCCAAACCATTCCAGGATTTTGTAACTGAGGAGCTGAGCATCACAGAACAGTTGGGCCTCACTGTGCACAAAGCCACCTGAATCAGCCCAGCCTGTTCATTGTTCTGTCTCAGCAGGGTAAAAGCTGGAGTTTAACAAAAACCAGATGTTGAAAGGACAGACTTTGGAGAGTGACACTGCAGAAATTGTGTACATTAAATAGCTGGAGCCCCAGGTGGTGTTCATAGGCAAAATGCTGAAATTGTTGTGTTTGTTTGCTCTTTGTCTGAACCAATGGCCTGGTCACTGCTGCAGTGCTGGGGCACTTCATTAAAAGGCAGTTTCATCTGGCTTTGATCTTATAAATTAAAGATTATTTGATGCTCTGCTTTGCAGGTTTAGTTGGAACCTTTGTTTTTCCAATGAAATTCCCTCATCCCTTGCCTCCAGGGAGGGCAGAGCAGTGTCCATTCTGTGATTCACTGATTCTGTATATCTATTTTGTTGTTGTTGGCTGCCTGAAAAACCCTAAAATTTAGAAAAAACCAAACCATTCTTACCTAAGAACAATGAACATGTTGAGCCTGTGAAGAATCCTTCATTTGCTGTTGTGATTTAGGTAAAACTACCTGGGAATACAGTGCATTCCAGGAGTTTTTCCTTACTTAAATGCAGATCATTGCTCAGCAGATTGCTGGGGTTTTGGTCATTGATGCACATGATGCTTTTAGGTAATTTGGAGTTAATTAGGAGAATACACTGATGAGGAGCTCACACTGAGGGTCAGCAAGGTGAACTTCACCTCACTGAGGTCCTTAAAGGTTCTGCCCAGTTCTTGGAGCTGGTTACAGGTGTGGGTCATTAAATTTTAAAAAAATTGCCTTCAGAGCACTTGTATTTAAGGGAAGTCCTTGGTCCCCCAGTACTTGAGAGGGAGGAGGAGGAAGTAAAAAAGTAGGCAAAAAATGGGAACAAGTTGTTCTGCTGCTCCCTGAGAAAGTCCCTTTGGCAGCCTTGAGAGCCTGCAGTGTCCCTGTTTGTGTTGCAGGCCTACACGGATGAGCTGGTGGAGCTCCACAGGCGGCTCATGGCGCTCCGGGAGCGCAACGTGCTCCAGCAGGTACAGACCCTGTCCTGGGGCTGCAGGGCTCAGCCAGGCCCTGCAGCACAGCTTCTGCTTTGCTGTGGGGGCAAAAACACTGAGGAAAAACAAAATCAGCTGGGCATGCAGTGGTTTTGTTGGAAATGGTACAGGAGTGTGGCGTGGGCATCTTCTCTCTGCCATCCTGGTAGCAATGCCAAAGTTGGGATCTTCTGGTCTGACTGACAGCTTCCTCCAGAGGGGAGGCAGAGGGGCAGGGGCTGAGCTCTGCTCTGGGCCAGGGCCAGGAGCCCAGCAAGGGCTTGGGCTTTGTCAGGGCTTGGCATGGAGCTCAGGGAAAGGTTCTTCCCCCCTGTTAGAGGGTGCTGGGCACTGCCCAGGCTCCCCAGGGAATGGTCCCGGCCCCAAGGCTGCCAGAGCTGCAGGAGCATTTGGACACCGCTCTCAGGGATGGGCAGGGGGGATTGTTGGGGGGTCTGGGCAGGGCAGGGGCTGCACTGATGGTCCCTGAGGGTCCCTTCCCAGCTCAGGATATTCTGTTATTTTATGATTAAAAGGAAACATGCCCACATCAGTGTCCAGACTGAGTTAGGCCAGCAGGAGGAGCTGGTTTGCTTTTCTGGGGAGAGGATTCCATTCTTGTTGTGAGCCCCTCCAGGGGGTGGGAAAGCCTGGGTGGGCTCTGTGTGCCTGCTGCCCTCTGTGCTGTACTTACATCCATCCCCCATCTCCAGATCGTGAATCTCATTGAGGAAACCGGGCATTTCAACGTCACCAACACAACCTTTGACTTTGACCTCTTCTCCCTGGATGAGACGACCGTCCGCAAGCTGCAGAGCTACCTGGAGGCCGTGGCCACATGACGCTGGGCCTGGGAAGCTGGCTCTGCTCTTCAACCAGAGATCCCCTCCTTTGGTACAGGAAACCACCCCATGGAACTAGGCCTTCTTATCCTCCTGCCTCACCCGAAGAAGCACTGCCTTAGAGACCAGCCATGCTCTAGGAATGCTCAGCCAGCTGCACTTTTCTTGTAGGCTTCAACCCAGTGCCCGCCTTGCTGAGTCTGTCCCCCCCAGCAGAGCAGGCCTGCTGCACTTAGGCTGCACAGCGCGACCTTTGCGCTTTCCCTTCGAGCAACTGTGTTTCAAGAGCACATTTTGCAGACATCTCTGAGCTCTGAAGAAGCCTGGATGCTGTTCCTTCCCCCGGAGGCAGAGCCCTCCTGCTCTGCCCCACGCCCTGGGGGTGACAGCGCCTTTGGCAGAGCTGCCCGGGACACTGGGGACACAGGAGGCTCCCCGGGGCTGCATTCCAGCTGGGATCACCCCCCAGTTCAGTGACCTGGCTCCTGGTGGGGACAGGACCCTCAGCTCCCTGCAGGGACACTCTGTGCTCAGTGAGGAGGCCTCTGGAACCTGCTGTCTCCTCCTGGGGTTTGGAGATGTCTTGTTTGTTGATCTGAGCTCCTAAACAAAGTCCCACTCCTTTCAGTCTGCTTTAACTGTAATAGGACTCCAAAACTGTAAGCTGTATATTTTATATATATATATTATATATATGTATGTACTGTATGTATAAGAAGGGCCTAGTTGGGTCTTATGATCTTAAGGGTGTGTTTTTCTGTTGTTTTTTTATGGCTCTGGCAGGGGAAGGCGCTTAATAAGATTTGACTCGTTTGTTCAATGCCTCTTGTGGACAATTTGTAGTGTAAGGAAGCTGGACAGCAACCTGCAGGCATCCCATGCTCCAGAAGGGGCTCACCCATCGTCTTTCCATTTGTCAGTGTTTGATAACTTTGCCAAAACATGTGATTGGTTTTGTTCTGTGTTCTCAAAGAGGAATCTCCTTACAGTGGCCCCTATAGTAGTGGCTGTACTTTGGGAAAACCAAAACAAGGGAGAGCTGAAATCATTGGCCACGCCTGGGAGATGCTGCTGTGAAACACGAAGTGGAGCTGGGTTTGTTCCTGCTCCCTCTCCCCGCTGCTGTGCAGGACAGGCAGGAACAGAAACACTAATGCAGCCCCTGCCCTCCCCTCATTTCTAGTTAAACTAGTATTGACCTCCAAGTGTTCTCCAGTGGGCATGGGGCAATCCCAGCGCCTTCTTCAAAGCTGTGTTACACTCCTGGTCCCTAAATTCAGTATTTTCCCAGGAATTGCTCCTTGCTCTGAGGGCTGTGGGAAGCTTTTGCCAAATGTCCGTGGGCAGGGGCGGTGCTGGGGAGCCCCTCTGCTCTTCGAGGGTTGCACCGCTCCAGCTTTGCTGTCCCTTGTTTTGGGTTCCCCCTTTCTTTATCATGGAAATGTTGCAACTAATCAACTGAAGTGGCAATATGATGATAAGCTTGTTTGAGTTGGGTCATGTTGACCCGATTCCCATTAACTTTGTCCTTGTACCACCTTTCATGTGTTGTGTGTGTGTGTATATATATATATATGTGTGTATATATATATATATGGAAGTTCAAGCTCATGCCAGGTGCAAACCCTGTCACGCCAGTGATCTCAGCTCTTTTCTTTCTTGCTGGACGATGCCAGGGCTGCATAGAAAGGCCAGAGAAGGGGGAGAGCAGGGGGCAGAGAGGAGAGGAGGTGGCAGCAGGACGCCCAAGGTGGAGGCTGGTGGTCACCTCGTCTCTGGGGCTGTGCCAGGGGGAGCAGCTCTGTACCCACCCTGGGCTGGGTTGGTGGCACTGTCCCATCCCCAGAGCAGAGGGTGTGGCCGGGCTCAGGCTCTCCCGAGCTCTCTGCTGCCCTCTCTGCCCAGGTCACTCCTCCCCAGCTCCGGTCCCAGCACCTCGGGCTGTCACAGCCTCCAGAGCTGCCACTGCCTCCTGCCCCTGCTCCTGTCCCCTCCTGTGCTCAGCTCCCAGCCAGTCCCAGAGTCCTGGGAGGCTGTTCCTGAGCCTGCCTGGGAACACCGTGGCCGTGGCATCGTCCTGTCCTGGAAGTGACTTTGTTGGTGAAGTCTGCTGAGCATTGATAGGGATTTTGTTTGGTTTTTATAAGAAGTATTTTACACATGGATTTTTTTAGACTGTTTATAATCCCCCTGAAAACCCGAGGTAGGATTGTTCCCCAGCAATAGTTCCTCTCCATTGTGTGCACATGCTGATTTGTTACTAAAAGGTTTTTGCAAGTACTTAGTTGTTCTACAGAGTTGATGTTTTTGGGGTATGTGGTAGCGTCGGGGAGCACAGGAGGGGTGACTCTGCAGACAAAGAATGGTCACATTTGGGCCTCATCATGTGTCCCCTCGGAGTTCCCTGTGTAGATTCCCTCTAGGCTGGCTGAACGCTGTTCTGAACATGCTGTGTACAGGTTTTTGTGGATAAAGTGTTTGTTCTTGTGTCACTCTTGAGAGCATGGATGGATTATTGTACTCTAGGAAGGAGGGGGCAGTGCTGCTGTGGGCATTGCTTCAGGTCCTCGAGGATGTGTAGTAGCTTGCATTGTTAAAAAAAAGGAAAAAAAAAAAAAGAATCCCAAATTGACTTGTAGCCATAATGGTTTTTGCAAGGAGAATGGACAGGACTCTGTTACTTTTCCGTGTCCTTCGTGGTGGCGCTGCTGGCACAGAAGGTGCTGGGCAGCCCCAGGGCTTCCCGAGAGTTGGAATCATGTTGAGGTGGGATCAGGATCTGCTCCGCCCAGGGAGGGGCAGGAGCGTTTCCCTGGGTGCTGGTCTGCGACGTGTTAAGCCTTGAGGCTTTGATTACTGACATGAACTATTAGAAAAGATTAAAAAAGGAGAGGAGAGGAAAGCTTGGCTGGCGGCAAAGCCCGGCTGAGGGTTTGTGCCACCGAGGGAGCGAGGTTAGGCTGAGTCCATGGAAGTGCAATGACTCTGCCACCCGCGGGAGCATCAGAACGAGCCGAGCAATTGATGCAACAATCCAGAAGCAGTTTTTTTTGTCAGATCTTGGACCGTGTTTGATGGTGAGAGAGGTTTAAACGCCCCTCCCCGAGGGGCAGAGCCCGGAGCGGCTCCGGTTCGCAGTTTTCCATGGGGGATGGGCTGGGGCCGGCTCTGCTCGGCTCTGCTCGCCCAGGGGCTCTGCTGGTGCCGTGACACCCCCGGGGCACCCGGGACAGCTTCATTAGTGCTCAATTAAGGACCCAAATCGGGGTTGCTTTCCTGGGGCGTGGAATAGCCATCAAAAACTGACAAGATGAGTTTGCACTCCTAAAGAAAAATGTAAGTACTTCAACTTCTAGAGAATTTTTAATTGTATTTCTGCCTAGAGCCGAGGTATTAAATACCTCAGCACCTGAGGATTTTAAAAGTTGTATTGGGAGGAAGTTCTTCACTCAGCTGGAAGAAATGCAGCTGAGCCAAGACTTAACTGCAAGATTAAAAAGAAAAAAAAAAGACACAAAAAAACTCATGTTTGTAATACGTTACAGGATTGTTTGTCCTGAATTTTAAACTTTTTGTTAAATTTGTGGAACTATGGAGGAATTTTCTAGAAAAAGTGAAATAAAGTAAGATGGAAAAGTAAAACTTGGAAGTGTTTTTTGGTTGTTGTTTCTCCAGGGATGGCACTGTAGCTTTCCCAAAACTCTCCTCATGGCACAGGTAACACCAAAGGGCCTGGGAGGGGAAATGCAAGGAAAAGGGAATTGTTTTAAGTGTAAGGTGGCTCCAGTGTCCCTGAATCCATCAGGGCTGTGTCCAGACTTTGTCCCAAGCACAGAGCCCTGGCAGTGCCCAGGGTGCCCTGAGGGAGTGTCCCCTGTCCCTGGGAATGGCCCAGGCTCAGCTCAGCTGGGCTCTCCCTGCCCGAGCAAACCCTCCCCAGCCCCACCCCGGGCCCTGCCCCAGCCCAGGAACGAGAGAGGCAAGAGACACAAGAGGAGGAGTTTATTACACACTGCTCTGCAAACACTGGGACACAGCAGCTGCAGTTCCAGCTCTGCAGTCCCAGCCTTCCAGCACTGACCCCAGGCAGAGACAGTTTTGGGTTTGAGCCCAGCCTGCTGTGACAGCAGCACTGAGCTGCCCCCCCCTCCTCCCCCTGCTGCTCCTTCCATGGGAGATGGTGCTGGGACTCAGAGCTGGGCTCAGCCCGTGTTCAGGTGAGGATTGCTGGTTTGAAATGAGCCAGTTCACAGGCAATCCTTCTCCTGCTGGGAGTGGAGAGCCTGGAATAAACCTGCAGAGCCTGGAATAAACCTTAGCAGGGAGCACCAGGAGGTCCTGGCTACACGTGCTTCCCTCCAGCCTTGCAGGTGGGGGAGTCTGTGTCCTCCAGTCAGTGAATTCACCATGAAGGACCTTCAGAGCTCTGGGCTGGTTGATCACAGACCCTCAGGAGCACCAGCCTGGGCTCCCAGCACCATCTCCTGTCCCCAAGCACAGGTACAGAGCCTCAGCCCACCCCTCCTCCACTCTGGAGCTCCCCATTTCAGACACTACAACATTTCTGGATTGTAAGACACAGACAGATTTCACACATTGTACACAGCCTTATAAATAATCCCTGGAGTAAATCACTTCCCAGAATACCAGCCATGGGTACAGCTTCAACAGTACAATTTATGGCTTCATTATAACTCAAAAAGGTAAAACAAACTCAAAATATTGCACAGACAAACCCAGTTCATGTGAGGTTCCACCTCCACTGCTGTGTGTAGTCACCCAGCATTTGTCATCTCAGACAGGAATACTTTGTGGGAAAGGAGATTTAAAATTATATGGATGCCATCAGCATGCAGGGAAACGTGCAGCAGGGAGTGAGGACACTGCTAGAAAATGAAATCTGCCTTTCTCCCTTAGCAGGGAAAGGGCAGCTCCTGATTTGCAGCTCCTGTTTTACATTCATCTCCAGAAAAGAAAACTTTGGTAAGAACGTAACATGGATTGGTCACGTGGATTTAAGGTAAACATTGTATCACCCTTATAAAAACGGAACTAAAAAATACAAAGTTGAGATATTTGGGATATCTCAGGAGGAGACACAAGACACAGAACATGGGCAGGACCACGCTCACCACACCGCAGGGCAGGACAGGGACAGCAAAGCGGCACCAGGGGCTGCCGGAAGGCTGAGCCTTTATTTGAACAGGATCCAGGCAGCTGGGAGTGTCCTCGGGCATGGCTCCAGCCCAGGGCTCTATGTCCGCCTCGAGGGCTCCCCCGAGGGGGTTTCCACGTCTGTGTAAAACTGAGCGATTTGGTCCCGGTACTTCTGAGTCACCACCGGCCTCCTCAGCTTCATGGTGGGGCCTGTGGGGAGCCAGCACAGGGTTAATGGGGGGAACCAGCACAGGGTTAATGGGGAGGGAACCAGCACAGGGTTAATGGGGGAACCAGCACAGGGTTAATGGGGGAACCAGCACAGGGTTAATGGGGAGGGAACCAGCACAGGGTTAATGGAGGGAACCAGCACAGGGTTAATGGGGAGGGAACCAGCACAGGGTTAATGGGGGGAACCAGCACAGGGTTAATGGGGAGAACCAGCACAGGGTTAATGCGGGAAACCAGCACAGGGTTAATGGGGGGAACCAGCACAGGGTTAATGGGGAGAACCAGCACAGGGTTAATGGAGGGAACCAGCACAGGGTTAATGGGGAGAACCAGCACAGGGTTAATGGGGGAACAAGCACAGGGTTAATGGAGGGAACCAGCACAGGGTTAATGGGGAGAACCAGCACAGGGTTAATGGGGGGGGAACAAGCACAGGGTTAATGGAGGGAACCAGCACAGGGTTAATGGGGAGGGAACCAGCACAGGGTTAATGGGGAGAACCAGCACAGGGTTAATGGGGGGGGAACCAGCACAGGGTTAATGGGGAGAACCAGCACAGGGTTAATGGGGAGGGAACCAGCACAGGGTTAATGGGGAGGGAACCAGCACAGGGTTAATGGGGAGAACCAGCACAGGGTTAATGGGGGGGGAACCAGCACAGGGTTAATGGGGGGGGAACCAGCACAGGGTTAATGGGGGGAACCAGCACAGGGTTAATGGAGGGAACCAGCACAGGGTTAATGGGGAGTGAACCAGCACAGGGTTAATGGGGGGGGAACCAGCACAGGGTTAATGGGGAGGGAACCAGCACAGGGTTAATGGAGGGAACCAGCACAGGGTTAATGGGGAGGGAACCAGCACAAGGTTAATGGGGGGAACCAGCACAGGGTTAATGGGGGGGGAACCAGCACAGGGTTAATGGGGAGGGAACCAGCACAGGGTTAATGGGGAGGGAACCAGCACAGGGTTAATGGAGGGAACCAGCACAGGGTTAATGGGGAGGGAACCAGCACAAGGTTAATGGGGGGAACCAGCACAGGGTTAATGGGGAGGGAACCAGCACAGGGTTAATGGGGAGGGAACCAGCACAGGGTTAATGGGGGGAACCAGCACAGGGTTAATGGGGGGAACCAGCACAGGGTTAATGGGGAGGGAACCAGCACAGGGTTAATGGAGGGAACCAGCACAGGGTTAATGGGGAGGGAACCAGCACAGGGTTAATGGAGGGAACCAGCACAGGGTTAATGGGGAGGAAACCACTGGGAGCACCCACCAGGCCTGGGGGAAGCAGGGCTGGAGGGGAGAGGCAGAACACGGGAACAGTGACCTGTTCTAAATTTCTCTTTGGGTTTAACAGAATCTGCCTCCCTTCCCCTATGAGCTGAAACAACCCAGCAGCACCCAGAGGGTGCTGGGCACTGCCCAGGCTCCCCAGGGAATGGTCCCGGCCCCAAGGCTGCCAGAGCTGCAGGAGCGTTTGGACACCGCTCTCAGGGATGGGCAGGGGGGGATTGTTGGGGGTCTGGGCAGGGCAGGGGCTGCACTGATGATCCCTGAGGGTCCCTCCCAGCTCAGGATGTTCCATAACTCTGCAAGAGGCATCAGAGCACAAGGGTAGGTGCTGCTCCACTCAGTGCTGGTGGGCAGGAGTGGGAATTCACCCCAGTTCATCCCACCCCAAAGTGCCATGTGGAAAAGCCACAGTGGGGAAAGGCCAAGGGCAGCTCTGTGCGTTGGGGTTTGGTTGTGTTGATGTTCAATAGCAGGGAAGGGGCACAGAGCAAACCCCAGCCACGCCCCCACCACTCACCAAGCTCTCCACCAAAGAGGGAGAAGTCCTTCTCCAGCAGGACCCACTTCTGGACTTTCTGGGCATTGGACACAGCTCCCTCATTGACAGCAGAGATCCCTTTCTGGATGGCAGCATAGATGGCCTTGTCTTTGCTGCTGATGATTTCTGAGACCTTGGTGGCCTTGCTGCCCAGCTTCTGACAGAATTCCAGAGCTTCTGGAGTGAGCTCATCTCCGGGCTCGCCCGTTTCTGCATCCACAACGCACTGCAGGCACAACAGCTCCTGAGCACTGGCAGCACCTGGGGCCCTGCACCAAGGAGCTCCAGGAGTTCCTGGGTCCCTTCCAGACCCCACCTCATCCAAGCTCTCATCCAACCCCAATGGAATTTTGGGACAAAACACAGATAAACCCCCTCAGATCTCTGCCTGCTCAGGAGCCAGCAGGGTATAGAGCTCCTCTGCCAAATTCCTCCTGAGCTATCCATGGTAAATCACTTTTTTCCAGACCTTTTCTGGAGCACAATTTACTTCCCTACACTATGGAGGAGCAGTCTTGGAAGTCACACACAGCACTGAACCATGACAAGTGCAGCAGGGCCACCTCCAGGGCCTGGCTCAGGTCTCCTGCCCCAGGCCAAGGCTGCTGGCCTCAGTCTCACCAAGGAGCAACTCCCACTCTGACAGTCAGCACAGGCCATCATGGATGTGTCCTGCTGGAGTTTAAATCCAGAGTCTGACAAAGAAATCCCTGACAGCTCTGGGAGAGACTGAAACAGCAGAGGAGAACTGAAGGGTTTCCTTTCCCAGCCTCCACTTTGGGTCTTTTCCTTCTGTTTCTTCACAAAAAAGCTGTCCTGAACAACAGCAGGGCCTGACAGTCTGAGCAAGGGACAACTCTGTGCTTTCAGCTGCTCTTTGCAGCTCAGCTACAGCCACGTGTGCTCTGGGCTCCTGTCTCCACAAGACACTAAAACTGTGTAACTCCCCCTCCCTGGAATCAATCAGACTCAGCAGCACAGGTGGTGGATCCCCATCCTGTTTTCCATTACCTTTAGTGTCAGGAGCATAGAAAGGAATTTGGCTTTGTCTCCAACCAACATGGCATTGCTGATGATGGGAATAGCATTCTTGACAGCATCCTCAATGGGAACAGGAGGAATGTTCTCACCTCCTGCAGTGATGATGAGCTCTGGAAAACAAAACCTGATTAATGCTTGGAGCTTCTCCCCTTCCCACAATCTGAAACAACTCAACTGCTCCTTGATGTCTGCTGGATCAAACAGTGAGTCTGTGCCAGCAGAGCTGGAGGAAGCAGCACACCAGGACTGGGAAAGTCACAGGATGACATCCCCAAAAGTGCTCAGAAAGGTGGGGATGTGGTACTTGAGGATGTGGTGGCCTTGGGGATGCTGTACTCAATGATCTTTTCCAGCCCCAGGGCTGATCCCATGACTCCAGCAGGCTGGAGAGAGGAGCAGGAGCTGCTCACACACAGCCCAGCCAGAGCTGCCTTGGAGCTGCAGGGGTGTTTGCAGTCTGGCAATGCAGGGGGAGCCCCTTGGCACCCTGGCACAGACCCCTGGCTCTCTAAGCTGGCACCAGATTGTCAGGAACTGAAGTGAAAGGAGGTTCCCTTGTGCTGTAGGGCAGAGGGGAGCCCCCTTCTCATCTCCTGCTCCTGAGTGCAGCCCCCACATGAGCACCTTTCTCTCTTTTTGAGGGCTGAAGGCTTGAGTGGCCTTGGCTTTGTCTGGGGTTGCTCAAACTGCTGTCCCAAGAGCCACCCTGTGACAAGGCACTTGCACAACAGTGTTAAGCTGCTGTTTTCCTTTTCTTGGAGGTCACCCAGCAAAGCTCCTGAAACTCAGGGAGCTGCTGGTAAAACAAGCCCACAAAGCAGCAACTGCAGGTGCTGCAGTCAGAGGGCTTCTCCCCCACTGCAAACACACCCTGGCTCCAGAGGCTGCCCCTCTCCTCCCACCACAGGGCAGCACACTACAGCCACATTCATGTGGAGATTACAGGAGGAGAAGGATTTAAGTATTTTTTTCTGTGCAAGTCACAACCACATAACCAGCAGAGCCTCCTCTGTACCAGAGGAGGTTTAAGTTGGATATTGGGATAAATTTCTTCACTGTTCAGCATTGGAGCAGGCTGCCCAGGGCAGTGGTGGAGTCACCATCCCTGGAGGGATTTCAAAGATGTGGAAACTGGGGATGTGGGTTAGCTGGGCTCCATGAGATCTTTCTCAACATGAACAACTCTCTGATTCCATAGTGCTGCACAACATCAAGATAAAGTCAGGGGATGTGTTACCTTTAATTCTGCCTGTGATGAAGAGGAACCCATCCTTGTCATGCTTGCCCAGGTCCCCTGAGTGCAGCCAGCCATCCTCATCAATGGCCTCTTTGGTTTTGTCCTCCATGTTCAGGTAGCCCATGAAGATGTGCCTTCCTGAGAAGCAGATCTCCCCAATGCCATCCTTGTCTGGTTTATGGATCAGAGTGTAGCAGCCTGTCAGCTCCTTCCCACAGCTGAAACAGAGCACACAGCAAAGACTCATTCATTTTAAACTGGATTCAAGCAGAGGTTACAGCAGCACCTCTCAAGCTGAAGGGTTTGAACAAAGCCCCAGCAAAGAGTTTCAAAGGCATCTGCTCCAGAAGGGCAGCTGCAGAAAGAGCTGCTATTGTAGAGAACAGTGCTCACACACCTGCTGCTTTGCACTCATTGTTCTCAACTCCTGAGCTTTGAATGAGCAGATTTATGTCCTTGGCAGCAAAACTTTCACTGTGCAGGCTGAACAAGCCACTCAAAGACACCCTGCACCCTTTAGTCATTTGCCATTAAAGTCAAGGGTAAGCTGGAGTTACCAATCCTTCCTTCATCCCACCAGCTCCTCACTTCTTCTCCAGCTCCCACAGAACCCAGTCAAGGTAAATTCACATTTCCCTGCTGCTGCTGCTGCTGCCCTTGGCAGATCTCTTCAGCTGTGATGTGGCTCCCCAGTGACCTTTTAGTGTCAAGGCTCTGGGGATGAGCTGCAGCAGGAGGGATGGATGTGCTAGAGGCAGGAGCCCTGCTCCCAGGAAGGTGCTCACCTGCCCAGCTTGAAGGCGTGAGGTAGGGAGATGGTGTGAGGCCCAGAGCTCTCACTCATCCCATAGAGCTCCAGCACAGGAATGTTCAGGCTCAGGAAGAATTCCAGGGTGTCTCTGGTGATGGGAGCAGCCCCAGTGTAGCACTTGGTGCAGCGCTCCAGCCCCAGGGCCTTGCGCACCTTCCTGAACACCAACTGCCTGGCCAGGCGGAAATTCACCGGCACCTCCGAGTACCTGCACCACACACACACAGAATCTTCAGCCTTCACCCTACTCCAGTTCATTCCAGAAAATAATGGATTGTTTCCCCCCTCCAGCCCTTGCTGCTCCCCCTCAGGTCCAAATGCCACTGGTCTGTCACATGGGATGTAATCCTGAATGGAAAATAACCCATGGATGGAATAAAATCCCTGATCTGACAGTAAAAGTTCTCCTAAAACTCATCAGCATCCCTGAAGTGTCGTAATTACACATAATAATTATATGATTATTATCATAATTACCCATTCATCCTCTTGAGGTTGGTCTGCAGCCCCACTTCCTTGGCCCACGATGCCACTTTCCTTCGGAATGCTGAGGCTTTCATGCCCACAGATTTCATTTTCTCTTCCATTTTTTCCCAGACACGAGGAACTCCCAGAAAAGCAGTTGGCCTCACTTCCCGCAGGGTCTCCACCAAGCTGCCCTGAGAGAAGCAGGATTTAATGCAGTTTTTAGTGATTCACTGCAGACATCAGGTCAGAACTGATCAGCACAAAAACTTGGGTGACTGCATCAGTTTTGAGGAATTGTTTGTTTTTTGCAGCACCTCCAAGAGAAGGGAACCCCTGAGGCATTGCAGTGGGAGCAAAGGTCGATGCTTTCAGCACCAGTGCTGACACAAGAATCCTTACTGAGGACTCAGCTTTAGCTGGGGCCATGGTGCAATGTGGGCAGAGCAAACACAAGGCTGTTGCTCAAGCAGTGGCACCAGGTGTCAGGTGAGAACTCAGCAGCTCCCAGTTGTGAAGTGCTGGGTCAGCTTCTCCCAGTTTGTGACTGAGGCAAAAGGTGAAGGTCAGGCTCCAGCCAAACCAACAGGGGCAGTTGGTCAGCGGGCAAAGTAAACCCAGCTAGGAAAGCTGCCAGAGCCATGAGGTTACAGAGCCTTGCTTTAAGCACCCACCCCAGCTCAAGCAGGTGGATGGGTGTAAGTTCAATATCTTATTTTTTTACCTTTAATGCATCTGGTTGGGCAAAGTAAACTTGCACTCCGAAGGTCATGGCTGCCCAAATGTCACACATCTGAGCAGCGATGTGGCTGAGGGGCAGGTAACTGACCACGTGCTCCTGCCGCTCGTGGGCATCGCTCAGCGCGATGAAGCGCCCGGCCACGGCTGCTGTCCACGTCAGCTGCAACAGCAACACACAGGGCTTCAGAGCAGGGACAGCACACAACACACAGCACAGCACAGCTCCAGCATCCTGCCATCTCAACTGCAGCACTTGGCTCGTTCAGCTGGAGCAAAAACTGAGGGGAGACTCCTCGGGGGCTGCAGCTCCTGCCGAGGGGAGGCAGAGGGGCAGGGGCTGAGCTCTGCTCTGGGACAGGGACAGGTTCTTCTTGAATCCTTCCCTGCGAAACTTTTATGAAAAGCCTTAACAGAGTAATTTATGGGGAATCTGTTTTGATGTGCAGATCTGGGCCCCAATTCTAACCTTGCACACAATTCCAGAGCTCCTGTAAGTCATCGGCCTTTGCTGGGTCTGGGAGTCAGAGGATAAGGCTGGGCTGGGCAGAAAAGTGACCAACTTGCCCAGCTTTGGGCTCTGGAGTCTGAATTTGGGCTCTCAAGTATTAATTAGGGCTCCAGAGTCTGATTTCACAGATCCTTCCTCTAGCTGGGTTTTAAACCCTTTTCCCAAAGAACAGAACACTTGGCTCCAGCCACATCCCACAGCAATGAGATCCATGAGTCCCTTACAGGTCTGAACTCTCTGGGCCAGGGCCAGGAGCCCAGCAAGGGCTGGAGCTGTGTCAGGCCTTAGCATGGAGCTCAGGGAAAGGTTCTTCCCCCCTGTTAGAGGGTGCTGGGCACTGCCCAGGCTCCCCAGGGAATGGTCCCGGCCCCAAGGCTGCCAGAGCTGCAGGAGCGTTTGGACACCGCTCTCAGGGATGGGCAGGGGGGGGGATTGTTGGGGGTCTGGGCAGGGCAAGGGCTGCACTGATGATCCCTGAGGGTCCCTCTCAGCTCAGGATGTCCTGAGCTCTCAGGTGCTGGTGGCTCTGGCACTCACGTTGTCATGGCTGAGCATGGCACCCTTGGGCTGCCCCGTGGTGCCCGAGGTGTAGATGAGGGTGCAGCACTGGTTGGGTTTCTGCGCCGCGATGATCTCGCGCAGCCTCGAGTCCGGCACGTCCCTGCCCAGCTCCATGAACTCCCTCCACTGCAGGGAACACAGAGCTCAGTCCCTTTGTAAGGTATCATCCACAGCAAGCATGAAACTCTATGCTACACCAAGAGAAAGAAGCTGTTCTCCCTGTCCACACCTCTGGAGGAGGCTGGAAATCCACACTGTCACCTCACAGTGTTTTCTTGCTGACACAGGGAGCAGCAGAAAGGACAGACCCACCCCAGCAGCTTTACAGCTCTGCAGCAACCCCTGGAGTAACTGTGGGCCCCGAGGTGTCTGGCAAAGGCTCACAGCCCTTTTACAACAGGGATTATCCAGGTTGCACAACAGCAGACACCTCCTGCCCACCAGAGCCAGCACGAGCTCAGGGATCACAGTCACAGAACCCCAGGCTGGATTGGCTTGGAAGGGACCTTAAAGACCATCTCATGGACAGGCTGTCACCCACCAGATGTTTGAGGCCCCACAGCAGGTGACAGCCTCACAGCTGAACACAACCAGGACTTAGAAGCCATGAAAAAGCCCAGGACTTACTGAGTACAGATTTGGTCTCTTCTCTTTGATCTCCTCCCCATACTGGACAATGCCCTTTAGATGAGGTAGTCTGTCTTCAATCTGTGTTAAGAAGGGAGATTTGTGAGAAGGAGAAAATGCTGCTTGTCCCTTTCAGGCCTCTGTGACCCCACTTAGAATGCTCCTCATATTTGCCACTTTACATAAAGCCCAGAGAATCCCATCTGTGCTCCTGAAAGAATGGGTTTGCCTCACTAGAAACAGTCATAATTTGAGCTGGGATGTTGCCAGACAACCTAGAGGGTGCTCAGTTGTTCATTTTGGTTTCCTCTATTTTAAGCCCAAGGCTTTTAAGAAGTGAAAGCACCACTTCACCTCCTGTGAGACACAGTGCCAGTACCAGCTCACCTGGCAGGAGCAGGGAGCACACCAAGGAGCTCACCTCTGTTCTCAGGCCCAGCACTCCCCTCAGGTAATGCCCTCCCACATCTGTCAATAGGTTGCTGTAACCCCCAGACATTTTAAAAACATAATTACTTCTAAGATTTTCTGCAGCTGTTTATGGTTTTCCACCACTATAATGTTGGCACTGCAGTTCTCTGCTACATAATGACAGGCCTCAGGAGAGTTTGTAGTGTAGATCCCAACAGCAAATCCCCTGGAAAAGGGAAAAAACAAAACAGAAGAGCACAGAGTTAGAGGACAAGCAGAATTGCTGGCAAAATTCAGAGAATTTTTTCAGAAAAAAAAAAAAAAAAAAAAAAAAAACTTTAAGAAGAACATCCCACAAATGACAACAAAGAGGGGAGGGCTTAATTCCAAGAGGAAAGATTCTGTTCTGGGGCGTGGGAAATGTCAGAAGTGGTGTAAGGGACCATGTGGAAGGCAGATATCACAGTCCAGCCACAGGATTCTCCAGCATTTCCCACCATATTTTAATCACTGTGTACATAAGAATGCTTTTGGATTAACCTACTGGTCATCTTATGAGGGAAGCAGCTGGCTAAAAAAAAATTAATTTTTGTCTCATGAATTCATTATGAAATAGTTCAGCTTCTATCTACCTTCATTAAATCCAACTATAAGCAATTTGGTTTGTTTGGTTTTTTTTTTTTTAATTTGTTTTACTGGGGTTTTAATCAAAACCTGCTTCTCATGTGGATACTGCAGTCACTCTCTGCCTGCCAAAGCAAAATGCATGGCAAGAAACAAGAGTCTTACCCTGCAAGGATAGCTCCAATGTCAGCAATGAACCACTCTGCAGAATTAAATCCCAGGATGCCCACTCCATGGAAACGCTCCAGCCCCAGCTGTAAACAAGAGATGGCATTACAGCAGCCTGCCTTCTGCTCTGGGCTCAGATCTCTGCTCTGAGCACTGCACTGAGCAAAGAGCTCATGTTCTTACACAGGGGAATTCCCACTGAAAAACTCCCCAGGAGCCAAGAGGGAACCAGAGAAAGTTTCACATCCCTGTCCTACTGTAAGTGGGCAGCAAAATTGGGATTGGTGGGGTCTTGGGAAGACTGGCTCACTGGAATTACAGTGAACGTTTTATTCACAGGAACACAAACTTCCAGTCCAGGGAGTTACCAGTTCCCCCTGGGCTGGGCATGAAAAGGTGAGAGGTGAAGTCAGGCAACACCTCCTGGGACATTTGGTATAAATTGGAAATGTCAGAGTTCAATAATGGCCACAGCAACAAGATCCAGGGCAGTCACACTTGGCTATGAAATTCCAGCTCTTGGAGTCTTGAACTCCCTCAGCCAGACTCTGGTTTTGTTCCAGAGTGGAAGATTCCACCACAGGAGTAAAACCAGGCTGGCCTTAACTTGAAGAGATAAGGGCTTGAAGAAATGGCCATGTGGGACATTTAAGTCTGGTTTGTAAGCATCCCTTTAAGTTTTTTTCTTAGAAAGATAAACTTTTCCATGCCCTGGAGGGGCAGTGTCCAGGTTTGCCATACACCTCAAACACCTCACTTTAAAAGTTTCCTTACATCATTTTTTTCTTGGTTAAATGTGGTCTGTCAAAAAAAAATTAAATACCAAGGTGTCCATAGCATGTTCAGGTACTTCCTTGTCACTCTAAGATTCATCTGCACTCAGGGAATTTGCAAGTTTAAGATAGACTTGGCTGCAGCCATTCCAGCACTTAAATGAGTGAATATTAAACTTGATGTTTTCCATAGTGATAGGAAAAGGAAGAACAGTTTTAAATTAAAAGAAGAGAGATTTACATCAGATATTGGGAGGAAATTCTTGTCTGTGAAGGTGGGGAAGCCCTGGCACAGGGTGCCCAGAGCAGCTGTGGCTGCCCCTAGATCCCTGGCAGTGCCCATGGCCAGGCAGGATGGGGCTTGGGGAAGGTGTCCCTGCCATGGCAAGGGTGGCACTGGGTGGGCTTTAAGGTCCCTCCAACCCAAACCATGCTGTTTTTAGGATTCTCTGAATATGCACAAAGAAAATTCAACAAACTCTCACCTTCAGAAAGCTTTTGGCTGCTTTCCAGCACTCATCATAGTACATCTTATATGTCAGCTTTGTCCACTGGCCATCTTTTTTTGGATGCAAGGGCATAGAAGTCACTGTATTTGTTGACACTTTCCTGCAAGAGCTGGTGCACAGTCTTTGGGGTCTCACTGCCAATGCCCTGTTCTTCCATCCTCAGCCTGACCTCTCCATCACGACGTGTCGTCCACACACGGGAGCCAGGAGAGGAGGAGGCTGCTTTGAAAGAAAAGGGGTTCAGCATCTTAGATTTAGATATTTCCTGCTGCTGTAACAGCAATAGAAACACAAGTCTCAAGCATATGAAAGCAAATGCTGTTACACCCCCTCCCACACCCCTTTTCTGACCCTTCCTTTGTGGCAATTTTGCCATGTGATCCCCCAGTATTTTAGATTAGAAGCCTCTAGGGCACTTTCAAATTTTGTTAAACATTTCCCACTTACATCCCCTCTAACCTGCTCTGCTGCCCTAAGGCTCTTGTACTGGTAAGGTGACAGTTTCCTGCATCTTATACTCTGCAAGTTTAATTTTTTTTCTTTTAAGGAGACTGAAAGCAGGACACTGATGCCTGATAGATGAACACCAGGCACTGACACTGCCTGTTTAATCCTTGAAGCACAGCTGTGCTTTAAAGTCTGAGTTCCAGACACTTCTGCACAACCCATCCTGCAACCTGAGCTGCTTCTTCCATTGTCATGATTTGAGAAATCCCTCTCTCATTGCAATAATAATTTCAGAACCCCATAGTCCCCAAACTTCCATCCACTCACCTTTGGGACCGAGTGACTTCACCCGAGATTTCTCCATCTTGGAATCTTCCCCTGGCTCACTGTTGTGTGGCTCAGCAGTTCTGCAAGGCAAAAGGAATTATTCCTGGATGAGAACTCTGAGGGCTGCCTGCCACAGGCAGCTTTGCTCTGTCACTTAATGTCATTCAGTCCTTGGATGTCAAAGTGATTCCTGATGTTCTGCAGGTGACTTTATTAATTCACTGCCCTGCATAGCCCCAGCAATGGAACAGATACCTCTGAGTGTGCAAGCTCTGCCTGTGCTGGTTTTGAACAAATGAGTGTTGTCCTAATTGTAGCTTTCACTGCAGATAAGCTGCAGAAGAATGCATAAACATCATCCCAAAACCAGCCATCATTTAATTCCTAAAGTCTACTCCAGGTGCCTGAAACAAAGAGTCTGCAGCTGGGAGGAGGAGCAGGAGAAGGGGGGCAGGAAGGGACACTTGGATCTGGAACTCATCTCCTGTCTGCAATATGTGAGTCCAACAACAGGGGAGGCCCTGGGGACACTCTTGAGTCACCCCATGGGGAAACCCATGGAGATTTCCTGCAAAGAGCAGGAAATTGATTTAACAGGAAATCTTGTTCTTAGGTATTGCTATTCAAGGCAGTGCTCCCACCAGACACTTGGGAAGAAACAGAAACAGGCTCATCTCCATGTGCTTCAGCCATGCTCCTCCCAGCTGAGCTGTGCTTTCACTTTCAGCCCTGCAGGAGATGGTGAAGCTCCACTTGCCTGCTTGCAAAACTGTTCTCACTCCATCCCTTCCCAAGCTGGGCTGTCTCACAGCCCTAAAGAGGAGGGTAAGGGATAATCAAGTCTCAATTCCCACTTGAGAGCAGGAGCTGGAAGCCAGACCCAGGGAGATTTGGGAATCCGACCCTCCAAGCAGGCAGCTGCTGCTTTGTTCCCTGCCCTGGACAATGCCCTGCCAGGACCACAGGCAGAGCACTGAGGTCTGAGTGGTGGCTGATTTAAGGTTACACTGCAGAGACCCCAACTCTCCATCCTGCCCTGTCCTACCAGCCCTTTGCCTCAGCCCATCACGCAGATGTTGTTTCTCCAGGCTGGTGTTTTCCCTTCCCCACAGCAACACCTGCAGCACCAACCCCAGGCTCTTCCAGAAGGGCCCTGACATCACAATAAGTCCAACACTGCAGGGGCAGCTCTGGGGCAGCAAGGAGCCCTGACTCTGCCCATCACAGCCACACTGCACACAGGTGAGAGCTCCTCTGAGCCCACACAACTCCTCAGCCTAAGCCAGGCAGGGCTCCCACCAGGTCCCACCTTTTATTTCCTTTCTACCAGGCCAGAGACAAAACAATCCAGCACAGGCACTGTGTGAATTTCAGGGTAAGGGGGAAATCTCTTCTCTCTAATCTATATTTATTCTGAATTTCTAGGGAACAGTCAATTATGACTGTTTTGGGCATATGAGGAGGTTTAAGGCCCAGGGAAGGTCTGACATGGCTGATCCCATGTCCTGTCCTAAAGCAGAACTGCTTCTCTGAACTAATCTGCAAGCCAGCAACCAGGGCTGAGTAAATAATTTCTTTATTTCCCCCAAGGGGATTATGAGATATTCCCACCTCTGTGCTCCCTCTTCATTATTGTGAACATTTTTCAGCTCAAATTAATCCTCAGTTGCAATAGTTCTGCACCATTTCTCCACCAGCTTTTATGATCAAAGCATGCAAATGACCCAGTAATAGGAGCAGAAAAGCCCCAGCTATTTCCCTTGCAGTCAATCAAGCCATCTTTTTTCCCCCCTTATGACATGTAATTCAATACAGCCCCAAAAAATTTAGGTAAGGAGGTTTTAGTCAGCTAGATCCCATTATGCTGTGATGAGATATAGACCCTAATCTCCTCTTTAGTCTGTAAATCTAAGCAGTCTCTTACCAGCAGGAGTCTGAGATCAGTGTAGGTACTGCACATCAGCTGCTGCCTGCAGAGGCAAGGCTCTTCCAAAATCATTCTAATTAACCAAAGTAAGCATGGTAGAATACAAACTATATATTTACAGGTCATAACAGAGCAAATAAAATCCTGGATTAGACAAACCTGGGTGAAGAGTTGAGCAGCACATCTTCCCGTGGCACCTCACCGTTCCCTTGAAGGGCTGAGTTGCAATAAACCACGGAGACTGGTTCTGCAAGTGCCATCCTCGCCTCTGACTCACACAGCACTGTCCCTGCAAAAACAGGCTCGGAAAATTAAAACACAGCCAAACGTCACAGCAAAGCTCCACTGACGCGAGCGAGGCAACCCCAAAGAGGCACAACTCGAGCCTGCTGCATCTGCATGAAACAGAGGAAATTCTGACAGCTCAGACCCCACGGCAAAACCAGCGTGACACCCACAGCTCCCCCAGAGCACCACGAGCCAAACGAGTTTAATTCCAGGCTCCCTTTGCCCCAAATGCTGCCCCCTGAGCCCTGCAGCCTCACCACGCATCGCCCGTCCCGCAGCCTCCCCTCCGCAGCCGGCGCCGAGCCCGACGTGTAATATCCTTTATTTTTAAACTAGCGCCCAGGAGGCAGATCTGGAGCATCTTATGTCATGTGCTGCTGCCTCGCAATTGGAAGCGGCTCGTCACCCCACACCGCCGCCTCTCTTAAGGAGGCTCCGGCCCCACGCCTGCCCCCAGCCTGGCTCAGCGGGGATCGCGGCTGCCTCTGGGGGGACACAGCCCTGAGACACCTCATGTTTCATCTGTTTGAATCAAAATTAGCGGTTTTTGTTGTTTATTCTTTGGTGGCTCCCACGCTGCTTTCAGCACTGTGGTGATTTCATCGCCGTTTTTTAAACGCTGATTTTATTTAAGGTTTACACTCATCAAAAATCTATGATTCTTATAAGTCGCCAGGCTGAGCTTTAATTGTTTCAAGGGATTTCAAGCTGATTGGAGATGAACCCCATTATCCCTGATCCCTTTAAGAAGTGGATTTTAAGCTGCTATTTTGTACTCGCATTACACAGACACATTTAAATCGCGTGATGCGAGGGGCGTGCTCATCTCGATGAGGGACAGGACTGAAAGAATCTTTTTTATGTCATAACTCCGAGCAGCCTGCAGCCTGTGCCGGGAGGGGAAAGGCACGGCAGGCACAGCTCAGGGACAGCCCCTTTCCTTTCCGCTCACTCATTGCGCCACGACACGTCGCTGCTCACGCCACGCGAGTCACCGCGCCAGGAATAGCTCCATTCACGGGCAGCGAGAGGGGGATGGTCTGCAAAAAACCCAGCAGGTGCTGCCGCACATGGCTGTGGGCTGGAGCATCCAGAGGTTTATCGGCAGTGAGGAGATGCGCTGGGTGTGCAGCCCCGTGCCTCGGAGCACTCAGACCTGCCCAGCCCGCAGGAGCCACCCGGGCTGTCCCCTCCCCACGGCCCCTCTCGCTCCAGGAGAAGCCGAGCGGAGCCCAAGCCATCACTCCTGACCCCTGTTAGCAATGCTGCGCCCACTTTGCTTCCCAGCACCCCACAGCGAGGGGTTCAGGGCACCCAGTGTCCCTGAGGGAAGCTTTGGGCTCTGCACGAATTACAGCGTTTCTCTTGCCGGCTGTGCATTAGTGCAGCAACAAAGCAAAGGGTGAGGTGTTCCCACTCCTCTGTCAGGGAATCATGGAATCCCAGAATGGTTTGGGTGGGAAGGGACCTTAAAACCCATCCAGTGCCACATGGGCAGGAACATCTTTACTATCCAGGCTGCTCCAAGCCCCAGTGTCTAACCCAGCCTTGGACACTTCCAGGGATCCAGGGGCAGCCACAGCTGCTCTGGGCACCCCGTGCCAGGGCTCCCCACCCTCCCAGGGAAGTACTTCCTATTAATACCTGCTCTAACCCTGTCCTCTGGCAGTGGAAGCCATCCCCCTGGCACTCCAGGCCCTTTCAAACAGTCTCTCTCTCACTCATTTTCTTGCAGGCTCCCTTCCTGGCCACCATGAGGTCCTCCCAAAGCTTCTCTTCTCCAGGCTGAACAACCCCAATTCTCTCAGAGCTGCTCCATGCCTCTAAGTTCCCTTTCCATGGTAGGCTTTCTGCATCACCTTCAGTCACCCACGAGGGAAAAGCTCTTCCCAGTGGAGACCATCCCTGAGTTCTGCTCTCACTGCACAACCCGGGGCACACTCACACAATGAGCTGAAGTGCAATCTGATTAGGCAGCTTCCCAAACCAGCCATGCATTTTATCCAGCAAATTCAGGTTAGAAGCAAGTATTTTCCAATATATACAGACCCTCCCTAGCTTTGCTCAGCACTGCAGCTCGGGCCTTCCCTCCTTGATCCTTAGTTACAAACACAGCCATTGGAAAACACACATGTTCCAGGGTTAGGAAGGGATGATCTTTAATTAAGGTCTTTTCCAACCCAAACCATTCATGGTTCACCAGAGCCAGGTGTAACTCTTGGGTACCAAGTGCTCCCACCCCACGCTGTTCCCTCAGGAATTAGCAGTCCATGATGTACCAGAGTGTTTGGGAACATGGAGGACACACTCCCAAACAAAAAACCCGCAGGAAGAAACCTCCCTTCTAATTAAGCCTGTCTGACTCCTTAAATCATTTAAATAAAAACACTTCTGCTTTGAGGGAGCGCCGGACCCAGCAGAACTGTAAATGGGGTGTTTCTTTGGAACCACTATGGGGCTTCACTGACAAACCAGAATAAAAGTCTGAGGAAGTGCAAACTTGTGACAGTGAAGGGTGTAGGAGCGGAGTTTCCATTTCAAAGGCTTTGGACACACCTTTACCTAAAACACACACAGAGCTTCAACAACAGCAGTTCAAATTCAAATTACCGAGCACGTTATCAACCACTTGACATTTTTCAGCACGGCCCCACTTGGCTTCCTGTATTGGTTTCTTTTAACTGGTAAAGGCACCACATCCGCCCTGTTCCTGTCCAGAGCAGCTCCAGGCAATTGCCACATCATCACCAAAACAGAAACTTGGGCCTTTTGTTCTCTTTAAAGATTCACTGAGTGAGGAAACAGAAGTTTAGCAACACTCTTCTTCCTCTTAGATAAACTCCGTTTTTAGGAGAGGCAGTGATAAAAGCTTCCTGAGCACTGAAGGTTTTGTCCTGGACAGCAGCACTGACCACAGGTGCTGGGCAGTTACCCCCTGCCCTCCGGATGCTGCAGTGGAGAAAACAGCAGGAAAAGTAACTTCAGCCTGTTGGGAGGATGAGTGACTGTCACCACTGCAGCACCTTCAGAGCTGAGCTTTTGGCCGCAGAAAGCCGCCCCCGACCATCGCTGGGTCAGCAGACAGGCACAGAACCCTCCCTGCCAGGGGCACTGCTTCTCCAGGGCAGCGGGAGCTGCGGGTGAATGCCCCAGCAGTGGGACTCAGCAGCAGGCTGCGCCCAGCTGCTCTTCCCTGAACTGCGGACAGACAGACAGACATCAGCGCACATCTGCACAGCGCGGGGAAATGCGCTCGCTGCGGGCAGGAAAGCACAGCGCTGCATTTCACCTGGCTCCTACACGTGGCTTTGTGTCCGCTGGGAGCACCGCGGGGCTGGGAGCAGGCACAGGGGCTGGGAGCCGAGCACTTGGGTCATTCGGAACATCCCCGAACCCCCAGGTCACTCAGAGCATCCCCAAACACTCAGGTCTCCTCGTGCAGCATTTCCACCTCTCAGGTCACCTCGTGGGGCATCCCAAACACTCAGGTCACTCAGAGCATCCCAAACTCTCAGGTCGCCTCACAGAATATTCCCATCACTCAGGTAATCTCAGAGCATCCCAAACTCTCAAGTCGCCTCACAGAATATTCCCATCACTCAGGTAATCTCAGAGCATCCCAAACTCTCAGGTCGCCTCACAGAATATTCCCATCACTCAGGTAATCTCAGAGCAAATCCACAGAAACTCACTCAGGTAATCTCAGAGCATCCCGCCTCACAGAATATTCCCATCACTCAGGTAATCTCAGAGCATCCCAAACTCTCAAGTCGCCTCACAGAATATTCCCATCACTCAGGTAATCTCAGAGCATCCCAAACTCTCAGGTCGCCTCACAGAACATCCCTGATCCCCTCAGGACACCTCACAGTCCCTCACGATGAGTTCCTCACAGCACAGAGGAAGAGAAATCCCTTCTCCTCAGGCCACCTCTGACCGGCGGCCGGGGGAAACTCCCCGCCCTAGCCTATCCTATGTTAATTTAATCAAAACCAGCAAGAACTTCTCCCCCGCTGCCCAGACACCCACCCACAAACGGGACATCACGAGAAGCATCTGACGGTATAGTGAACCCCACCGCGGTGGACGGACACACCCCGCAGCAGGTGAGGCCGAGCCCCCTCTCCCTCCCTCAGCCCCGGCCGGGCTTTAGGGCCGCGCGTTACCTCAGGGCCCGGCGGGAGCGCGCGGCCCCTCAGCAGCTCCCGCGCGCCGCCGGGAGGTGCCTTTTAGAGCGGGGCGCATTGCCCTTGGCTCCGCCCACTCCGCCCATTCGGGACTTCCCATTGGGCGAGACAGAGGTGGGCAGAGAGGCAGCCGCGCCCCCTGCGCTGAGAAGAGGCGCGACTGGAGGAGGCCGCTGTCAATAACGGCCAGGCCACGCCCCCTCTCGGCGCGGGTTACCCGCGGTCAATGCCCGGCGCGGTGCCCGTTGGCTGTGCCAACACCGGGATTGGGCTGTGCCAACACCGGGATAGGGCTGTGCTAAACATCAGGAATGGGCTGTGCTAAACACCGGGAATGGGCTGTGCCAAACACCGGGACTGGGCTGTGCCAACACCGGGATTGGGCTGTGCCGGACACTAGGAATGGCTGTGCCAACACCGGGAATGGGCTGTGCTAAACACCGGGATTGGGCTGTGCCAACACCGGGAATGGCTGTGCTAAACACCAGGATTGGGCTGTGCCAAACACCGGGACTGGCTGTGCCAAACCCCGGGAATGGGCTGTGCCAACACCGGGAATGGGCTGTGCCAACACCGGGATTGGGCTGTGCCAAACCCCGGGAATGGGCTGTGCCAACACCGGGACTGGCTGTGCCAACACCGGGAATGGGCTGTGCCAACACCGGGATTGGGCTGTGCCAACACCGGGATTGGGCTGTGCCAAACCCCGGGAATGGGCTGTGCTAAACACCAGGAATGGGCTGCGCCAAACACCGGGATTGGGCTGTGCCGGACACTAGGAATGGCTGTGCTAAACACCGGGAATGGGTTGTGCCAAACACCGGGAATGGCTGTGCTAAACACCAGGATTGGGCTGTGCCAAACACCAGGAATGGGCTGTGCTAAACACCGGGAATGGGCTGTGCTGAACACCGGGAATGGCTGTGCCAGACACCGGGATAGGGCTGTGCCAAACACCGGGATTGGGCTGTGCCAACACCGGGATTGGGCTGTGCTAAACATCAGGAACGGGCTGTGCCAAACACCGGGAATGGGCTGTGCCAACACCGGGATTGGGCTGTGCTAAACATCAGGAACGGGCTGTGCCAAACACCGGGAATGGGCTGTGCCAACACTGGGATTGGGCTGTGCCAACACCGGGATTGGGCTGTGCCAACACCGGGATTGGGCTGTGCCAAACACCGAGATTTGGCTGTGCTGGACAGCAGGAATGGGCTGTGCCAAACACCGGGATTGGGCTGTGCTGGACAGTGGAAATGGGCTGTGCCAAACACCAGAATTTGGCTGTTCCTGAGCCAGGAGCACAGCTCAAACACCGCCCCAGGCTGTGCTGGAACAGTGTGAAGCTCTGGAGCACCTGAGGTGCTGTGGTGGCATGGGCTGACCCAGCAGAAATTTTCGGGGAACAGAGGAAAATAGTCAGAATCCTTCTGAAAACTGCTTTTTGCTGTTTTGTCCGTCAAATAAAGTAAGGCTAAGGGCAAGATTCAATAGGACTTGAGGACATGGTCTCAAGTTGCACCAGGGGAAGTTTACATTGGACATCAGGGAAAAATCCTTCATGGAAAATGTTGTAAATCATTGGAACAGGCTGTGCAGGGCCATGGTGAAGTCACAATCCCTGGAAAAGTTAAAACAACACATGGATGTGCTGCTGGGGGACACGGTTTAGTGGCGACCATGGGTTGAAAATTGGATTTGATGGTCTTAGAGGTCCTTTCCAGCTTCAATGATTCTGTGAAAAAGATTCTCAAGTAGAGCCCTGAGAAACCACAACCCTTTGACCAAATGAAACAGGAGATGGTTTATTAAGAAGTTCTGGACAGGGCAAAATGGAAAATGTGCTCCAACCTGGAGCAGAAATCTCTGGGGAAGAATCAAAGTGGGCTTTTAGATTTAGGGATACAGGGGATGAGAGGCCCCCTGCACTCCAGGGAGGAGCAGTGTGGGGCTGGCAGAGCACAGCCCTGAACAAACCAGTCCTGTGCTGCTTTTTTCCACCCAAGGTCCTGCTTAGAGCATCCCCAGCACAAGCACTGGGCAGTTCTGGTGTCCAAGCCTCTCATTACCAGAACCTGTGGTCTGGTGGCAGCTCCACCCTCTCCTGCCCTCCCTGGGTTTTGCTTGTTTAAGCTGGAGTTCACCAGTGCATATTGATTTCTTTATTAATTCATTTTTAAGGGTTATGATGAGGTAGATCCATATAACTGTTCTCAGTTGCTCATGGCTGATAAAGCTGCAGAAAAGCCAGGATTTTGTTTATCCTGTTAGGAAAACAGCTGTATCTGTGAAATGAATTATTGCTGCTATTTTCCTGGTGCAGACCAAGAGTTCCAAGCCATTGTTTTTTTTTTTCCCCTGTGAATTCTTCTCTGCCTCCTTCCACTGCCCAGAGACATTCCCCACTCACACAGGGAGTTGTTTCACACCACTCAGCTGATGAGCAAACCTAAGGAATATGTAGTTGGGGAAGCTCCTGCCAGAAGGTCAGGCTGCAGCTGGAGAGGACAGAGCAGTGCTGGGGATATTGCAGCTGTAAAACAGCCCAGCAGAGCAGGACAGGAGGGCCAAGGCAGCCTTGGGGAGCCCTGTGCTGTCCTCTGGCCCAGGCAGTTCCAGTTCTTGCTGTGCTGGCTGTTTGCACCTTCTGCATCCTGAGCCTTCCACTGCAGCTCCTCAGTGTCCCCACCTCTCCCCTGTCTCACCTCCTCCCCCCTGCAGCCCCTCCAAGGTGGCTCCATTCTCACTCAGGTGCTGAATTTATTTTGAAGAGCAAGACAAAACAGCAGCCTGGAAGTTGGTGAGATCTGGAAAATTCAGATTCCTGACCCTCAAACTCCAGCCTGCCCTGGTCCTCAGCCAGGACCTGCTGTGTTGATGAGGGGCACGTAATTCCCTGTGAACCAAGGAGAGCTCCAGGGGCAAAGCCCAAAGGTTACAAGAGTCACCAGGGCTATTTTTGGCCATTCCCTGAGCCATCAAATTACCTCGGGCTCACTGTTTTTCATGTGCTGCCCATGTCCTTGTCCATCAAACCGAAGTTGCATCACTCTCAAGGTAAATCCTCTGCTGTTTGCTGAGCTCCTGCTGGTTCTGGGGCAAAGGGGAGCACAGTGGTGAAGAGCAGAGATGAGCACAGGTGGTCCTCAGGCACCCCTGCCACAGGCAGGAGAGGGGCTGACACCTGGGAGTTATTATTGATTGGTGATAACACAGCACAGCCCTTTCTAAACAAATCAGGAGTTGTTGAGCTTGAAATAGCAAATGCACCAGAATGGCTGGGGCTCTGGTCAAACAGCTCCTCTGCTGCCTGTGTTTGCCAGGATTAACTCCTGTGGAGCCACAGGGCTCTCGGTTCCTGGGCAGGGTGGCCCCAGCAGCTCCAGGAAAATGAAGGAACCAGGAGCAGGACAGGCTGGGGGAGCCCCAGTGGAGAGCAGCTCTGCAGAGAAAACACCTGGGAGGGAATTACAGCTGCAGGAGGGACAGTGGGACTCTGGAGGGTTGGGAAGAGTGTGGCCAGCAGGGCAGGAGTGATCCTGCCCCTTGGTCCCAGTGAGGCACATCTGGAGCAGTGCCCAGTGTCCAGTTCTGGCTCCACGGCTCAAGAAAGACAAGGAGCTGCTGGAGAGAATCCAATGGAGGCCATAAAGATGCTGAGGAGTGTGGAGCATCTCTGTGATGAGGAGAGACTGTGAGAGCTAGGCCTGGTTAGTCCAGAGAAGAGAAAGCTGAGGCAGGATCCCATCAATCCTGTATAAATATACAAATATCTCCAAGGGGTGTTCAGAGGATGGTGCCACTGCTCAGTGATGCCCAGGGACAGGACAAGGAGTAATGGGCATGAACTGAAACACAACACAAACACTTCAACATGTGGAAGAACTTCTCTACGTTCAGGGTGGCCGAGCACTGGAACAGCTGCCCAGGGAGGGCGTGGAGTGTCCCTCTCTGGAGACAACCAAACCCACCCGGACACTTTCCTGTGTCACCTGCTCCAGGTGACCCTGCCTTGGCTGCACTGGGCCATTTCTCATGGCACAAGATCAGGAGGGAGGAGGTGGCTGCAGGTTCAGCAGCCTCGAGCTCTGCTGATAACACAGGCTCAACCTCGAGGGGAGAACCAAGACCTCCACAGAATTTGGTTCCTGTTGGTAAATCTCTGGTGGGAACACACACAAAGCCTTCAGTTCATGATCTTGGGTGAGTTACAGCAGTGTCTGGGCTGTCTGTGCTGGGATGTTACAGATTTTTACCTCTGTGATAAAAGTCACTTTTTCCAAAGTGTAGACACACTCCTGGACGGGTTTAAAAGATGTGGAGGTGTGGCACTTAGGGACATGGTTTATTAGGGGTCTGTAGTGCTAGATTATTTGCCTTGCTGATTTTGATGGTCTTTTCCAACTTCAATAATTCCATGATGCCTTCACATTTCTGCCTCACCTTGACATTTCCAGGTATTTCACATGGCTAAGGCAAGGGGAGATGCCAGCAGGGACAGAGGTGTCCCTCACAAGAGATAAATGCAGACAGGGGCTGTGGGATTCTGGAGTTCACCAGTGCATATTGATTTCTTTATTAATTCATTTTTAAGGGTTATGATGAGGTAGGTCCATATAACTGTTCTCAGTTGCTCATGGCTGATAAAGCTGCAGAAAAGCCAGGATTTTGGGATTTGTGCGTGTCAAAGCACATCACTGAGGGCAGGAACTCTGGTGCACAGGTTTGCTAGTGAGACATGAGCTGGCTGCTGCTGCTTCACCTCAGCCACAGCTCTCCTGTGCCCTGCAGAACATCACCCAGTGAAATTTCCATTTGCAGGTTCTTTCCTACATCAAGCAAAGCATCATTTCTTCGTGCAGCTGTGGACACAGAGAGTGGAAATTGGTTTCTTCTTCAGCTGAATGGTTCCCCGTACGGAACAAGCCCTGTCTGCCCATCTGAGTTACCCAACACAGTTACATAATTTTCACTTTTATCACCAGCCCTGGCACTGGATCTGGGTGCTATTCTGGGCTAGGACTCCTCTGATAACACTCCCTAATTCCCAGCTCCAGAGTTGCTGGTGGCAAGTGACTCAACCCAAGCTGTTGCACCACAGGACCTTGACTTGGAAGATAACGGGGTGTGGGGGCCAATAAAATATTTCAGCAATTTCCACTTGAAACTGGACACGAAGAGAAGATGGATGTGATGAGGAAACAGGCTGGAAACCACGTGGTCACAGGCAGAAAGGGAGACAGAAGAGTCTTTTTATACCTGAGTCATTTCCAGACTTAAATTTCTCATAGTGACTTTCCTGTCAAGGACTTGCAACATCTTTTCTGGTCATGTGGAAGGGTCTAGAGCAAATAGGTGTGGGAAATACTGGAAAACCCCAAAAAAACCCCACAGCCCAAAAGCACCCAAGCACAACAAAAACACACTCACACTAAAATCCCCACCAAATTATGCTTTAGATTAATATCCAACTCTCAACTGTCATAAATCAGCAAAGCCAAGGACTCATCATCAGGACACAGCAGCTGATAACTGACCTTTATCTGCCTCTGTCTCTGATTAAATGACTATTCTGCAATTCTCATAAATAAAACAGGGCAAAAACTGTTTACCCTGGCCTGTCATGGGCATAAACTCCTTTTTAATTTTTTTTAAAAACTGCACACTCATGGATTTTGGAACAACACAGAGCGGGCAAAGGCTGTTTATGCAATATGCAAAGTGTAGTGTGTGGAATACATATTTATAAAGTCTGAAAAGCAGTGGAGAATTAGGATTTCTTGGCTGTATAATTATTTAGTTTGATGTCAGATATCACCTCACTTCAGAGGCCATGCCTATATCCTCTGAACATTAAACTTAAACCCAAACTGCAACACTACCTATGCCCACAGGTAGTGCCAGTTTTGGGAAAGAATTTGCTGGAAAGCCATTTGCTCTAAAATGAGATGGATACAGAAGTTGCATGAAGAAGATTTGTTTCCAGCAGCTCAGAAAAAAATCCAATTGCACCTCTAGAACTTCAGTAAAAATGGAATTCTGTCTTTTCTCTTGCTGCTGGAGGGCAATGGGATGCTGCCCCATGCCCAAGCCAAGGGACTTTGTGGCAGTGGTGTCACAATGTTTGCCAGGCAGAGCAGAGGCTGTGTTGTAACAGGAAAGGATGAATGTGTAACCAGAGCCAGGCACACGGAAACGAGCTCTGTCCCTCAGTGACACCAGCCAGGTGCCACTGCAGGGGACAGCACAAGCTGGCAACTCTCTGCTGATGGCTGACTGAGCTGGAGTGAGCTGCAAGACCTCTGCACCTGCAATTCAGCCCAAAATGTTAATAATCCACAGGGCCACTTAATCATTTTCTGTGATTTTTAAACATAAACTCACCCAAGTAAAACAGTTAAAGAGCTTTAAGATACTCACAGCCACAAGGATGTTGAGCTCCCCCATGTCAACAAAACAAACCTGTTTGTTCCATATTCAAATTCCAAGCTTCCAGCAGTGCCTAGGGTCCAAGAAGAGCTGGTTTGTGCCAGTGGCCAGCAGGACTAGTGACTGCCCCCTGTGCTGGGCACTGCTGGGGTCACACCTCAAATCCTCTTGTTTTGTGCTCTTGTCTTGGGTTACAATACAGGATGTGGCCAGAAATGTGCATTTTATCACCATCTGTTGAAGCTGAGTAGGGTAGTGACCCTTATCTCCTGGCACACATTATCTGCTCATGGGCCAGCTTTAAACCAGCTGGGGCAATTATCTTTATCTTTCCCACAGCCCATCCTCCCTCCAGGAGAGATCTCCTGTTCATGGCCATTGAGTCCCAGGGCATGGCTGATAAAATTCCATCATCCCATGGGAGATGCTCCAGTCAGGGGGAGGAGCCAAGCCTTTCCTACCCAGATAAAAAACTAAAATTTTAGACAGAAAGATACTGTCTTTTCCACTGGACCTTCAGATGAAAACCAAACTTTTCCACATCATCCCTGGACCTTCAGAGGAAAACTGCACCTTCTCCAGGAGCACTGCTCCAGCTGAGCCACATCTGCCACTGCAGGAGGATGCAGCCACCATGGAATGGGACTGTGCCAACACCCTGGCTGACTGACGGGTGTCAGCTTGGATTCTGACTCTGGCAGGGTTGGGATTGTTCTTTGTAATACTGCATTTCTATTTTAATTTTCCTAGTAAAGAATTGTTATTTCTAATTCCCCTATCTTTGCCTGAGAGCCCCTTAATTTCAAAATCATAATAATAATTTAGAAGAAGAGAGTTTACATTCTCCATTTAAAAAAGAAGCTTCTGCCTTTATTGGCAAACATCAGTCCATCAAACTTAGACAGCCCTTCATGATTAGAGAGACATTGAGGGACTAGAGGGAAGGGAAGGAGCTGGAGAAGGGGCTGGAGCAGCAGTGTGAGGAGGAGCAGCACACAAGGCTCTCTCCAGGTGCCCCAGGGGCTCTTCTTCACTGCCATGCAGGTGCTGAAGGTGCCATCACCGTGTGTGTTGTTGATTTTGTGTCCCCTTCCCACCCCAGGGCTTCACTTTGATCCTGTCCACCACTCCCCCAAGGCTCCTGTTTCAGCACATGTGGTTATCTGGGAAATGAGAGGAGCCCGATTCCAACTCAGAAAACCTGTGCTTTGTGCAGAAATTCCATTCAAACCCTGCCCAGGGGCTGTTCACTCACGGAGGGTTTCGTTGCACAGATGTTGTGCAGAAGCTCTGTTGACAAAAGCTGAGTGAATTCCGTCATATTAATATATGACTGCACTTGATTACCCCCAAATTGTGGACACATCCTCCTCCTGTGGGCTCAGGAGGCTGCAGCTCCCTGCAGGGAGTGGCACACAAAAACCCACAGGCACTGGGATTTTTCCATGACTTTATCCAGTGTTTTTTGTGGAATTTCCAGGCAGCTACGGCCAAACCAAACAGATAAAACTGCAGATAAATGCTTGGTCCTTGAAATCTTGTAAAAGGAAATGCCCAGGGTGGGGGAAGAGAGAGCATTTGGGGTTTTAGCTGTGCTGAAAGCTTGTTAGGAGGAAGATGTGAGGTTGGGAAGAGTGACCTTTCCAAATCCTGTGTTGTGCAGGGAAACCTTTGCCAGGGATTGTTGGGATAAACCCAAGGGAGACAGGAAAAAGAGCACAGGGAGGGCTGAACATCCACACTTCTCTCTCCCACCTTCAGCACTCACCTGTTTGCTTCCAGCCTGGGCAAGGCTGAGGAAAAAAAAGCTTTTTCACTGCCAGGACAGGACAGAGCATTCCATAACAGCCTGGAATTCACTGTCCTGCTGGGGAGATGCGTGGGCAGAGCAGGACAGGGTACGGTGCCACTGGGAAATTCCAGAGTGGCCTTGGCACAGCCACACTCGAGAGATTTCTCCTCTCAAGTGCAGCCAAAAGCTCTGGAGAATGTTGTTGTCTGAGCAGCAGCAAGGTCAGGAGTTTGTGATGCAGAAAACACAGCCCTGGGGCCGTGGCTGGAGCAGGAGCTCACCCACAGCTGTGCCCAAGAGTTGTGGCAGCTCCATGAAGGAAAAGCTGCACTTTGCACCAGACCCACTGAAATTTCCTTGGGAATAGCTGGAATAGAGATTAAATGGAGATTTAATTCCTAAGTGCACCCTCCTACCTGCAAAACCAGGACTTATTTATGTGCACCACAAATTAAAATGATTGTGAATGAAATTATCCTGAAGTTTAATTTTTTTCTGTTGATATATTAAAGTAAAAATCCATGATCACAGATGGGATGATCCTCATAACCTGCATGGGATAGTGCTGTTGATCCTGTGGGACAGAGGACATGGACAGGCACCAGTTCAGGCTCCAAATGTTTTGCACTGAGCTCATTCAGCAGTAAAACAGTGTGGAGAGAATCCCAGAATCATCAGGGCTGGAAAACACCTCCAAGGATGGGGTGAGCTGACACAGAAATCTCCCAGGTAGGAAAGTGCTGCCTGGTACCCATTTAAAACTTTTTCTTTATGCAAAAATCCCAAAGGCAATTTTATTGTTTCTTTCACTTTCAACCCTCTGGGAATTTTTTTCACGCAGGAAACAATTAAAAGGAATAGTTTCATTTTAGGTTTCATTTCCAGCACCCAAAACAACAGTGTTTTTCATGGATTAACACAATATTTCAAAGGATCCCGCTACCTGTATAAGGAATTTGCTTTTATCAGAACACGATTTTTGTCACAACCTCCCTTTAGTGAAACCAAGTCAATCAATGAGATCCTTTGGGTGGGATTTGGTTTGAGCTGAATTCCAGATTGCTTTGAGGAATGTGCCCTCCTGTGGGTAGCACAGACAGCTGCAGCGAGCTGCTCCTCGGGGAGAAAAGAGAAGGAAGAGAAAAATCAAACTCCTCATTCTTTACCACCAACTTTTTGAAATGAATCTCCTTCCCCCAGTCCCTGTGTGAGAGGAGCGAGATCTGGCTCATGAACAGGCTGGAAGAAACAAAGAAAAATTAATCCCAGTGATCAGCTTGGCACAAGCAGATCCTTAAGGAAGGTCCTTAATTAAAAATGACAGCACTGTGGTGATTCCCTGGAGCTGCCTGACTCCAGGGTTTCCCAAAGGTGTTGTGCTCAGCATTACCAAAAATATCAAGCATTATCAAGTGTTCAAAACTCCGTGGCTGTGGCACTTGGGGACAGGGGTGATGGTGGCCTGGGCAGTGCTGGGCTGGTGTTTGGGTTTGAATTTGGATTTCAGGCTGTTGTTGTCACCTGTGCTTTGGGTTTCACGCAGTAATTGGCACTTTGGGAGGAACAGGAGCACATCCAAATGTGTTTTATATTTATTTTCCAGAGGAATGGATGCTGTTCAGTGGGGAATTGTGCCCTGAAATAAAGTGATAACAGAACTGCAATAACATATTGGAGGTGATATTAAAGGGGAGAGAACTGAGGAATTTCATTCAGCTCCTGGTAAATTTGAGTGATAATTCAAAATCAGCCTGGTGTAATCCAGTGTGGCCAAACCCAATGCATGGTGCTCAGGCAGGAATAAGTGACCACAGGATTAAAAAATTGCTGTTTATTGAGTGTTTTTAGGAAAGGCCTGGGCTTTTCCACTGGAAAACCAGAGGATTGCTTGATTTGTAAAATAAGAGATTGAGGGAAGGAATGAGAACAAGCTTCAAACACATCAGTTTTTAAGGCAAATCTGTTAATCTGGTCTCAGATTCCAGGAGTAAAGGTGGATGTTTATGTGTACTAGGTGATTTTATAAAAACTATTCCACATTTCTTTTCTCTTTTACTGTATATTTCACTCACCTAAAAGTTGTTCTTTTAAAATATCTATGGTTTAAGCATCTACAACCCATTAAAAATAAAAAATTATTTTTCTCAGGAGCTTCTCAAAAGCTCACTCAGTGTGTCCATGGTGGTCAGACACACTACCCTATGAATTTTTCCAGTGTAATTTTCATGGTAATCTCCCAAAAGCAGGAACAGCAAGCCCAAATTTGCAGATGGACCACACTCTAACCAGTGTCTCCAATTTATATTGCTTCTCTCAGTTACTTCCTTTTGCAGTAACTCCTTTCCTGAAGCGTTAGGTAAGAAAAGTAATAATCCTGTGGTGTTTGGAGCAGGCTGTGTTATTGGAGTCTCCATGGGTACAAATTCCACACACTTCCTTGGCTGAGGCTGGGACATACTTTTCAGAAAACGTTGCAGAAAAAAATACATCATAAAAGCTTATTTTTTTATTATTGCATGTCAGGAAGGTGATCCTGGAAATCGTGAAATTCCTCATGGGGATTTTTCAGAGCAAGTGGTGGTGATTCTACTGAGTTTACCTGTAGGGGAAAACCCCATTAAAACCCCACAAAGAAATATATTTCATAAAGCTTTATAAAAAATGCTGCTTTCCTTGGCACCACCTGCATTCAAAAAATATGAGAATGACCCAGAGCTTGTGTTGGGTTTCATTGACAAAATAAAACAGGACAGGGTGTGGGGAGTGAATCCCAATCCAACCTGGCCTTGGGTATTTGCAGGGATCCAGCTGTGCCAGAGCCTGCCCACCCTCAGGGAACAATTCTGTCCCAATATCCCACCTAAATTTCACTTTTTCAGTAGGAATCCGTTCTCTCTGTGTCCTGTCCCTCTCCAGCTCTCCTGGAGCCCCTTTAGGCCCTGCAAGAGGCTCTGAGCTCTCCCTGGAGCTTCTCTTCTCCTCTTCTCTCTTCTCTTCTCTTCTCTTCTCTTCTCTTCTCTTCTCTTCTCTTCTCTTCTCTTCTCTTCTCTTCTCTTCTCTTCTCTTCTCTTCTCTTCTCTTCTCTTCTCTTCTCTTCTCTTCTCTTCTCTTCTCTTCTCTTCTCTTCTCTTCTCTTTTCTCTTCTCTTCTCTTCTCTTCTCTTCTCTTCTCTTCTCTTCTCTTCTCTTCTCTTCTCTTCTCTTCTCTCTCCCACTCTCTTCTCTGCTCCCAGAGCAGAGAGGCTCCAGCCCTGCGAGCACCCCGTGCCTCTCTCTGGATTTATCCTTCTGATTAACCCCAGCATCAGTTTGTTCGTAGGTGATGATTTGATTATTTGATGATTTGATGATTTTATAATGTTATTATTTTATGTCACAGGGCGCTGCTGTTTCTCCCCCCTCCCCACCGCACCCCCCGAGCTCCGGGCGCTGCCGGAGCCGCATCCAGAGCGGGGTGAGCAGCGTGTGCCGGGCCCGCAGCCATTCACCGATATCCCCCAAATTCACCCCAAACCCCAATTGCCTCGAGACCCGGCGCCCGGCGCCATAGTGACCGTAGCCCTGGAGACTGTTACTTGCCAACGGCGGCAACGCGCGGCCCCGGCGGCCGGAGCCCAGCGCAGCCCGCGGCACCCGGCGGGGACGGCAGGTGAGCGGGGCCGCCCCGTGACGGGCTGGATGTGGGACCGCGGCCGGGGGTGCCGGGGATGTGTGCGCGGTCTCCGCGTCCTCCGCGGGGCCGGCGCGGCTCGGGCCGGCGGCGCGGACCCCGCTTGTCCCGGCGCGGGATGCGCGGCCCCGCTGCGCGCCGGGGCGGGGGCGCTCGCGCCGCCCCGGAAAGTTGGGAGCGGGAGAGCAGCGGAGGCGGCAGCGCCGAACCGCCCCGGGCTCCCCCTCCCCGGGCCGGTGGCGCTGCCCCGGGGCACCGCCCGCAGCGCGGCCCCGCCCGGGCACGGGAACCGGCACCGCCCGGCGCCGCCGGGGGGGTTCCCGGAACTGCGCGGGGTGCGAGCCCCGGAGTGTCCGCTCAGGCTCGGGAGGGGGCACAGGGCTCCCGCTCCGCTGGGCTCGGTGTCGGCACCGCTCCGTACCACGCCCGTGCCCCTCTCCGAGCTCTTCCTGTCCCCGTGCTGTCCCTGTCTATCTCTCCATGCTGTTCATGTCTCTCTCTTCCTGCCGTCCCCCTTTCCTCCTGCTGTCCCCGTCCCTCTCTCTCCATACTGTCCTTGTCCCCATCCCCACGCTGTCCCCGTCCCCGTGCTGTCCCCATCCCTCTCTCCATGCTTTCTCCCTCTCTCCATGCTGTCCCCCTCCCCACGCTGTCCCCGTCCCTCTCTCTCCATACTGTCCCTCTCCCTCTCTCTCTCTCTCTCCATACTGTCCCTCTCCCTCTCTCCATGCTGTCCCCCTCCCCGAGCCGTCCCCGTCCCCCTCCCCGTGCTGTCCCCGACCCCCCGAGCGCTCCTCCTCCTCCTCTTTGGAGATGGAGGGAGGTGGTTTCGGCTCCAGCTCATCCCTGGAGTTTGCCAGAGCGGGGAGATCCCGGCTCTCGCATTCGTGTCGGTCTTAGAAACGAGGGGAGATCGCAGCGAGCTCTATTTGCAAGCATCTGCCGTCTGTTCTTGACGTGGTTTCTCCTGTTTGTTTTGAATAAAGTGTGTTGTGAAACAAGATTCATCTCCTGTTAGAGTGGGATTTTGTGGACGTGCCTGTTTCAAGCGTGAGTTCCCGCTGCCTGATTAAATCTTTCCTTTCTTTTTACTTAGATAGTGCTCTGAAGCCTTTATTTTGACTTTGCTATTGAAAGAGATGAGACTTACTAATTAAAGACCAGAATAAATAATAATTTTATTAAATATTGTTAAATCTACTTTACCTTTTTTTACATTTGGAATGTCCTTAAACTGAGGCTTTAACTGGTAGGTTAAACTGAGAGCTCAGCTTCGGAATCATTTAATCAAGGCTTTTTTCATCTGTTTCTGCCCAAACTTTTCAACTCTGTCTTGGTTACAAATCATATGAGAATAGAGAGTAACGTCTGGCTTAGGAAAAAGAAAAAAACCAGTCTCTAGATACCAACCTAAACTCCTGGGCTTCCCTCTCCGCCTCTGCTGTTTCACTTTTCGATTTGAGTTTGCCTCAGTCAGTTCAGGATCAGTTTAATCTCAGGTTTTATTTTAAAGTGGCAGGTTTAGTAGAAGGGGAGGCATTTTGGGAGGCTCTTTCATGGTTCTCTCATTCAGGATGAGTTCAATCAACCTCTGATTGTGTCTGCTGAGAGAGTTTGGGATGAACACTTTGATTTCTGGGTGGCTGTAATCAGGTGAAGCAAAACTCCCAAGGCAGGACCTTGTAGGATCAGCCTGTGGGGTGTTGGATACGTGAAAATCTTAGTTTGTGTTTTAAAAAATCCAACACATCCAGCTGAGTCTTTACCTCTCAGTGTTGCTGTCCCAAGGGAGGGGACATGTATTGGAATTCTGTGAGATGTGTTGCATTTGCCTTGAGGTTACCCAGCTGTGGGAGGCTCTGGGGGTTTGTTGTTTGGATTTGGTGTTGTCAGAGCTGTTCCCATAACCACGAGGTTTGGAATTGCTCATCTTTTTCATCAGAATCTGGGTTCTCAGGTAACAACAGGATTGTGGCCTGAAGGCTGAAATTGCAGACAGAAGGGGTTGACAGCTGGAATTTCTTTGTCCCTGCTTGCTTCCTGCAGAACAGGAATGATCCCAGTTGGAGATAGGGAGAGGAGCATCCCCTGCCACGGAGGAAAGGCAGAGCCAGGTCCCTCCCAGCCACTGTGACTCCCACAGACAGTCCCTGCTGAGCCATTTGCATCTCATGAATTCCTCTCCCAGGAGCCAGTCCCTGTCCTGGGGCCCGTGTGCCAGCTCTGCTCCTGGGGGGGTTTGAGCCAGTGGGAAATGTGCAGCACCTGGAGAGGGATGAGACCTGCAGGCAGCACACTGGGGCCACAACAGCAGCAGGTTCTTGTCCTTCAGCATCAGGTCTGCCCTCTCAAAGAGTGCTTTGTTGCTTTTCCATATACATTTGTAGAATTGCCATATAAATTTGTAGATTTGGCCTGTAAATGGAGGATCCTCCTTCCACATTGAGCCCCTGCAGCTGGGCTGGGAGGGAGGGATGGGGTCACCATCCCAAGACTGAGCATGGTCTAGAGTTAAATCATACGTTAGGTATGTGAAGGTACATCAGAAATACACTTTCTGTGTCCTTTTGTGTGTGTAAACACGATCAGACCCATCCCTGGAAGTGGCCAAGGTTGGAGCACCCTGGGCCAGTGGAAGATGTCCCTGCCCTTGGGACAGAGTGCACCAAGGAAGGATTTCAGCTCCCTTCCAGCCCAACCTATTCTGGGATTCTGTAATCACTGAGCAGCCAGTGCCTCTGATGACGTCATTTGCCCTGGCTTTTGGGGGAAATCCTCCAGCTGAGAGTATTCCCTACCACTAAAAGTCACTTTCTGCCACGAGATAACTTGGGGGCTGCCACAAACGCGGCAGAATAGACGGCGCCAGTCATTGTCTTTAAATAGTCCCTTGCTTGTAACACCTCTGAGCACCGACAGCTGCCACGTTTAATCACAACATGTTTTCCCTGCTGCTCCAGGCCCGCAAACAGAGCTGCTTTCCCGTATTCCAGCCCATTTCCCCCGCTCTGCTCCAGCTCAAAGCGGAGTCCGGGCGCGCTGCGATTCAACAGGCGGCTCCCTCCCGCTCGGCTCCTCCGCCCGGGCTTGTGCCGAGGCTCCCGGGGCAGATTTATCCCGAGCCGAGCCTCCCTTGCCCGTTCCCCCGGGACAAACGGAGCAGCGGGGCCGGGCTGGGTCGCGCCCAGCGCGCCGGGGCTCGCCCGGAGCCGGGACCCAGCGCGGGCCGGGATTGCCCCGCCGATATTTGACACGCTGGGAAAGGTTCTCTCTCTCTAATCTGCGCTTTGTTTTGTTTTATTTGGACTGGCAAGTCTTTATTCCTTTGTTCAAACACTCACAAATCCAGCGTATTGTCTGGGAACGTGCCGGCTTTCCCACGTCGGGATGTGTCTGTCCAAGCAGTTTATGGAGTAATTCTCCATAAATACATTAAAAATGACAAAACCTTCCTTCAGCACAGCCATGGACCCCTTAACCCACTGAGCAGAGGAATCCAAGCAGCTTATGGACTAATTATCCATTATTAAATTCATAAATAGATGACAAAGCCTTCAGCACAAACCTTAACTCCCTGAGCAAAGAGGAATCCATTTGTACAGGGCACTTCCTAGAGTCTCTTTTCTTGCCACATAAAGGCAGAGGAAATTATTTCAGGGTCATATTAATAGACAAATTATTTTCATTCAGGTGTGTGAAAAACAAAGTTCACAATTTAGAATTTTAGACGTTTAATAAGGGATAAAACAAGGGACAAAAAATATCTATGACTGTGAAAGCCAATATTATATTGTCATTTATAACAGGGGAAAGCAGAAAAAACCCACTTTCAGCTTTTGGTGATATAAGAAATGGCAATGTTTGTGTTTCAGAAATTATTTCAGAACACGTTAGTGCACAAATTGTTTCCAAGTGTGGGGGGAAGGAGAAAAAAAACCTTTCAGTTTTGAGTGATGTTTTATGAAAGATGGCGAATTCTAGAAAAGTTTAAATGTTGTTAATTCAGCTGAGTTGTTAAAACAATACGTAGTTATGTCTAGACATGTGGTTTCATGTCAATGAATGAGAAAATCTTCCCACAGTATTCCTGCCCACTTATGTCATTGCAGGGTTAGGCAGTGTCTGCCCAGCAATAAAGTTACAAGGTGTATTTTAAATTTCAGCAGAAGCAATCAGTTTCCCAAACAGAACTTTAGAAACTGTTTTGGCTCCTTGATCTGGTCAGAAAATCACAGAAGAACCTTTCCCTGAGATCCATCCCAACCTCCTGACACAACTTCATGTCATTCCCTTGCTTATTTCCCAATGTTCCACAGGAGTGAGGAGCTGTAGAAATGCCAAATGAAAGCATTTGAAAAGTCATTTAAAGGCAATTAATAAGTCTGCTTTTTTCCTGAGTTACATTTCTATTAGGAATTTATTTTTCTGAGCTTAATAAATGCTAGAGGAATCTCAGCATTGTACAAATGTGTCGTGGGAGGAAGCTTTGCAAGAGGTTAATGACTGAACATTGCAGTCAAAGGAACAGGTCACAAAATGCTGCACCAATAATGACTTTTATATAAAAAATATGCAAACAAAAATCAAAAGCTTTGTTTTCTTGTCCCAAATCTGAAATAAATCCTCAGTACCTCCAGCAAGAAGCTGACAGAAATAATAACTATATTGACTGCAGAGATATTCCTCCCTGATGCTGCACTTAGCTCATTTACATATTCCCACCATCCAGGTTCCATGTATCTTTTTTTTTTTTTTCCTGTGTGAGGGGGTTTTTCTTTGGCTTCATGTGCAGAATGTGTGGATGTGTGTGAGGACAAACAGCAGCAGGTAGCTGTGTGCAGGCTCTGGGGAGGAGCAGCTCAAAACACGTCCCTTCTCCCCTGGCAGGGTGACTCCATGCTCTGACTCCTTTAAGGCATCTCTGATCCTTACAAAATCTCATCCTGGGAAAGAAAATGTGGAACATGAGCAGGAACAAAGCAGAGGTTCAGGGGATGGCAGCATGCAGCAGCATCTCTAGGTCAGGGGCTGGAGTGGCAGGATAAGGGGGCATGGGTTGAAACTGAAAAAGAGGAAATTTAGGTTTGACTGAAGAAATTATTTGCTGTCAGGAGGGTGAATGGCAGGTTTCCCAGAGAAGGTTTGCCTGCCTCATCCCTGGAAGTGTCCAAGGCCACTTGGATGGGGTTTGGAGCAGCCTGGGACAGTGGAAGTTGTCCCTGCCCATGGCAGGGGGTGGGATGGGAGGAGCTTTAATTTCCCTTCCAACCCAAACCATTCTGTGATTCTATGTTTGCACATAAAATTGTATTTCCCCCATCCCTTCCAGAGAACAGAATCCTGGCTGGATTTACTTCTCTCTCAAGCAGCTTTGGAGTTCACATTTTCCCATCAGGAACCAAACCCATGCTCTAAACCTCACAAATATCCCTTTTGCAGCTGTGCTGGGATGAGGAAACCCTTGTGGACTTCACACATCAGGAGTGAATTTGGGTGTGAAGAGAGATGGTTCTGTCCCCATGGCTGAGTTTTGGAAGTGCAGGAGGGTGAAATCAATGCTGAGACTGTGCAGAGAGGCACCAGTAATTCAGGAATTAGTCTGGGATTACGTGGCTGGTGGTTCTTGGAGGTTAACACGAGGCAAAGGGTCCTGCTGAATGGAGCCTGTAATTAAGGATGCCTCTTCTGGAGGTGTCACTAGTTAAGACTGACAAGAAACATCAGGGGAAGAGGAGAGAAGGGAAAAAGTGGGGGTGGAATGATTACAGGCAAACAACCTCAGCAGAATTAGCAATTTCCTTAACCACCACCTGGTTAGTCATTGTCAGACTGTTCCTTAGTATCAGCTTAAGATCCCATTGCCACCATGACAACCCTGGAACTGTTCTGGAGAATTTCTGGCTTAACACACAGCTGATTAAACATTCACCCTGCCCAGGGAATTATATCAGTTATTCTCATTCTTCTGACCTCTGGTGTCTGGGAGTCCTGGAGGCTTTAGATAAAGCAGCCTGACAGTGACAGGTAAAACCCTGCACTGCCCTTGTCCCTGTGCAGCTGAGCAGGGACAGAGTGGGACATTTGACAAGGACATTTTTCCCCCTAAGACAGTGATTGGAGAAACCAGGGCACTAAGCACTGAGATTTTATTATTATCATATAGAGACATCCAGCAGTGCTACACAGCAATGCAGTGATGGCCTCAATGTAATGCTGGTGGAAGTTCCTGTGCTCCCCTGATTTGTGAGGGTTCTTTATGATGGATGAGTGTCTTCTGGAACAGACCTGAGCACCTGGTGATGCTTTTGCACACAGGATTTCCCCTGTTTTAGGGGCTGTTGGAGTGGAGCATCAATTCATGTGAAAGGGAATGGCTTTAAACTGAAAGAGAAGAGGTTTAGATGAATATCAGGAAGGAATTGTTCCCTGGGTGAGTGATGAGGCTGTGGCACAGGTTGCCCAGAGAAGTTATGTGGAAGTGTTCCAGCCAGGCTGGATGGGGCTTGGAGCAACCTGATCTGGTAGGAAGCAGAACAGGATGAGCTTTAAGGTCCTTTCCAACCCAAACCATTCTGGGATTTTTCTTCTGTTCCCTTTTTTGCTTTCTCAAAAATCTGATCCTGAGCTGATGCTTGACAATGTGTGGGTTCAGTTCCTGGCTGGTAATGGACAGTTTCACAATTAGATGATTTATTAATTATCCTTTACTCAGTGTATGAATGAGGCTGCTTAACAAGGCACAGGAACTCCAAATGCAAGTGGCATTTCTGTCTCCATCACCTCATGACCACAGTGGCACAGGGTGTCATCAGTGTCCCCAGAGCCCAGGACAGAACTGTGTCAGCACAGGGATGAGCAGGGCTTTGCTGGGGAGTGTGGGAAGTGTCTTGTGTCCTTCCTGAGCCTGTTCCTCACTGCTGCCAAAGCTTTGCAGCCTGCTCAGCCCTGCAGGGATACAAACATGGGGAAGGGCTGAGGAGCAGCTGAGGGCACTTGGCTCGTTCAGCTGGAGCAAAAACTGAGGGGAGACGCCTCGGGGGCTGCAGCTCCTGCCGAGGGCAGGCAGAGGGGCAGGGGCTGAGCTCTGCTCTGGCCAGGACAGGTTCTTCTTGAATCCTCCCCTGTGAAACTTTTATGAAAAGCCTTAACAGAGTAATTTATGGGGAATCTGTTTTGATGTGCAGATCTGGGCCCCAGTTCTAACCTTGCACACAATTCCAGAGCTCCTGTAAATCATCTGCCTTTGCTGGGTCTGGGAGTCAGGGGATAAGGCTGGGCTGGGCAGAAAAGTGACCAACTTGCCCAGCTTTGGGCTCTGAATTTGGGCTCTCGAGTATTAATTAGGGCTCCAGAGTCTGATTTCACAGATCCTTCCTCCAGCTGGGTTTTAAACCCTTTCCCAAAGTACAAAACACTTGGCTCCAGCCACATCCCACAGCAATGAGATCCATGAGTCCCTTACAGGTCTGAACTCTCTGGGCCAGGGCCAGGAGCCCAGCAAGGGCTGGAGCTGTGTCAGGGCTTGGCATGGAGCTCAGGGAAAGGTTCTTCCCCCCTGTTAGAGGGTGCTGGGCACTGCCCAGGCTCCCCAGGGAATGGTCCCAGCCCCAAGGCTGCCAGAGCTGCAGGAGCGTTTGGACACCGCTCTCAGGGATGGGCAGGGGGGATTGTTGGGGGGTCTGGGCAGGGACAGGGGCTGCACTGATGATCCCTGAGGGTCCCTCTCAGCTCAGGGTATTTGGGATCCTGTGAGCCCAGGCTGGAGCAGGAGGCACCTGGAGATGTGTCCCCTTCTCAAGGGAAGCAAGGCATGGAAACAAGCATGGGTTCTGCACAGAGCTGGATATTCCAGCCAGCTCTGGGGCCTTTTTGACAATCAGTCTCATATTTTCTGTTCCCCAGGGCTCTTGTTTGGGCAGCAAAGGGAGGTTGTGCAGAGCCTGTGATAAGGTGGGAGGAAGCAGCCTGGGAGATAAGCCCAGGCTCTCCGGGTGCTGTTGGCAGCGCTGGCACCTCGCTGCTCTGTGCAAGGATGTTTTTCTCCTCCTTCCCTGAGCTGTCTGGGATGGTCCAGTCTCAAAAACAACTCCAAATCCACCTCTGGACTGTGAAATGTGGGGGGAGATGGGAATAAATGCACATGGACTAGTTCTGTCTAATTTTTCAGTCCTTGCATTTAAACAATTTCTTGTGCTGTTCAAACCCCACCCTTCACCTAAAGGAGATGAAATGCAGATCTTTTCAAATATTCATGACCTTAAATGACCAATCATGGGAGGAAATTTTTCTTTAATAGGTACAAATAATAAGAGAAATAATGGCTCCTGGTCATCAGGCTGGTCTTCAGAGCTTCCTTTTTCCTAGCAAATATTTATTCTCCTTAATGTGACAGATGTGCACCGTTGTTAGAAGATTTCCACCTGCCAGGAAGGTGAAATATCCTCCACAGAATATTTCCTCAAACCCCTGGAAGAACCTGGGGCTTGCCTGCAGGCTGCCCAGCTCTCACTGCTGCTTGCACTCAGAATTTAGATTTTTCTATATGAATCACCTCCCCTCAACCCAGAAATGCAAAGTTCAACCTCATATTTTAAGCACCTCCTTTGTCACATTGACCTGCACCACTCTGACCTGAGCTGGGCTTGCAAAGGCAAAGTTGTTGCTGCTCCTGATGTAGCTTAGAGATCTGTTTGGGTTCGTATTTTTCTTTTGGAATAGTATTTATGGGAAAATCTGGGAGTTTCCATAAGATCATTCCCAACACTGTGCCTGGCACAGGGTGCCCAGAGCAGCTGTGGCTGCCCCTGGATCCCTGGCAGTGTCCAAGGTCAGGCTGGATGGGGCTTGGAGCAGCCTGGGACAGTGGGGGGTGTCCCTGCCATGGCAGGGATGGAAGAAAATGAGCAGGTCCCTCCCCATCCAAACCATTCCAGGATTTTGTGGTGCTCTGAATATTCCCAAGCAGGCAGGAAACTCTCACAAGGGTAGAACTGCTGCTTGTTGTGCTAAAAAATGGACTTATTTACATTTCAGAGTATTGTCTTGTGTGCTGCCACCATTAGAGGTAATTGTGTAAAGTGAGGAGTTGTAAACCAGAAAATTCATTTTTCAAATTGTACTGGAACAGCAAAAGTGCTTTTTGATTCTTACCACTGCTGTTCTCTACAGTTTCATTCCTCCCAGTGTAGATGCTGCTCAGAATGTAAAAATCTTGAAAACAGTAACAACAAAATAAAAATAAAAAATGCCTCAACCCAAACCCAACAAAATACCTTAAAACAGCCCCCCAAAAAAAAAAAAAAAAAAAAAAAAAAAGAAAAAAAAACAAACAAACAAACAAAAAAAAAAACCTCTCACAAAATCCCAACTTGGTTTTAGGCAAAAAGTGCAGTAATTTTTTTTTTTTTTTTGGTAACAATCAGAAAACTCTGTGTTCCCAGTGGTTTCTACCTGGCTACTGAAATTTGTCAGTTCAATATTTAATCTTATAAAGTGATTATAAACTGATAAAGTATAAAACTTGTAAAGTGAGGTAGAGGCACTTAAGTAGAAATAGCTTCTTTAAGTCTCATTATCTAATATTAGATAAATATTAGTTAAAATTATTTATCATTTTAAATAAAATTACTTATATTAGTTTAAAACCATGAAATTCCGAGCTGTGGCAGTGCCAGGAACCCCAAAAGGATCCCAGTAATGTCACCCTGGATGGGGTGGGGTTTGCTCTCAGAGGTTTTGTGGGAGAGGCAGAGCAAAGATCAGCTCACCCCGAGGACGGGAGTTAATTATTGAATTATTCTGTGCTGGTTTCATCCGTCACAGGAGCTCCTGTGCAATCCCATCCAGGACATTCCAGCACTGCTGCGTCACCCTCGCTGCTGGGCTGGGCTGGGCTGGGCCACAGCTGAGTGAGGAACCTCAGGGCTCTTTGGGTTAATTAAATCCCTGATAATTAGGGATGAACACCATGGAGAGGGACCTAATTCTGTTCAGAATTTAGCAGGCACAGCCCCTGAATACAAATTTCCCTATTCCCCTTATTTCCCCACGAAACAAAACTCACCCTCCCAGTTTCCTGGTACCAGTTTGGAGGTGTTTGGAGCTCCAAAGGCAGACAGGGCTCACAGTGGTGGCAGCTTGGGGCTGGGAGAAATTCTGATCTGCCCTGAAATCTGCTCTGGGAGAGCTGGGGGTTGTCCTGGTTTGAAGGACAGGTGTCTGCCAATAAAGGCAGAAGCTTCTCTTTGAAATGGAGAATGTAAACCCCCTCCCTCCAAATTATTATCATTTTGAAATTAAGGGGCTTCCAGGCAAAGATATGGGAATTAGGAATAACAATTCTTTACTAGGAAAATTAAAATAGAAATGCAGTATTACAAAGAACAATCCCAACCCTGCCAGAGTCAGAATCCAAGCTGACACCCGTCAGTCAGTCAGGGTGTTGGCACAGCCCCATTCCATGGTGGCTGCATCCTCCTGCAGTGGCAGATGTGGTTCAGCTGGAGCAGTGCTCCTGGAGAAGGTGCAGTTTCCTCTGAAGGTGCAGGGATGATGTGGAAAGGTCTGGCTTTCCTCTGGAATCCAGTGGGAAGGTGGATAACTTGCTGTTCCAAATCTCAGTTTTTATCTGGGTAGGAAAGGCTTGGCTCCTCCCCTGGCTGGAGCATCTCCCATGGGATGATGGAATTTTATCAGCCATGCCCTGGGACTCAATGGCCATGAACAGGAGATCTCTCCTGGAGGGAGGATGGGCTGTGGGAAAGATAAAGATGATTGCCCCAGCTGGTTTAAAGCTGGCCCATGAGCAGATAATGTGTGCCAGGAGATCAGGGGCACTGCCCCACCTGGATTTAACAGATGGTGACAGAATATACATTGCTGGCCACATCAACCCAACACAGGGTGCTCACCTGGAGAAGGGGAGGATGCAGGGAGAGGTCAGAGCCCTTCGGGTCCTCCAGGAGAGCTGGAGAGGGATAAGGGATGGAGGGACAGGACACAGGGAATGGCTTCCACTGGAAAAGGGGAGATTTTTGTGGGATATTGGAAAGGAATTCCTCCTCCTGTGAGGGTGAGGAGGGCCTGGGGTGGATTTCCCAGAGCCCTGGATCCCTGGCAGTGTCCCAGGCCAGGCTGGACACTGGGGTTTGGAGCAGCAGGGATGGTGCAAGGTGTCCCTGCCATGGCCAGGTGATCTCCAGGATCCCTTCCCACCCAAAGCATTCCATGATTCTGTGATTACAGCTGAGACAGGGAGTGGATTGCAGAGTGAGTCTCCCTGTGGACTGCTTTGTCCTTTTCTGCCCCCTTTTCATGAATTAAATCTGTCACACAAACACGATCCACCTTGTCATGCTCAGCATTTTGAAGTCCCTGCCTGCTGCCCTGTGGGGAAATGTGCTTTGTCTTTAGCCCCACAGGTTCCTTGCAGGCTCTGTCTGTGAAAATCCAAATCACCACTTCCTTGCTGGGGACTGAAAGGAGATATTTTCATATCAAAACATCTGAGGGTGTGACTGTCACAAGAAAATCTCTGGGTTTTCAGGCCCTGGGGCTGCAGCTTGATCAGTGTCTGGGATTTGGGTTATTTTCTAGATATTTATACACACTGATGTATAAAAATACACCTGTATACACACATATACAGACACATGATGAGAGAGTGTATTTCCAAGAGTAAATTGTGATCAAGTCCAGTTCCAAGGGTGTTTATTCCACATTTCTGATTCATCTCTGTGCCTCTGGACTCCATCCTCACTGGGGTTTCTGTGCCACCTTAGACTCCCCTGTGTCAGGGGTCCCCCACACTCAGGCCTGGCCTCTGAGGCATAAATTAATTCTGATCCAGCCAGTTTCATTTTTCTGATCCACAATCCACATCCATTGGCACTTCAGAGTATGTTTGGGAAACCCTGCTTTATTTGCTCTGTGCCCTCATTTCCATTTTCCAGTAGGGAATAATTCAATCCCTGCTTTTTTATTTTATTTTTTTCCTAGAAGCCAGAAAATTAAGATGGGCAAACTCATAAGGATTAATATTTGTAAAGTGCTTTGAAAGCCTCAGGTGATTGTTGCTTTACTCACTGATCAAAACAAGACACATTTTTGGGGGATGTTGTCATTATTGCTTTGCTTCCAGTTTTTTTTTGGGGGGGATGGTGTCACTATTTTTCTACTTTGTGCCCTCCTGGAATATTTTGTGCAGAGGCACTTAGAGAATCCCAGAATGGTTTGGTTGGAAGGAGCCTCCTGGCTTCTTTCTGCTCCCTAAAAATGATCCCCCAGGAAAAGCCCCTACCCAGAGGACTTTCCTATTTTCCTATTTTAAAATTTCCTCCCCCAGTTTGCTGGGGATGGGGATCCTGCAAGGCTTGAGCTGGTGGAGGTGCAGAGATGATGCTCTGAGCTGTGTTTTGGTGCTGAAAAAAATGAGAGAAGGAAAACAGCCAACAAACCCCTGGAGAAATGGTTTAATTAGAGAAATTTGGGGGGAAGAGTGGTTGGGGCATTTCTTGCTGGAGTGACTCCAGTATCACTCTTCAGGCTGTTCTAGAATCCAGATGAGCACACAGCTAGAATGCTCTAAAAAGGGAATTTTGGAACAAAAATGAACTGCAGATGAGTAAAACTCCATTGTTCCATATTGCTCTGTTTGCAGGACCCAGTGAAACTCAGGAGATTTCCCTCTTTGCACATTTAAAAAGTCAATTTATGTCATGAGTTAAATTCCTCCAGCTGTGTTCTAACCTTGTGTCCTTAAAACCCCAAACTTTTTCCTTCAACTGCCACCAAATAATTAATGCATCACACACTGCAATTCTAATTCACTTTCCCCTAAGAATTGCTTAATACCTTGGTGATGAGTCTCTCCTTAGTCAATCATTAAGGAATTTCTGTTCTAACTTTTTATTTTGGCAGCTACTTGCTTGAATTTATATTGTGATGTTTGGGCAAGGAAATGTTCCACACAGTGAACGTTTTGAATGCATTCTCTTGATTTCTCAGTGTTTTCTGAATATATGAGAATTGAATTATGTGATTAGCCAGAACATCATGCAATATTCTGCTGGGGAAAAGTAAATTGTCTGTGGATGAGTTTCCACTTTACACTTCAGGTTTATAACCATTGTAGCACAGCAGTGAAGTGGAAGTTGGTGACAACTGACAGCCTGTGGCCACTCTGCAGTGATTTTTATACCTTCTTCTTTCTCAGGTTTATAAAAATTTTACTAATTTTTCCTGCATCAGAAAGCTAATATAAGAGTTGAGGGAAGAATGATTTCCCCCAAAACAGGAACATGTGCAGACTGGTTGGAGGATATAAGCAGCAATAAGTCCAATAATGTAATAACCCATGATTTTAATTTTAAAAGTCTGCCCCCCAATCCAGCCTCAGGTGGGTACAGGGAGCTGTGTGAGTCCTTGGAGGATGCTGAGTGCTGCAAGGAGGGCACTCACCCCTAGGGATGCCATTCTCTGAGTTTTGGACAACTGGGGCCGTTTTCCCTCTGCAGAAGCACCAACAGCTTTGGCAAGTGCAGGGGCTCATGGGACTGGAGAGCCAGGCTACAAACACCATTTGATTAAATATCCTCTTCTCTTCTCTTCTCTTCTCTTCTCTTCTCTTCTCTTCTCTTCTCTTCTCTTCTCTTCTCTTCTCTTCTCTTCTCTTCTCTTCTCTTCTCTTCTCTTCTCTTCTCTTCTCTTCTCTTCTCTTCTCTTCTCTTCTCTTCTCTTCTCTTCTCTCCTCTCCTCTCCTCTCCTCTCTTCTCTTCTCTTCTCTTCTCTTCTCTTCTCTTCTCTTCTCTTCTCTTCTCTTCTCTTCTCTTCTCTTCTCTTCTCTTCTCTTCTCTTCTCTTCTCTTCTCTTCTCTTCTCTTCTCTTCTCTTCTCTTCTCTTCTCTTCTCTTCTCTTCTCTTTTCTCTTCTCCCCTTCCCTTCCCTTCCCTTCCCTTCCCTTCCCTTCCCTTCCCTTCCCTTCCCTTCCCTTCCCTTCCTTCCCTTCCCTTCCTTCCCTTCCTTCCCTTCCCTTCCTTCCCTTCCCTTCCCTTCCCTTCCCTTCCCTTCCCTTCCCTTCCCTTCCTTCCCTTCCCTTCCCTTCCCTTCCCTTCCCCCTTCCCTTCCCTTCCTTCCCTTCCCTTCCTTCCCTTCCCCTTATCTTTTTTTTTCCCCCTGTCCCCCTCTCCTCTTTTCCCCTTTCCCCTTTTCCCTTCTCTCCCCCCACAGCTGTCACTGCCTCTTTCCCAGTCACCACCACCTCTTGTAACTCCTGTAAACTCCTCATTGTTGCTCCTTTGAGTCCATTTCCTGAATTGTGTCATTCCAGGCTCCCTCTGTACCTTTGTGCCACTCCTGGAGGGGGAATCACCCGACACTGGCACAAAATGATTGTGAGAGACAAAACCCCTCAGCTGTGAGTGCAGAACAATGGGAATTATTCCTTCTGGAGTGCTTTCTACCACAGCACCTGAGTGCAGATGCAGGGAAGATTAATGGTGCTCTCTTTTTTTCTCCCTTCCATCTGCAGAAAGTAAAACTTCTCCAGTAAAAAAAAAATTCAATGTTCTATTGATTGTAAAAATTGGCTGTTAATGTCTTGATTGCTGGACTCCTCTGCCCTATAGCACTAACTCCTTTCATTTTAGCACCAGGTGGTGAATAAGAGCAAAAAATGTCCCTTCTCATTTGGAAGGTTGAACTGGAAATTCGGGATTAACAAAATCTACTTGGCTTTTTTTGCCTTTGAAACAGGCAGATGGGATCGTTTAACATATCATTTGCTAAAGCTTATTTTGACTGAAGTCTGATGTCAAGTAGCACCCCAAGAAAATATTTCAGAATAAAACACCATATTTCTGACTTACAACTCTGTTGCTCTTGGTTTAAACTAGCTGTGGTGATAAAATCCCTCTGCTTGGCACAGGTTCTGGTAGCAGAGCAGTAATTGTTTGTGTACTGTATTTTAAACCACTCGTGTTTTCCGCTGTTACGTTAATGGAAAACATATTTTGACATCTTCCCCTTAGCTCCCTGCCTAAACTAACTGGGTTTGGAATTCCACTTGGCTGCACAGAAGAGATTCTTCCCTCTTATTCCCCACCCAAATCTCTCCTTGGTAAATAAAGGAGCCAATGAAAGGTTAAGTTTTTTTAAGAGGACAAATCATTCCGCTGTTAAAATTGGCAGCCCCGTGGTCTTTCCTGGCTACCTGCTGCTCTGAGGCTCTGCAGAGCTGCTGGAAGCTGTTTCTGAAATGCTCTGAGCTGTTGGAACACGTTTGGCTCATAAATACCCAGAGCTCATGGCCCATCAGAGACCTGTGAGTCAGAGAGGGGGTGGATGTTGTAGAAACCCCAATCCCAAAACCTCAGTAACAGAATAAAGTGGAGTTTCATGCTCTGCCACCTGTCCTGTCTCCCCTAGAGGAGACTTTCCCTGTCCCCTCCAGGACTCTTTTCCTTCTCTGTGTGTTTGGGAAGGATGCTGCAAAGAGGGGATTTACCCTGTGGAATGTCAGATTAGTGCTGGGTTGTAACCTTTAAAATACAGGTTCATGCAATTCAGTCACAAAGGAAAGTTAAGAGAGCAATAATGGGGTGATAATCAAACAATTCATAATTTCAAAAGGAAAATAGAGTGAATCTCTAGTACAGTGGAAGAGCTGAATGCTGATTCCTCTGATCCTTTTGAAACTGTGCAGCTCAGGCAGGAGAGTCAGCCTGAGGTGAGTTGATCAAACCTTCTCTGCAATCTCTCCTATGGAAAAAATCCTTTGAAAGCTTCCCAGCCCACACAGAGCAGGGTCTTGGCTCTCAGTGCCTCAGAATGATCTCCCTCTGCTCCTTGTGGTGACAGATCTTCCATATTCTTCACAGCAGAATAAGGAGGGAAAGCTGCTGTTGCTGGTTCAGTGTTCTTGCACTGTGATTTTGCAAAATCCAGAATGAGTCGATGCCTCAGGCAGGTCTGAGGGGTTTAAACCCAGCAAAATTCACCTGCTGCTCCTGGAGACACAGATATCACAGACAGCATGGGCAGCATGGAAAGGAGAGGAAAAGGAAAGGAAAGGAAAGGAAAGGAAAGGAAAGGAAAGGAAAGGAAAGGAAAGGAAAGGAAAGGAAAGGAAAGGAAAGGAAAGGAAAGGAAAGGAAAGGAAAGGAAAGGAAAGGAAAGGAAAGGAAAGGAAAGGAAAGGAAAGGAAAGGAAAGGGAAAGGAAAGGAAAGGAAAGGAAAGGAAAGGAAAGGAAAGGAAAGGAAAGGAAAGGAAAGGAAAGGAAAAGGAAAGGGAAAAAGGAAGGGAAGGAAAGGAAAGGAAGGAAAAAGGGAAGGGAAGGAAGAGGGAAGGAAGGAAAAGAAAGGAAGGGAAGGGAAGGAAGGGAAGGGAAGGAAGGAAGGAAGGGAAGGGAAGGGAAGAAGGAAGGGAAGGAAGGGAAGGGAAGGGAAGGAAGGGAAGGGAAGGAAGGAAGGGAGGGAAGGAAGGAAGGGGAAGGGAAAGGGAAGGAAGGGAAGGGAAGGGAAGGGAAGGGAAGTTCCTGGTTGAGCTTTGGCACGAAACTCTTTGGAGTCAGCTGGGCTGTGGCTGGAAGGGAGACTGGTCTTGCTCAGAACAAAAATGAGTTAATCCTTGCACTGGGAATTGGGCTCCTTGTGGGAATTTGAAAATATTTAGGTAGCCAAGAGAAGCTGTGAACCTGTCCCCATCACTGCCATCTCCTTCATGTGCTCAGAGAATGAAATCTGTGCAAATTCATGGACAGGCAGAGCTTTGGGGCTGCAGTGGCACAGCAGAGACCTCTGTCCCCATTCCAGCTCTCGAGTGTGGCAGGAGACTGATATTTCAAATATCCTGGAAAAAAAAAAGCAATTCCAGGTGTGCTGGCCTGGCTGTGCCAGAACCTCAGGAGGAGATTCCTCCTCCCTTTTCTGCTCCCTGACACCAGGACCTGAAACACCAGGATATTGCAATGCAGATTTTAGGTGCCCAGCAACCAATTTAAAGACTTTTGGGGGATTTTGTTGTTTGTTTTATTTTTTTAAATTATTTTATGTTATAGTGTGGATTTTTAAGGAGTCCTTTCCCAATAGTTTTCCTAGAAATTAGTGGAATTTTGGTACATTTTGAGTGTTTTAGTGCAGATCTTAGGACTTTTTTGGGGCATTTTTAATGTGATTTTTGTGGGAGTTTCTGCCATTTTAAGTCATATTACCCTTGAAGTTTCCCACCTGTTTTCCCATTTCTTTTCCCTCAGAAATCCCTGGAGTCTCACTGGTGTTTGGGGCCATTTTGGTTTTTTTAGTGCAAATTTAGGACTTTTTTGGGCCATTTTTAGCACGATTTTTGGGGCATTTTACATTTCTTAGTGAGAATTTTTTTGAATTTTTTTTTTTGTTTTTTAGGTTGAATTTTTCCTGGATTTTTCTCAATGCTTTTTCCTGAAATCCTCAGAATTTTGGCAGGTTTGGGGTGTTTCAGTAACTGATTTTAGGACTTCTTCACATCTGGATGTGGCACTCAGTGCTCTGGGCTGGTGACAAGCTGGGGACCAGTCACAGCTTGGACTCCATGGGCTGGGTGGTTTTTTTTCCAGCCTAAATAATTCTCTGTTACAAAACCCTTTTTCCCTGCAAGAATATTCCTAGAAAACCTTTCTCTTTGCTCACAGTGCTGCACTTCTCCACTGGTATTTGCATTGCTGATTATTTGGCCTTAGGAGAAGAGTTTCTCTGCTCTCAGCAGCTGCTGGCTTTCCTTTCCAGAGGAGATGGATTTGTTTTTTCCATCCCTGAATAATTTAGATACTATTCATAGCTTAAAAATATTACTTTGCAGAGTAACGAGGTGCTTGTATGAGGCTGAAAATGAATGTTCTGATGTATTTCCACCTGCAAATTACAAAACTGCTGCATGAAGTTTGCTGTGACAAAGCTTTAGGGACTCCAGTTCAGTCTGCATTTAATCAATTTGTTTTGTAGAGGAAAATCTATATCAAATCTGGCAGCCTTTTTAATGGGTAGGTTTCAGAAATGAAATTATGCCTGATTCTGGTTCCAAATGTGCTGTGACATTAGTGTTTAAAAGAAAAATTAAAATTACAAGTTTTGCTTCTTTTCATTGTGAAATGGGCAGGCATTGTGTATAAAGAGATTTGTTTCAGTTTTTAAACCTTTTTAACAGGTTTTGTCACCCTTTAAAACCTTTTTAATAGTCTTTGACATCCTCAACTGATATTGATTAAGAGTGGAGCCCCAACATAAGAAATGTCTCATAATTGGAAAAACAAACATTTTCTGGCTAGCTTGTATTAGAGAAAACACTTTGCCTGGAATTTTGGATTGGGCTGGTGACATAAATCAATAAGATGCTCCCAGCTGAGGCAGACAGTCATTCCTTTGTTTGGAAGATGTGAGGAGTGACACAAGTGAGACCCTCTCATCCCCAGTCCCTCCCACACAGTGTGAAGATATCACACAAAAGATATTGGGCAGGAATTGTTCCCTGGGAGGGTGGGGAGCCCTGGCACAGGGTGCCCAGAGCAGCTGGGGCTGCCCCTGGATCCCTGGCAGTGTCCCAGGCCAGGCTGGACATTGAGCTTGGAGCAGCCTGGGACAGTGGAAAGTGTCCCTGCATGGCAGGGGTGGCACTGGATGAGCTTTAATGTCCCTTCCAATCCACAGCATTCTGGGATTCTATTTGAGAATATTTCTGTTTTCAGAAATTGTATTTCCTCCATTGAATCACAGTCCTGGGAAACCCCCACAGTGCACATATTAAGAATATGGGAAACAATTAATTGAAGCCCAGAACTTGTGCTTGTTTTCAACCAGGGAGCACCAATGTGTTTGTTACAGCCTGGACATGGAGAGCACTTTTAATTCCTCCTTCCAGATGTGAAAGCATCCTGACTGCTCAGCAGATACCCAGATGTTGTTTCTTAGCTAACATTTGCCATCATTGCATCCCAGGCCAGGTGGGATGGGCTTGGAGCAGCCTGGGACAGTGAAGGTGTCCCTGCCATGGCACTGATGGGATTTAATGTCCCTCCCACCCAAACCCACAGAGATTCTGTGAACATTTCCATTGCTTGGCAGCTTCTCTGGAACCTCCTGCAGCAGAGGAGGGTCTGATCCCTCCTGAACTTTGTGCTGCCAGGACCTGCCCTGTGATGCTGTCCAGGCTCTGGAGGTGCCTGTGGGATGCTCCTCTCTGCTCCTCTCTGCTCACTTCAGTTCGGAGTGGAGGCATTCTTAGCATTCCTTCCAGTCTGCATCGTAGCTACAAACATCTAATCACACTTCTCCACAACAACTGGCCTGGAAATTACCATTAGAATGGATCGTAAGGGTTTGTAATTACTCAGAAATGTCACTGGGCTGGAAGCGTGCAGGGCTCTGCCTGTCAGCAGCCTTCCCTCTCCTGCTTCTTGGAGTCTTCCTGCAGGTGAAAAATTCATTTTCCTGAGGTTTTGCTGTTCTGAGCAGCACCTTGTTGTAATGATTGTCCTGGTAATGGTACAGGAGTGTCACCAGAGTGAGGGACCAGCCTCAGGAGAGCTGGATACATCACTGAATTTCTTTGCTGAGCTAAAGTGTCCCAGCCATTTCTAAACACCACCAGCTTCTGCTTTCTTCTGTCCCATCCCAATTTTTACATTTATTTCTTCAGACAAAGCAGGCACTGGAATCTCTGGAAGAGTTGCCTTTGGCAGGGATGGGGATGCTGCTCCCAGAACTGGCTCTCAGAGGGAGGAAGGGAGCAGAAATCTTGGAATTGTGTCTCAAATCCTGCCTTGAGCAGGGCAGCAGCATCCTTCCTGCTGTCCATCTCGGGCAAAATCAGGGTTATTCCCACAGGAGAATTCCCACCTGCAGAGGGACATGAGGGCTGCAGCTCTGGGGGTGGTTGCTGCTTCACCAAACTGGCACTGGAATTTTTGGCTCCCTGTGTGGGCAGCACTGCAATTCCCTCCGAGCTTGCCTTGGAGCAGCTGCATCTCCTGGTGTACCAAAAATGAGTTTTTCATCCCCTAAGGAGAGCTCCAGGTGGGTAGTGCAGGGTGGTGGAACTAAACTGGGAATTATCCACCCCAGCTTCCTTCAGCCAACATTTCCTTTTGGGAAATGAATTATCTGCCACAAACTGAGGTTGCTGCCTTTTTGTGGAAAGGGGGGAAGGAATGAAATAATAGTTAATACTTAATGCATATGAGCAGCGATGCTGCTGGGGTTGCCTAGCAGCCACTTAGACAAGCAAGAGAATAAAAAGGGCTGAGTGAATGTGTTTGGAGCTGGTTCCTTGGTCTGCGGGTGGAATCTGACCCGTGCAGCTTTTTTTTTTTTTTTTTTTTTTTTTTGGGAGGGGGAGGAGATGGTGGAATTTCCCACTAATGGATATTTTAGCTCTGGATCATCTCTATCCACTCCCCCACCCCCATCTGGTTTTCCTTTTCATTTTTTTTTTTTCAAGTGTAACTTGGAGAGGTTTAGCCAATGGGAGGTGTTAAAGTTTTATGTGGTTTTTCTGGAGATGGAATAGGCAAAAAAAAAAAAATCTCTCAAAGAGATTTTTTCCTTCTATTTAGGACGGTATCTCTGGCAGTCTGGAGATCATTAGCATTTCATGGCCTCTGCAATATACTGCTCAGTAAATGCTGCAGGGACTGGAAATAACTCCTGCAGTCCCACTTAACACTCCTTACATTGCTCTCCTTCCTGCAAGAAGTTCATTTCATCTTCTGAAAAGCAAAAGTAGAAAGAAACTTTTGGGGGAAAAAAAAAGGGTGGGGGGGTTGAGCTCCTCTATGAGTGCAAATAAACTCCTTCCCCCATGAGACCAGAAATTCCCCAATGTATAAGGTTGGGTTAAAACCCACTAGGAGATAAAAATAAGGAAGGCTGACAGTTTAAATAGTGATTTTCTGAAATCATGTTCTTCTCTTGCCTTTTTTTTTTTTTTTTTTTTTTTTTTTTCAGTGAAAGTTGGAAAGCTGGAAACCTTTTTTACTTGTCAGGCACTTGTGGGAGTTACAGGACTCCAGCAACTGGAATCCTAAAACCTCCTCTGCCATCCACACTTGAGAGGTGTGAACTCTCCATTTTCATGTGTTTTCCCCATCCCAGCAGTAATTTTTAGCATATTAAAGCAAGGAAAAGGGCACTTAGGAGGAAGGAATGAAGTGAGAAGCATCTTGGACTGAATTTGGAATAAATATAGTGGGTCTCTGAGGGCAGCTGGTCTCTTTTCCACTCTGAGAGGAGCTGATGGCTGTTGGCTCAGTGCCAGCAGAGATATCCCTGTAGGAATTCTGGTGGAAGGGACAAGGGGGTCTAGCAGGGAGTTTGGGCAGGTTTTACAGGCTGGCAGGAGGTTGGTCACACCCACCTTTGCTGTTTCTGCTCTTGTGACCAGAATTGTCTTTTGAAGTCCTTCACTTGGCCAAATGTCCCAGTGCCAAAGCATCTTTTCACCATTTTCACACAGTTTGGAGGCTGCAGTGCTGCAGGTGGCCTTAAAGCAATGATGGGATGGGCAAGGATTGAATGAGCTTGGTTTGATTGACTTTTCCATTAATGAGTGTAAATGCTCTCAGATCACCTCAGAGAGCTGCAGGTGCTGTCTGTGTTATCCCTTTGCCAGGGAGAGGCTTCAAATCATCACTTCTTAATTTCCAGTTGTCATTTTTAAGTTGCTTTTGCCTGTCATCCATAAGTAGCTGCTCTCTGTCAAATGCTGCTCTGAACATCTCCAGCAAAACAGAATATTTCTGGGTTTCCTCTTCTCATGCAGGGCAGTTCCCCTGAGAGGGAGATAAATGCTAAAAGACCAAGGAGTAGTTTGGGGGCTGGGTCAGCAATAGCTGAGGGAAAAAAAATCCTTAAACAAAGAACCAAAATTTTGGAAGATTGTAACTTTTATTTTTCATCCAGCTTTTTATGACATGAGAAGTGAATGCTTCAGTCCAAGTTTGTGCATTCCATCAAAGGCTGGGCTTTATCCTGGAGGTCTTTCCCAATTTAGTGATTCTGTCATCAGTGGCAAAACACCTGGAGAAACACCAAAGGAAGCTCTGAAAGCACCCACAGCTGGAAATCCCCAGTGCTGAGCTTTCCTTGCTCACTGCCAAGGTGAACTGAAGTGATGCCCCTGCCTAAGCTGAGATTGAAAAGCTGGAGAGACAAATTCTGCCCCAGATCTGCTCCTGTTGAGTCTGAGAACCTGTGACAGCAGTCTGTGCTCTCACTGGTGATCAGCAAGCACAGCAGAACCTTTATGTGTTAGATCAGACCACAGCACCCAGGACAATGATGTTTCCACCAGCCCAACAAAAGCCTTTCTCTGTTCTTTATTTCCCCTGAGCAAGCTCTCCCTTAAAATCCTCCGAGTGTCTCCACATTTTTGCTTATGATTAATTGCTTCAAATTCTAATGTAAAAAAACCGATGTGGAGAATTTAAATTAGCTTTCCATGTTCATGACACTGGAGGAAAATATCCTTTTGATTAATTTCTCCTCTTATCAAGTCAGAGGACACCCCAAAACGACACACACCCCCTCTCCCAAAAGCTTATTTCCCAGCCAGGCTGCCTTTCCCTGCATTCACAGCCACCACCAAGGAAAGCAAACCTGTTTTAAGTAAGCTCAGCCCTGCTTGAAAGAGATCTAAATTCTGCTGGAAAATTTGGAGAGGGAGGCACTGGATGGGCTTTAAGGTCCTTCCAATCCAAACCATTTTGTTTGGAGGGATCTACAAATAGGTGGGGGGGGAAAAAAGAAAAAAAAAAAGTTTAAAGAGAACTTGCTGAAGGACTTGAGTAGTTTACACCCAGCTCCAAAAAAGCTTAATTCCTCAATATTATTATTTTAAAAACCCCAACCGAACAAAAAGATTTCTCTCCTGAGCATCTGCTTTGACGAGCCCGCTAATCCGTTTATTCTGAAATGACAATTCAATAAAATAAACCCCGAGCGAAACAAAGCGGCGGCGGCGCCCGCGGGGCCCCCCCTCGCGGTTCCCATGGCAAAGGCGTTGTTTGTCCGCGCTGCCTTTCCCTGGAAGGGCTCCTGCAAATACCGAAATACCCGAATACCCAAATACCCGCGGACACGTTGGGCGAGCGGCGGGCGGGACGGGGATGTTTGGTTTGGGAAACGCTGCCCGCGTCGCCCGGCAACGGGAGGGGACCGGGAGGGGACCGCGTCACCATGGCAACGGCGCCCCAAACATCGCATCCTGCATCCTCCCATCCTCCCCCCGCATCCTCCCCCGCCAGTCGCGCCTTCCTCCCCGCCCCGGCCTCTTCCTCGCCCGCCACAGGGCTCTGGGAGCTTTGGATGCTCCACAAAATCTCTCAGAGGGGTCCCCAAAACTCCTCAGAGGGATCCCCAAAACTTCTCAGAGGGGTCCCCAAAACTCCTCAGAGGGGTTCCCAAAACCTCTCAGAGGGGTCCCCAAAATCACTCAGAGAGGTCCCCAAAACTCCTCAGAGGGGTCCCCAAAATCCCTCAGAGGGATCCCCAAAACTCCTCAGAGGGGTCCCCAAAATCCCTCAGAGGGATCCCCAAAACTCCTCAGAGGGGTCCCCAAAACCTCTCAGAGGGGTTCCCAAAATCACTCAGACAGGTCCCCAAAACTCCTCAGAGGTGTTCCCAAAATCACTCAGACAGGTCCCCAAAACCTCTCAGAGGGGTCCCCAAAACTCCTCAGAGGGGTCTCCAGATTCACTCAGAGGCATCCCCAAAACTCCTCAGAGGGGTCCCCAAAATCCCTCAGAGGGGTCCCCAGAATCCCTCAGAGGAGTCCCCAAAACTCCTCAGAGGGGTTTCAGAATGAGCAATGAAGACATTTTCCCCCTCACCCAATCCCCCTCCCAGTTTATGGCCCAAAAGGGTTAAAATCTTCCCCACTCGTTCTGATCTGTCAGGAGCCTCTGAAATGACCCAGCCTGTGGTGGGGATGGTGGGATAAAGGTGAGGTTTGGGGGTGGTGGGGTTTAGGGCATGGTGGGATGAGGTTTGGGTTTGGTGGGATGAGGTGGAATTTGGGGATGGTAGGATGAGGTTTGGGGATGGTGGGATGAGGTGGGTTTAGGGGTGGTGGGGTTTTGGACATGGTGGAATAAGGTTTGGGTTTGGTGGGATGAGGTGGGTTTGGTGGGATGAGGTGGGTTTAGGGCATGATGGGATGGATGGGTTTAGGGCATGGTGGGATGAGGTGGGTTTAGGGCATGGTGGGATGAGGTGGGTTTAGGGCATGGTGGAATGGGTGGGTTTAGGGCATGATGGGATGAGGTGGGTTTAGGGCATGGTGGGATGGGTGGGGTTTGGGGTCTCAGGGCCCCTGCCCAGCCAGAGCAGACACAGAAAGGTCACTGGGCTGAGCTGAGCTGCCCAGCACAAAGCCACCCCCTCGTTCTCCAGGCCACAAACAGTGCCCACGGGAATTATTGCCTGGATAAATGGTCTCACTCAGTTAATTCCAGTTCTGTAAGCAGTCAGTTCTCTTTCTTTGGGACAGTGGGAGCTGTTGCAGTGTGGAGCTGTTGGAAGCCTTTATCTCCTCCCATTCCTGCAGGATTTCCTTACAGTTTGTCTTATTGCTGTCCTCACCAAAAATCCACCAGTGCTGTTCTCCTAGTGCAGGATATTCAAATCCATGTTCCCAAACTGCATTTCTAGGACATTTACAGCAGCCTTCTCTTTGCCTTTCCAGGGAGAATTGCCTGTCTCTAGATAGTTTCTATCTTCTATTTGGGGTCTTGTTTAGTCCTGGAATCTGTGCCAGTCACCAGCAGCTTTATGAACCTTAAATTCCCACAGAAAAATCCCCAGCTCCTTTCCCCTCCTCACTGGAGCAGTGCAGTGCTGGGGAAGCAATTGCTGATGTCCCTCTACTGCTGAAATGTGCACTGGACACAGTGATGGAGTGGTTGAAGAGCTGCTGGGAGTTTAATTTTGGGCCACCCCAAATGTGACTGAGGAGTGGCTGGAGATCACAGAATCATGGAATGGTTTGGGCTGGAAAGGTCCTTAAAGCCCATCCAGTGCTTCCCTGTGCCATGGGCAGGGGCTCCTTCCACTGTCCCAGGCTGCTCCAAGCTCAGTGCTTGGACACTGCCAGGGATCCAGGGACAGCTGGGAATTCCATCCCAGCCCCTCCCCACCCTCCTAGGGAAGAATTCCCTCCCAATATCCCATCTAACCCAGCCCTCTGGCAGTTTGAAGCCATTCCCCCTTGTACTGTCCCTCCAGGCCCTTGTCCAAAGTCCTTCTCCAGGTCTCTCCTCTCTGACTCCATTTTCTGTGGAATGCAGGAGCAGAGCTTAGATTTTCGTGGTGGTTGCTCCCCAGTGACACCAGTTCCTGCTCAGGGCAATGCTCCCTGTGTTGTGCTGAGCTGGGACAACCTGGAACCTCCTCCTCCTCTTCCTTCTTCCTCCTTTTCTTCCTCCTCTTCTGCCTCCCAAAGTACAAACCCCCAGTTCATCCCATGGTTCACCCCATGGTGGGATCTTCTGGAGATCCAGACCTTGATGCTGTAAAATCTGAGACAAAGTAATCTCTTCTCCAAACAGCCCCAGTTTGTGTTTGTTCTTCTTCTGCTTCACTTTGTGAGGCACCACCACGCTCATGAGTGGTGCTGTGTAAATAAATAGCAACACCCTGGGCTGTGCTGGCAGCAGTTCCTGCTGTGCTGGCTGGGAACAGCTGCTGTGCTGCCCCACATCCCCATGGAACACTGCAGCAATCCCCATGGAACACTGCAGCAATCCCCATGGAACACTGCAGTAATCCCCATGAAATACTGCAGTAATCCCCATGGAATACTGCAGCCAATCCCCATGGAATACTGCAGCATTCCCCATGGAACACTGCAGCATTCCCCATGGAACACTGCAGCAATCCCCATGGAACACTGCAGCAATCCCCATGGAACACTGCAGTAATCCCCATGGAACACTGCAGTAATCCCCATGGAATACTGCAGCCAGTCCCTATGGAATACTGCAGCAATTCTCCATTCAATACTGCAGCCAATCCCCATGGAATACTGCAGCATTCCCTATGGAATACTGCAGCAATACCCCACGCAATACTGCAGCAATCTCCATGCAATTCTGCAGCAATACCCCATGGAACACTGCAGCAATTCCCCATGCAATACTGCAGCAATTCCCCATGCAGTACTGCAGCAATTTCCCATGCAATACTGCAGCAATTCGTACTTCACACTGAAATCCTCTAAAGGCTGCTTGGTCTTAAAGCCAGTGAAGGGTTGTCTAGTCTAAGCAAGTAAAAAAGGAGGGCTGGTGAGCTACAGGTGTGAGTTAAACTGATCTCTTGGAATTCATCTCAAACAAGTGACACTTTCCATAGTTGTCTGACGTCAGACAAGCTATAAAAGCCGTAGGACAAGCTATAAAAAGCATCACCAAGGTTTGCAGTTCCTTGTTCCAAAACGAGCCCAATTCAGCCAGAGGAGGATTAGCTGTACCCAGGTAGCTGGGATTGTCCTGGGAGCAGGCACCAGACTGCAGGGGACAAAGAACCAGAGACTCTGCTTTGGCTGATGATGGAAACTTTTACATGTGTCCTGGAAAGGAACCTCTGAAATGCTTTTGTGCCAGATTTTCCCTGGAGATGCTGTTTTCTCACATGGGCCTGGAGGAACAGGACTCAGGGAATGGCTTCTCACTGCCAGAGGGCAGGGATGGATGGGATATTGGGCAGGAATTGTTCCCTGGGAGGGTGGGGAGGGGCTGGGATGGAATTCCCAGAGCAGCTGGGGCTGCCCCTGGATCCCTGGCAGTGTCCAAGCACTGAGCTTGGAGCAGCCTGGGACAGTGGAAAGTGTCCCTGCATGGCAGGGGTGGCACTGGATGAGCTTTAATGTCCCTTCCAATCCACAGCATTCTGGGATTCTATTTCAGATTATTTCTGTTTTCAGAAATTGTATTTCCCCCATTGAATCACAGTCCTGGGAAACCCCCACAGTGCACATATTAAGAATATGGGAAACAATTAATTGAAGCCCAGAACTTGTGCTTGTTTTCACCAGGGAGCACCAATGTGTTTGTTACAGCCTGGACATGGAGAGCACTGGAGTGTGACTTTTAATTCCTCCTTCCAGATGTGAAAGCATCCTGACTGCTCAGCAGATACCCAGATGTTGTTTCTTAGCTAACATTTGCCATCATTGTAGCAAAAACCTTTCTGAAGTCAAGGTTTAGGTGGTTCATAGGAAAGAAATAAAGAGTTCCACTTGTTGCCAGGATTGTGATACACTAAAAATCTGGAATCTCTTGGACTTTTCTTACCAATAAACAGCAGTGAGTGATGCAGGTGAGTCTATGACACCCCAGCAAGGGCTGAAGCTGTGTCAGGGCTTGGCATGGAGCTCAGGGAAAGGTTCTTCCCCCCTGTTAGAGGGTGCTGGGCACTGCCCAGGCTCCCCAGGGAATGGTCCCGGCCCCAAGGCTGCCAGAGCTGCAGGAGCGTTTGGACACCGCTCTCAGGGATGGGCAGGGGGGGATTGTTGGGGGCTCTGGGCAGGGCAGGGGCTGCACTGATGATCCCTGAGGGTCCCTCCCAGCTCAGAATATTCTGGGATTCTCTGTTGAAGAGCAGCAGGGCAGGAATAGGGACACTTTCAGACCTGAAGGAATCCAATCCTGGCTTTTGATGCTTGGAGAGCGTTCAGGTCATTAACCCAAAAGAAAACAGGACAGATTTCTGTATGGGAAGGATGTTCCCAACAATACTTTGCCCCTGTTCATGTCTGAAATTCCTGCACATGGGATTTGGATTTTGCCAGCAACTCCTAAACTCTTGAGGCTTCTGCTCTTCAATTTCATCTGGCTTTTAAGGAAACTCCAAATTACAGGGCTAGCACAGATCCATTCCTGATTCTTTTCTGTCCTCAAAGTTACTTTTAAAGAAACAGCAGAGATTAGTGCACCACTGTTACACAACAGTTATGTGTGTGTATATATATTACTTGACTTAATTCTGTGAAATCTAATTAAAGACCGAGTGTATATTTGTATTTCAGTATATTATTAACTTGCTAATAAAAGCCATTTCCAAATTTGTATTTTTCCATGAGGACCAGGTTTCTGGAAAAAAAAAAAAATCCCCAACCCTAGCTATAGTGCCTGATGCCCTTGAAAAGTGTGTTTTGGGTTTATCTGTGTTTCCAGGTAACTGGAGCTTGTAGACAAGCAGTGTTTGCTTCTGTTTTAAATTAATTTAACTTAATCAGTGGCAGGGTCTGGTGCCTTCTCTTGTTTATAAAATTTTGAAGCAGTGTAATGAGTAGTCTCTTCAGAAAGCTTCTTTTCAAGTTCCTTGGCATGTTTGCTTCCCACGTGCATTCCCCTCCAGTTAACAGCAAAGGGAAGGGGAGAGGACACTGAGGGTGAGCTGGCTCAGGTGCCAGCTCCCAGCAGCCTGGGAGGGGACAAGGACTGTCCTGTGTGTCAGAGATGGCCCAAAGCTCCACCTTGGCTGCTGGGTGAGGGGCTGGCTGTGAGCAGGGGTGTGCTCCACCCTGGGGGTGCCAGGCACTGTCCTGCCCTGTCCCAGGCTCCAGGGGTGGCTCAGTGACACCTCAGTGTGGGATGGAGAGTTCTGGTGCTGAGGTCAAGGATGAACCAAAGCTCTGTCTGGTCTTAACCTACTCCCATATCCTTCCAGGACCTGAGGGGCTGGCAAGGAAACTGCAGAGGGGCTCTTTGTCAGGAACTGGAGGGACAGGACACAGGGAATGGCTGCCACTGCCAGAGGGCAGGGCTGGATGGGATATTGGGCAGGAATTGTTCCCTGGGAGGGTGGGGAGCCCTGGCACAGGGTGCCCAGAGCAGCTGGGGCTGCTCCTGGATCCCTGGCAGTGTCCCAGGCCAGGTTGGACACTGGGGCTTGGAGCAGCCTGGGACAGTGGGAGGTGTCCCTGCCATGGCAGGGGTGGCACTGGATGGGCTTTGAGGTCCTTCCAATCCACACCAGTCTGGGATTCCATTTCAGAATATTTCTGGTTTTGTATTTCCCCCATTGAATCACAGTCCTGGGAAACCCCCACAGTGCACATATTAAGAATGTGGGAAACAATTAATTGAAGCCCAGAACTTGTGCTTGTTTTCACCAGGGAGCACCAATGTGTTTGTTACAGCCTGGACATGGAGAGCACTTTTAATTCCTCCTTCCAGATGTGAAAGCATCCTGACTGCTCAGCAGATACCCAGATGTTGTTTCTTAGCTAACATTTGCCATCATTGCATCCCAGGCCAGGTGGGGATGGGCTTGGAGCAGCCTGGGACAGTGAAGGTGTCCCTGCCATGGCAGGGGTGGCACTGGATGGGCTTTGAGGTCCCTCCCAACCCAAAGCATTCCATGATTCTGTGAGATTTCCTGGCTCCCTCTCCAAGGCAGAGCAGCAGCTCATCTTCAGGGCTTTGAGAGCAGTTGAGATCCCAGGAATTGCTGTGCCCAGTGGGAATGTCAGGACTGGCAGCTGTACAAACACCATGGACAGGGATGGATTGAATTGAGTTCAGGTGTGTGGGTTACTTTGTGTGCAGACTCCCAAATGCTTTGAGCTGCACCCACTGCTCACAGCCCAGGTGGGAGCTCTGCTCTCTCAGCATCCCTGAGGAAAAGAGAATTCCTAAGTGGGAATTCTGGGCAGAGCAGGCTCTCCTTGGCTCAGCCATCAAAACCAGAGTTTCTTTTGATTTCCCATCTGAGGGAAGTGGAATAATGTTTTTCCAAAACAGAGATGGTGGCATCCCATGGTCGTGGTTGGGAGCTGTGTCCTGCTCCTATGCTCCTCCACCTTGGGAGCTTTTTTGGGTGTAATGGTATTGAAAGCAAAACCAGTGAGAGACTCCAAGTCAAAAGTACAATTTAATAGGAAAAAATAGAAAATAAAATACATGCAACAGTACAAAAGAAAAAAAAAAAAACCACTGACAGAGTCAGAATACAACCTGACACCTGCTAGTTGGGGTGGTGGTAGCAGCCCAGATGAAGTGTTATGAAGCAGTGATCCTGTAGAAAGGTCTGGTAGCTCTTGTCCCCTGGAAACCAGTGGGTAAGGACAGTTTTGGTGTTCCAAATCTCAGTTTTTATCTGGGTAGGAAAGGCTTGGCTCCTCCCCTGGCTGGAGCATCTCCCATGGGATGATGGAATTTTATCAGCCATGCCCTGGGACTCAATGGCCATGAACAGGAGATATCTCCTGGAGGGAGGATGGGCTGTGGGAAAGATAAAGAACACTGCCCCAGCTGGTTTTAACAGCTGGCCCATTAGCAGAGGATATCTCCCACAGAGATAAGGATCCCTGCCCCACCTGGTTTAACAGATGGTGACAGAATCCAGACTTTTGGGCACATCTTTACATTGTAACCCAGGACAGTGGGCAATGGAAAAAATGAAATTGGTGTTTTCCTGGGTGGAATTTCTGTTATTCCTTGGAGGTCTCATCCTTTGGAGCCATGAGCAGCAGGGATGAAGGATGTGTGTGAGGCAGGAGCCAGGCTGGGTCTAACACAAATATTTGCCTCAGAGGAGGGAGAAGTCACTCAATCCAGTTTCATTCACATCAAATAAACCAGTTCCTCCTTCCAAAGAATGAAACACTTCCTTTCTGTGCCCTGCTTCAAGCACAACCAATGCCTTTTCAGGGCAAGTTATTACATTGAGACTGAGCCAGAAATGTTGAATGAAATGGAAAATATTTAAGAAAGTTTTCTTTAGTAAAATAACTGTGGCCTAAAGTGGGTGAAGTAGATGGATACTTGCAACTGCTAGAAAATAATCAAAATCAGCCATTCCTTGCATTACTTTTATTATTTTCAGTCTGTTTTGAGAGTGTTGAGAATTCTCAGTAGTGAGATCATTAATGGTAAATTCCCTGGTTCCTTTTTCTGCAGTCAGGGGAGAAAATGCCATTTAGAGCCCATCTAGAACATGATGGTTAAATAGCATTTTTATTTCTCCTGCATTTTATTATTGCTGTTCTGGTTTTCCCATTTATCTAAGATCCAAGCCAACTAAACCTGAATAAAATAACCAAATAACTATTTTTAAGTATAAGCCTTCCCTTCAAAGCATGCTAAAAAATGCACTAAATCAACCAAAAAACAAGGAAAAACCTGGATTTCCATTTTGATTCTTGCAGGTCAGTGATGGGAATGAAAAATATTTTCAGTAAAATAACAGATATCAGAGATTTTTATTAAATATTCACAGCTGTATAGTGGACTTGCATATGGAAATGGGGTTGGATGAGATTCCCTGGGTAATTCACCCCCTGGTCAGGCTGAGATCCATTCAGCAAAAGGAAAACGTGGAGCACAAACTGTGCCAGCTGCACAGCTCATTAATTCCTGATAATATTAAAGATGAACAAAGGTTATTTGCTGTATTAATTGAAGGGGAATTTTCCTGTACAAAATGTCAATGGCAATCCCATCCACCTCCAGGTTTCCTGCAATTCTGGTGCATGCAACACTTTTAGCTCTACCATGGAATTTTTAAGGTTGGAAAAGACCTGTAAAATCAAGTCCAATAAATACAAATCTTGCTGGAGCTGAGTTTGTCTCTCTCCTGTGTCTGTAGAGATTTTAGCTGCAGATTTATTTTCAATTCTCTCAACGGGAAGTGTCTGACAGCCTGCACAGGTGATGATTTGAAATTCAGGATGCCTGGGTTTACCTGGAGAGCCAAGGCTGTTGGCACTTGAAGAACACCAGAAATAAAAAGCCCAGCATCATTAGAGCAGCTTCACATGGAAAAATAAACTTTTTCCCACCTTTAGGTCTTAATTTGAAATAAAAGTTGTGGAGTTTCATGGTGGACTTGGCAGTGATGATGGTTGGGCTTGATGATCTTTTTGGGAAATTTTCTTTTTTTTGGAAAAGGTCTTTTCCAGCTTAAATGATTCTATAAATACATTCTTCAGGCATCAAAAATCTGATTTAACATTTCCTGTACCTCTAGGCAGTCGTTTTTCTGTTGGGTTTTTATGCCCTACATTTAAATCCCCTTTGAGAAGAAGTTGTTAATCCCATTTATGAATGGCAAGGACAGGGGCAGTGCATTTCTTACCCATGGAGGTAATAACACCCATCAAGGTTTACTGGGAAGCTTAAATATAAGTAACTATAAAAAAACTTTATCCCAGAGGTCAAATAATTGATTGTTCTTAAAACTAACCAAAAACTCACTGAGGATATTTTCCTTTCCCTCATTTATATCCCAGTATTATATTCTATTTCAAAAGTCCTGCCAGAAATAAAAGGATGTAATAAAGACATTTGAAAAGTTTAAATAAGATCAAAGGATGACCAACCAAGTAAGCTTTGAAAAGCAAATTAAATAAAATAGTTCATGATCTGTTTTTTTTTTTTTTTCTTCAAATGAGCAAGTGATTCACTGGAACAGCAACAATTTTAATGTTTTGAAAGCAGCACTAATAGAACTGTATGATTCTGTAGAGGGGAAATTCCTGCCTGGCAGGGTGGGGAGCCCTGACACAGAATTCCCAGAGCAGCTGGGGCTGCCCCTGGATCCCTGGCAGTGTCCCAGGCCAGGCTGGACATTGGGGCTTGGGGAAGGTGGAACAGTGGAAGGTGTCCCTGCCATGGCAGGGGTGGAATAAGATGAGCTTTAAGGGCCTTTCCCATCCAAAACATTCCATATTCCATGATTTTCTGAGTTGGCTGCTGCTGTAGGGTAGCTCATAGGTTTTACATTTTCAACTTAAAGAAATAAGATATAAAATAAGATTTATAAGATATATAAATACAAGACCTAAATACCCCAGGAGAACCAAGGCTGTGCCAGTCTCACCTCTCATTTATGTGACTTGCTTTTAAAAATTACAAGTAAGGTGGAGAGGGATTTCTGTCCATGTCCAGTGGTGACCTGGACAAATACAATAAATACAAATAGACAAATAGAATAAAACCAAAAAGCATTGTGGCCATAATTGCAGCAGGAGCAGCTCTGGGCCTGAGGAAGGCAGGGACTTAAATTCCCTTTAATTTGGAGTTGGGAGCTGCCTGGGATGGGTGGCACACACAGATAAAACAACATTTCCCTGAGCCCTGCTCTGCCTCAGAACTCCTTCCACATTTGAGGGCTTCACATTCAGCTCCCAAATGTTTGTGTTTGAGGTCTCAGGAGCTGATGGTTCTGCTAAAGCACTCTGGAAAAATCCATTTCTCCAGGGCCAGCTCTGCCATCACCCCCCCCTCCCCAGACTTTTTTGGGGTGCAGGGGATGCTGCTCCATCCTCATCCTCAGCACTTGAAGGAGTCACTCTGTGATCTCCCCCTGCTGCCTCCTCCTTTCCCCCCACTCCCCCTGCACATTTGAACATAGAAAATATTTTGAACTGCTCCTCTTATCTCTGTTTTCCCAGCGTTTTGGAGCTGCTTTAGGCAGGAGAGATGAACAAAGGCAAGGCCATTTACATGGAGACAGCAGTGCCTTATGAATGAAATGAGTTTTTATCAACCCTCAAGGCTTGCTCTGCTCCTCCTTGTGTTTCTGAAAGGCTCTGACAGCCCTCAGAGAGCACTGCTTGAAAAACACCTTGCCTAGGGGAGTATTTGTGGCTTTTTTAGGAGTGGGAAAATTGAAGCACAGGGAAAGGGAAGCATCTTGTTCAAGGTCACAGAACGAGCTGGTGGCAGGACCAGAAATAGCACCCAGAAGTTATTAGGGTTTTTTTTTTTCCTCCTGAATTTCCTTTCCTGTCCCTGCTGTTTGCTTGGATACCGAGATAGCTGTGTGTAAACACAAGGTTTCCAGAGGCAGCAGCCTCGATATCTGCCTGATGCATTCAGTGATGATGCAACCTGGAATCCAGATGTCTGTGATGCCTTCCAGGACCCTGGTGGCCCGTGTGACATCACTGGCCACGTTGAGCAACCAGGGCTTTTAACTTGTCTCTCTCTGAAATGCCAATGTGTTGAATAAATCCACTGTAAGGAGACCTTGTAGCAGCTTCTTAGTGTCTAAAAGGTGCCTATGAAAGAGCTGCAGAGGGATTTTTTATAAAGCCATGCAGTGACAGGACAAGGGGAATGGCTTTAAGGTGAAGAAGGGCAGATTTAGATTAGAAATTAGAAATTAAAAAGGAATTTCTGGCTGTGAGAGCAGTGAGGCCCTGGCACAGGGTGCCCAGAGCAGCTGTGGCTGCCCCTGGATCCCTGGAATTATCCAAGGCCAGGCTGGACAGTGGGGCTTGGAGCAGCCTGGGACAGTGGAAGGGGATTGGAACAAGTTGAGCTTTAAGGTCCCTTCCTACCTAAACCATTCTGGGACTCCCACCATGATTTTATTGCTTTTTCTGCTCATTTCTCCACAATAACTGACTTGTTTTGCTCTGCTTCACCCAGTAAGGAGCCCTGAAACTGGGAATGTCACCTGTGGATGCTGCTGATCCTCTCTGTGACCCACCAGCAGCTTTGTTGATTATTAATTAACTTCTCAGTTTGCAAACTCCCAGTGCCAGGGGCTGCCAGGCTGTCAGAGACCACGAGACTCCTTTTAATGGCTCCTGTCAGTCCCTTCTGTGAGAGAGCCCCAGGTGGGATAAACCCCTGTGTCTTAGGCCAGGTCTAAGAGGAACAAGCAAAACTCAGCTCTGTGGGAAGCAGGAGGGCTGGTTCTGAGCCAGTGAGTTTCTGCTTAGAGGATGATGCAGAACACTGTGAGGTGAGAAGGGGCTGGGAGGAGAGCACAGAATTTCACAGAATTTCACAGAATGCCCAGGTTGGAAGAGACCTTCAAAATCATGGAGTCCAACCCAGCCCTAACACCTCAACAAGCCCATGGCACCCAGTGCCACATCCAGTGTTTTTTTAAACACATCCAGGGATGGTGACTCCACCACCTCCCCAGGGAGACCATTCCAGTGCTTTATCACTCTTTTTGTGAAAAGCTTTTTCTTAATGTCCAACCTTTATCTCCCCTGGCACAGCTTGCCTCTTGTCCTGTCAGTGCTGCCTGGTGAAAAGAGACCAACCCCACTGAGCACAACTTTCAGGGAGTTACACAGAGTGATAAGCAGGGAGTCCCTTCTTGGGTGTTTTTTGCTTCAGAGATGTGGCAGAGCTGCCAAAGAGCTGCAAGGGAGCTCAGGGGAGTCCCTGAGCCTGGAACTGCTGAGTTTGAGACAGGATCAGCCCCTGGATCCCTGGAATGTCCAAGGCCAGGTTGGACATTGAGCTTGGAGCACCCTGGGATGTTGGGGTGTCCCTGCCATGGCAGGGGTGCAATGGGATGAGCTTTAAGGTCCCTTCCAACCAAAAGCAATCTATGATAGAAACACAAGACTGAAATACCCCATGAGAGCCAAGGCCATGCCAGTCCCACATCTGATTATGTGACTGTTCCTAATAAATAAAAACCAGGTGAAGAGGAGAGAGCAGGACTTTGGCAGCCACATTTCCTTTCCTCCTTGGCAGCTGATGCTTTCTCCATCTCTGAGCCCTGGCTCAGGTGCCAGCCCTGAGCAGAGCAGAGCTCTGCAGCACCTTGTGCTGCTTTCTGGGAGCACAGGAATTCTGTGTGTGCTGTCAGCTTTCCATCAGCACAAATGAACCAGAGCAGATGGCACACACAGATCTGAATCCAATTCTCAGGAAGTGCAGGATGGCTTTAATGAGAAGTGAATTATCCTTTCTCCAGGATGTTGCACTGATAAATAAAATAATAACAAGTCCTGTACGTGTGGCTTGGCAGTGCAGGACTTGTCTGTCTGTCTGCCTTGTCTGGAAGTGCCATCTGCAGATTTCCTGGGAGCCTTTGTGTCTGGTGTGCCTGTCATCACTGCCCTGTGGAACAAACCTGAAAATCACCCTGGGGATTTGTTTTGGCAGCAAACAATTCACCTTCTACCCTGCCCACATCTCTCTGCTGAGGGAAAGCAGAATTCAAAATGTATCAGCAAAGATGAGTTGTTGATGGTTTGAATCATAGAACCGTGGAATATTCTGGGTTGGCAGGAATCTACAAAGATTATCAAAGTCCAACTCCATCTTTCCTAATGTTCTTTTCTGGTTATAGCTACACTTAAAAGGAAACATTTTGTAGACCTTAATTGCCAAGAGCTGACCCTGCCAGAACCATTAACAGATGATTAAAATACCTTTGTCAATTCAAGAGAGGTTTCTCTCTTCTGTAACCTCACCATGCTACATTTTACACTCAGAAAACCCTGGAAAGCTGCAAACCCTGGGCACAAGGGACAGACAATAAACACTTTTGGAAAAGTTAGGGGAGTAGATGTGGTAAAAGTGCCATCCTCTCCTGCCAAGCATCTCTACCTGAGCATCCCAAACCCAGCAGTTTTGCATTTAATTGCAAATAATTTGGGGCTGGAGCAGGCAAGGAGCTGTTCCCCTCATTTACTGGGAGAATTATTTGCTGATTCCACAGCACTGTTGCAACTGGAATCTTCTCACGTGGAGGTTTTGGCTAAAACCCAGGCAGAGCAGTGATGGGGAGAGGCAGGTGCTGCCTTTATATAGCAGAGCTGCAGGGATGGGGGTGCTGAGGGCAGCTTGAGGGGCCTGGGGGACACAGGAATAAATATTGATTTAATTTCCCTTGTTTCTGGCTTGTTGGATTAATCTGGTGGCTGTGACTGTGTGGGTTCTGTATCTCCCAGATGTGAGAAAAATGATTTGCAAGCTCTAGGGTTTTGGGAAGGTTGGGAGAGTAATTGTAATTTGCTAATGGGAGTATGGAGTATTGGGGAAGAAACCTTTAAAAACCTGGTTTTTGGAGAATTTTAATATTTGGGGGGTTTTGTCAGTGCCTGAAGGAATAAACAGGTAAATTCTATAACTTCACACTCCCCTTGCATTTCTTTTGAACACAAATGAGCAGGTCCAGTGTCCTTCAATTTCTAATTTTTCCTTTTTCCTCTTAACTTGCACAAAGTTGAGGGAAAAGTTTAAATACTGGCAGGAGAAAGGAAATAAAACAAAAGACATCATAATATTGTTTGGAGGCTCAGCAGTGAGGCTGAGAAAGCAGAAATGACACTGCCAAAAATCTGGATGTTTTTAACCTTTTGATTTTGAAGTGACAGCAGAAACTCTCCTAAAATAGTTTATTAAGCAGGAAGTTTCACAAGAAACTGAGGAAAAAAGGCTCCCCCACCCCAAAAAAAAACCCTTCAAGTGTTGTTGTGTGCTGTGTCAGCATTCCTTGGTGTCCCCAGGGATGGGCACAGGCTGGGACAGTGCCAGGAGGCAGAGGTGGCACCCAGGGATTGAGGATGCCCAGGGCACCATCAGCTCTGCAGGTGGGATTTTTGGGGTAGGTATGGGAGGCTGGAGATGCTGCTTCAGATGTTCTGAAATGATGCTGAATTGCTGTTCTTGTGCTCTTCATCACTGATTATTTCTGATTATAAACCCAAGCTGGCCACCCAACTTTCCCAGTGTAATCTTAGCTAACCTCCAGGTTTAGCTTTAATCAAATTTAGGTTTGATTAAACACTTTTTTTGAGTAGCTAAAGGTGATAAGGCATAGAAAACATTTTAAAATTATGCCCCTACTCTTCCCCATCATGTGTGATGCTCACTGTGACACAATAATTTTCCAACACCACTTTTCGGTTAAATATAGAAATGCATTTTCTGTTCCTTCCCTCTCCTCTCCCTGAAACAATTGTGCAACTTTCTTTTTCTTTAATAGAATTCTACATTAAAATTAGCTCCAGGACTAAAATGAGTCCTGTGTGTAGGACGGGAGCTGCCTCGCTTCCCTCTGCATCTTCCACTAATAAATGGAATTTTGCCATCAAAAATCAGGGGTTTGAAGGGTTTGAAGAAGGGGTTTGGGGGGGTGTGGCTGTGCTGTGCTGTCCCCCCTGATGTCCCTGTGCTGTCCCCAGCAGGGAGCATGCAGAGTCCCGAGGCTGGATCAGAGCCAGCAGCTCCCGTGGCGCTTCACCCGGCGGAGGCTCCGGTGGTGCAGGCAGTGCCAGCCTCGCAGCAGGTAACCTGTGTGTCCCTGCAGGGCAGCCCTGTCCCCTGCCACAGCCCTGTCCCCAGCCTCAGCCCTGTGTCCCCCCAGCCTCCCCACAGCAGGTAACATGTGTGTCCCTGCAGGGCAGCCCTGTCCCTGCCACAGCCCTGTCCCCCAGCCACAGCCCTGTCCCCTGCCCAGCAGGTAAATGTGCCCTGCAGCAGGTAACATGTGTGTCCCTGCAGGGCAGCCCTGTCCCCTGCCACAGCCCTGTCCCCTGCCAGGGCAGCCCTGTCCCCAGCCCTCCCCACAGCAGGTCCCCTGCCATGTGCAGGTAACCCCTGCAGGGCAGCCCTGTCCCCTGCCACAGCCCTGTCCCCTGCCACAGCCCTGTCCCCAGCCTCACAGCAGGTAACCTGTGTGTCCCTGCAGGGCAGCCCTGTCCCCTGCCACAGCCCTGTCCCCTGCCACAGCCCTGTCCCCAGCCTCACAGCAGGTAACCTGTGTGTCCCTGCAGGGCAGCCCTGTCCCCTGCCACAGCCCTGTCCCCTGCCACAGCCCTGTCCCCTGCCTCACAGCAGGTAACATGTGTGTCCCTGCAGGGCAGCCCTGTCCCCTGCCACAGCCCTGCACCCAGCCTGGGGACAGGGGGTTTCACTCCTTGAGCTAGTGGGGATAACCTGTGCCTGGGCTTGGTGTTGATAAAGGGTTTGAGCCCTGCCAGTCCATGTTCATGTACAGTGTGGGGTTTGGGGTGAGTTTAGGGCCTGGGTGTTTGCTTTGGATGCATTTCCTGGGGTGGTTTGGAGTGTCAATAAAAGCAGGGGGAGATGGAACAGTGCTGAAAGGGGAGAGGTGAGGGCAGAGGTGCAGGAGGAGCTGGAGGACTGCACTGCTGGGGCCAGGTTTGGGTCCTGAGCATGAGAAGGGCAGGGACAGGTTTGAGCAGGTCCAGAGGAGATCATGGAGCTGTTCCAAGGGCTGGAGCCCCTCTGCTCTGGGGACAGGCTGGGAGAGCTGGGAGTGCTCACCTGGAGAAGAGAAGGCTCCAGGGAGAGCTCAGAGCCCCTTGCAGGGCCTAAAGGGGGCTAGGTGGGATACTGGGCAGGAATTGTTCCCTGGGAGGGTGGGGAGCCCTGGCACAGGGTGCCCAGAGCAGCTGGGGCTGCCCCTGGATCCCTGGCAGTGTCCCAGGCCAGGCTGGACATTGGGGCTTGGAGCAGCCTGGGACAGTGGGAGATGTCCCTGCCATGGCAGGGGTGACACTGGATGGGCTTTGAGGTCCCTCCCACCCCAAAGCATTCCATGATTCCATGGTCTCTTCCTTGGATCCCAAGATTTTAATTTGCAGAGGGGGAATTTGTGATTAATGTCCATGAATATGTTGCATTTGGGGGACCCAACAAGAGACAAGTGATGGCTTCAACAGATGAATGGGAACCACCCAGTGCAAAACAGGAAGGGTTAAATGAAACTGGTTCCTTTTTGTTCCTTTTTTATGCCTTTTGGGGAACTTTCAAAAGAAATTTCTGTCACAGGAAGCTGGAGGGATGAGAGGATGGGTGGGTGTAGCTCAGCTTCATCCTTCTCCAACTCCCAAGTGAGCAGCAGCAGCTGCCACTGAATGCTGATGAAAAGGAACAATTGAAGGTTGGGAATTGGGAGGAATATTGGACTCTGCAGGAGCCATGGACATTCCCATCAGAGCTGCTGTCACCTCCCAGCCATGCCATCCATGGGGAGCATTCCCTGCTGGCATGGCAGGGATGGGGACAGCAGTGCCCAGCAGTGTCCCCAGGATCAGCAGTGTGGATTTGGCTGGGAACAAAGGCTGGAAAACCTCTGATTGTGAAATCACCTATCCAGCTTTCTGAGTGGAACCCCAGAAAATCCAGGGGATGGTGGAAAACTGCTGAAGAGGAGGAGCATCCACAGCCTTCCCTTCTCACCAGCAGGATAAAGAAAACCCTGGGAATGAGCTGCTGGCAGCAGGAATGGTGTGAGGCTGAAGCTCTTGGGGTTGTTGAGCACTGGTGCCCCTTTCAGAGTGAGCAGAGGCTGTTTGGGCAGGATGGCCTCACCTTCCAGGTTGGGGATGATTCCTTATTTTGGCTGGAAGGTGACAGCAGAGCACCTGGACAGGCAGTGAGGAGCTGAGCTGGGCAGCTGGGCCAGGGATGTGGCATTTGGCAAAAGCAATGCCAGAAAATGGGAAAAAAGTAGGAGAAAGGAAAGAGACTTTGATGTAGGTGGCACTGCCAAGGCTTGACTTCAAGAAGAACTTGTGATGTCCCCATCCTGCAGTGGTGACAGCCCCTTGTGGAGGGAAAGCAGGCCAGGTGACATTAGTGTAGGTGTCCCCAGTGCAGGAGCTCCAGGGGATGCAGATGGAACAGCTGCCTGGAGATCTGGGCAATTCCATAAACCTGGAATTTGGTTAGAATTGGATTTCTGGTTGTTACAAAGATATGTTGGGAGGGATAAAAATCCTAAATATCCGTGGATAAGGTAGCTACTAAATATCAAGGTTTCTTCTGGGATTGTTTTCTGGCTCTTTGTTCTGTTGGCCCAGTCTCCTGGGTGTTTTTAAGGCCTCCAACCACAGAGGATGTGTCTCCTTGGAGAAGGTTTAAAAGGTCAGGAGATGCTTGGCTCTGTTCCCACTGAATCCTTTCTTTCCATCCACCACATCCCCACATTTGTTTTGCTGGATCTGAAGGTGCTGAGCACTCTGAGATATGTTGATAACCTCAGACTGGAAGTGGAGTGTGAGACAGGGATGATGGAAGTGGCAGAGCCAGCACCAGGCAAGGTCCCTGTGCCCTTGGTGGCACTGCAGGGACAGGCAGAACCAGCTGAGCTTTGGTGCTGGCAGGATTTGGTGCCATTTCTTGGTGCAGGGGGCAGAGTGTGGCTGGGTTTAGCAGCTCTGAGAGAAGGAATTTGGCAGCCAAATGTGGATGTGTGAGGAGTGATTCTTGTTTAGCTGTGGCTGAGCTGATCAATGAGCTGCTGTTTCCTTTCATGGAGGTTTGAAGATGATTCCTGTCAGAAATTGTGGAGGCAGCTTTGCCCAAATTCAGGGGGCTGAGCTCAGGCTGGTGCACCCCACAGGGACACTAATTACAGGATGCTGCTGCTGGTGGCAGAGGCAAGTTGGCCATGAAATTTTGGGAGAGAACACCTGGCTCACCTGTGTTATGGACTGAAATTGTCTCTTCCTGTGTCTTCTTCTTGCAGAGGGTTTTGGTCCAAGCCACAGGCTCCACTCCCAAAGGGGCACAGATGCAGCAAATCTCTGTTCCCAGAGTCCAGCAGGTTCCACAGCAGGTAATGAACCTGGGGAGAGAACCCTGCACCAGCACACGACTTTGAAACTGTGCCAGATCTAGAAAAAAATATTAATTAAAGAGTTGTGGGCAGTCAGAGAGCTGGGATCACTTTCTCTCCTCCTTTCTTAGACTGATGACAAAATAAACTCTCAAGATATTTGAAGTTTAGGAAGAACCTTTGCTGTAGCTGTTGTCTTTCATGTATTTGAAGATTTGATGGATGCTTTCAACTGAAATTTAAAAGCATTTATTAAATCAAAGTTAAATCAAAAGCAATCTCCTTTGGTAAAGATTTTTTTAAAGGCTAAATGTTTGGGGTTTTTTTTAATTAAACAAATTTACTGACTGCACATGGCTCCACAGAAAAGTTTGGTGCCAGAGAGCCATGCAATTGTTTTTATTTATTTGAACTTTGCCTTTTCCTGGGCTTGTTTCCTAAGAAACCAGGGATATGTGCTGCTGCTCCATGTGGACAGCGAGTCTGACTCTCATCATTTTTTTCTTTAGTGATTTCTTATTTGGTTGCTCCAAAAAAAAATTGACAGAGGGCAACTCCATCCCTCCCAGAGCAAAGAAAAAGGGACTAGGGTGCAGTTGGACACTGCCAGGCTCCCCTCTGAAGGAAAGGCTGCAGCATGAGCTCACCCCTCTTAGTCACCCTGAGACACGTGTCCAGAGGAAACCCTGCTCCATTGTTTCCACTGCTCATGGAGCAAGCACTTATTTATCTATTTTAACTTGACCTTTGAAAATAAAAACCTCCTTTGGGTTTCCTAAGCATGGAGGAGGGGGCAGGGAGGGTGTTTTTTTGGTTTTTTTTTTTTCCTTTTTCTAAAAATCAAAGCCTGAGTGTCAAGGTAAGGTTGGAGTTGTGCAGTTTGACCAGTGGTTGCTGAGCAGTCCCTGATTTCTTGGTGCCTGTTGCAGGTGCAGTCTGTGCAGCACGTTTATCCAGCCCAGGTGCAGTATGTGGAAGGAGGAGAAGCTGTTTACACCAATGGAACCATGTAAGAGCCTCTCTGAGCTGTCCCCCTGCCACCCTCCAGCCCAGCCCAGCCCCACGGTGGGAGGAGGAAGAGGAGGAGCTGTTTCAGGTGTTCTCTTGGCTGTGAGGGTGGTTTCAGCCACACTCCAGCCCTGGGGGTGTTGTTCCCTGTTCTCCAGGGAATCCTGGTGAGGGAATTGTTCCCTGTGCCAAGCACTTTGTGTGGTGACATGGGCAGCTTTAGCAGTGCAACTTCTAAAGTTCCTTTTTCTAGAGGAAAAAGGGGGTGTTGGAAGATTTTATAGAGCCAAGGAATCCCAGAATGGTTTGGGTTGGAAAAGACCTTAAAGCTCATCTCCTTCCACCACCCCAACACCTTCCACCACCCCAGGCTGCTCCAAGCCTCATCCAGCCTGGCCTTGGACACTTCCAGGGATGCAGGGGCAGCCACAACTGTGCCAGAGCCTCTCCACCCTTAAAATTTCCTCTTCCTCCTGTCTGCTGTGCCCCATTTTGGCTTTCCCCATCCCAGTTCCTTCCAAGAGCTCCAGGCTCTGCCCTTGTTGTAATCTTGTCCTGCATGGCTGAGTGATCCCAGCACAGCTCCCATTCCAGCAGAGCTGGGGGATTTTTCTGACACTTGCCCAGCTTTTAAAAGCTGTCAAACATGAGTGTTGTGAGTCAAGGGTCTCTCTGAATTCTTCAGAGAGAAATCAGAGTGTAAAGATTGAATTAAAGCCTTTGGATGAATTGAAGTATATTAAGCCACTCACACATAATGTGAACTTTTAAGTAGAAGTAAGCTAGTAAGTTTTAGAGTGAGCTTTTAGTAAGTAAAAGGTTTAGATTCCACAGCAACAATCTCAGTTCTAGTGAAGGTTGCAAACATGCTAATGTTTTTCAGTAAAGGCTCCAGGCCCACAGTTGTAGACAAATCTTTAACATAATAGAGCTGTAGTAAGAATATTGCTTAGAATATTTTTCAGATAGAACAAAATAAGTTGTATATATAGTGTTATACGTAACCTAGTGTACTAAGAAACTAAAATTCTAATAGGTTAAGGAGTAGTAGTCTGAGTTTTTGTCTTAGCTTGTTGAGAAAATCCTATATAAAAGTATGTATTGGAGAGAGTTAGTACTTTTAACCATTAGCTTCTTAGCCATTTGCTCTTACCATTTGCTTTTGCTACAGCTTTTGCCATTGCTTTTCTACATGCCTTTTATGACTGATGTGCTTTGTAATAAATAACATTTTTAACAACTATTAGCTGCTTTGCTTGTTTAAAATAACCCAACAAAGTAGGAGCCAAGAGCTCTGGAGTTGGTGCCTTAGAGCACCAGACATCAGGAACCTCACACACGAGGTTCCCTCTGGCAGCTTGTCCTGGTTTGAAGGACAGGTGTCTGCCAATAAAGGCAGAAGCTTCTCTTTGAAATGGAGAATGTAAACCCCCTCCCTCCAAATTTATAATAATTTTGAAATTAAGGGCTTTCAGGCAAAGATATGGCAATTAGGAATAATAGTTCTTTACTAGGAAAATTAAAATAGAAATGCAGTATTACAAAGAACAATCCCAACAAAGAACAATCCAAGCTGACACCCGTCAGTCAGTCAGGGTGTTGGCACAGTCCCATTCCATGGTGGCTGCATCCTCCTGCAGTGGCAGATGTGGCTCAGCTGGAGCAGTGCTCCTGGAGAAGGTGCAGTTTCCTCTGAAGGTCCAGGGATGGTGTGGAAAGGTCTGGCTTTCCTCTGGAATCCAGTGGAAAGGTGGATAACTTGCTGTTCAAAATGTCAGTTTTTATCTGGGTAGGAAAGGCTTGGCTCCTCCCCTGGCTGGAGCATCTCCCATGGGATGATGGAATTTTATCAGCCATGCCCTGGGACTCAATGGCCATGAACAGGAGATCTCTCCTGGAGGGAGGATGGGCTGTGGGAAAGATAAAGATGATTGCCCAGCTGGTTTAAAGCTGGCCCATGAGCAGAGCAGAGATAAAGATATCCCCAGTTTTAAACAATGGCCCATTAACAGGAGATAAGGGAGATAAAGAACCCTGCCACACCCAGTTTTAAACAATGGCCCATTAACAGGAGATATCTCCAGGGAGATAAAGAACACTGCCACGCCCAGTTTTAAACAATGGCCCATTAACAGGTGATATCTTCTGGATGAAGGGTGGGGCATGGGAAAGGTAAAGATGACTGCCCCAGCTGGTTTTTAACACCTGGCCCATGAACAGGAGATCTCTCCTGGAGGGAGGATGGGCTGTGGGAAAGATAAAGATGATTGCCCCAGCTGGTTTAAAGCTGGCCCATGAGCAGATAATGTGTGCCAGGAGATCAGGGGCACTGCCCCACCCGGCTGTAACAGATGGTGACAGAATCCACATTTCTGGCCACATGCTGTATTTCAGCCCAAGTCACAGCTGCTCTCTGTCCCCTTTTGTCCCCACCAGACGAGCTGCCTACTCGTACAGCAGCGAGGCGCAGGTTTACGCTCCCGCCGGCGCCGCGCCCTATTTCGAAGCGCAGGGAGGAGGAGGAGGAGGAGGAGCTCAGGTGACTACAGCGACATCCTCTCCTACAGCCATTCCCTCTCACAACATGGTGGGCATCACCATGGACATTGGGGGAAGTCAGATCCTCTCCGGCTCGGGAGCCTATCTCATTCATGGGGGGCTGGAGAACTCTAGACATTCCCTGTCACACACCTCACGCTCCTCTCCAGCAACGGTATGTAGGGGGCCAGCAATGCTTCCAAAGGGAACTGAAAACCTGCACAAAATAAATCTGACCTGTCATTAGCACTGTATATGTCTGTAACATGCCATGAGTGCAAGGGAGAGAATAGACACTGGTGTACCACATTCATTTTTTCATTTCGTGTTTGGGCTGTCTCTCTTGCTCAAGCAAGAGAGCAAGAGATCACTGATCACTGAAATTATGCAGAAAGCATTAATCATTCAGATATTAATAAAGCATTCAATTTGGTTTGGGTTTTTTTTTTCCCCCCCAAGCAAAATATTTTGGCTTTTAAAAATTTGTTTCTATTTATGTTTTCAAACATCTCACACGTGCTTACCCAAAATATTGAAATATGTCTTCAATTATGAAGAGACCTGAGAAATCTTTCCTTAACCCAGAGGATAATTAGCACCTAAGTTATGTCAAGCTGATCATGCACAGTGATCAAAAAGTCTGTGTGCATATCTCCTACACCACTGTGTATTCTGTCCTTGCCATATGTTTAGAAAATGTCTTTTAGAGGTAATACTAATCAAACAGAAATGGTTTAAAGTTCTGATTTCTTTACATTGTGTCCCTCCAGCTGCCAGCTGAGGTGGCAGGGGCTGGGAGCACATCTGTGCAGCTGTGGGGGACTGAGGGCTTACAGCTCTTCACCCAAAAGAACCTTTTTGCAGTAAGAAGCACCAGGGCTTTGGTTGGGGAATCTCCCAGCCCTTAGCAGCTGCCAGGAGTGCTTGGAGCTCATTTCCTGGGACACTGCTCACCTCCTCTGCAGAGTTCTGTGTGTTTATGCATTCCTATATAAATATAAATACCAATGTAGGTGTAATTCAGGGTATGTAGCCAGAATTTAAAATGTGAGCAACATCACTAGGGAGAAAAACTGGAGCTGTTGCTACTAAGAATCTTGTAAATCTGGCCTGTTAAGTTGTACTTTCTTTTCCCACTGAGTTTTAGAATACAGAATTTATTTTTTTGAATCTTTGTGCCTTGAAAGGTTGCTTTGATGCTGTAGTAAATGTGCTCTGCCTTGGATAGGGATGGGGGAAAAGTCCATATTTTGGGTGGAAGAGAAAATGACAGATGCTAAGATTCATTTCTGGGTGAGAATTGTGTGTCTGTGTTTTTTAACTGCTCATAGTTAAAAATCAGCACAGGACCATTAGGTTTTTGCTCAAAGTTATCATTCAGAAGCATCACCTGTGTGGGACTGCACCTTACAAAATTGCACAACTATACTCTTGGATTTTGGGGGGATTTTTTTTGTAGTTGTTGTTTATGGTTTTTGTAATTTCCATGGTGATAAGCACAATATAAAAGCCCAAGTGGAAAATATGTCAGTAGAAATATCCCATGAACAGATTTAGTTGGTGGTTATTACATAAGGCTGTTCAGAAAAAAAAAATAATTTAGAAAGCAACCTTTATGGAAATACATCTGAGATGAATTCACTCTGCTGCATATAAGAATGAGCTTTCTGAGGGAATTTTAACACAAAATATCTGAGGAAAGGCTGGGAAAGGTGGGAAAGAGCCTGGCAGGCAGTCCAGGGCTGTGTCTCTGTGTGGATTTCAGTCCTTCCAGCACAGACTGGGGTCAGAGGGAGATGGAGCAGAGCCTTGACTGCTTGGAATTTTGGAATTTCACTTAACCATGGAGTCATTTGGTCTGGAATCTTAAAGCTCACCTAGTGCCACCCCTGCCATGGCAGGGACACCTTCACTATCCCAGGTTGCTCCAAGCCCTGTCCAGCCTGGGACACTTCAGGGATCCAGGGGCAGCCAGAGCTGCTCTGGGCACCCACAAGAAAGGATGGGTGGCACTGAATCAGATCATGGGCAGAACATTATTTTCTGTTGAATGTCCAGCCTAAACAGAGACTGGGAAAGGCTGGTGTTAAAGAGGCCAGAGGGCTCTGGTGGTCCTGGCAGAAATGGTGGGGCAGGACTGGGAACTTTGTGGGAGGAAAGGAAAGCAAAGCTCGTGCAGATGGAGCCAGGGAAGCCAAAGTGTTTGCAGTGGCCTTGGGGATGGACATTGGGGTGGTCAGCAGTGGGGGAGGAGAGGGGCTGGGGGTGTTGAAGGCTTGGGGAAGAGACCTTGAGAGCAAGGAGGACACCTCCAAAGGAGGATGGAAACAAGGGAGTACTTCAGGATTAGCAGTGGTGCAAGAGTGCCTCAGGAGGCTGAGAGATGTTTGGTAAATCTGTGTGTGCACTGAAGAAAAATCTTCAGATACTTTGAGAAACCTCTTAAGAAACCTTCCCTGTCTGCTGGAATCCCAAAGTTGTGCTCCACCAGATGGGTGAAGCAGCACAGGGAGCAGTCCCACTCAATATCTGTGCCAACACAGCACAATTAATTTTCACCTAAATTAGTCTGGACCAAGAGAGGAAATGCTTGAGATCTCCCATAAGTGGGTCCTCAGAGCTTTTCACCTTCCTGCAGGGTTGCTTACAAGCTTTTAGTCTTTCCCCTGTACCATTTTTTATTGCAAATGCCAGGTGTCCTTTTGGATGGGACAGCTGCCAGCAGCAAAAGGCCAGGCAGAGTTTCTGTGCTGAGCAGAGGAAGGAAATTGGGTCTCCCTCTAAGTCTGACTCATTTCCTGAAGGCTGTGTCAGCACTCAGGCTTTGGTTCCTCATGGTCCATCACAAATCTGAGTTTGAATTTGGTAAAACACCTCGAGAAGTGGCTCCAGTTCCACTTTGGGGTGCTGGAGGTGGTGTCCCCTTCACTGTGGCACAGTGCCTGTGCCTGCTGGGTGACACTTCAGAGGCTGGCTCTGATCTGTGCTGCTCTGCCACCCTCCTGGGACAGAGCCTGGCTTTGTAAGGGCTGGCTTTATCTCAGCCTAAATCTCCACTGAGGGGTGAGTCAGGCTGTGAGTGTGGGCAGGAGGCCAGGGACAGACACCTGAGATGTGGCTGTGCCCACAGAGGTGTTCAGTGGGGACAGGGGCTGCAGGTCCTGCACTGCCAGGGCACAGGGAACAGGATTTGGTTCTGCTCCTGCCAGCCTCTAATGTGGGCTTTTGGGAGATTTTGGGATTTTTTTTTCTTGCACAAAGCTTGTCGAGGAGCACTGGAGCTTTGGGACCAGCAGCCATCTGCTAAAGGAGAACCCCAGATTCTGCCCCAGCAGCAGAATGGAGGAGACAAGAAGGGTTCAGGAGAGGGTTGAGGCACAAGGCTGGAGTGGAACAGGAGCCAGGCAGGAGTGAGGAGGCTCCTCAGGAGCCAGAAGCCTCACCTTGGCTCCTCTGAGATCCAGAGAAGCGAGCACAGGCAGCATCAAATATTCCATCCTGCCTTCTGGGGGAGAACTCAGCTGAAACCTGGCTCCTCCCTTCTTCCCTTTGCAGTTCTCAGCATCAGAGAACCCTCACCCATTCCAGTTCACTCTCCTTGCACCCCAGTTTTATTTAATTTTGTAGGTTTTTTGACAAAATATGAAGAGGTGACAGTAACCAGGTCATTCCTGCCAGCTCTCCTTGGGTACAGCTCTGCAGCCAATCTCTGACCCTGCAGAGGATCTGCCTGGTGATGGTTTGCTCTCAGCAGGAAGGGAAAAAGAGGAGGAAAATCACTTTTTTTTTATAAATAAGCAGCACTTTTAGGGGAAGATTAACCCCCCCTGGCCTGGCTTTGTCACCCTGTGGGGATTCCTGCTGTGTGTCCATTTGCATGTCCCAGTAACTCCTCTGCAGCTCCATCCACACCAACTGTGCTCATCTGTTTGCCTCTTTTTCACAAGCTTGTTGATATAAAGCATTAATCATTCAAATATTAATAAAGAAACAATAATCCTGGCTGTTGCTAACTATCTGATTTCCTTTCTTTCTCCTTTTTTTTTTTTTTCTCTCTCCTGTGCACGTTTTTCTTTAGCTTGAAATGGCGATTGAAAACCTACAAAAAAATGAAGGGATTACCTCACACAAAAGCAGTTTGCTCAACAGCCATGTAAGTTACAATCAGAATTTACAACCTTTTCCCCTGCTTTGGTAGGAGAATTATTTCTTTGATGTATTCAACAGCACAAGGCACTCAAAGCAGCCTGTGATTGAGCTGTGCTGCCCAAAAGAGCCCATTCCAGGGAAAAAGAGTCTGCAAAAAGTGCCATATGAGAATGTTTGCTGCTGAGATGCTCAGGAGTCTGTTAACTGCCTCTGCCTTGTGTTTATTTATTTCATCTGCCTTGCAATGGAAATTGCTGGCAATCAGATAAACACATTTGAGGAAGTTCTTTTCCTTTCATTGCAACTGAAAAATGGCTGGAAAATTACTTGTAAATCCTCAGCCACCACTGGGTGTGAATTGTGACAGATTCCCCTCAGCCAGCACACACCAAAAGCCTGTGGATGCCTTTTTTTTTCCTCTCTCTGTGCCTCAGGAAGCCCATTCCTGTCACAATGCTGTGCTAAATCCACGTGCTGGGCTTCTCTCTGTGCACTCTGCAACCATTTCCCTGCTTTGTGTGATATTCCCACTGCTCTGCTGGGCCTTTGCATCTTGGTGTTGTGGCTCCCAAGCAGGAACACTGAGGGGTGAGCACGTGCTTGGGTGAGATTTGGGTTGATCCAGGTCATGGTTGGATCATGGACTTGCCTTGGTTCCCCTGGGTTTGGATTAAGCTCAAGTACATCCTGCACCATAAATCCCAGTGCACAAAGTGCTGCTGCTCTGTTCTAACAGATTTCCTCTGTGTTTGGGGGTTGTTTGTCATTCTTAGGCCTGCAAAAACAAACAAAAAAAACCCAAAATCTTTGCCTTCTTCACCATAGATAAATAGCCTGAGACAACAAAAGGAACTTTAAACCAGTCTGATTCCTTCAGCTGATTTCAAACCCCAGGCCAGGGCTCCTGGGGGAGCTCAGTCATTATTTCAGCTGGTGGAGAGTGAAGGTTTCTGGTTGTAGCTGGGGAAACACAAACCTGCAGGATCAGGCAGTCCCTGTTCTGAGCATCTCCTGCATCCCTCCCACCCCAGGCTGTGCCAGGCTCACACTCCTCAAGTGCTGCACAAGGATTCTGTTGCTCTGCAGGGTTTTTCTTGTTCACCGTGGACAAGGTTTGAAAAAAATCAGGAAAAGGGCAGAGGAAAGAAAGCAAAAGGTAGAAGGAGGAGTTGAGGCCCTGTGGCTCTGGGATATCCACAGCACAAGTAAGGGTAGGGAGAAAATGTAATTTTTACTCATTGTCTGTAAAATGCAATCCCAAACCCCACAAAATAATCCTAACTGGAATTCTTTCCTGTGAGTGAATGGCTCTGTCCTAACTCTGAGTGGAAATTTAGGAACCTGCTGCTCATGGTCCCAGCTAAAAACACCTTAAATATGACCCACAAATGGTTTCTTTTTTATATTTCATAGAAGTGGCCACAAGAAAACTTCTCCAATCCTGGACCTGCAAAAAAAAGTTTTTTATTTTCTCAGCCAGCCCCAGGAATGGCTTTTTCCACCTTTGGATAGAACCAGGATAAGATTTTTGCCAGTTTTTTTTTTTTTCAAAGGAAACCAAACAGTCAAATAGAAATAAAGTTAAGGAAGAAATGAAAATTAAATGTTCCCCTGTAGTGCCTATAACAACCACTGCAGCATATGGCTGTAGAGTGATTTTATTGAAACTTGATCATGGCATAAACAGAAATAAACTGGGGAATATCTGATTGTCACAACTGAACAGGATTCAGAAAGCAAACAGAATAAGAAATTCAAATGGAAAGAGTTTTTAATTTTCTCGTTTTAAGTGCCCAGTGTGTTATTAGTTGTGCAGGAAGAGCAAAAATCACGTTTGGAAAATTATTTATATTCTGACAGATCTCTGTTTCAAGCTCTTTTGTGTGCTTCATAATAAATTTCTAATTCAATAGTGGGAGTTCATATTGTGAAACTCTGCAATGTTTAAGGGAATATAAAAAGAAATTTGCAGGAAAAGGAAGCTGGGAGATGAAGGGAATCTTCTAGAAATATCAGGGATTAGAATAAAAATGCCCAGGATCAAATTTTAATGAGGGTTTATCTATATCTGAATTTTCCATCATAATACAAAACTTTTATATTTTTTTTTAAGGCTTAAGGCTTAAGATTTAGGAGATAAATAGCTGATGCACATTCAGTATCTTCCGCAGGATAAATAAAATAGCTGGTTTAAAAATTTGAAAGGATCTTAAGCAATAATCTTTTAGATATAGAGGATGGGCCAAAATTAACATAGATGTGGACAACTTAAAAACTGAATTCCTGGTGTTTTATGGCAAAACCACTGGGATCTCCTTTTGTTAGAGGGAACTGAGTGGCTGGGAGAGGCTCAGAGCCATAGGAAGATTTTTTGGGGCTTCCAGGGGTGTCTGTGCTGCAGATGGGAGCAGGAAGGATCCTTATGGATCATTAACAAACCATCTCTTGGACCTGGGGGGGGTTGGAAAGGATCTTTGGGGATCACCTCAAAAAGTGTCTTGGGTGCTGTGGAACTGGGGAAGGTGGCAGGAGGGGAAGCAGGACAGAGGGAAACGTGGCCAGGAGGTTTTTGTTCCTCCAGCTGTGGCAGCCCCTGGTCTGCTCCAAAGGCCACCAGAGCTGCTGGGTGCAGTGGTGGGAATTTGTGCTTGGATTTGGATCAGCTCCAGTGAACAAATCTTGGAATGGTTTGGGTTGGAAGAACCTTTAAATCCATCCAGTGCCACCCCTGCCATGGCAGGGACACCTCCCACTGTCCCAGGCTGCTCCAATGTCCAACCTGGCTTTGGGCACTGCCAGGGATCCAGGGGCAGCCACAGCTTTTTTTTGGGAATTCCATCTCAGCCCTCCCCACCCTCCCAGGGAACAATTCCTGCCCAATATCCCACCCAGCCCTGCCCTCTGGCAGTGGGAGCCATTCCCTGTGTCCTGTCCCTCCATCCCTTGTCCCCAGTCCCTCTCCAGCTCTCCTGGAGCCCCTTTAGGCTCTGCAAGGGGCTCTGAGCTCTCCCTGGAGCCTTCTCTTCTCCAACTGAATGGAATAATTTTATTGTAGAGCTTTGGATCCAGCTGACTTTGTGCAGCAGCAGTTAAATTTGGATGTGTGAACACCCTGAGGGTGCTGCAGAGCCTCTGTGTGAGAGCAGAGTGGGACATGAAACTCAGGAACTGGGAACAGCTCAGTGGAGAGAGGTGCCAGAGATGTCACCCCCAGCTCAGGTCGTCTTTCAGAGAATTCTTGGTGTAAAACTCCAGCCTTGTGGTGCATTGGGACCTGGGAGTGTCACCAAGAGAAAATGGGAGAAAAGAGAGGGACACTGGGGTGGAGTGGAGAGGGTTTGAGTGCAGATCCATGGGCTTTGTCAAATCCCACTGATTTCTAGACTAAATCCATGCTCAGTTCCCATTTGTACCCAAGTCTCTCAGTTGTATGGAGATGCTGTGGCTGATATTTGGCATCCACAACCCAAGTCTGTTGTGCTCTGATCTGGTGGGACTGCAGCTGGTGCAGGGATGAGATCTGGGGGGAGAGGGAAGCCTGGGAAATGTTAATCCCAGACATCCCTGGTGGCAGTGAAAGGGCTCTTACCCACCCTGCTGATATTAGCCCATGTGTACGGCCAGTTCCTTCCAAAATTCAATTATTACAACACTCAATTTATTGATGCTGAAGTCGTTTGGTCAATTAAAAGAAATTGGGGGCTTTGCATCTGAATTCCTGCTCTGACACCATGTGCTGGACCTGCCCTTTCAGACTATCTCGGTATAAATAATTTATATTAATTGCAAATTTTAATCAACAGCCATGTCAGAAGTTCAGACAGTAAATTTTGCAAAGTAGATGGATTCCCTCAGATTTTGAAGGTTGCTTTGGCAACCATTAATTTTATTGTTAAGGGAGCCATTGCAGACATGCCAATCTTCCAATTAATAAAGGCTTTGCATCAATTTGCTTCCCCTAAAATGATTTTCTCTTAGGCAGTATCTCAAGATCTCTTTTCCTTGGAAAAAGCGAGTTTTTACAGCTTTATTTTGGCTCTGCAGGAATTCATCCAAACCTGAGGTGGACACTGAGGTGGCATCAGGAGTGTGTTTAAATAATGAAAAATCTGACTGGTTTTGTTTGGGCTGGGGGTGATTTTGCCATCTTGTAAGCTAACATAAAGTTGTATAAATGATAATAATTTTATATATTATAGTAATATATAAAATATAATTACAAATGTATGATTTATTATATATGTATTTATATATGTATTTATATTTATTTATATTTATTTATATATTGTTATATATTTATATATTTTATATATTATTTATATATAAATGTATATAAATATTATATATATAATTTATAAATTATAATATTATAATTATAAATGATAATTTATAAATTATATCTATAAATAAATATGTAAATATATAAAATATATATAAATATATAAAAATATATATAAAATATACAAAATAAATATATATATTTATATATTTATATGTTTATATATATAAAAAATAGATCTATATATTTAAATATATTTTATATGTTTATATATATTTATATTTATATCTATTTATATACAAATAAATATATAAATATATCTATAAAATATATAATATATAAAAATATATATTTATATATTTAAATAAATAAATAAATATTTATATATTTATATTTTATATATTTATACATATATATTTATATTTATATTTATATTTATATTTATATATATTTATATTTATATTTATATTTATATTTATATTTATATTTATATTTATATATCTATTTATATTTATATTTATATTTATGTTTATATTTATATTTATATTTATATTTATATTTATATTTATATTTATATTTATATTTATATTTATATATCTATTTATATTTATATATCTATTTTATACATTTATATATTTATATATATTTTTATATATTTATATACATCTATTTTTAATTATAAATATATGTTATGTAAATTAACTCATATAAATTAATCATTCCATTCCCATGAACTCCTCCATCCGGACGTTTAAGCGCCGACCCCGCCTGACACCCCAGCCCTCTTTAGACTTGCCTGTTGTTTCTTTTTCCCTGCCTGAAGCTGCAGTGGCTGCTGGATAACTACGAGACTGCCGAGGGTGTGAGCCTGCCCAGGAGCTCCCTGTACAACCATTACCTGCGCCACTGCCAGGAGCACAAGCTGGACCCCGTCAACGCCGCCTCCTTCGGGAAACTCATCCGCTCCGTCTTCATGGGGCTGAGGACTCGGCGCCTGGGCACCAGGTGGGTGCCAAGCTGCACTTCAAACACAAAACCAACCCCACTGCAGCAGCTCTGCTGCACTCAGAACCTCCTGAGCATCTTTAGAAGGTTCAGGTGTTTCTCTTCTGAGATTTATAGAAATAACCGATCCTGACCTGGTGGGAAAATGTGGTTTATGCTGCTTCTCATGCCATGAGGATCTCATTACCCCAGGGAACAGCTGGAGCTGTGTCAGGCCTTGGCATGGAGCTCAGGGAAAGGTTCTTCCCCCCTGTTAGAGGGTGCTGGGCACTGCCCAGGCTCCCCAGGGAATGGTCCCGGCCCCAAGGCTGCCAGAGCTGCAGGAGCGTTTGGACACCGCTCTCAGGGATGGGCAGGGGAGTCTGTGCAGAGCCTCAGTGACCCTTGTGGTCTCTTCCAGTCAGGATATTCTGGAATTCTGTATCTCATCTCTGTCAGATGAGGTAACTCATCCTCACAATTTCCACTGCAGAGCCCAAAATTGTCCATCACCAAAGCCATTTCTCCCTTTGGGTCCAGTGAAGATCCCCCATGACTGACCCTGTGCCCACAGCTTTGGTGCAGACAAGTTGTAGAGTTATAAATGGTTTATTTCTGAAATACCCAAAACATCAGGATGAATCTTGCAAGAGGGTTTTTTTCTTCTAAGCCATCAAAGATCTGTAAGATGTTACAAGAGAAGTGTAACAGGAGAAAATAAACTCCTGCAATTTCAGATATGTCCTTCAAGGGAGCATCCAAAGCTTCTGCACAGCTGAGTGTCAACTTTATCCTAGGTAATAATATTTAAAAAGTGGATAATATATTGCCTGTAAAACAGTCATTGCTCTGATTGTTGAAGATTTGATAATAAAATTCAAACTTAAATATATGGGCTTTTCAATGAGAACAAAACCAGATGTGACCAAGGCATTTCACAGCTGGAATGTGGAGGTAACAGTTGTAGGAAGAGCAACATTGGGCAGCATTGGATTTTTCTAGATTGGGTCAAATGCAAGAACTCTGAAGTAATTTCTTTGGAGGAGAGAAATTCTTTAATCCCATCAAGGATTAAAGAATAAACAAGCAAGCAAAACCCACTGAAAATTGGAAATGTGCAGGCTGGGAAGGGGACAGTGAACCTCAATTCTGACCAAGAGCTGACCCCCATTATTTTCTTATTGTAATTTTAGGTTATAAAGGCAGATGTTATTTAATTTGCAGGCTCTTCAATCACTCAGGACAGGGCTGAACATGGTCTGTGTAAAACCTTTTGGTGCAGTGACAAAGACTCAACAATTCATCTGGGCCCTTGAAAAGAGCAAATTCCCCCCAAAAAAGAACCCAATTTGATAAATACTCCTGTCTTATATCTCTCTAATTTTCCAATGGGAAGCATCCTTGGATTTATGGTGCCTCCAGTTCCAGTTTTAGTGACATAGCAAAGGAATTTTAAGTCTCCTACTCTGTGCTCTGTTGGTGCTTCCCTGGCTTGGTCTCTTCTCCCTCTGAGGACTCAATTCACCCATTTATGGTGACAAATGGGCTGAAGCCAAGTTGGACACACTGTCACCACGTGTCCATGGCTGCAGAACTGTCCTCACTCCCACTGGGACCAAAAAATTCCAGTTTGGTGGGAAAATTCAGCTGACACATCTCTCTCCAGTGTGGTGGAATCACTTCCTCCCCAGGAGCTCCACAGCAGCAAAGGAGAAAGAATTCCCCTGTGCTTGGAGAAAGATTTCAGTTTTTTTCAAAACTACAAAAATGAGCAGCTCCAAGGACAAAACCACATCAAAGCCTGGTGCTGTTGCTGCACAAGTGCTGGCAACAGAAAGACATTTTTCTTTTCACAGTGGGTCATTCAGTCAGGCTCATTTTATCCAAGTCTAGATAAAGATGGACGCTTTTTTATGGAAAAAAAACAAATCCCTAAACCCTAATCAAATAGCAAAGTGTCCCTGTGGTCTTACAATCACTCTGTTTAATAATTTATTGTAGCACTTCCATTCTCTCTTCCCCAGTCACCATGGGTTGCTTGGAACAAACCAGGCCAGGTTTAAGTGTGGATCCCACTGCACTTGGCCACACGTGGGTTTAAATTTTCATTAGTTCATCCCTTCAGCCACTCCAGCAGTGCTTGGCAGCCATGTGCTGCACAAAATGGGGTGTGTTGTCCTAACAGGCAGGGGCACAATGCCCCTTGCACTGACTGAATTGATATTTCCAGGGGAAATTCCAAGTATCACTACTATGGGATCCGCCTGAAGCCGGAGTCGCCGCTGAACCGCCTGCAGGAGGACACCCAGTACATGGCCATGAGGCAGCAGCCCATCCACCAGAAACAGAGGTAGGTGCTCCCAGGCCTGCCCAAAATACTCAGCAGCTCCCTGGGATTTGGCTCTGCTTGGGGAGTTCAAACCAGGTGGTGCTGAAGAACCAAAACCTTTATCCCAGGTAATGCCCCATCCCTGGAAATATTCAAGGCCAAGTTGGATCAGACTTGGAGTAACCTGTTTGGGTGGAAGATGTCCCTGCTCACTGCAGGGGGTTGGACCAGTTGGCCTTTAAAGGACTTTTCCACCCCAAAGCCTTCTGGAATTCCATGGAATGGGGTTTATCTGCCTGTTCTCTTGCCAGTGGCACGTTCCACCTTGTGTGCCACCTTTCCCTGTTGCCAGAATGGTTTAGGATCTCAGCTATGGAGATGTTGGTGCCAAATCAATGTGAAGGACCTGGGGGCTTGTGCTGTATTTGGGGGGATTTGGGGGGTTTGGGTGGTTTTCTGTGTTAAAGTTTAAAGTGCCATGCTTAGTCTTGTGCCTGAGTAATTTTAAAGATAAAACCCAGTGAAAAGGAATTTGGAATTGCCTCCTGCAAGCATGGACACTTCTGGTTGTTGCTGAAGTGCAGAAGGAGCAGAATTTATTTCTTCAGCTCCCAAACAGAAAGTAAATGCAAAAAGTCAGTGCTTGAGACAGAGTCTGTTCTGGAACCTACTGCAGCAAATCTGGAACCTACTGCAAATCAATTTTCTTGATTTTTTGGTGTCACCAAAGTTCTTAGCCCCTTTAATTCTGTCTTGAGGATGCTTTTCAAAAGGAGCTTCTCATTTCCCTCCCATTTGAGTCCATGATATAAATGATCAGCCCTCAACATTTACCTTGAATGTACAAACCACTCCACAAACTCACAGATGTGTGTTGTAAATAACAAATAAACATTGTGTAGGTGTTTTCCCCTGCCTGTGTGGATCCTAATCCATTCTAATTCTGCTGGGGTTTAGGTACAGAGCAGCCCAGAAGATGGATGGGATGGCAGAGAGTGCATCCAACAGCACCCCCCACACCACGCCCGAGCAGTCGGTGGCTGCTCAGAGCCAGCACCACCAGCAGTTCATAGGTGAGGACACTCCTCTGCTGATGAATTATTCCACAGATGGGATCTGGCCTTTGAGGGGAAGGTTTTATGCAGCAACTCCTGACTGCTGTGCTTTCCTAATAAATCTGCAGCAATTTGGTTTTTTTCAGATACATATATTTTATATGTAGTGTGTGTTCTAGAGGTGTTTGTAGTGACACATTTGCTAACTTTATTATTTTTTTATTATTTATCTGCTGACTCCTGTCTCTCCAGGAAGGCTTTTTCCTTGAGCCCACAGGTCTGTTGGGTGTCTCATAGTCTGTTTTTAATCCTTCTGCTTTTATCTAAATTCCATGGAAGAGTGGAGGTCCTGGCAGAGGGGGGAAAGCAATTCCCTTCCTTGCAATGGGGATCTGGGTGGAGATGATCCACATTGACTTTTCCTTGTGGGACAGACCCTCTGCATTTGCTGCTCCTGGATCTGTGTCTCCATCACAAATCCCAGCTCCTGACACCTCTTCTTCCCAGTTCTATTCCCCATGTACTCCTTAAATACTGGAGACACATTTTCCAGGCTTTGGGGAAATTCTGGTGGATGGTAGATGAGGATAATTTTTTCTTGTTTCTTTTATTACAAACAAAAGGAAACATTTTCCTTTCCCCACTGAATCCACTGGGCTGTGGTTGTTTGCTTTTTCTCAATATACCAGCACAAATCAGGGAAAGGACTAAATAATCTCATTTTTCCTGAACATCCCAGCTGGAACATGAAAGAGCCTCCAGTGACAGCAGCTCACCTGTACTCTGAGCTTTCCTAACCCACAGCACCTTTCCCAATTTCTTTTCCCAGATGTAACCCATGTGTTTCCTGAGTTCCCAGCCCCTGATCTTGGCAATGTCCTCTTACAAGAAGGTTTCACCTTGAACGACGTGAAAACTCTGCAGGTTCTCTACAGGAGACACTGTGAGGTGATTGTTTGCAATATTCTCTGGGGATTATTGATTTATTGATTTATTAACTGATGTGGGACATCATTCATGTGACCAGCTCATATCCCACTCTCAGGAAAAGCTGGAATATAATCGGGAATGCTTCATTTGCCAGGAATTACAACTCAAATATTGTGCTTTATGTGGTTTTTTTCATCATGTGACCTGTTTTTTGTCAGGTTGGCTACTAAAACTCTGCCAATTCCATTGTTTTTCATGTAAACTATTTCCTGTGAGTGGCAGCACTGGAGCTGAGTGCTGACCCCGTGCTGTTCTTTGCTGTCAGGCCACTTTGGATGTGGTGATGAATCTCCAGTTTCACTACATCGAGAAGCTGTGGCAATCCTTCTGGAGTCCCAAGGCACCCCCTAGTGATGGCCCCACTGCTCTGCCTTCCAGGTACTCCCCAGCCTTCCCTGCTCCTTCTCCTGCTGAGAGATTTCTTTTTCAGATGCATCAAGTGTTCTTTCTTAGCCTTTTTGAGTGCTTTGGAGAATTTGGGAGTATTTTCTGCCCTGCAGAGCAGTGACAAAGAGCAGTGTTTAATGTTGTAATGCAAAGTTCAGAGCTCTGGGAAAGTGTCTGCTCTGGTGAGAGAATTGTGGGGTCACTGGGGCTGGAAAAGCCTCCAGGATCATCAAGTCCATCCACCCAGCACTCAAACACGTCCCCAAGTGCCACACCCACAGGATTTTTGACCCTTCCAGGGATGGTGACACCACCACTGTCCTGCACAGCCTGTTCCAGTGCCTGGCCACTCTTTCAGTGAAGAAATTTTCCCTCAAATCCAATCTAAACTCCCCTGGGGTGTCTTGAGGCTGTTTCTCTCACCCTGAGGTTGGACATTTGTGTCCCTCCTGCAGCAAAGAGGGGATCCTGCTCCCCCAGGTGCTGATTCCCTGCCAGGGATCAGTGCCATCCTCTGGCTCAGATTTTAGGGACTCTCTGAGGTTTTAGGGATATCCAGACTGACTCTGCCTTTCCTGGACCTGTCAGTGTTTTGAGGCAGATCATTGCAAATGAAGCTGCTTTAATCTTTTCACTCCTGCCTGGCTCGTTGCTGTGCCTCCTCCTCATCCTTTATGCATTGGGAGCTGCTGCCAGGGGAATGGAAATAAGTGAAAGCAGAGAAAATTGAAAAAGTGAAGGTTTCTTCTTAAAATTTCTATCACAAATCTGTCCACTCTTATTGATGCTATAAAGATGAAGGTTTTCTATTCAGAAGAAAAATGATAAAACATTGAGTAATAAGCAAAAGTCTCTCAAGAATCTGTAGAATATGGCCCTGTAGATGTTGCCCAGGGGATATTTTCCTGCAAGGAATCACTGCAGCTGTGTTTGCTTGGTTTAAAATCTCATTTTCCTGAGGGAACAGCTCCCAGGCAGATTGCAACACCCCAGGAGTTGTTTCTGGGTACACAGGGGAAACTGGAGGCAGCTTTTCTGCAGGGCTCTCCCACCTCTGCCAGTAACCCAGAGATGTAAATAAACACTCCCTCCCCTTCTTAATACATAAATATAAACCCCAAATATTAGGGAAGTGGCACTGAAAGCATGAGAAGATGCAGAACATGGATGCACTTCCCAGCAAGTTCCATGATCTGTTTCTCCATGTGGGATTTTCCAGGAGTTATGCCCATGGGGTTCTAAAATTCTAAAATTCTGCAGGCTGAGGCTCAAAGTTCCCCTTTAGAGCATGTCCCAGGCTTGGCTTTGATGATTTTGATGCAATGCATGGGGAAAGACCCTTCCAAATTCTCAATTCCTGGCATAATGTGTGGGTGAGCAGCTCTGCTGTGGTGCTCTGGCAGGGAATTCAGGTTTCAGCTCTTTCTGCTTGTTGTGTAACAAATATCTTGTACCTTTATACATCTCCAAAGTGAAAATAATGGAAGCTGGATTGACCTCAGTTACAGACAATATGTTCTGTTCCCATCCAAACATTCAGTCTCCTTCCTTCTGAAAACATCCAGCATGTGGAGGTGTTGAACACCTTGGGAACATCTCAGTATCAGCCAGTCTGCCCCTACATTGGCTGCAGAGTTTTTGTCCCTGTGCTGTGGCTCAGGAGGGTGGGAGCAGAGGAGGGAGGAGAGGGGTGGGGAGGTTTTGGGAACAGCTGGGGCTGCAAGGAGGAACCAGCTGAGCCTCTGCTGCCTGAAATGACTGTGCTGGAGTGTGGTTCCCACATGAACAGGGGGATGTGAGAAGTTAAAAAGGGAAGAGGGGAAGGCAGGCCAAGCACCAGGAGTGTGGATTTGAGGGAAAACTGCTCCAAGTTCTGGCCCTAAGGACAGGGAGGTGCTGGCAGAGACAAGACCTGTACAAGCAGTAAAATATTTCCTTGTGTAAGACACACAAATATCTTTTTTCTGCTGAAAATTGGAGTTAGAAATGCAGAGGGAAGGGGAAATCACTGAATGCAAACCTGCTGCTAACTCTGTCTCCTTCCTCCTCCTCCTGCAGTGAAGAGGAACCTGAAGGGACCCTCCCAAAGGACAAACTGATCACCCTGTGCAAGTATGAGCCCATCCTCAAGTGGATGAGGAGCTGTGACCACATCCTGTACCAGGCCCTGGTGGAGATCCTGATCCCTGATGTGCTCAGGCCAGTGCCCAGTGAGTACCCACAGCCCCATCCTGCCTCTGATCTCACTCTGCCACAAAGATTTCCACTGTAAAAACCCACTTGGAGGTGTTTGTCTAGGCTGAAATGTAATGGCAGCAGCAGTGTTCCTCCTGCAGCTTTGCTCTGGGGGGAAATTTTGTACCCCCTAATTCCCCTCCTTTTTAAATTTGGTGTGTTGCATATCACATCTCCTGATTTTGGCCAGGAGTCAGGTGAAATTTGGATATTGGGACTCTTTGGGATGTGGTCCCTTGGAGGTCTTTGCACAGAACCATCCTGTGCTCTGTCCCTGACTGCACTCCTGGAAATTAGGGGCAAATTTCTGGGAGATTAATGATGGGGTGTTGAGGGTTTTGGATTCCCAAATGTCTCACAAGCTGGGGCATGAGGGTGTCTTTGAAGAGTGAATTTCAATGTTTGAAAAATGCTCAGAAGGGTCATGAATAAGAAAAGGATGAAAGAAAATAAGAATAATTTTAAAAATTTAAAAATTACCTCTAAGATCATTAAGTCCAATTGTCATAAGAGTACGAATAAGGATAAAAATGAATAAGAAAGAATAAGAGTAAGAATAAGAATAAGAATAAGAATAAGAATAAGAATAAGAATAAGAGTAAGAGTAAGAGTAAGAATAAGAATAAGAATAAGAATAAGAATAAGAATAAGAATAAGAATGAATAAGAGTAAGAATAAGAAAAGAATAAGAATTTGAGTAATAACATCAAAGAATAATTTGAGTGCATCAACCCAGCTGATTTCCTTGGTGCTGGGTTGACACCTCAGCTAACCAGCCCACAGGCTGTGCTTTCCCAGCAGTCCTAAGCTAGAAAATAGTACCCAAAAATGCCACAGAGCAGCTTTTGTGACTTTGCAGCCTCCTTTGCAGGCACACTGACCCAGGCCATCCGGAACTTTGCCAAGAGTTTGGAGGGGTGGCTGATGAATGCCATGAGTGAATTCCCCCCGCAGGTCGTGCAGACCAAGGTGAGCACAGATGGGCCAAGTGTGGGTCTGCATCTTGCAGTTTTCCACAGGGATTGGAAATTCCTGCTGGGGTTTGGTGCAGTGAATGATTCTGGACCAAAATCAACCAGGGGTGGGAGGACAAGTGGGACAATTCCTTTGTACCAGAAGCTGGTGATGCTCTGTCCATGGAGTCCTTCCTGTGTGCTGAAATTGCAGATAAAGCTTGGTGGGAGAAAATCATAGAGCCACAGAATATCCTGAGCTGGGAGGGACCCACAAAGATCAAATCCAACCCCTGGCCCTGCCCAGACCCCCCAAAATCCCCTCCTGCCCATCCCTGAGAGCAGTGTCCAAACACTCCTGCAGCTCTGGCAGCCTTGGGCTGGGACCATTCCCTGTTTTCTCTGCCTTGGAATGGGGCTGTTCTCTTGGAAAGGAGTGAGTGGCATTGCCCCAAGGCTCCTGTTTCTGCTGTCCTAAAGCCAGGGATTCTTGCTGCCTCTTCCCATCTTGCTGGTCTCTGCTGGAGGCAGAGTAAAAACCTGGTAGCTTAAAGAGAATAAATAATGGAATCACAGAATTATTTAGGTTTGGGTCCTTCCACTGCTTGGTGATGAGTGCATGTTCTACCTGGTGGAGCATCATGTGGCCCAGGCAAGCAGGGAGATGTAATGGGAGAGGTCAGGACCCTTTATTCCCTACAAACCAACCCAAACTGAGCAGCACCCAAAGAGACACCATTGGTTCACAAACCACACTGTGCCCTCAACATGTTCCACAACCACCTGTCCCCAAGGATTGACTGAGTTGCTCCAAGTGCCTTGCACAAGGATTGAGATGGAAATGACCTTTAAGATGATTTGAGTCCAACCACTACCCCAGAACTACCTCAGTTCCCACATGAACAGGGGGATGTGAGAAGATACAAAGGGAAGAGGGGAAGGCAGGCCAAGCACCAGGAGCGTGGATTTGAGGGAAAACTGCTCCAGGCTCTGTCCCTGCCCAGGGAGGTGCTGGCAGACACAAGACCTGTACAAGCAGTCAAACATTTCCTTGTGCAAGGCACACAAACAGCACTAAACCATGTCCCCAGATGCCAGCTCAGTGGTCTGAACACTTGCTGGGCTGGGCAGGGAGCAGAGCATTGCCCTGCAGCCCCTGTGCTGGGCAGGGAGCAGAGCATTGCCCTGCAGCCCCTGTGCTGGGCAGGGAGCAGAGCATTGCCCTGCAGCCCCTGTGCTGTGCAGGGAGCAGAGCATTGCCCTGCAGCCCCTGTGCTGGGCAGGGAGCAGAGCATTGCCCTGCAGCCCCTGTGCTGTGCTGTGCTGTGCTGTGCTGGGCAGGGAGCAGAGTGTGCCCTGCAGCCCCTGTGCTGGGCAGGGCAGGGAGCAGAGCATTGCCCTGCAGCCCCTGTGCTGTGCTGGGCAGGGAGCAGAGCATTGCCCTGCAGCCCCTGTGCTGGGCAGGGAGCAGAGCCCTGCAGCCCCTGTGCTGGGCAGGGAGCAGAGCATTGCCCTGCAGCCCCTGTGCAGGGCAGGGAGCAGAGCATTGCCCTGCAGCCCCTGTGCAGGGCAGGGAGCAGAGCATTGCCCTGCAGCCCCCGTGCTGTGTTGCAGGTGGGGGTGGTGAGTGCCTTTGCCCAGACCCTGCGCAGGTACACGTCCCTCAACCACCTGGCGCAGGCGGCGCGCGCCGTGCTGCAGAACACGTCCCAGATCAACCAGATGCTCAGCGACCTCAACCGCGTGGACTTCGCCAACGTGCAGGTAACCCTGGGCTCCTGTGCTCACCTGCTCACTGCCCCACACTGGGGCTCCAGACAGGTTCTCTGATGGTACCCAGGTAACCCTGGGCTCCTGTGCTCACCTGCTCACTGCCCCACACTGGGGCTCCATATCCAGGTTCTCTGATGGTACCCAGGTAACCCAGGGCTCCTGTGCTCATTGCTCCACACTGGGGCTCCATATCCAGGTTCTCTGATAGTAACCAGAGGTTCCTGTTCTCCTCACCTGCTCCACACTGGGGCTCCAGACAGGTTCTCTGATGGTACCCAGGTAACCCCTGGGTTCCTGTGCTCATTGCTCCACACTGGGGCTCCATATCCAGGTTCTCTGATAGTACCCAGGTAACCCACAAGCTTCTGTCCTCATTGCTCCACACTGGGGCTCCACAGTTCTCACAGGTTCTCTGATGGTAACCAGTGGTTCCTGTTCTCTTCACCTGCTCCATATCCAGGTTCTCTGCAGTGTTCAATCCCCAGCTGAATGAACAAGGGGATGTGTTTGCTGTTACTTCTCTGGGTAAATTTTTCACCTCACTGTGAGCAGTGGAAAAGGAGCTTCTGTAAGACTCACTGGTCATTAAGGCTGGAAAAGTCCTCCAAAATCATTCAGTCCAACCATGCCCGCTAAACCATGTCCCCACGTCCACTCATTATTTGAACTCCAGGAGTGATGACTCCACCACTTCCCTAGGCACCCCATTCCAATGCTTTACAACTTTTCCAGTGAAGAATTATGTTTCCAGTGAAGAATAATGTATATTATATTATACCAACCATTATGTAGTTCTAAAAATACTGTGGTCCAGACAGATCAGAGGGGCCATGATTCAGAGCTGGTTTGCAGCCTTTGCCTGCTAAAAATTAATTCCTGGGTTGGGATACAACACCATGCAGGCCTGGCAGGAGTAACTGTGAGCCCTTCCTGTGAGCAGGAGCAGGGCAGGAGTAACTGTGAGCCCTTCCTGTGAGCAGGAGCAGGGCAGGAGTAACTGTGAGCCTTCCTCTGAGCAGGAGCAGGCCTCGTGGGTGTGCCAGTGTGAGGAGGGCATGGTACAGAAGCTGGAGCAGGATTTCAAGCTGACTCTGCAGCAGCAGAGCTCTCTGGACCAGTGGGCCAGCTGGCTGGACAATGTGGTCACTCAGGTGCTGAAGCACCACGAGGGAAGCCCCAGCTTCCCCAAGGCAGCCAGGCAGTTCCTGCTGAAGTGGTCCTTCTACAGGTATGTTTTCCTTCTCATTTTGGGGGTATTTCTACATCAGGGCATGTAAAGAGCTCCTTGAAATGCCAAGGCCAAGATCTTTACTCAATGAAACTCCAGTTCCTTTCAGGATGGGGATAGGACACTCCACAAATTAATTACTTAAAGTGTTTTGATACTTTTGGGTCAGAGGCAGAGACACTGTTTGGTCCCACAGTACCTCCAGTGTCCAGAACTCACCTCAGCCACAGCACAGGTGTAAAACACCCCAAATTCCTGCCTCCTGCCCTTTCCCAGCTCCATGGTGATCCGGGACCTCACCCTGCGCAGCGCCGCCAGCTTCGGCTCCTTCCACCTGATCCGCCTGCTCTACGACGAGTACATGTTCTACCTGGTGGAGCATCGTGTGGCCCAGGCTACAGGGGAGACCCCCATTGCTGTCATGGGAGAGGTGAGAGTCCTTTATTCCCTATAAACCAACCCTAAATAAGCAGCTCCTCAAGAGACACCTCTGGTTCACAAACCACACTGTGCCCCCAGTGTGTTGTGTTTTTACAACAGAAATTATTTACTGAGTTGTTTTGAGTGCCTGGCACAAGGGTGGAGCTCCTGGAGCATCTTCCCTGAGCTGGTGGGTTTTGGGTTTGGGGTGGTCGAGCATCACTTGGGCTTTGGAGGCCTAAAGGAGGGAAAGGATCTCCCCACTTCTCTGCACCACCTGCCCTGACTTCGGGACTCCTGACAAGGCAAAGTCCATCTAAATCAAGCAAAAATGGTCCTAAAGTTGGTTTCAGCAACTGAACTTCTCCAGGCCTCTATAAGCTCCAGCATTATGTGCACAGTCAGCCACTCTGTTTTTGAGGTGAAGAAGAGGATGATGGGGTTGTTTGGGCTCTTTGTAAGGGTTTTGTTGGTTTTTTTTTTTTGGCTCACCAATCAGACAGTAAGTCTGGTGCCTGGCTTGCAGGCAGGTCCTGTCCTGCCTAGCTGAAGCCACATCCAGTTTTTCTCTCTGAAATAGAGTTAAAAGCCCCATATGAACCTGTGACAGCAATGTTGAAACTACTGTGAGTTTAAAACTGAGCCCATGTGCTCAAAATTGATCTCATTTGCTCCTTGAAGCTTCCACAGAGCTCATGTAGGGAGCCAGGCAAACCAAGGCCTGTCAGTTCTGCCTTCCCTCCCCTCCCACGCTGCTCCAGCTGCAGTGCTGAGTCCCCTATTCCCTGCAAAACCTCCACCTTTATTGATATTAAAGGAACATGAAAGGCAGAGACTGGCTCCCACCAAAACCCAGCTGTGGGAGGCTCTCATCCCTCAGGCTTTTCCTTCACTGAAGCCTTGCAATATTCCTGTTCTCCAGGAGGAGGCTGATTCTTCCCAGCAAAGGATGAATCCTGTCCTTCCATTCCCACTGAACTCTGCAATTCCCACTCCCAGCTCCTGCTTCTGTCCAGCTTTCCATGACTGTTCAGCATGGTTGTAACAGCAATTTGGTGTCTCACCATTGAGAGGGACACCACATCTCCAGAACCAAGGAGCTCTCTGGTTCCACTTGGCACCACAGCCTGGCTGCCCAAACTCCCTCTGACATCACTGCAAAGGCTTTGCAGAGGTGGACTCCAGGAGAGGGGTGTCAGGAAAATTAATCCACAAACACCAGAGGTTGATGTCCACAAAGAAGACAGAGGAGTCCTTTTTGCTTTACTCAAATAAAGGGAGAGGCCATGGGGCATTCCCCTGGGATCTCTCAGATTTTTGGGGATGAAGCCTCCTTTATATCCCAATTTCCCTCTCTCCTTCCCCATTACTGAGGTACTTGAGAGGTCCAGACTTCCCAGAACACCTGATACCTGAGATTCCCCTCTAATGTACAACCCTCCCTTTTAATTTTTAATTCTTATAGAATTCATAGTTTTTTCCCATTGCTTCTTTCATCTTCCAATATCCAATTTCATTTATCAGCAAACTTGCAGTTTGTTTGTAAAGGCAAATATCTTTTCCCATTCTTCAATCAGTGGAATCCATCCCATTGTTTCTTTTATCTCTTATTGCTGGTTTTATCTAGCAGCAGATCCACAACTCGTTTGTAAAGACAAATCTGACATTCCTCTCGGGGGGAATGCCTGAGAGGTGGAATGGGCTGGAAAAAAGATCAACTGGGAGATGGAAAATTTCTCCCTTCATTCCAGAGCCAAATCCTGCCCTGGATTTGTTGTGTGTAGTGCTTGCCCAGAGGTTTAAATGGCAACAAAAGGCTTTTCCCCCAAAACCTGTGGCTGGTTTGGATTTCTGCTCTCCAGCAGCAGCACTGACGCTCACGGTCTCTCCTGGGTGGAGTTGTTTGGTGATGCCATCGAGCAGGTCTGGCTCCTTGGCTCCCAAAGCCTCCCTGACCCCGGGACTCCTTTTTCTTTCAGTTTGGTGACCTCACATCGCTGTCCCCGACACTGCTGGACAAAGGTACCTCTGTCCCTGCCGGAGCTCTGCTGGGCTGGGCTGGGCTGGGCTGGGCTGGGCTGGCTATGGGAGGGGACCCTCTGCTGGCCCTGGCTGTGGGAGGGGACCTTCTGCTGGCCCTGGCTGTGAGAGGGGACCCTCTGCTGGCCCTGGCTATGGGAGGGGAGTCTCTGCTGGCCCTGGCTGTGAGAGGGGACCCTCTGCTGGCCCTGGCTGTGGGAGGGGAGCCTGTGCTGGCCCTGGCTATGGGAGGGGACCCTCTGCTGGCCCTGGCTGTGGGATGTGAGTCTCTGCTGGCCCTGGCTATGGGAGGGGACCCTCTGCTGGCCCTGGCTATGGGAGGGGAGTCTCTGCTGGCCCTGGCTGTGGGAGGGGAGCCTCTGCTGGCCCTGGCTGTGGGAGGGGAGCCTCTGCTGGCCCTGGCTGTGGGGGGGAGCCTCTGCTGGCCCTGGCTATGGGATGAGTCTCTGCTGGCCTGGCTGTGCCGGGAGGAAGCTCCAGTGGCCCCGTTCCCCGTTCCCTGAGCCGCGTGCTGTCCTTTGCAGACGATATCAGCGAGCTGGGCGCCGAGGCGGAGGCGGAGGCGGAGCGGGAGCGGGAGCAGGAGCGGGAGCGGGAGCGGGCGCTGGGGGAGCCGCTGGTGAAGCGGGAGCGCTGCGAGCCCGGGCACTCCCTGCAGGACATCTGACCCGGGACGGAGCCGGCCGGAGCCCGCCACCCCCGGACCTGCGTTATTATAGTGCCTCTTAGTTTCTCTGTATGTTTACTTGTGTTTGAGGATGGGCTGAGCCGGGGCAGGCGCTGGTTTGGCCGCCAGGGTCCCTCCAGAGCGGAGGACAAGTTCCAGTCTGCTCCTGAGGGGTGGAAGCCTCTGTGGGCAGCAGCAGGTGGGATGTGCCTGGCTGGGAGAAGCTGTCCCGGCTCTCCAGCCGGAGCCAGGCACACGGACGAGGCTTCCTCTGTCAGGGAAGGTGCTCTGGGTTCCTTCCCCGCATCTCAGACTTCACTGTGATACAGACTTGAACCAATCAGTGCCCAAGAAGAAGGAAGAATAGCCGGTCCTTCTGCTGCAGCCTTTGCAGACAGGCTGTCCTGGCTCTGGCTTTGCCAAATCTCTTGCTCTGGGGAGCCCAGGACAGCCGGTGTCCCTTGTCCCCAGGCGGGGACAGGCTCCAGGTTCACATGCCGGCGGGCACAGCGTGCTCTGGGACTATGGGATGAGCATCCCCACCTGCTTCCATGCCTCCCAGCTTGGCACTTCACCCCAATGCTCCTGGGATGCCATCAGGCCAACTCAAGATACCAAAGGACTCCGAGGCAGTGGCAGCTGGAGGCAGAGCGTGCTCCTGGTCCCCGTGCCAGCATGCCTGGGGGCAATCCCATGGCAATCCCATGGCAATCCCATGGCAATCCCATCCTCCACGGTGCCCAGGCAGACAGGAACTGGTCCCACATCCGGGGGTTTGTGAAATTCCCACTCCATGTCCTGCTCTGACGTTGAAGGAGGGTCCGGAGCAGGGGCCAGGGTGTGTGACCGCAGTGCCTTAGGGTGGCCTTGTTCCCATTTCCCCTGCTCCAGGTGGCCCAGCACAGCCCAGACTGGCCCAGCACAGCTCAGACTGGCCCAGCACAGCCCAGACTGGCCCAGCACAGCTCAGACTGGCCCAGCACAGCCCAGACTGGCCCAGCACAGCTCAGACTGGCCCAGCACAGCTCAGACTGGCCCAGCACAGCCCAGACTGGCCCAGCACAGCTCAGACTGGCCCAGCAGCCCGTCCCAGGTAGGGAGGGGCTGGCACAGACCCGGGGGCTCAGCACTCCAATGGCATTTCCCTCTCTGGATCCCTTTGCCTTTTCCTGCAGTGACAGTTCAGATGTGGCTCCTGTGGGGCTGAGCTGGGGGAGCTCAGCAGGGTTTTTCCCCTTTCCCACGTCCTGTGGGGTCTGTGCTGACATGGATTGGACTACACTGGGGTGCTGTGGGCTACAGGGCAGAGGAGGGGAGGGGAATCTGTCATCAAGCTAAACTGCAAAAACAAAGCCCTGGGGCAAATCTCTCTGTGAATAAAGGCCGTGTCATAAATAGCTTTTATTATTATGGTTTCTAATGATGCAGTGTTTGGTGTGAGCTTTTCCAGGGGTCTCGTGTACATTTGCCTAGCAGAGTATATTCTATCCAAATCTCTGATTTTCTTGTTCCCAGTGGCACTAAGGCAGCTGTGACACTTTCAAACACGTTCCTAATGGCAAGTGAAATGAGAGTGTGGGCAGTGGCACAACTTCCCTCTGTCCCATGCTGTGCCAGGGTGATGTTTGTCTGTAAATGTCTCACATGGAAGTGGCAGGAGAGAAGTGAGAGAGACAGATTTAAATGTACATAACCATGAAAACTCCCTGGGTCAGAGTCCACACTTGGGATCCTGCTGATGAGATAAGAGTGTCTAAATAAACAATTGAGCAACCAAATCTTAACTGCCCTGCTCCCACTGAGGGCCATAGGAAGTTCAGCTCTTCCTCTGAGGGAAGCCAGTGTGCAAATGAGATGCTCTGGAGCTCTGCAGCAGCGTGTGGGGAGGCTGGAGAAGCACCCAAACCCCCTTGCACAGAATTCCCAGCTAAACCTGAACAGCAATAAATGTGTATCCAATGCTCAGGCCTGCACAAAGAGTGTCGTGGTCCCGTTTCTTCTGTGATCCCTGAGAGGTGCCAGGAGATGCTGCAGCAGCCTTGGGGGGATGCAGGAGCTGCCCAGGGCAGGGTAATTAAAGCAGTTTGGGCAGGAAGGCAGATTCCCCCTGGGGCCCCATCACAGCCAGGCTCAGAGGGGAGGAGAGGCTGAAGGGCCAGACTGAGCACAGGGCCACAGGAGGATTTTCTAATTAAGCTTCCAGACTAATTGAGAGGATGGGAGCAGTGAGGATGGGAGGGATGTGACAAGTGCTGGGACATTCCTGCTCTGACCCCTTGGGAAGGTTCAGCCTCTGTGCCTTTGCTTCACTCTCCCTCTGCATCACTCCCAGTCTGGCTGGACCAGTTAGAGCCTCTTTCTTTGGGAATCTCGGGTCTGCAAGCAGGAGATTGTTAGGAGGCAGCACCTCCTAACCCTGAGAAAAATCTGCCTCTAAGCAGAAAGCAAACACAGCTCAAAATCCTGTTAGTACCTACACCCCCATCCTCAGCCTGCCTCTGGCTCCATCACCCCTCCCAGATGGGCAAATCCTGCAGAGATTTCAGCACAAACATCCCAGGGTTTTGTCTCCCACCTCTTCCCAGCTGGCAGAAAACACCAGGAGGTGGCAGGAGAAGAGGGGGTGGCCAGGGGTTGACACCAAGCCCAGGGAAGCCAGAGGGGTACAACATTCCAGCAGCAGCTGGACATTGCCAATCCCTGTGGCTCATCCCAGAAGGGCAGGGAGGGACAACTCAGGGATTCCTTGGGAGCAGCCCAAGGGGCAGGGGACACTGCAGAGCCACCAGCCTGGGAGGTGCTGCTGGTCTGGGGACAGCCAGGACTCCTTGGAGAGCTTCAGCCTGTGCCAGGGTGTGAGAGGGAAGTGAGCCCTGGACTTGCCTCCTGTTTGTCCCCTCGGGAATGTGTCCCTTGGCTGGGATGGCTTTAGGTTCATGGTCTGGCACTGGCACTCCTGGATTGTACCCACAGGTCAGAGAACAGGCTCCTACATCTAGGAAGCCTCTGGGGTGGGGGGACTTGCAAAGAGAAATGAGATTAAGTTCTCAAAATGAACCAACACAAAAATACAGATTTAAAAACAGGAGCCTGAACCACTTTCTGTTGTTTGCTTGCAACTTTGCCAGTGGAGCCCTTGGCCTGCCCAAGTGGCCACAGGGCACAGGAACATCAGCCAAGCCTGGACTGGAGGAGAACTCCCAGCACCAGCCCTGGCAGTGGCAGTTCCAGTTTCCACCCTGGCATTGTCCCCAGCCCAGTGTCACCCCTGCCTGCCCCAGCCCTGTGTCCCCACCTTCCCCCTGCTGCCCAGCACGGGGCTCAGGCCATGGGGATGTTTCATTCCAGCCCCTTCCCCATGGAGCCAGGGGCCCTCCTGTCCCCCTGCCCTGCCCTGTCCTGGGCTTCACACCATCCCTGCTCCCTCCCTGGCCTGGGGGATGTTGCTGCAGGGACAAGGGCCTTTCCCTGCTGCTCTGGCAGCACTGAGAGCCCAAAGGATTCCCTGGACAGAAGCTTCCCTCCCCTCCATGTGGCTGTCACTGTCCCTGCCCCTGCACAAGGCACAGTCTGAGAGGCCCCGTGGCTGCCATTCACTGCCCCCCTGGGTACCAGAGGTGACAGGTCCTGCTGGCCCTGCCCTGCCTGGTCCCTGGCCTGGCTCTGCAGCCCAGGCAGGAGGAGCCTGGCTCATCCCAGGGCTCAGCTGGGGCAGTTTAACACCAAACAGCTTTCACCTGGAGCAGGCAGTCTGGGGGCAGGTCCTCAACCACCCCTGCAGTGCCTTCAGGGTGTGTTTATAAACCCACATCCCCCTCACCCTGCGGGCTTTCTCTCTCTTTCTCTTTCTTTCCTACCTATTTTTTTTTTTTTTTTTTTTTCTTTTTTTTTTTTTTTTTTTTTTTTTTTTTTGCCTTTGTGTTTTGGGAGCCTTAGTTTGGAACTGAGGGGAATTGGGGAGTTGCTACCTTGGGGTGTCTGGGATGTGCTGCTAGAAGTTAGAACATCCACCCTCCCAGTGCTACCAAGCAGGTAAGGACACAACAACCACCCCCTCCAGAGCCCCTGGGCTGGGTTTGGGGCTGCAGCCCAGAGCAGGGCTCTGTCCCAGGGCTGGCATGGTCAGGATGTCCCAGCTCTGTCCTTTTCCTGTGTCACATCCCAGGTGAAGGACAATGTCTTCACGTGGCTCTGGAGTGGCCTTGGGGCTGGACTCCCAGCCCAGCTGCAGCACTCCAGTGCCTGTCCCAAGGAATTCCCTCCTGGCACGGCCTCTCCCTTCCCCGTGGAGCTGCTCCCTTGCCCTGCTCGGCCAGGAGGACACCGTGGAGAGCTACACTGGGTACGTGGGGAGGGGCTGAGCCCTGCTCCTTGCATGTGTTTGTCCTCAAGGGGGCATGGACATGTCCCTGCTCTGGGCTGTGTTTCATTCAGCCTGGGCTGTGTTTAATTCAGCCTGGGATGTGTCCCTGCTCTGGGACATGTTTAATTCAGCCTGGGCTGTGTTTCATTCAGCCTGGCTCTCCCGGGATGCTCACGAGGCACGGGCTGGAGCTGTTCCCTGTACCCAGGGCAGCTCTGCGTGCCCGTGGTGTCTCTGCTGTCCCACCACAGCCAGGCAGCAGCTCAGCCCTGTGTCCCCACCGCTGTGCAGGAGCTCCTGCGAGCTGGGGGTGGCTCTGCTGGACTGCAGCTGCCCGGCCCCGGACCCGCAGCTGGTGCGCAGGATCGTGGCCCAGGTGGAGTTCTACCTGTCAGACGAGAACCTGGCCAAGGACGCCTTCCTCCTCAAACACGTGCAGAAGAACAAGATGGGCTTTGTCAGCATCAAGCTGCTGACATCCTTCAAGAAGGTGGGTGCTGGGTGTGTGGGGAGGTCTGGGCTGGGTGCTGGTGACCAGAGCTGCACTCTGCCCTCAGTTCCCTGCAGCAGCTCTGTGGCTGGGGGAGCAGGGAACACTCCTCAGAACACCCCCAGGGCTGGATTCTCCTCTTCTACACACGCTTCCCCAGGACTGCTTTGGAAGTGATCATCTCTTAACTAAAATAAAACAGGGAAGTGCTGGTGATGTTGCTTAGGGGGAAGTTGTGGCTCCTTGCTAGAGCCTAGGGGACACTGGGGGACTGTCTGCAGATCCCAAAGCTGCTCCTGTAGAAGGGGGATATTGCCATGGGGGACATTGGATGGGGTCATAGCCTGCCTGGGGGTGGGTTTAGGGTGGTCCCCTAGCAGGGGGACATTGGATGGGGTCACAGCCTGCCTGGGGGTGGGTTGAGGGTCCCTGCCTGAGGAGAGCAGGGCACGCAGACTGACGGGGATTCCACCCTCTCTGCACAGGTGAAATACCTGACCCGGGACTGGCGCCTCACCCTCTATGCCCTCAAGTTCTCGGCGCTGCTGGAGGTGAACAAGGAGGGCACCAAAGTGAGGCGGCGGCTCCCCATCCCCGAGTACCTGCTGAGCGTCCCCCCCAGCAAACTGCTGCTGGCCTGGGAGCTGCAGCCGCGGGAGCAGGACCTGCCTGTGCAGAAAAACTTCCTGGAGACCATCACGAGGATGTTCAGCCCCTTCGGCGCCATCGCCTCCATCCGCCTGCTGCGGCCGGGCCGCAAGCTGCCCGCGGACGTGCGCAAGTTCTGCTCGCGGTTCCCCGAGCTGCTGAGCCGCTGCTGTGCCCTGGTGGAGTACGAGAGCCTGGAGAGCGCCCGCAGGGCCTTCGAGAGCCTGGGGCAGCGCGACTGGCACAGCATCAGGGTGGTGCGACTCTGCGGGAAGGGCGGCAAGAAGAAAGGCGGGGAGGAGCGGCCGGGCTGGAAGGGGGCTCTGCCCTTCCCCTGCAGCCCCGAGGATTCCCTGCCCAGCAGCTCTCCGCAGCCCGGTGATGCCTCGGGCTCGCTGTCCCTCCTTGTGAACCAGGATCTGATGGCACCGACCTGGCCTGGCGGCGATTTCACGGCTGGGAATTCCAGCGCGTTCCCCAGCAAAGGCTTCTCTCTGCTCGGGGCGGGCACCGAGAGCCGCCGGGCGGGCGCCCTGGGCTCCTGGAGCCCCTGGGCCAGCGGCCTCTGTGCCCCGGCCAGAGCCGCTCCCAGCCCTGCCCCGGCTGCTCCCTGGGGCTCCGAGCCCCTCGGGCTGTGGGACCGGGCCCTGCGCCTGCCCCGCAGCCCCCAGGGCTCCGCGGGCTTCGGCAGCAGCTTCGGGAGAGAGGAGCTCGCCCTCCGGCGCTGAAATTCCTTCAATTCACGGTTAGGGTTCATTGTTTTGTTTCTCTTCCCTTCTCTCGAGCAGAAGAATTTTCTATGGCCCTGCGAGCTGTGGGCAGTGGCAGTGCAGCTGATCCAGGGGACAGAAGTTTTGGGGCAGGGACGATGCTCGAGGCAGAGGCTGAGCAGCAGCAGGAGCTGTGCCAAGCTGTGCTCGTGCCAGTGGAACTGTGCTTACTCAGGGCCCAGAGCTGGGTTTGGGGTCCAAGTTTTGGATGAGAAATGGACAATAAAGAGAGATGAAGTTTCCAGGCACTCTCTGGTTGTTGTTGTGGTTTTTTTGGGGTTTTTTTTTCCTTCGTATTCAGTTTTTTTCCCCCCCTTATCTTTCCAGATCTTGCTGCTGCCTGAGGCGCAGGCAGACAAGGGAAGGAGGGTCCCTGCCTGCCTGCAGCTGCTTCCCTTGCTGTCCTTGGGGTGGTGGGGACACTGAGGGGTGCTCAGGACAGGTGGCCCAGGTTGGCTGAGCCTGAGGAAGACAAGAGCAGTGATGGTTGTGGTGGCAGGGCTGTGGTTCCCCTGGCTGTTGGCTGCTCAAGGCTCTCTGGCATCTCTCAGGATGGGATGTGGGGGTGTCCTGTGTCCCTCCTGCTCCCACAGCCTCCCCAGCTCCTCTGGGAAAGGGTTGAGGGAGGCTACAGGTGGCTCTCAGGGGTCTGCCAGTGACAGTGCCCTTGGTCTGTGCCCAGAGCTGGGATGAGTCCCAAGCCTGCAGGGCTGGTGAGGGGATGGGGTCACACCTTGTGTGAGGTTTGAGGACAGTCCCTGCAGTCAGGATGAGGGGGATGGAAAACCAGGCAGGTTCTGCTGCCCATAACCCAGCCAGGACCCTGGCACTGAGGAGTTGTTCTGCCTCTAGTGAGGAGAATTCTCTGGGTCAGGAATTCCTTGTCCTTGTGGTGAATTTCAGCCTCCCAGACCCCTGCTGGGAATGGCCTCCTGCTGGGGCAAGCAGGTCTGGGAAATTCCTGAAGTCTGATGGAGAGAACTTCTTGTCACACATGCTCAGGGAGCCACCAGGAAAGATGCCATCCTAAACCTGCTGGTGGGAATGGAGAAGGACTGGTGGGAACTGGGATGGTCTTGGTCCCAGTGCTCCTGAAGTGGTTGAGTTTAATGCTGTCAGTGTGAGGAGAAAGATGGACACCAGAGCTGCTTCCCAAGACTTGCAGAGAGGAAATGTTCTGCTCCTCAGGGAGCTGCTCAGCAGAGTTCCCTGGGAATCTTCAAGAGGCCTCATTGTGAACCTCCAGAGCAGGTAATTCCTGGGTCAGAGGACAGTCCCATTGCCTCAGTGCCCAGCCCCTTTCCCCTTCCCACTGTGGTGGGGCAAAAACCCCCCCTCCCTACTCCTCCTCCACACCACTCCAGATCCTGGTGGTTTTTAATAAAAATATCCCTTTTATTGGCATCTCCCTTGGTGCTCCAAACACATCCCTCAGCGCCTGCAGCCAGATGGGAGCTCTGGGGCCTTGGAGCCCCCACAGACTTCAGGCTTCTCCCCCTGTCAGAGAGCAGCCATTAGAGCCCAGCAGGGATGGGGATGTGTCCCCAAACCCTGCTGCCTCCCCAGAGCCTTGTCCCACCTGGTAGAGCTGACAAACCAGCCCCAGCAGCGAGGCCTCTGCCTGTGCCTGCAGCTCGTCCGTGTGCTTCTGTGGGGGGACACAGGGCTGGTCAGGGGGGTCCCCACGGAGTCCCAGCCCTCCCTGGAACCCTGGTGCCCCCCTGGCATACCCCATTGATGGTGATCCAGGGCACGTACTGGTGTGGGGGCTGCAGTGCATCGGTCACTTGGGCGTTGTGGTGCATCAGGGCCACCCCTGTGTCCCCCTGCACGCAGGCGGTGATGCGGCCACTGTCCAGCTCTGGGGCGTAGATCTGCAGGCACTGCAAGGGACATTGGGGGATCAGGGGGACAGGGACACCCCCCAGTGGGGCATGAGGGGCAGGGAGGGGGACATACAGCCTCCAGGTTCTTGGTGACGGAGCTGCCCGACTCCAGGCAGAAGATGACAGGGAAGTAGGTGCTGAAGTTCTGGGCCTCATGCATCAGACACGCCTATGGGGACAGGGGGGGCGGTGAGGGGCCGCTGGACCCCCCCGTGCCAGCAGCGTGGGAACGGGGACCGTCACCTCCATCATGTTGCCCAAACATTCCTCGGGGCCGTGCTGGCACTTGAAGTCCAACTTGCCGCTGATGTTCCTCTCCTGCGGGACCAACCGGTCTGAGCGGGGCCGGCGGCACCGGGGCGAGCCCGCGGCGCCCGGAGGGCGGCTCCTACCTGGGCGTTGCCGTAAGGCACCAGGGTGATGTTGAGCATCTCTTCGGGCAGCAGCAGCCAGGTGGGGAAGAGCCTGAGGACCAGGAACTGGCGGCAGGCCGGGCACAGGCTCTCGTAGTACAGGCTGAGCTGCACGGGCTCGGCCGCGGGGCGCGGGAGGCTGGGACAGCGGCTCTGCACCTGCACACGGGAAGGTTTCGGGGTGCACGGGGGGATACGGCTGCAGCCCCCCATCCCAGTGTCTGCAGGGATGAAAGCTCCGGGGATGCAGGGAAGAAGGGGGATGAGGGTGTGCAGGGCTAGAGGGAAGTGAGAGTGGCCGGGATCCTGTGCGTGGCTGACACCCAGCGCAGGGGCTTTCCACCAGAACTTCCCCAAATTATTTCAGGGGAAAGCAAATTTAGACCTGAGTGGGGTACGGCCCAGCACCCAGTGCCAGGGGGAAGCTGCGGCCCCGTGGGGCTCACAGGGCGCTGCCACCGCCCGGGTCTCTTTGGGGCAGAATAAGCCGAAAAGCGGTTTTACACTGAAAAAGCAGAAGTGCCAGCGGTAGCTGGAGAGGGGCCGCGGTCAGGGTCCGGCTGGACCACAGCCATTCCTCAGGGATGCTGGAGAATGCCGTGGTGCCCGTGTGGCACCGGGGGCTCTGAGCATCCCTGCTGGTGTGACAGCCGTGCCTCAGCGATGCTCGCAGCTGGCACTCGCTCCGGGCATCGTGGCCAGGCGCTGCCCCAACCCTGTCACCGCGTCCCTCGTCCCTGCTGCGGGGCAGGCAGGAGGTGGCCCCCTGCCCTTGTCCCAGCCAGGGAAGTGGCCGGGTGACCCTGCCCTTGTCCCCAGCCCCGGCAGCAGCAGCGGCTCTGACCTGGCAGGCGGCGGCGGTGTCCCTCGAGCTGCACCAGCGGTGGGCAGGGTAATCACAGCCGGGAGGGGCCGCGCCGAGCCCCGGGGCCACCAGGGCCACCAGCGCCAGGACAGCCAGCGGCACCGTGGGGGCCATGAGGACGCCGGGGTGACGCGGAAATGAGCCCGTCCCAGCGGGGGCTTTTAAAGCCGGGCTGTGCCCGCCTCCCTGCGCCCTTCCTGCCTTGTGCCGCCCCAGCCGCCGCCTCCCGTGACGCCGCTGGCCCACGTGGGGCCGCCGGGTCCGGCCACCGGGTCCCGCCGTCCCCGGACCTGCGGCTTGGGGCTCACGGCCCTGCCCGCAGCCCCCGGGACCCCGCGGGTTGTGGCAGGTCCGGCAGTGGAACCCAGCCTGGAGCTGGAGCTCCCCGAGCAGGGGAGCGGGGCTGGCTCCCAGCACAGCCCCCGGGGCGACTCCGGGTGCGGGAAGGGGGTAGACCCCAAGACATCCCGAGCTCAGCTGCGGGGCCGGGGAAGGAGGAATCTCGTCGTTCCCCGGTTTGTAGCCGCTGTTTCCGGCCGTTTCTCAGCCCTCGTCCACACGTGCCCCAGCCCTACAAACCCGGGAGCACAATCCTGGCACGATGGGTCACATCCTGCACCCAGCCCAGAAACTGGGGCACAGCCCCACCACCCTCCTGCCCCCGCACAACCTCCCACAGCAATCCAGCAGCCTGGTTCATTAACTCTGTTTATTTCTTTCCTTTTTTTTTTTCTCTCTTTTTTCAGTTGTTTTCGTGGGTTTTTCAAAGTACCGTACAAAAAAAAAAAAAATCCTCTTACAGTAACAAATACTGGGTTTACATTAGTAAACATCAACAGAAAGAGCAGAGAGCACTACTGCTGGTAACGGACAGCTCGGGGGGCAGGTTATCCTTTATTGCATATACCTAGAAACTAAAACCTCACGCAGCCGCCACATCCTCTCCGAGCACAGAGCCTCCACTGGCACCTTGGGGTTACAGGGGGGAGCCTGGAGCCCCCCAGGAGCAGGGACACGGAGGGACAAGCCCCAAACTGTGCTCCGGGGAGCAGGAACAGCCATGTGGCACCCACAGGACGCGGGTGTGGCTCGGCTGGGGGACGTGGGGGTCACAAGCAGCAAAGCACAGCCCAGCGCCTCGAAACACGGCCGGGTTCAGAACGAGCCAAAGCAGCAAAGGACAAATCACAACGAGCTTATGCTGGGGGAGCTCCGGGCTGGGCTTCCACCCCGGGGAGAGCAGGAAAGCTGCTGTTCAGGGAGCCAAGTGAAGCACCATCAGGGAAAGGCAGCCCTGGGGAAGGGCATCTTCCTCCTCGTCGTACACAGGACGTGAGCAGTGCCCTGTCAAGCACAGGCTGCCAGTGGGCAAGGAAGGCAATGCTGGAAGGTGCAGAGGGGTCACTGTGACCCCCCCTTGGGCTGTGGCTGGACAGCAGGAAGGGACAGCATGGGGATAACAAAAGAAATTCAGCCAAAAGGATAAAAACACAGGATAAAGAGAAGCTGGAATTTCCCTGGGCAGCAGAGCCAGGTGAGCACCAAGCGAGTGTTGACAGGTGACAGCTTCAAGCTGAGACTCTTCCAGATGCTCAGCAGGTCCTGGCATGAGTGGGGAGCAACCTCCCTAGGCAGGACTGGCCCCAAGCTCACCTTAGGAGTGGTGGTGGAGGAACATGGAGCCCATGGGATGAGAGGCTGAGGATCCCATCTGCTTACAGCCTGTCCTGTGATGTGGGGACGTGCTGGAAATGCAGGGACAAGCACAGGACCAGCAGAGTCCCCAGGCTGAAAAGGTGTGGAACACTAACAAAGCTTTGGAGTGTTGGTGCAGCCCCCTGGCCACTGCACAGGCTCCAGGAGGCCTCTGGATAGAGCTGTGAGGACTAAACCTCCCTGCCCCAGTCCCACGTGCCCTCATCTCTCACGTGCCCAAGTCCAAACTATTCCCTTAATCATCCCTGGCAGCTTTTCCCAAGTGATCCCAGAAGCCAACCACAGCCTCTCCTGGGCTGTGCCCCCACAGCTCCCCTGACCCACTGCCTGCACCTGAGCACCAAACACTGACAAACCAAACCCAAAAACCAGGCCCAGGGCCTGGAGAGGACATGCAGGGCAGGGAACAGGGCTGTACACTTAAGAGCATAGGAGAGCTGCCACAAGCAACAGGAATGGGACATTTGCTCCAGCAGCCCCAGCTCCAGAAGGATCTGGGGACCAGCCCAGAGCAAGGCAAGCAGCAGAGCTGGCTGGGGAGGGAGGGACAGTGCGGTCCCCAACACAGGGGGCACATCAAGGACAGGATGCAGGCACAGCATGAGCACAGAGCACCCCATGGATCCGGCAGAATCCAAGCTGCAACGGGAAACAGAAGTGCCAAAGTCCACGGCATCTACCTGCCAGTCCCAAGGAGGAGCCTCCAAGAGGGAACGAGCCACTCTGGCAAATCAAGAGGACCAAGAATGCTCTCCTCCAGCCAGGCAGCTGAGATAACCCAGGAAAGCAAATGCCACCATGGCCTCAACTCTCAGCTCAGCTTTTAAAGCTCTTTTAGGCCCACCTGGCTGCCCTGGGGCCCTCTGAGCTGGGACACAGAGCCCTGCCCCAGCCCCATACAGTACCCACAATTGTAAGTGCTTTGCATACATAGTTCACCATCATGCAGATACATTTCAGCATGCCCTGGGCCCCACAGATGTGTCCTCCTGCAGCAGAGAGGTCCTTCATTCCAGGTAGGGCTCGTAGTGTGTGTTGGACTCCAGCCCTCTCCTGCTTCAGCTGCAGGGCCCAGGGCTGTGGCAGCCTGGCAGCTGCTGTCCACACTGGGGGTGGCACTGGGGGCTCAGCAAACACCAGCACCAGGGGAGCAGCTGGTCACAAAAAGAACCATATTTACAGAGCTACAGTCAGCTTCAATGGGTTATGTGTGCAGAGTCACCGCAACCGGCCGGAAACAAGGAGCTGTGCATCCCACAGATCCTGCCAGGAAAAACACGGGTACCAACACGGGTTTCACAGCTTCACTGGCACAACTGAGGTGGGAGATCCACAGCTAAGCAGATGCTCCCTGCCTGGCAGCAACACTCCAGAGGTGGTTATGAGAAGAGGGAATGGTGGCGAGGTGGGGCACAGCACGGAGCGAAGATCTCGGCCGGGAAGCGACATGGAGGATGAGGTTTCTCCTTCCTAAATGTGTCTCTGTATGCAAGAGCAGCACCCCTCGTACCAGACACCATCACAGCCTGCGAGGCCACCAAGGGAAGTGAGAGTGAAGGATGCACACACTCAATGGAGCCTCCTCCTCTGCCTCCTCCAGTGTCCAGGCAGGGAACCCCTCGGTCACAGCACCGAGGAATCAGGAACCAAAGCTCTACAGTGATGCGTAGCGGGGCGACCTGCCAGCAAGAAGGGGATCTGACCTGCTTGTCAGGGAAGGGGAGGGGGCTGTGCTCACCTCCAGCAATTCAATCACAATTGGATCCCACCTCCTAGAGGCTGGAGCCCACTGCAAATCTACAGCCCAGCCTTGTGTCCCATCAGTCAACACCGGTTTCAGCTACTGACCAAGAGGGACATCAGGAACGGTCACAGACATCTCAGAGGCTCTGAAGGAGCAGGAGCACAGAGACTCAACTATACAGGGTGCAAGAGTCCAGAGCCAGAAAGCAGCGCCCTGGGGAGAAGCTGAAGGCAGCTGTTGTGTTGTGCATGGGCTGCTCATCTGGCTGGTGGCTGGGAAAGGACCGGGTGAGCCAGCGTGACATTCAGGGAGTCATTGTGCTGCACCAGGGACGTGTGCTTGTAGTGCAAGACCAGGTCCTTGAGGGAGGCGTAGAGGTTGTAGGGCTCAGCAAACCCATAGCCTGTCGCCGTCTTGTAGATCACACAGTGCTTGGTGTCACCATCCACCCTGCCAGGGAGACACGGGAGCCTGGGTCAGCAGGGAGACAAGGGAGCACAAGCAGGGCCACCAAAGCAGCGTGAAGATACAGCTGGCCCTGGCAGGAGAAGCCAAGGCAGATGGGAACTGTCACCTCCAGCATCTGGACGGTGGAGCGATGTGGGAATACAACCTGGGCCAGCCCCATCCCATCCCATCCCATCCCATCCCACCCCACCCCACCTGCACAGGGATACTCACACCACGGAGCAGGCGTAGCACCCCTTCTGGCTGCTCTCACGGATCAGGAAGGTGCCGTCCCGTTTCCCACACAGCATCTCCTCTGCCTGCACACGGTTGATCTTCCCCACGTACCACGTCCGCTCCTCGTGGTGGGGCAGCTCCTCCTCGTCATCCATCATGGAGTACTGACTGCAATGGAGCACAGGCAGGGTCAGATTCCCTGAATTTGGGTGTGTGGCCCCCACATCTCCCCACACTGCTATCTGTCTTCACCCATCTGGCAGGGAAGACATCCTCAGCCCCCAGGCAGGATTTGCCCAGGGACACAGCACAGGCAGAACCAGCTGCACAGCCTATGTTCCTAAATCCCCCAGCACATGAGCAGGACACTCACTCCTCTGTCTCATTCTTGATGCCCAGCCACTCGTTGATCTTCTTCTGCCGGGCACCCTTCTGCGTCAGCCACCTGGGGAAGGAGGGCAGAGCTGAGCGAGGCTGCAGCGAGCCCCGGGCGTGGCCATCACCAGAGGGCAGCAGCCGCCGCTGCCGGGGCCCGCCGAGCCCCGAGGCCGTGCTGTGGGAGCGGCTCCTGCCCTCAGCGGGCTGCGAGCCGGTCCAACGAGCCCCGGAGCCCCGGGGGAGGCAGCTGGATGGCTCCCGGGCAGCGCTGCAGGGGCACTACGTACACCAAGTACTGGTCCCGCAGCTTGCGCAGCTGCATCAGGTCTGGCTTGAGGCTGTTCATGCGCTTGTCGATCTCCCGGTTCTCCGAGGCTTGTTTCTTCAGGTCCTGCTCCAGCTTCATCTTGCTGTCGTGGATCTCTGTGATGCGGGACTTGAGCTTCTCTGAGTTCATGAGGATCCTGGGAGAGAGAGAGGGGGGTTCAGGCTGTCAGCCAGAGTGGGGAAGGCAGAGGAGGCAGCCTGCCAGCTCCAGCCCACAGCATGCTGCTGGAGAGACAAGGAGTCCACGTGCCTCGGCTCTGTGCTGAGCCAGGAGGATCCTTCCAGCCCCTGGGGCCCTTCTTCAGGCAGAGCAGGCCACCACCACCCCCATCCTCACCGTTGCACCTCCTTCTCATTGCCCTCCCTCCGGAAGCGCTCGATGTACTCCTTGCTGCACTTCTCCTGTGTCTGACACTGCTCCTCAAAGATCTTGATCGTCTCATTGAAGGCCTCGATTGCAGTCCTCTTCATCTGCAGCTCCTGGGGAGAAGGGAGGAAAAAGCTGAGGAACATTTTTGCACATTTGCATCCCCTCTTTCAACTTCCCCAAAGCAGCTCTGTCCTTGCTGCAGGCAAAATATCCCCCTCATCAAAGCCTGTCCTCTGAGGAGTCCCTGCAAGTCCATGAGCTGACAAATGAGGCAACAGGTGCCACGTCTTTGGTCTCCTCTGTGCACAGCAGGGTGGCTGCCAGCACTCAGCCCTTGGGGGTCTCAGGCAGAGTCCACATACCTGGGACGTGCGCGTGTACTCCTCGTACAGCAGGTCGTACTCCCAGCTCTTGTCCTGGTACTGCTGGTGATAAACCTTCAGCTGCTCCCCCACAGCTTCCACGCTGTCCTCCTTCACCACCTGGTCCTGCCACAGGCACAGCCCCAGTCAGGACCTGCTCCAGCTGGTCGCACAAAACCCCACAACCAAACATTCCAGCACACAGGGAGAGGGATGGGACACTGTCATCTACCAAAGGGGCAGGGATGGATGAACAAACGCCCCTGGTTCAGGCTGTGCTCACCAGCCATGTCCCTGCAGCACAGGCCTCACCTGCTGGTACTTGGAGATGGGGTAGAGCAGCCTGGTGTCCAGCTTGGCGTTGTACTGGGCGAGTGACTCGTGCCGGTAGTGGTGATGAGCTCCACCACTGAGCCGAAAGTCAGGGGCTCTGAGAAGCCATACTTGCCTTCCCGATGGAAGATCTTGATCAGCTTGTTATTGCCTCCCTTCCTGAAGTGGAGGAGAGAGGAGAGGGCACTTACCACCACCCCAGCACCGTACACTAGCCGAGACCTCGGCATCCCTTCAGGTGGAAGCACAGGGACATGTCCCAAGAGCTGCATCCCTGAGGCTCCCAGGGGATGCCAGCCCCCAGAGGATCCCAAAGCCCTACCTGAGTGTGAGTGTGTATTCCCCCTGGATCTTGCTGGAGGCATCACGCACCAAGAAGGTCCCATCTGGTGTGTCCCGGAGCTTCTCGTTCACCTCCTCCCTGCAAGGAGCAGGATTGTCATGGCCTGGGAGGTGGCCCCAAGGCCCACCTGATGGACAGAGCACCCCAGGTGTGAGCTGCCAGTCACCCCCTTACCGAGAAATGTCCCCCCAGTACCACTCGGCGTCCTGCAAGGGCGCATTGTTCCCGTTGGCCAGGCTGGCTGCGCTGGGCTTTGGCTTTGGTGGTTTGGGAGGCAGGGCTGTGAGAGGAGGAGGGATGAAACAGGATGAGCCCAAATCCCAGCTCTCCACTGGCAATCCCTTGGAGTGCTGAGTCCCCCTCCCTGCAAAGACTGGAAGGCCCCTTGGCCACCCCCTTTCCTGGAGCTGCTCCAGGCACATCTCCAGCAGCTGGACACCTTGAGCTGGCCTCCAGGCACAGCTGGGCTATCAAAACACCCTGGGCAACCCAATAATGGGGGCAGAGAGTCCATACCCACAAATGCCAGTGCCTCAGACCCCAAGGAAGGGGTATCTCAGTACCTGGAGGCAACTGTTCCGGCTCCACCTCCTTTGTCTGCAGAAGTGTCTCCAGAAACAGCACAGAGAAGTCAGGGCTCAGCTCTGGGCTGCAGGGAGAGAAGAGGCAGGTTAAGAACCGCAGTTGTGGGGTAGAACATGGCACTGCTCCCATGTCCCCTGCAGTCAGCTGGTTTATCCCAGCTGCCAGACCCCACGCTGACAGGGCAGCAAGAGTCTGTCCCAGCTCTGAGTCCCACCTGTGTGTGCTGCCAGCAGTTTAATCCCACGTGCAGCCCAGCAGGGCCTGTGGGCAGCCCTCTTGTTCCAGGCTGGACTCCTTGTCCTGGCAGGCACAGTGGCCAGAGCTGGGAACACTGCTGGGACCAAAAGCCTGACGTACCTGGCGCCAGGCAGCCGGAGCAGAAGGGGGCCAAAGATCTCTGCCAGGGCCCGAGGGTGGAGGCTGCTGCTCTCGGCCTGCTGCGATACCTTCCCCAGATGCCGCAGCAGGAACTGCAGGGTGAGCGCGTTCTGGAGCGGCACCGCAGGCGACTCCAGGGCCTGCAGCAGCTGCTTCCGGCAATTCTCTGGCTGGGGGATCTCTGGGGAGAGAGAACAAGACACAAGGGAAGAGCTGGGACAGCCGGCACCACTCTGCACGCTCCGGCTGCGTCACAGCACCGGAACGCTGTCAGCAGTGGGTCACATGCCAGGCCCCAGAGGGACAGGGCTTATTCTAATATCCCAGATGTGTCCACCCCACCCAGCCACCCATTCCCCAGGCAGCCAGGAGAGGCCCTTACCCTGCAGGATGCGAAGGATATCTCCATGCACTGACACTGGCACCACGGGGGAGGGCAGGTCCTGCAGGTAACCTCGCAGTGCCTCGCCCAGGGAGTGCACGTCCAAAGGCTCCAGGTCACCCAGGGTCCAATCTGTCAGGGCACAGATTTCCCATGGGAGAGTGGACACAGCACTGGGAACCTAGCTGGCAGCTCTGGTGCTGCCGACACCCATCCCAGAAACCATCACACAGCAGCCAGCTATTGTGAGAGCTCACCAGCACCACGAGGGAGCTCAGGCAGCCTTCAGGCAGCCCATGTGACAGAGGATGTGCACCCCAGAAATAAGCTGGTTCTGGGAACCCCAGCAGTTCCCCCTGGGAGAGGGCAGAGGTCATTCTGGGTACCCACAACCTTTGCCCTGAGCTCCAAAACAGGAATTCTGGGCAGGCATAGCTTGGGTGAGTGTTTTGCTCCCTGCTGCCAGCAAGAGTCAAGCACAGACTGAGCAGCCACACACAGAACCCAACAGGGAAACATCTCCCTCGAATGCAGGATTTTGGGAAGCACATAAAGCCTGCCCCAAGAGCTCAGCCTGGGCTGACAGCACAGCATGGCTGGGGTTTGCAGGAACGTCTGTGGGAGGGGACTCGCCAGCATGGTGCCGGATGAGGCCCCAGCCCAGGCGAGAGGCAGACGGCTCCCAGGGCTCCCGGCAGAGACATGGGCTGCCAACACCACAGAGCCACGGCTCCAGCCACCAAACCAAGCTGAAAGATCCTCCCCTCCTTATTAGTGGCATGACAGAGCCAGAGAAGCCTCCACTAGCAGAGCACCCCAAAGACAGCAGGGAACAAGCACAGGGGCTCATTTGTTTGCCTGCGATCTCTGAGCCAGCACCACATCCTTTTGTTGCCCCCCATGGATGGTGCCAGGAATCCCCCCTGTCCCATCCCTTCCACGCAGGACAGAGACACGTTGGGATGGGGACAGCCCAGCCCCAGAGGCAGCGTGCTGGGAGTCAGGAACTGCCGGGGACAGGCGAGCCTGGCCTGGATTGCATTACTGCTGGCGCTGTCACATCCACTAATCTCCTCCATCTGAGCCGATTCGCCTCCACCGCGCCGAGCTGGTTCTTACCGGTTCTCAGCGCCTGCCTCAGTTCGGAGCCAGATGTCCTGTACAACATCTCGCTGTCCAACCCTGCAGAAGGGGGGACACTGCTGTCAGCTCCAGCACAGGCACTGTTTTGGTGCCAGCTGGGCAATGGCTGTGGCACAGCCAACCTGGCCTGGATGGTGTCCAAGCCAACCCCCTGCAGAAGCTGCTGCAGCCCCCTTGGCCCCCAGGACACCTGGTTCAATGGCCCCATTCCTCCACCATGGCACAGATCCAGGCTGGAAGCGATTCCCAAACCCCAGCACCCACCCAGCATGTGTAGTTGCTGAAACCAAACACCCTCATGGGCTTCAGCAGCTCAGCCCAAGGATGAACATGAGAGCAGCTGTGTCCTCTGGGTCCCAGAGAGCTCAGCATTCATTGTGGGGTTTTGGGGTGTATCAGCATTGCCCCCTTACCTTTCTTCTCGATAGCTTCCACCAGCTTCACCAGGAGTGGCGGAGCAATCTCAGGAGGGCTGAACTGCTCCTGCAAGTCCAGCAGAGGAGACCCTGGTGGAGAGGGAGGGAGAGAAGGGCTCAGCACCAGCTCAGCCCTCAGCAGCAGAGCTGGGCCAGGGCACGACCCAGGCAACTCCCAAGAGGAGCAAGGAAAGCCATGGCTATCACTGTGAGGCTGTGGCCCAGGCAAACAAAGCATGGAGCCTGCAAGGAACCTGCTCAGGAGCCAGCACAGCACTTGTCGAGCTTTAGCTCTGACTGGGTGTGCACAAGGAGGTATCTACTGCTCTGTGCAGAGGCTCGGAGACAGAGCCCATCCCCCTGGGGACTAGTACCCCCCAGCAGGCAGCACAGGGGTTACCAGGGCTCCTGGAGCTCAGGGCTGGGTCCCTGCCCAGCACAGGGGCTGCGCAGGGCTGGCAGCAGAGCAGGGTGAGCTGTGATTAATCCAGCCATTCAGACAGAACGCCATGTCAGCAAATTCCTGCCCTTGATTGCTCGTTTAACATGGAAACCGGCCCTGTGCCTCCCCCTCCCCATGAGCCCACAGCCTCTGTGCAAGCTGCTACAGGGCACAGACAGCCCGTGGCACGGACCAGGGTCTCCCCTGCTCCTGGGGGATCTGCAGCCCCGTGTCGGGTGGTATTTCACTGCCACTTCCAGAAAATCTTGAGGTTCTAGCTCCAGGCACCCCCTCCTCCTGTGCATGCAGGGGCAGGAGCACGCAGGCCTGGCTGAGGAGCTGCCAGCAGGAGGTTTACCGAAGGATGAGCAGTGCCAGGCTCCATCCTGCTTCCACAGGAGCACCAGCCAGAGCGGGAGGTTCCTCCAGGCTGGTCCACAGCACCTGGCAGACCCTGGGGAGCCCGCAGTGGGGGAGGACACCCAGCACACTCCACTCTGCAGAGGCAGAGCCAAGAAGCTGCTCCCCGTTGCGAAACAGCTCCGTTGTCATGGATCTGACCCGAACTCGCCTGGTGTGGTCTCACCACAAGGCACAGCAAGCTGGAACTGCACACCCAGCTCAGCCTCCTGCACCCACGGCCTCGAGGGGAGACAGGACAGCCATGGGAAGGGAAGCACACAGGTCAGGCACCCAGCAGCTCTGCAAAGGCCTGTGCTGCTGGGGAGGAGGGGACAATCCCCCACTGGAGCGAGCTCCTGGGCACAGGAAGGGGCCCAGCGTGGTGTGGGTCAGTGTGGGGAAGCTGCAGGCAAGCTTCCAGGCTGGCAGCTCCCAGCCTGACCCTTGGGAAGGGCTGAAAGGAGAGTAAATACTGGCGCTGCCCACGTGGCCCGGCCGGGAATGTGCTGCTTCAGCAGGCAGCAGCTTGTCTTTTTTTGTCAGGCACAGAGCAGGAGCCAGCAGCAACTCCTGAGCCTGCCGGGCCTCCGGGCTGGGCCGCCGCGAACAAGGCTGCTCACAGCACGGCCCGGGCAGCTGCGGAAATATTCCCGAGCCGCATTTTCCGCTCGTGTTCTCTGCGGAAGGCAAACACCAGCAGCTCGTAAATCCACTGGCAGAACGCGCTGGGGCTCGCTGCTCCGCGGGGCCAGCCCTGCTCCCGGGACAGCTGTGGGGCTGGCCCTGCTCCACCAGTGACACTGAGGGGCTAAGGGGTCCCTGCCAGCCAGGGCAGGACCTGGGAAGCAGGGAAGGAGTTTCATGGGACTGCCAGGAGACGGTTCTGCACCTCCTGAAGTGCACACCATGAAGAAATAAGACAGGCTTGGCTCAAATAGGTTTTTCCATTGCAAAAATGTGTGTCTCCAGCAGAATACAGAAATAAAGAATCACAGAATATGCTGAGCTGGAAGGGACCCACAAGGATCCTCAAGTCAGCTCTTAAACCAATGGCCCATACCGGGATCAAACCTGCAGGCTGAGTGTAAAATGGCTGTGGGTGTTTGAACTGCCTCCCTGCAGGCCCTGCCTGTGTCCAGAGGGGAGGTTGGCTCTGGGGATGCCACCATAGCGGACAGGGCTGGCACTGGTCTCATGTGCCCTGATAGGGCAGGATGCAGGGAGGCAGGCTTTTGGTTTCCTTCCCAAATTTGCCTTTTCTGTGTTTCAGGAGCTTTGTCATGTATCTCGTTCTATTCCCCAGAGACCCCACCAGTGGCTTTGATCATGCAGACACACCTGCTGCATGCCCCCTTGAGCAGAGGGGAGAGCTGAGGAGGGCAGAAATGCAGCCCCCGAGGGAGCACCGGGCTGCACGCAGGCAAGGCCAGCACAGCCAGCACAGAGCACATCCCAGGCTCCTGAGAGGAGCAGCTTTCTTGGAAAGGCAGGTTGTGAGTGGGATGACTCAGGTCAGGCTCTGGCTGCCAACCCAAACGCACACAGGGCCCGGCCACATTCCCACCCTGCGGAGATGTTTCCTGGGGCCGCCCCTCCAGCTCAGCAGCGAGGGAGGCAGCTGCAGGGAGCTGCACCAGCCCCACAACCCCAGTTTCGTCAGACCCCAGAGGTGTTTTCACACAGCCAGAGGCATCTGCTGGGGTAGCTGTGGCTCCCAGGCAGAGAGGGATGGGGAGGATGCAGCACTGCCAGCTGGGAGCATTCCCTGGCACCCTGCAGCTCCTGTTGCTGACCCCACTCCTCCCATGCATGCCAGCACGAGGTCTTGGGCAAGGCATGGGAAGGCAAAGTGTGGCTGTCCCCCCTCAGAGAATTACAGAACAGTTTGGATTGGAAGGGACCTTAAAAGATCACCCAGTTTAAACCCCCCTGCCTTGTGCAGGGACACCCTCCACTAGATCAGGCTGCTCCAAGCTCCAGCTTGACTTGGAACACTTCCAGGGATGGGGCAGCCACAGCTGCTCTGGCAAGCCTGTGCCAGGACCTCATCACCCTCACAGTCAGGAATTTCCTTCTAACATCTAATCTGAATCTCTCCCTCTTTTAATTTAAAACTTCCCCCTTGTCCTATCACTATCTGCCTCTAAAAGAAGTCTCTCTCCCCCTTTTATATAAACTCCCTTTAAGCACTGAAAAGCCACAATAAGGTCTCCTACAGCCTTCTCCAGGTGAACACCCCCAGCTCTCCCAGCCTGGGTCTCGAGCAGAGGGGCTCCAGCCCTAGCAGCATTTCTGTGGCCTCTCCTGGACTTGCTCCAACAGATCCACATCTTTCTTGTCTAGCCCAGACCCAGACTCAGCACTGCAGGTGGAGGGTCTCACAAAGACAGAGTAGAAGGGGGAAACTCAGGGGCTGCTGAGCCCTGGCCACAGGGTTTATGTGCCTGGGAGCCAAAAACACAGGCTAAGAGCAGGCAGCTGCCACAGCTCCACAGGCAGGGCTGAGGCACGTTGGCTGTCCTGGCCCGGGTCCGTGCCAAGGCCAGGCAGGCTGGGAGGCAGCTGCAGGTGCAGGACAGCCCATGCCCAGCCCCAGGGTGGCTGCCCAGCCCCAGCGAGGGCTCAGCGACCCGCGAGATGGGCTGGCTGCCAGGCAGACAAGCAATTAGCTCCAGTTCTCAGAAGCACTCTTTTAGACCCTGACTTTTCTCCTCTTGCCCAGAGACAAGTAATTGTGTCTCTCAGCGGGGCTGAGCAGCTCTTGGCAGGGAGCACTGCCCCAGGCGCTGCAGAGGCGGGGAGGTGGTGGCTGAGAGAGGTCAGGACTTATCCTGAAGGAAGGGAGCCTGGCAAAACTCAGTGGAGCACGGAAAAGGACCATGGGGATCCTGGCTGGTTGCAGAACAGAGAGAGAGAAGAATCTTGGAGATGCTTGAGTGGGACAAGGCTTGCCCCAGGAAGCTCTGCTGAGCAGACTGACAAGCTGGAGAACAAAGTGCGATTCTCTGGGCCAGGACTGAGAGAGGCTGGCTTTTGGTTGCAACTCAGCTGCTGCTGGTGGTGAAACCACCACTGCCGAGCTTAGGGTTTCACTGCTGTCCTATGAAGCCACTCACACACTCTCATCTGTCACACAGCGAGACTGGAGGTGTCCCAGAGCAACACGCAGGGCACACAGCAGGGCTTACCTTGCTCCAGAGCTTCGGGCAGCCGGCAGCCGCTGGCCCCTGGTGTGGCAGGCAGGGGTCTCTGCACTCGGGGTCGGTGGGAAGGGACAGCAATTTTCACCGGCCCCACGTACTCCACATAGGTGCCAGGAAAGTCCCCCTTCTGCTTGGTGCGCTCATTGACACCCAGGATCCACCCGATCTGATTGGGGGTCTGCTCATCTCCATCTTTGAAGCCCAAAGCTTGCAGGGCCCCCTTGCTCACGACCAGGATGTCCCCGGGCAGCAGGTCAATGTCCTCCTCGCGCTCCTTGCGGTACGGGTAGAGCGCGCGGTACTGGAAGCCGTCGGTGCTGCCCATCCTCTCTGCCGGGGGAGAAGGGCTCTGAAGAGTGAGGCAGCACGTTGCAGGTGGGAGAGGAGGGCCCTCAGAGGCAGCTCTCCCCCATCAGCACTCTGAACTGTCTGTGTGAACCGGCACCACAGGAGCCTGGTCTGGGTGCACCGGAGTGCTTAGGTGCAGCCCCTTTTCCTCAGCTTGAAACCACGATTCAACCAAATTATGGAGCAAAGGGAGAAGGAGACGAACATAATCCAGCACTGGTGAGCGGGCATGCAGCAAAGAAACCCAAGATCAGGGTCTGTTTCACCAAAAAAGCCAGTCTCTTGGAGTGTGGGGAGGAAAAGCACAGGAGGCTTCCAGCCTGGAATAGCGTGGCACGCTACGTTTCCCTTCCCAGTGCCTGCAAAGAAAAGAAGAACTGTCAGTGCACAGCCAGGCACCTCACACCCTCCTGACACACCAACATTCAAACCAGGGGTTCACCTGAGAGAGGCAGGACTCGTTTCTCTCCTACCTAGCAGCTGATGCTGAGCCCTGGATCCAAGCAGGGCATGCTAATCCTGATTTACACTCCCAAAAGCGAGTGGCTGCGGGCAGGAACGCTACCTCCTCTCTGCTAGAGCCAGGCACCAGCTCTGCATCTTAAAGAGGTTCACCCCTGCTTCTTCAGCTTACCCTCCTCACAGCACTTATGCAAACAAGGAGACAACAAGTGGGACAAAACAGCCTTTATGCAGGATAACTTTTGCATACAGAAAAGGGTGACCCTGCACCCACCAGCTGCAGGCCCTGAATAGGAGCAGAACAAACAGATTTAACCTTCCCTTGTTAAATCGATTAAATTTCACAGTTCACCTTTACATCTTGCCATGCAATCCCCCACAAAGGCATCTTCTGAAGGGAGCTGCCCACAAATGTAGGTTAACCACGCTTTCAGCAAAAGGCTTTCGAGATGTGCTGCCATTCCCACAGAGCAGCACTTCAAAGCTTTGCTCTGAGCAAAAAGTCAATTTTTGAACTTTTCAAAAGCAGCAGCAGCAGCAGCAGCATCAAGTGCAGGCACAGGTTCTTTTCACAGAGATGGAGGCAAAAGGAGTTAAAATAATCCTTAGAAGCCTTCAAGTCTACTTAGAGCTCCTAACTGCCTTTCAGCTATTCAGAGAGAAATTAAATATGCTGCCTGCCCTGCCCAGAAATCCACCAAAAAGAATAAACCTGGGTTATAACATGCTGTTGAAGAGATGTACGAGCTGGGACATTCCCACCAGCCAGGCACGTCCTCTTTCCCATCCCCTCCTGGCTGCACAGGCCAGTTTTACACCTCCCTCAGGCAAATCCCAGAGTTCTGGTTCCCGCAGAAATAGTGTGCGACCGAGGACCAGACCTACAAGGCACTGGGGCAGCCAGAACCCAGCATTAATCCAGAACCCAGCCTTACCCAGACCCCAGCCTTCCCCCAGACCCCAGCCTTCCCCAGACCCCAGCCTTCCTCCAGAACCCAGCCTTCCAGAACCCAGCCTTCCCCCAGAATTCAGCCTTCCCCCAGACCCCAGCATTAATCCAAACCCCAGCCTTCCTCCAGAACCCAGCATTCCCAGGGACACCCTAGGCCAGCTCAAATGCTGCAGGTCCTGGTAAAGGCTTGAGCTGTTCTGGCCCAGAAACCACCAAACCCAGCTCAAACTCTTGAGTTTCATCTGGAAACTATTAATGAGCAGGAAGGTGCTTCTCAGGGCTGTGGGAGTCTGGGCAGAGGGAGGCAAGGAGGCAAAGGGAGCCAGGATACCCTTCCCAGAGGGGTCAGTGAACAACCAAGCATGGCACAGAGCCAGGGCTGCTCCGACTGCTGGTTGGACTCTGTGACAGGCACCAACGGTGGTGATCTGCAGGATTTCAAAATAACCCTTCTGGGCCAGCAACACATTACTGTTCATATCAGCTACAAATCCCTCTTTCCTCCTGCACGTGGAATCACCCCTGCACGTGTCACCACATCTGCATGTGCTGCCACAAAGTCTGAGATCAGGGTGAGTCCCCTGAGAGAAGCCAGCCCCACCTCTCAGCCAGGCTCTCCAGCCCGGCACCAGGGCTCCTTCCCTTGACAAGGACAAAAGGCACAAAGAGGCCATGGCACAGGAAACCTGTGCAGCAGCCAGAGCCCGCACCGCCTGCCTGAGCTCGGGCAGCCGTCCCAGCCGGGCTGTCTTTGCCATGAATGAACAGGCAGTGCCTGCGGGGAGGTGAGGCACTTGCGGCCAGAGGCGGGTGGGGAACAGGATTGAGCCTGATCCAGCTTGCTGGAGAGCTTCTCCAAAACTCCAGGAGCAGCACCAGACTGCAGAATTCATGGAGAGACCCTGCAGAGGTTTCTGATGCTCATGGGGGAAGCAGCACATCCCAGCATGGCTGCTGTGAAAGCTCCCATGCTGGGATGGTGGCTGCAGGGAACTCACAGCAGAGCCCGCATTCCCCCAGTCCAACCAGCCCCAGCCAGGAAAATATTACTTCATAATCCAGAGCATAAAGAGAGATTTATGAGTACACTCACTGGCTGCCCCTCTGAGTGCTGCCTGTCAGGGTCCCCCAGAGCAGAGTCGCCGTGGTGGGGGCACTGTCTGAATGCCAAGGGCCTGAGTGGCTGCTGCCTGCTGGGCATGGCACTGGCACTCCCTCTCCTCCGGGAGAGCACAGACCCCAGAGTGCACCCAGGGGCAGCAGAGCCCAGCCCCAGCAGGGTCGATGCTCCCCTGCAGGCACCCCCCCAGCTTCCACCTGCAGATCCCAGCCCCGACTCCAGGCGCCTCTGACAAGCCGGTGCAGCTGAAGAGGCTGGAAGGACAAAACGCTCAGGCCTGGCAAACTTGTTCAGTAGCTTTTAAAAGCAGATCTGCACGGAGGGGTGGGAAGAGGAGAGTGACTCCAGAGTACCGAGTGTCTCAAAAGAGCAGGTCCCACAGCTTCTTCCAACTGACTCCTTCCACAGCCTTGTTCCCTGGGGTGGGAACTCAGGCTCAGCTCTGTGCCACCACGCTCTCCACGTCCCAGCAGGTCACTGGGTACACAAAAAAATCCAGAGAACTCAGAGCCAGGCTATTCCTGGAGAAGCCTCACCTGCTTTTGCCACACTCAGCCCAGGTGGGCACTGAGTGCTCATGAACTTGAGTGAGGAGCCCCCCAGGAGACCCAAATCCTCATGGCTAATGCTGGCACCGTCCTTTCCAGGGGCAACAGTTGTCCTCTGTCCCGCCACAGACCCAGCCAGAGGCTTCCCTGGCTGAGCTGCAGGAAAGCTCTGCACCCTCGGAGAGCAGCTGACAGAGTCCTTGGGGATTGGGAACACACACTTCCCAAAGCCCTGAACAGCTCTTTGGAGGGAGGGCAGCGCCGAGAGGCCGGGACACGCACGAGCCTGTCGGCTGGAAGCACACCTCCGAGCAGGAGAGAGGCAGCACCTTGCCAAAAGATTTCTGCTGGGCCCAGCTCCAGGTTTGCTCTGCTCTCGGAGAGGAACCTTGTGTGTCTGTGCTGGCGAGCACTTGCTTAGGCTGCTCTGAAAATCCCATGCATCAGACAGCTAAATACCTTTGGTAAATCTATCTCAGCGCCCAGAAACAATCCCTCAATTCATTAACTGCTGTCAATACTTTCTTTGTTTAATACATCGGTTTGAAACAAAAAACACATTACAAGTCTTTTTGTCTGTGCCCAGCACATAAATAAAAGCATCTTAACATTTTAAATGTGGTTCCTGTGCTTTTTAACCCAGTTCCAAATGCAGTTCAAAGTGCAGCTTGACTTGAAGCGAGACAGAGTTACTTTCCTTCCAGAGAGGGGAAAGAATGCATAAAAATATTTAAAAGAAGAATATGCTCAGGACAGTATACGCAGCTCCAACCTCTCCAAGTTACATCAGATCCTCAGTGAGCAAAACAAACAGCATATCGAGTTTGAGCTGCAAGTTACAGACAAAAAGAACAAACTCTTCCTTTAATAAAAAGAGAAAATAGAACAATGCAATGATAGATGGGAATAAAAATGGACAGGGAACTGCCTGCCATGGTGACATCTGCTGCTGCATCACATCCTTCTGACCCATGCAGCCAGAGCAGCTCTGATGGCCTCAGCTCCTAAAGCTGGCAATGGCAAGCACATCACAACTCATCCTGTGCCCACCAGGGCAAGATCTTGGCAACCCCTGATTTATAGTCAGGACAAAGAGCACAGCAAATCCCTTTGCTCCCAGGCAGCTTCCCGGGCCCGCTGCCTCCCCAGCAGGAACAATGACTGGAAAAACGTCTGGCGAGGCTGGAGCCATGAGCAAGGCCGTGGAAGAGGCAGCAGTGGCACGAGGAGCTGTGGGGGAAGGAGCTGGGAGAGCCTGCAGGGAGCTGGGGCGGGCGGGAAGCGGAGCTGGACACGCTCCAGCAGCTGCCCCTGGGGACGAGGCCAGCGCAGCAGCGAGAGCTGGAGCCCGGGCAGGCCACGGCGCTGCCAAGCCAGCTGGTATTTCCTTCCAAACAGGGAAAAGCTGCAGGGGAGGAGGGGAGTTATGCCTGAGCCGTGCCCCAGCCAGGCATGGGACAGTCAAGGCCGTTTTCACCTCTTCTCTTCCCCAGAAATGTTTCCCCCAGCCAGCCAGATCCCCAGGAGCAGCAGCTCCTGCCCACAGCCCCAAGCCATGCTCTGCCAGGGACACAGAGCATTTACTGCTCATGCCTGAGTTTCATTAAATATTTTGCTTTATTCACCAAAGACCGAGGAAGTGAAGGAATATCTGAAATATTTCACAGAAAAGGTCAATGTCATGAGTAGCAGGGACACGAGGAGCTGAATAAATCATGATGACCAACACCTTCCACACTTTTGGGAGACCACTGCAGGTCCCAGACATCTCCTGCTCAAAGGCTGGACTGCATGAGACCACCTGAGGCACTCTGCACACCTACTCCAAGTCTTCTTATACTGTCCAGAGGCTTCTCCTGACGCTGAACTTCCTTGCTCCAGCTGAAACTTGTTCTTTCTTAACCACCTTACAAACTTTCTCCTCCTGCCTACATGAGCATTTTACTTGGCCAGAGACTTTTATTTGCTGGCAGCAGGCAGAGAAGGATCCAGCACCCAACACCAGCCCCATCACCTCACTCCAGGCTGCTCTTACACCATCCCCCATGCAGCAAGAACACACTAATTCCATTTTAGGAGCATTCATGGAGCTGGCTTTAGGGATATAGAAACCCAGGAGATGTATTTTGGCAAAAAAATTACAGTTCTAAAAAAAACCTGAGTACATGAAAAAAAAATCCAACTGCTCTTGCTAACTTATCTGCTTAAAATCACATTCCCCAGGGTATTTGGAATTTATATGATTTATTAGCAGCTCTGCACAGCTCAGCAATCACATGAAGTAACAGACGAGGTAAGAAGCACCCAAGTTAATAGATCAGCATGATTTGGATATTGGTGAGAGAGCCAAGACCTTCCAATTTGAGAAATCCACCATCCCTTCCTCTGTCTGCTTTTCATCTTCCATTACCCAGCTACTTTAGCTTCAAGCTGTGGCTCCAGAGATTCCCAGAGGAATTAAAAGAGCCCTCGATATTATAAATACTCTTTTTCATTGTAAACACACCCCGGCACTCAGAGCTCTGACACGGCTCCAAACTGGCTCCACAAACCACTCTGCTCCTCGCCACATTCCAGCTGAGCCGCGCTTTCCCTTCCAACCCAGCGCTTTTGTCCAAGCAAGACCCAACTGCAGGCAGAGAGGATTTTCCTGTGTGATTAAAAATCGTGTTCCAGCGAGTTGGGAACGCGGGGTTTTGGGGCAGAGATCAGCTTTAGGAGGAACGAGTCCATGCCACGAACCACACAGACAGATGGAAGCATGAGCTGCCCACGTCAAAGAGAGTCACCAAAGAAACCAAACCATGGCTTGGACTTTCCCACATCGAGGAAGGCTAGAGCAGAGCACAATCCAGCCTCGGGGACACACCAGCCCTTGGCATGTCAGGGAAGGGTGGGGGAATGGCCAGGAAAGCAGTGATTTAGGCTATATTTACTCAGCTGTCTCCATTCTCTGCTCTCACAGAGAAAGTCACAGGGCCAGTTCCCCAGCGGCTCTGAGAGCTGCTTGGGAAATCAAAGCCGCGCATTAATGGGAGGAGAGGCAGCCACGGCTCCATTGAAAGGCAATGCTGGGGCCACTCCAGCTCTTCACAGCTCCCATTTTTCGACAGTTTTGTCCCCTGGCTTTATCTCCCATCGATCACAGACCCCCAGTTTAGGAGCAGATGACCATGGGAATCTTCTTCCTCATAGGGCTGAGAAACATCCACAGGAAGAGAAGAAACGCAATGACCAACCTCCCTGGGAAGCGCTGGGGGGGGTCATGCCCGAGCCAGGGTTTGGGGGATGCTGTGCTGAGACACAGCAAAGCCACCCTGGGGCTGAACTTGGCACATCCCTGGGGCACCAGCTCCAGCCTGGGAACCGCTGGAGAACAGGGCTGGGACCCTGAGAGGCCGCTCTTTTCTGGCTTTTCAGCTTTTCTGGCTTCACCGTCCCCAGGGGGTCCCCAGGACTCTCGGTAATGGGGGCTGTGCCGTTCTGAGAGGGTCCCTGCACTGTCACTACGGTGGGGACATCGGCACAGGGGCGAATCTGTGGTGGCACTGCTGGGTTGCAGACAACCAGGACGGATCGGGGGACACAGCCCCGGCACTGGGGGGACAGAGAAAACCCGGGAAGAATCGAGGGACAGCCCGGGAGGAATCGAGGGACAGCCCAAGAGGAATCGGGGGACACAACCCCGGCACCGGGGGGGATAGAGACAACCCGGGGGGGGATCGGGAGGCACAGCCCTGGCATCACGGCGAAGCCACACGGCAGTGGCACTGCCCTGGCAGCGGGACACCCTGCGCCTGCAGCTCCCGAAGGGTGCGGGGACATCGTCGAGGCTGCCCCATGTTGGACAGAGCCTCGGCCCAGGGCCCACCCCGGTGCTCCCCGCCGAGCCCCGGGGCGCCGCACGCTGAGGGGGTCCCGACGCCCATCCTGGGCCTGGTTCCGATCCGAGCCCGCTCTCTCCGATCCCGATCCTCCCGCTCCCGATCCCGCCGCTCCCGGCCCCGCCGCACCTCTCCGCCGGCCCCATCCGCCGCCGCTCGCCGCCAGCCCGCTGCTGCCTCCGGCCCGGCGGAGCCTTGGACAGGCCCGAGCGCCGCCGGAACGGCCCGAACCCGCCCCGGAAACAGCCGACAGCAGCCGAGAGAGAACGGAACTGCCCGAATCTATCCCGGAAATAACCGAGTGCAAACGACAGAGGGCGGAGCTGCCCGAAGATCCCGGCCCCGCCCCTCCGCTGGACCGATGGTAATCGGGGCCCCGCCCCTCTCGCGAGCCGCTCCGGAAGGAGCCGAGGGGGTCCGGAGGGGGAGCGCGGCCGCGCCCCCTGGTGGCGAGCGGAGCGGGCACCGCATCGGGCACCGGGATTGAACCGGGATTGAACCGGGATTGAACCGGGAATGGGGAACAACACGGGGATTGAACCGGGATTGAACTGGGATTGAACTGGGAATGGAACACAGCACTGGAATTGAACCGGGATTGAACTGGGATTGACGTGGGAATGGGGCACAGCACCAGGATCGCACTGGAATTTAATTGAGATTGAACCGGGAAAGGGGCATGGCACCGGGATTGAACCAGGATTAAACTGGGATTGTACCGGGAATGGGGCATAGCACCGGGATTGAACCAAGATTGAACTGGGATTGTACCGGCAATGGGGCACAGCACTGGGATTTAACTGGTTTTGAACCAGGATTGAACCGGAAACGGGGCACAGCAGCGGGATTGAACTGGAATTGTACCGGGATCGCACCAGGATTGAACCAGGATTGCACTGGGATTGCACCAGGTACTGGGCACAGCAGCAGGATTGAACTGGGATTGTACCAGGACTGCACCAGGAACAGGGCATAGCACCAGGACTGCACCGGAATTGCACTGGGATTGCAGCAGGCACTGGCACTGCACCAGACACCGGGATTGCATGGGAAACAGGACACAGCACCAGGCATGGCACTGGGCAATGGACACTGGGCACAGCACCGGACACAGGGCACTGCACTGGGAGCAGAGCACAGGGCAAAGATTTGGGAATGGGCCATACCTGGGAGTGGGGCATGGCACCAGCGTGGGGCACTACCCTGGGGACAGGTCACGGCACTGGGACAGCACCAGGGGTGCGGGACACTGCTCTGAGCACTGGTACTACACGGAGCACCCACAGCCAGGCTGGGTGCCAGCACCCCAGTGCCACTGCAGGGCCACCTCCCCTCCTGTCCCACTGTGCTGGAACCCCCTTCAGCCCTTACCATCACCCACAGAGCGGACACTCACTGCCCTGCACACTCCAGTGCCACTGGACACCACACTCAGCGCAAGGGACAATTTTAATCCGACATAAAACTTCCCGAAGGTACGAACAGAGCCAGGCACTGGGCAGGAAGACACAGTCCCCTTGGCTTTTTGACATTTCCCATTTAAAAAATCCTCTTCCCACCCTATCCACACCACCAGTGTGCAGCCAAGCTGCCCCATCCCGCCGTGCCAGCGGGCAGGGGGTGCCCAGTGTCTCCCCAAAACCCCGCTGCCTTTCCAAGACCTTAATACAGAGAGTGGAGGGAGAAGCAAAGGAAACACAGAGCAGCTCTGGTTGCTTGTTTTTGGGGGTGTTTAACAGCACCAGTTGAACAGGATAAGCGGGATACGGAGCCTGGCACAAACCACACATGCACAAAAGAATCCAACACGCAGCCCAAAATTCCACCAGGGACACAGTGATGCCTGATGGCAGCGGGGTTGGCAAACCAGGGATGTCCCCCTGTCACCATCACGGTGCTCAGATCACCACGGCACCAAACCACAGTAGGGGAGGAAAGCCAGAACATGCATCAACAAATGGAAACGTTTATATCCCAGAAACTGGTAGAAATGGGGGAGAAATGCTGGGTTGAGCTGTTATTTGTTGGATAAAGAGCAACAGGGGGAGAAAGAAATGGATGAAATTCCCAAATTACAAGTGAAGCAGCATAGGTGCTCACTGGGCTGGGGTGTTTTGTTGTTGTTTTTTTTTAAAGAAAGGTAAATTGGAATTTTGTAGGTGTCTGTGCAGTGACCAAACAACACCATGGGATTTTGTGTGAGAGAAATGGAAAGAGGAAAAACTGACCCTAAAAATCACATTAATATTCCTGTCTGGGGAATGTCTCAGTTTTCCCCACCTGGAAGGGCCAGTGGAGCCAGGTAGCTATAAAACCTCTAAATTAAAATAATTGAACCTTTCTTATATCTCTATAAGCTTATAAAATGATCCATATGCTCATCATCTGATGATCCATATGCAAAGAATATCCTCCCCCTCTGCATCCCAGTCTGGAGCACCAGTTGCTGTGGATTTGGGGTTTTGTTTTAATTTTAAATATTAGAATTATGGGGTTCTTAGGAGATCCAGGCTGTTTCCAGCTAGAATTGAAGTTAAGAACTAGGGAAAAGCAAGTGGGTTAGAAAACAGTGGGCTGGGAGCTGGGAGACGCACGGGAAAGGCTGGGACTCCCAGAGCTGGGTTGGCCCCTGCGACAGTCCTGCACTGCCCGTTTAGCTTATAAAAAGTAATAAATTAATTTAGGAATATTTGCATCGAGTCCTTTCTGTACACAGAGGTTGGGGCCCAGCTGGGGAAACGCCGCTGCCGGAAAAGCTCCTGCGTCTCTATAAAAATATGAGCATCTTTCAGGGAGTACAAAAAGCCTTCCAGGGGGGCGAAGAGCCAGGGCACAGCTGGCCCGGCCAGGGTCCAGAGTGGCTCCAGGGACGTTTCTCTCATGGGTTTGCCGCACAGGACGGGGTGCTGGGGAGGCACTGGGATGCCACAGGGAGCCTGAACCATCCCTGGTGCCAGCGTGGGGCTCAGGCGTGCTTGGCCCCGCTCCACACGCCCCGAGGAGCCGGGAGATGAGCGCCTGGCGGCTCCTGGCCCTGGGCTGGCGCTTGCCAGTGGCCGGGTGATCCCTGCCCGCAGTTCCGCTGCTGCTGGGAGCCACGGTCCCGGTGCTCGCACCCATCCCACCACGGCAAGGAGATGCTGCCGTTTGGCTGCTCGGCGCTGCTGATGGGGTAGGAGCCCTGGCACTCCCACTCGGCCCCCGCTGGCTCCTGCTCGTCGCTCTCCGAGCCCTGCACCGCGATCTGCGGCACCGTGCTGGGCTTGGGCCGCGCCGGCGGCTCCGCCGTGCCCTCCTGCCCTTCCTCGCTCTTGCCGCCGTCTTCGCTTCCCGCCGCCGTCTCCTGCTCATCAAAACTCACTTCTTGAACGGCCTCTTGCTTCTTGAAGGAGTCCCGGCGCTCCGACAGGTTCAGGCGCCGCATCACCACCATCTCCTGGTCCCGGTCGTGCCTGGCGGGGTGGTACCCGTGCTCCCCGGGGTGCGGCAGCGCTTCGCTCTCCCCGATGGCCTCCCCATCCAGCGCAGACACCTCCAGCCCCAGCTTGCGGCCGCCGCCGGTTTTCTTCTCGGCCAGGATGGTGACGATCTTCTCGGCCGACTGGACGCGCTTGAGCAGGGGGGAGCGGGGGCAGTCGGCGCTGCGGGGCCGGGAGCTCTGCCGGACGATGGTGGGGGGGGACAGGGTCTTGCCCTGGAAGGAATGCGGGGTTTTGGGGTACCCGGGCAGCGGAGATGGGGAGCGCTGGGGCGAAGGCGGGCGCTGGGCCGAGGAAGGGGTGCAGGCCAGGGGCGAGGGGGGGATGCTGCTGGTGGATTTGCGACGTCCCACTTTGTAGCGCTGCCCACCCAGTTTGGGGGCCAGCCCGTGCAGGGAGCTGGGGCGCACGTGGCCGGCGGGTGACGTTGGGGTGCTGGAGGAGGGAGAGGTGCTCTGAGGGGACACAGCATCTGCCGTACAAAGAGAAAAGGTCACTGTAGGGGCGGAGTGACACGGTCTCCCCGAGGGACACGCAGCATCCTGCCCTGCCCCGAGCCAGCATCCCCCCGGGGGGTACCTGAGGGCAGGTCGGGAGCGGGGCTGCGGCACGGCGTGGTGGGACCCGGGGACAGGCTGTGCGTGGGGGACTCCGGGAGGCTCTCGCTGGAGGACAGAGAGTGATGGAGACCGGAGGAGAAGCTGCGGCTGGTGTGCAGGACTGATGACTGCTTGGAGATCTTCTTGAAAAGGGATTTTCTCCTGCTGGGGGGACGAGAATAACTTTGGCTTCTTCTTAAAGTTGTTAGTCTCAAGTCTGCTGACTTGGTGGCAGCAGGATCAGACCCCACTGGACATCCTGGTATGGCAGATCCAGAACATCCAACCCAGTGCTAGCAGGATCAGACCCCACTGGACATCCCAGTATGGCAGATCCAGAGCATCCAACCCAGTACCCCACACATTGGGACAAATGCCATTTTATTCCAGTTTTATCTACCTGTCTTGGCCATCCCTTTTCCTGCTCTTTTTACTCCTCCGTGCCATCCTTGTTTTGGAGCTGTTTTTCCGTGCAGGACCAATTTTAATGGAGGTGTTTTCCAGAGCAGTAGTCCGCAGGGCCACTTTATTCCCACTCTGGAGGATGGAAAACAAATCTTTGCAGCACCAGAACTGTGCCAGCTCCTGCCTCAGCTGCCAGCAGAGGCAATGCCAGGGAGCTGCTGAACTGGCAGAGCAGAGTGGCTCTGGTCACCCACCTTCAGCAGCAGCTCCACGACGTCCCGATGGACCAAACCCAGCACGGACTCGCCGTTCACATGTGTGATGAGATCTCCTGCCCTCAGCCCGGCCTCCTGTGCAGGGCTCCCCTCCTCCACGCTCTGCAACCCAAACACAGCAATTTTATTGGGATGCAAGCCTCCTCCTGGGGTTTTCCCACTGGGAAAGGCAGTGTTTGGCACCACTAGATGCCGGGGCACGTACCCAGACCATGTGGTGGACGGTGTAGACGTCGCTGTCGCCCATGTAGACGCGGATGGCTCGCAGGGTGAAGCCGTACTTCTTCCCTGAGCTGTGGATGATGATGGGCGGCCGCAGGCTGGCGATGGCCAGCGAGGAGTCTCGGCTCGGGGAGGAGTCCCGGGAAGAGGGGTTGGACGAGAGGGAGTGAGGGGAGATGGGGCTCATCAGGGCACTACCACCAAAGTCATCTGCAAGCAGAAGGAGCCAGCTCAGCCCGGCAAAACCATGTGACAGTGGCCATGAAATGGGATAAATCATACAGCACACAGACCTGAGGTGATGATGAGGGACAGGGCTGAGACCGAGGCAGATTTGGGCACACGGCTGCCCAGGGAGGCTCTCTGCCTCTCCGGCACATCCTTCTGGGTGCTCAGCCGCCGGCCCCCGCTCGGCTCCAGGCTCCGGGGAGTCGAGTTCTTGGTGCCGGTGCTGTTGCTCCGCAGGCGGATGCGATTCAGGCTGACGAGATCGGCTGCACAGAGGGGAGGAGGGAGAGTTTGGGGATGTGGAGAAGCCACCCTGTGCCATGCAGGACCCTGGCTGCCCCCAGAGAACCCCACACTGCTCACAGCCCACGCACCAGATAACGCCGACTGCTTCACCGCGCCGCCCGTCCCCGCGTCCGAGTCTCCCACCACAAACTTGGGTCTCTCTGGCTTGGAGGACGCCACGCAAGGGCTCTCATCCTCCGAAGAGAAGGCAAACTTGGGCATGGTGTCCAGGCTGAGGGTGCTGGGCAGGGCGGTGGGGCTGCGGCTCCGCTCGTGCCGGGAGGTGTACGGCGTGGAGCTGCCCGACGTCCAGGAGCGGAGGCTGCGTGGGAAGAGCAGGAGGGCTCAGCACAACCCAAGGTGGACAAGGGGGGTGGCACAGAGCCACTGCAGCACCCCCAGGACACATCCCACTGACCTCACTGAACCCTCAGAAATAACACAAACCCTTCAGTGCCATCACAAACCCACGATGTCAGCACAAATCCTCGGTCCCAGAACAAATCCTTGGTCGTGGCACAAACCCTTGGTCCTGGCACAAACCCTTGGTCCTGGCACAAACCCTTGGTCCCAGCACAAGCCCTGGGCACTGGCCAGAGCCCACCCCAGCAGTGCAGCCCCCCAAGCACACACCGGGGCTCAGTGCCCGCTGGCCGGCTCCTGTCCTCGTCCCCCGAGTGCCGGTCCCACCGCTCCTCTTTGTCATCGCAGTGACTCCGGTCAGAGGAGGAGAGGCTCAGGGTGGAGTTGACTGCCAGGAATTCGGAGCTGCTGTACACCTGAGAAGGAGAGGAGCCATCAGCAAGGAGCAGAAATTTGGGAATTTGGGTGTTCTAGTGTCAACCAAGACACCGATGCTCGGCACAGCCATGTTTGCAGTGCCAAAGCATTTTGGGTGCTGCAGGAGGGACTGGAGCACCTTGCTGAAGCGGTGGGAGCAGGAGGAGAACTGCCCAATCTCCACTGATGATTCCTCATCGTTGGTTTCCTCATCCTCCGAATCCAAGTGACGATATCTTTCGGAGCGAGCTGAAAGCAAGAGCCAGAGGGGAAGGGATGTCACCTGCCTGCAACACCCCACAGCCTGCCTGCAGCAGGGCCAGGTGGGACCTGCACACACAGGGTGACAGCCCAGTCCCAAACCCCAGGGGAGTTTTAGTGGGAGGAAGCTGGTAAGGGTGAGCAGCCTGGAAACAGGGTTGTGTCTGCTTTGTGACTTGTGTTGTAAAGTAACCAGCTTCACCCAAGAGATTTTCATCCCCATGGGAGCATCCAAAGTGCAGCTGGGATAATGGATTGGCAGAGGAGGGATGGATTTGGGCTCACTGTCAAAGTAGCTGGTGTCATCCTCTGACTCCAGCTGGGGGATGAACTCAGCCTTCTGCCGCAGCAGCCCGTTCCAGTCCAGATGGAGGAAGAAGGAATGGTGCTTCACCTCATGTGCACCTCCTGCCAGGCAGAGAACCTGTGTCAGGGCATGGGGCAAGATCCAGGATGCTCCCACTCCCACCCCAAACAGCACAGTCTCTCCTCCACACACAGCAAACAGCTTAAAAAAGATGGACAGGAGCCCTGTGCAGCCTTCCTGGGGGGAACTCCGAGCAGGAGGCCTCCTCTGAGCACTCTCAGTATGGTAGGACATGCTTTGGACACAAAGCCATGCAAATGTGATGGGAATCAAGGTGCCAGGTCACCCCTGAGGGGGCTGCTGTGCATACCAGTGCCCAGGCGCTCCAGGGGACACTGCCTCAGCAACCGTGTGATCAGGTCCTGGGCATCTGCAGGGAGAGCCTCGTCCCCTTCCGGCCACATAATTTCATCTGCAAGCAGAAAGGAAAAGGGGTTTGGGGTGGCTGAAAGGGTTTGGGCACTTCTGGGCAACAGGAAAGTCCCCTGGGAGCTGCAGCAGGGGAAGGGCCCTCCCAAAGTGGGAATCAAAGCTTGAGGAGCCTCCTCATGGTTCAGCCAAGTGTGACAGGAAGGAATGAAGCTTCCCACATGTTAAAGGACAAGCCTTGGCTGCTGGGAACACAAACCTGCCCCCGACACTCACCACTGATGACCTGCCCGAAGAGCTCCTCGGGGGTGTCTCCGAAGAAGGGGACGCAGCCCACCAGGAACTCATAGAGGATGATGCCCATGGCCCACCAGTCCACGGGCTTCCCATAGCCCTGGATGAGGATGACTTCGGGGGCAATGTACTCTGGAGTGCCACACACCTGTGTGGGAAGCAGGGGCTGACACCTCTGCAGTGACCTTTGCAGCAAACCCCGAGGTTATCTGAGGTGGCAGGTCACCCACGCAGAGCAGGGCCTCGTACCTGCTTGTCCATGAACTCCCGCGTGTCCTTCTCCATGTGCCCTTCGTAGAGGTTGGTGGTCATGTTCATCAGGCCAATCTTCGACAGACCAAAGTCTGTCAGCTTTATGTGGCCCATGGAGGTGATGAGCAAACTGCAAGAGAAGACAGACACCCCACAATGCTGCTGTTTGCTGCTGGGGAGACCTGAGATGGACCAGCCGCACCCCAGGGCCTCTGGTCCTGATGCAACGACACAGAACCTGTTTCTGGGGAACAAAACCCATTCTGCCCTTCCCTCTTGGCTTTCCCTTGCCCATCCAAAGCCACCTCCCACCCTTGCTCAGACCTGACCCACATCCTCACTTGTCAGGTTTGAGGTCCCGGTGGACGATGCCGTAGTTGTGCAGATACTCCAGTGCAAGGACGGTCTCAGCAAAGTACATCTTGGCCATGTCGACGGGCAACGGGCCCATGTTCTTCAGCAGCGTGGCACAATCCCCCCCTGTGGGAGCACAGAGGCCTCAGGGAAGGCAGTGAGGTCAGCAGGAGCAGCAGGATCCCAGCCAGCCCCTCTGAGCAGCTGATCCCCAGGCATGGAGCACAAACGCTCTCCTAGGTGACCATGGCCACCACCTTCATCAGGATCAGGATCACAAAATCATCTCCTTGTGCTTCCCTCTGCCCCCTGGGACAAAGCAGGGCAGGAGATGTCCAGGTGGTGTCCTTGGTGCTCAGATTTTGATATCCTCCCCTCCTCCCTGCACTGTCCAGCCCCAAGTACTGCTCTCACCTTCCACGTACTCCATCACCATGCAGAGGTGCCGCTTTGTCTCGAAGGAGCAGAACATGCTGACCACAAAGGGGTTCTCAGCAAAGGTGAGGATGTCCCTCTCCACGAACACCTGCTGGATCTGGTTCCTCAGGATGAGGTTCTGCTTGTTGATTTTCTTCAGGGCGAAGCGCTGCCGCGTCTCCCTGTGCCTTACCAGGTACACGGCCCTGGAGGAACAGCTGCACCTCAACACAGGTCCTCCAGCCACCAGCACTGACCACCCCACACCGTGGGACTGCAACAAAGAAGGGCTTTGGAGTCGTTTACAGATGGAGACAACTGATGGGAACTCCTCAACTCACCCATAAGCCCCATTGCTGATCAGCTTGATGGTCTCAAAGTCCCCCTCGCAGGGCTTCCTCCGCGGGACGGTCACCGAGGGCTGGCTCTGAGGAAGACACAGGTTTTTAATACAGGCAGCAATTCACCAGCACCATCATGTACCACCTCCAGAGCTTCTTTCTGCCAGAGCCCTCTCCAGTCACAAACCCCAAACCAGAAGCCCAATATGCTCTGCAGATCAAGAGCCCACTCTGAGCTCTGTCCACTCAAGAAGCCAAATGAGGGGCTGTGAGATCTTCCCCTTGAATACATCAATCACCCAGGGGACAATCCAAAATGAACATCTCCCAGTCTAGGACAGCTGCAAGGAGCTCTGGTGTGGGGTGAGGTGGAGGAAGCTGGAGGCTCCAGGTGGGACCACACTCACCTCACAGGTGTCATCGTTCTCCGGTGTGATGGTGTTCCCGCTGTCAAAGTGATCCAGCTGCCCCATTTCTGCAGATGACAGGGATGGATTTCATTTTCCTCATGCTCTGCACCCCTAAAATCACCCCCTGCCCAACCACTCTCCCTCCAAATTCAGAGACCCCATGGGGATTTAGCCACATGCTTTGCTCAAGCTATTGTATGGAGAAATTGAGGTCATGACGTTAAGAGGTTCAACACGAGGTTAAACATTTATATAATTCTTTTTTTTTTTTTTTGATAGTCATTCCTGCGTTCTCCAGGGATTATGATTCCCCCCCAGGGCCATGGATTAAGTGTTTTTGAGCTTAATCTGCTTTGCTGAATGTGTTGGAAGCAATAATAAGGGATGTAGGGCTGGCCAGAAGGACTTGGCCATTGTCCTGGTCCTGCTGTGACCTCCCCACCATGACACCAACTCAGCCCTGCAGGTCTCCCTGACACCTCCCAGTGCTCAGGTGTGATCACCAGTGGCCAAACTGGGAGTCCACACCCTGCTGCAGACCTCAGAGCCCCCAGCCCAAGTGCTTCCCTACCCTCCAGTGGGTCCTTGACAAGCCCCAGTTGGCTGATGATGTATCGGGGGATATCGGTCTTTATTCCCTGTCCAACTTTGGCGTGCCCTTCTGCAGCTTCCAGGAGATGGTAAAACTCCTCTGGATCAAACTCCTGGATGGGGAAAACCAAGCACAGTTGAGGAGAGAGATTTTGCAAAGTTGAACTTTTCCTCTAAGCCTTGCAGGTGACACTTGTATCTGGGGACAGGCCTGGGATGCATCATTCCCCTGTCATTCCCCATGTCAAGGGTGATGGGAAAAAAAAATGTGTGTCTGTGAGTTGGCCTTGGAAGGAAAACCAAGGGAGATTAAAATTTCATCAGGAATCACAGCACAAGGTCCCTGCTTTAGAAATTCAGCAAATCAAAAAACCAAAAAGCCCTAAAAGCCACAGAATCCCAGAATGGTTTGGGCTGGAAGGGAACTTAAAGTTCATTTCATTCCACCCCCTGCCATGGGCAGGGACACCTGCCACTATCCCAGCTTGCTCCAAGCCCCATCCAACCTGGCCATGGACATTTTCAGGGATCCAGGGGCATCCTGGAGGCTTTGCCTCCTCTCCAGGCTGGCACAGACCATGAAAGACAAGACAGCAGCTTCCATGTCTTACCAGGCACTCCAGGAGTCGGGCAGGGCGGGAGATGATGATCAGCAGCTTCCTCACCAGCTGGTCAATGAACTTCACTTCCTCGCTCTCAGAACGCTCCTGGGCCTGTTGGGGGTGGAGGCAGAAGCCAGGTGTCTCTTGGTGGCCTCAGGAGGGGGCCCCAGGCAGGGAACTGCCCCGTACTCACATCTCGGAGCATCTTCTCCAGCTTCTCCTGCAGCTCCATGAAGTAGCGGGAGGTGATGAGAGCTCCCTGGGACTTGGCCAGGCAGTCTCGGGCCAGCTCGATGATCTGGTGGTGGATGAAGCCCAGCACCCCATCAGCCAGGGGCAGGGTGCTGCTCGGGGAGAAGTTTGTGATGGTGTCCTGCAGCCGCTCTTCCATCTGGGCTGTGGCCTGTGAGGAGGAGTGGGTGGTGATGGCCAGGAACACACATCCCCATGCCATGGGTTTGGCCAGCCAGGATCTCACCCTACAAACTCCTGCACTGGGTTTTATCAGCCAGGATCTCACCCTACAAACTCCTGCTCTGGGTTTTATCAGCCAGGATCTCACCCTACAAACTCCTGCACTGGGTTTTATCAGCCAGGATCTCACCCTACAAACTCCTGCACTGGGTTTTATCAGGATCTTATCCTACCACCCCCTGCATTTGATTTGACCATCCAGGATGTCACTCTACCTCCTGCACTGGGTTTTATCAATAAGATCTTATCCTACCATCCTACCTCCTGCACTGGTTTTATCAGCCAGGATCTCACCCTACCTCCTGGACTGTGTTTGGCCAGCCAGGATCTCACCCTACAAATTCCTGCACTGGGTTTTATCAGGATCTTACCCTACCACCTTCTACATTTGATTTGACCATCTAGGATCTCACTCTACCTCCTGGATTGTGTTTGGCCATCCAGGATCTCACCTTACCACCTCCTGCACTGGGTTTGGCCATCCAGAATCTCATCCCACCCCTTCCTGCAGCTCAAATATCCACATCAAGTCCCCAGCTGGGACTCAGCTTCCAACAGACTGCCAAGTCTCCACCAAAATCTCCAGAGACCTCTGCCTGCTTGTGTGGATAACCAACCACAGGTTTATTATGTCTCCAGTGTCCCCAACACCCCCATGATCTACCCATGCATGGAGGCACCAACCCCCTCATGCCCCAGGTGCTTGGGGATGCAGTTACCTTGGGGAACCTCTCCTTGTAGACGTGGTTCATCATCACCACCTCATTATCAAACGTTCCGCCCGTCCGTCCAGGGCTGCAGGGGGAGGAGAACAGCAGTGTTAGAGGTTCAGGTCATTTACATCTGTGCAAATGGTCACCAACCCTGCAGAGCAATCTGGTCCCTCCTCCTAACTCCTGGATCCAAGTGGTTAAAACTCATCCAAGTGGAGCCATCAGCCTTGGGCCAGCACTCCCAGCAGCATCCCAGCCACTGGAGGTCCCTGGGATGTGGTCTAGGGAAGCTTAACCCAGGTCCCCAAACACAAATCACTTGGAAATCCAGAACTGACAGGCTGTTCCATCATCCACTCAGCTTTGAAGAACAAGCTCATTTTTTCCTTCCTCTGGATCCCACAATTTTTTGCCATTTTTGCAGCTCACCAGCAAACAAAAAACCCAACTGAACCTCGTGGTGCACACAGCAACCTTCATTAATCACGGCTTTCCTCCTTCCCTCACCCAGCACTGCCCCTCCCAGGGCTCTGCCTGGTGATCCCGTTATGCAAAGCAAGTCACAGGAGCAGCCAGCAACACATTAACCACTATAAAATAACAAACACAGTGATTAAAACCAGCCCCAGCCCTGCCCCAGCCTTTGCTGTGCCAACTGCAGAACTGGCATCTCCTGAGTGAAAATCTCGCCACCTACAAAGCCCTGTCAGATAATTAATCTGATTTTAATGAAATTTCGGCCGGCAACACGCAGGGCTGTGGCTCTGCCTCTGGTAGCAAAGAGGGTCGGGAGATTTTTCAGAGGGAAAAGAGAATTTAACCAAAACATCCCCTGCAAAAAGCACAAGCCTCTGGTGCTGGGCAATGTGGGTGGCTCAGTGCACAGGCTGTGGTGTTGCCTGCAAGGTGGAGCTCAGCAGGTGCAGCTGAGGGTCAGCTCACACATGCTGTGGCCACTGGCTCAATGCCTTCTCCAAATTTTTCCTCTCTTCAGTTCACAAATGTCCATTCACCTGCACTCCTTGTGGGTTTTTTTTTTTTTTTTTTTTGGGGGTTGGGGTTTTTTGTTTTTTTTTTTTTTTTTTTTTTTTTTTGTTTTTGCAGAGGCAAAGGCCAGTCCCAGCAAGCAAAGGTGATGTTTTCTGATCCAAGCCCACAAATGGGATTTTTATTTTTTAACAGCACGCAAGTAATACAAGGATGGCCACTGTTTGGTGATCCCTTCCTCACCACCAAAATCCTTCAGACAACTGAGCAAGAGGCTGCAAACCAACTACTGTGGAACAGATTCCAGTTTCTCCAGCTTCAGCTTTAGGAGACAGGTATTGCCCGCTGCCAGGAGAGCAATGCCACATCCCAACAGCTGGGAAGACACTGAGAACCAGACCATGGAGCTCAGGATCACAGAGCCATGGAATACTTTGGGACACCTTCCACCAGGCCAGGTCACTCAGACCTTGAATATTTCCAAGGATGAGGCACTTACAACCTCAAGCCAAAGTTTTGCCACTTCCCTGCAAGAGGAAAACATTGGGACACCTTCCACCAGGCCAGGTCACTCAGACCTTGAATATTTCCAAGGATGAGGCACTTACAACCTCAAGCCAAAGTTTCTCCACTTCTCTGCAAGGGTAAAACCCTTGGGGCAGGCTTTGGGCCAGGCTTAGCAGAACCAGAACACTCCAGGAACAGCTCGTGAGAGGGCAGAGGATTCCCAGCACCCAGAGCATTGTCCTGGGAGCTCCCCCCAGGGCAGGGTGCCCCACCTGAGGCTCCTGGATCGTGGGCGCAGGCAGGGCGAGTGCCTGCCCTCCTCGTCCGTGACGCTCTCCGTACTGCGGAAATGCTTAGAAAGGAAATGCAGCTCGTCGGGGGTGGGCTGGTACGGCAGCTGGTGCAGGCGCTCCTGGGAGGATGAAGATGACTGGGGAGAGAGAGAGAGAGGGATGAAGGGCATCAGTGGATGGGGTGGGAACCAGCAAGCCCACAAGGGAAATTAAGAGGCTCTTAGGGAGGTGGAAACACTGACAGGCAGCATGGGCTGGGGTTGGGAGTGTGGAATGTGGAGAGGAGCAGTCTGGGGAGGTCTGCACTGCCCAAAATCCCCCCTTCTCCCACTCAGTTTGGATCCACTGAGCCCCGCCCCTTGTAACTCCAGCATCCCAGGCAGCTCAGTCCTGTCACACCCAGGGATGCTGTAACTCCCAGGGATCCTGTAATTCCCAGGGATGCTCTAACATCCAGGGATGCTGTAACTCCCAGGGATGCTCTAACATCCAGGGATGCTGTAACCCCTGGGATGCTTAATACCCAGAGATGCTGTAAGTCCCAGGGGTGCTCTTACATCCAGGGATGCTGTAACTCCCAGGGATGCTCTAACATCCAGGGATGCTCTAATATCCAGGGATGCTGTAACCCCTGGGATGCTGAATACCCAGAGATGCTGTAAGTCCCAGGGGTGCTCTTACATCCAGGGATGCTGTAACTCCCAGGGATGCTCTAATATCCAGGGGTGCTGTAACCCCTGGGATGCTGTAATTTCCAGGGATGCTCTAACATCCAGGGATGCTGTAACTCCCAGGGATGCTCTAACATCCAGGGGTGCTGTAACCCCTGGGATGCTGTAATTCCCAGGGATGCTCTAACATCCAGGGATGCTGTAACTCCCAGGGATGCTGTAATACCCAGGTATGCTCTAATACCCAGGGATGCTGTAGCCCCTGGGATGCTCTAAAATCCAGGGATGCTCTAACATCCAGGGATGCTGTAACCCAAGGAACACTGTAATCCTAGGATACTGTAACTCCCAGAGATCCTGTAACCCCAGGGATAAAGTTAACCCAGGGATGCTGCAATGGGACACTGTAACCCCCAGGGATGCTGCAAGCCCACAGCCAAACTTTATGGCTTTCTTAAAAGCTCATTTGGGAAGCAGGATGCAGCTAAAGCACATCATCCTTTAAAACCCAGCACCATGGAACTTGGGAGGCATTTGACCAGAAATCAGGGGGTTTAGGATCTTATCATCTACCCCCATGAGAAAGCAGAGGTTATTACCGAGACCGTGGAGCTGGGGGTGTTGGTCCCATAGCCAGAGGAGGGTAACGAAGCCAGTGACCACCTTCTGCCATCAGCCCTGCGAGTGCAAACGTGACAATCACATACAGGGAAAAAACCCCAACATCTAAATGCAAATCAACAACATCAGAGCCAAAACCTGGGGAACAGGACATAGGCTTGGCTTGAGGATTAAAGCCCTGAAACCTCTTTTCAGAATGGACTGAAATTGGGTGAAATAAGGGGTTTGCAGGTGAGGGGGGCTGCAGAGACATTGGCAGGCAGCAGAGTCACTGCCGAGGGACGGAGCATCGAATCCATTTCAGAGAGGGCAAAAATAAATGCCTGACAGAGTCCAATTATTAATTAGAGCAAAATTCAGCCCTCTGGGAATTTTCTTGGTGAGAAACTGGGATTCCCAAAGACACATCCTGACAGCAGGCGCCGGGGAGCAGAGGCTGGCCATAAACAGGAAGGGAACTGCTCATACGCAGGCGAATGCTTCCTCCTGGAGACGTTTCCGAGGGATGGGGACACATCCAGGTCAAGACCAGGCCCTTCACCTCCCACTGCATTTCCCGTGCAGGTCAAGGACAACAGGAGCTGGCAGGGTGCCACATCCAGCTCCAGCAAACTCCTGACCCCACAGCCTGGCTGTTCCCTCTGGTACAAGTGTGTAAACCACGCCAGAGCCTCCGGTGTTTTTCCGTGCTGCAATCGATGGGTTAAAATCAGCCAGCAGCCCTCCATGTGAGCAATTAATTAATTAGTTAAACAGGGTTTGGTGGCTGCATCTGGGGACCTCTATGGGGACCTGGATGAGCATCCATCCCTGAGAATCCATCAGGAGTCTGAGATGGGGCTGAACACATGGCCAGGGGTGATGATGGGAACTGAGATATTTCTGCCCTCAGAGCTGCAGGGAGCCCAGTCCTGCTGCAAAATTTCCCACCCAGCGATGCAAAGAAAGAATCACAGAGTCCCAGATGGGGGGGCTTGCATTGGAAAGGACCTCAAAGAGCCAGTGCCACTCCCTGCCATGTGCAGAGACATCTTCCACTTGACCAGAGTGCTCCAAGCACTGTCCAGCTTGGCCCTGAACACTTAGGTCCCTGATGATGTGGAGCAGACACCTCCCCAAAATGCAGCCCATGGCCATCCCTGGTACTTGCCTGTCAGTCCGAGGAGCATGGCTGGGGTGGTGGGAGGAACCAGCCATGGCAGAGGAAACACCACCAGGCCAGAAACCAGGCAGAAGAAAAACAAAAATAAAAGCAAAACAAGTCACTTGAGATCAACAGAACAGTTCCCTGGTGAGGGAATGATCTTTACTAGTGAATATTTACTGCTCTGGCACTGGGGTTGGGAGCTCACCTGCGAGCAAAGGGGAAGTTGATGGAGGTGCTGGCAGAGAAGTTCCGTGGGCTGTCCAAGGGACTGCTCCCAGCTGCAGGGAGAAAAGGGGAAAATTCATCCCAAAACCCACCCCAGGACAATATCCAGGGTGCTTCAGGCTGTTCCTTCAGGGGGAAGTGTTTAAGTTACTTCCCAACCTATTTTCCCCCTGGAAAAGGCATCTGGCAGCCAGGGGCCAATCCACTGCTGCTAACAAGGTGCTGAAGCTCTGCAAAACATGTGGGTAATTCTGGGCGATGTTGAACCCATCCACTGGGATAATCCCTTACCTGTTGGCACGGAGAGTGGGGAGAGAGGCCGTGAGAGGGTTGGAGAGGGGGTGCCCACCACTAAGCTCTTCCTATTGCTGCTTCGGCAACTGGGGGAGAAAGAGAGGGAATTAATTTAGGGAATCAATGCCAGCCAAAGCTGGGTGGGCTCAGGCACCCAAGTATCTGCTTGCACATGAATTCCTGTGCCAGGGAACACAGCTGCTGTCACCCCACTGGTTACAGATCTCCTGCCACAGGGAAGATCCATCCCCAGGCCCAGCGCTGCTGGAGATGGGCAGACAGGGTTATTTTTAACAAAGAACTGTCCCATCAAGGTCCCACTTCTGGTTTTGGCTTGCTGGAGAGGGCAGAGGCAGGAGGTGCCTTGGGCAACAGCCCCAGGGCAGGAATAGAAAAAGGGATGTAAAAAGAGGAAGCAGTGGAAATGCCAAGCGGCCACAATAACCTGCTCCAGTGCATGGAAAATGCCCCCAGTTCCTATAAACCTCCCTGCCCTTGGTGGTCCCCATGTCACAGCAGAGAGGACAGTCCCAACCCCCTGAGGCTGCAGTGCCACCAGGAATTTGTGGGAATTTTGCCCAAGCTGGGCCATGCTCTGTCTGGCAGCAGGAGGGAGCCACATGCAGCAGCACCAGGTGAAAAGCAGCACCAGCACCCTGACACCCCAAAACTCCCCAAAATCCCATCCTGGTACCACAGCCCAGCATCCCACACAGCATCTTTGCAAGGCCACATCCACAAGCACTGGATCTTCACATCCCTGTCTGCATTCCCACCCTCCCAGCTCACAGGGTTCAATCCTCACAGGATTTTTGTTTTTCCTTTCAGCCCTGAGCCCAAGGCTGCCTTGCAAGAGTGGCTCAGCCTCAAAATTCCCCCTCTGCAGCCCCACTCCTGTCGTACCCCACTCCCACATTTCAACCCCGTTTAAAACACCATGGGCTCATTTAAGTTCTCCTTCAGTCTGCCAAGAGGAAACTGCAAACTTCCACTGCACAGAGCAGAAGCTCAAGCACGAGACAACCCTCCCCTTCCTCTATTTCCGCTTCCCCAGGCTGCAGACTCCACAAAGACACCGAGTTTCCTCACCAAGCTGGGAACAGGAACCCACACAGATGCTACTAATTAAAGGACACCTTTAACATCACACCATGGCCACACACACCCACAGCACAGGGGGTGAACTGGAAGTGAAGGGATTCTCCATGGATCCCAAAACCAGGAGGGAGTGGCAGATGTGGCATCCAGGGTGTAAAGGACAGTGACTCACAACAGGTCCCTCCAGGTGGATGGACAAGACACTGATGAGCAGCCAGTGCCAGCAAGGTGTGGTCAGAGCTCCACAGGCATGGACAGAGCTCCACAGGCATGGACAAAGCCCCACACACAGACAGAGCTCCATGCCTGACATCCAGCACCTCTCACCTCCCTCTGGCATCTCTCCCCTGCAGGGCTCCTCCTGCCCTGGTTTTAGTGGGGCTAAAACCAGCAGCCCCAACTCTTTTGAAGGTCTTGGCCACCAGGGAAGCTGCTTGGGGCCCCCCAAACCTCTCCTCTGCACGTCCCTGCACCCAGGTTGAGGGGTCCCTGAGACACATCCTGAGACTGCTCTGAGCTCACCTGGAGCTGCAGTGACCCTGGAGGGCTCAGAGGTTCACCCTCAGCACCTGGGCTGAGCTGAGATGTTGGGGGGAGACAGAAACCTTCCCCTCCCCGACCATTCCCCTGCTCCTTCCTGGAATCACAGAATCCCAAAATGGTTTGGGTTGGGAGGGAGCTTTAAGACCATTTCATCCCACCTCTGCCATGACAGGGACACTTCCCACTGTCCCAGGCTGCTCCAAGCCCCAATGTCCAGCCTGGCCTGGGACACTGCCAGGGACACTGCAGCCCCAGCTGCTCTGGGCACCCTGTGCCAGGGCCTCACTGTCCTCACAGCAAACAATCCAACATCCCATCTAACCCTACTCTCTTTCCTGCCTTTGGTGTTTGATTTTCTCACCTAAACCCAGGCTTGAAGCTCAGTTAGAGCTGCAAACTCACAGGCAGAACCCACAGCCCGGCTCTGCCGGCTCCGTGCGCCGGATGGGAAACTGAGGCAGCGTGAGCAGCCCTGCCCCGGCACCGCAGCGGCACAGGAAGGGGTTTTGGAGCAGGAGGCTGCAGAGAGCTCTGCCAGCGCCGACACTGCTCCGCTGCCAGCCCTGCCACAGGGACCGCTGTGCGTGCGTCTGTGTCCTGCAGAGGGGACAGCCCGCGGAACGAGGGGCTCACCTCTCCTCCCTCGCTTTCGTTTTGGAAGTGAAAGCAAACCTTTAGTGAAGCAAGTTCCAGTAATGGGGACACAGAGCGAGGCCGACGTTTCCTGTTTCCGCGCGCTCCACCCTCGCTCCCACAACCATCTTGCGCCAATGTAACCCCCTCCCGACACATCATCCACAGCTGCTTCCCATCCTTCCCGCACGGAAACCTCGGGCTGAAACCCGCCCCAGGGCACAGCCGAGCTGCCGAGCCCCGATTCTGCCTCCTCGTTCTGTCTCCATCACTTAATTGCACGTTTGGTACCAAAAATGGAGTGGAAAATTGCTGTCAGCATCTCCCGCACCGCGCTGAGGCTGCCTTGGCCGCGGCGCTGCCGCTGCCATCCAGCGCTTGTTTCAAGGGATATGGAAAGTGTGTGACAGCCAGTGTGACCCCAAAGCCTGCAGCAAAACCGCGTGTCACCCGTCCAGAGGCTGCCTGGAAGGAGGAACCAGCATCTGCCAGGGCCTGGCCTCGGCACGGGATGTCCAGAGGCAGGAGATGGAGCAGAACCTGGCGGCTCCGCTGAATCCCAGAATATCCTGGAGTTGGAAGGGATCCACAAGGATCACCGAGTCCAACTCCTGGCCCTGCACAGAACACCCCAGCAATCCCACGCTGTGCCTGGAGTGTCTGGAGCCTGTTTGGAGTTGTCCAAACACTGCTGGGTACCACGAGCAGCTCCCTGGGCATCCTCCCTGCAGCTCGGGAAGGATGTGCACAGCACAGCGCCGATGTCTCAGCTGGCAAAGGGCTCTGCCAGGACCTGGGCGAGCAGGGATGGGGGGCTCAGGGTCAGGGGGGTGGGAGCACAAAGGGGCTGCAGTTCCCGCTGCTCTCCCGTGGGATCCGCCCCTAAAACTCTCCGTGCCGGGCACTGCAGGCAGGGGAATCCCAGGCAGAAAACAGCAGGTTTGGGACAAAGTGGGTGCGGGGTGGAGGGAGCAGGGCGGGTCGGGCGGTGATAAGGGAGTAGGAGCAATTTCAAAGGGCAGAGCAGGCGGCTCCGCTCCTGCTGCGTGACCGGGAGCACGTGTCTGTGCTCCCAGCTCCCTTCCTTGCTGGCTCCTTATCCCCCAAACAGCTCCAGTGTGCCTGGAGATCTGGGGAAGTGCCATGGATCACAGCGTCCTGGAAAAACAATTGCCTTCCAATAGGAAAAATTCATGTTTAACTTTGAAACCCGCTGAACCAAGCAGCTGCATCCCAAGTTTCTCCATGACATTTGTCCTCCATGACTTGTGACAGAGCTGAACTCGGCTGCCCCCAGGGATGGGGATGGGGATGGGAGAGGGCTAGAACGGGGCTGGGATGAGGAATGGTGTCTGGATGGTGATGGTGAAATTCAACTCGCTGCCTGGCACAGACCCCACCACACCCTCACTCTGGCCCCTCATCCCACCCCAGCCAAAAGCACTGTGGGTGCTCCTATCAACCCACCCTGGAGTACCAGGTAACACATCAGGCACCTCCCAAGAGCAAAATCCTAAATCCTCAAAGGGAATCACGGGGTAATAAGGTGAGTATGGATTTATTTATTTCTTTGCACTGCAAAAAAAGCCTCAAGAACCTGCCCAGCACCCTGGGGTGCATCCCTGCACGTCCCTGCGCCGTGGGTTCCCGGTGGTGGGTAGGAAATGGTACCTGTCAGGTGTGCTGGGCTGTCCTCCTGTGCTGTTTGAGGTGTGAGCAGCCACGGGCAGCATCCACGGAGAAGGAGAACCCCGTCAGCATCGAACCACCAGCTCTCCTGCCCGTCTCCACATCCCCCCACGGGAAATTAGGATCCCTCAAACCTCTTAATCCCACTAAATAACATCATATGCTTTCTGCTAAATAGGCCAGAGCGGTCCTCACCGTGGATTCTAGGAATACCAATGAAAGAAGAGCAAATCCTCTGCCCTTCATGAGAATTACAGCCTCATCATGCTCAGCTGGAGACAGATGACTGCCTAGATCATCTTTCCAATTACACATCTCTCCCAGAGCCCCCCCCAGCTTGGCCACCTCAGATTGGAAAACCCCATCCAGTGCCTTTTCTTAATTATTAAGGGCCCTCTTTGCCTGTCCTCATGCACTGGCAGCAGGAATTCCCACAGCCCAGGTGAGGCAGGGCTGGGATGGGATGGGATGGATACCTTTGCTAAGCAACCGTGTTGCTTTGTGCCAGCTCACACTGACACTGAGAGACAGCAACAATGGGAATCTCTCTGCTCTGCCCCCGCAGCGGCTTCAACACCTCAGTCACACAAAGCCTTGGCAGGGTTTGATGCCTGAGCCAGCTCCAGCCCCCCCAGCCTGCTGGATGGAGGTCCCAGCCTCCACCACCCACAGCTGGGGAGCTCAAGGGGTGCTCTGCACCTCCTGTCCCCCTCCTCAGGAGTCTCCCCCCAGCCTGCCTGGGTCAGGCCTGGCCTTGCAGCTGGAAACCTGGGGAACCCCACTGCACCCCATTTATGCATCCCCCACCACTGCCCCAGCCCTGCTGCCAAAGGGGGTGGGGGTTCTTTGCCCTCGTGGAGCCCTGGTGCCTTCTCACCCCTCCAGGCACCCTGGGGCCCCTCACCCTGGCTCAGGCCATGTGCCACATGAGATCCATCCCATCAGTAGTGCCACCTTGGCACAGGGGGTCACAAGGGTATGTCCCCCCTTGAACATGTAAGACACCCCCTCCAAACCCCCACACACAAGGATGGGTACAGAGCACCCCAAAATATCCCCTAATGCCCTGGAACCCTAAACCCCACATCCCTTATGGCACTGGGGTCCCAAGCAACCCACCCAACACTGCACAGCCCACCCCACCTCACAACACTCGGGATCTGGAGGGTGTTGCCTCAGTGCACAGCACCCCCCAAAAAGATGCAGCTGTGGCACACAGCCCCTCCAAACCCACACAGCCACACGTGACCCCCAGTGCTGTGACCCCCCCAAAAACCACAGACCCTGGTGCACAGCCCCCCTCTATATCACACAATCTGGTGCCCAGCCCCCCATGCATTGTTGCCTCTCCCAAAGCAAGCACCCTGCTGCATCCCACGATGCACACAGACCCCCTCAAACCACACACCCCATTGTGCCTCCCAAATGCTAAAACACCACACACGTGGCCCTCCCCAGACCACACACTCTGGTCCATCCTCTGGTGCACTCAGACCCCCCAAAAACACACATCGCCGCGGTGTAAGGACCCCCAAACCCACACACCACGTGTGTCCCCGGTGCAAACACACATCTCTCCCTCCCAGTCGCGCACATCGCTGCCCACCCCCCCATGCACGGTGGGGTGCCCTGTGCTCCCCAAACCATGCGCCCCGATCACCGCCGCTGAATCCCCCCCAAACCACAGACCCCGCTGAACGCCCCCAAACCACGGACCCCGCTGCATCCCCCCGTGAATACCCCCCCACATCACGGACCCCGGCGCGGCTCCCACCCGGAGCCCGTCCCGCCGGAGCCCCCCCCGGTGCCGGTGGCGGCCGCCGCTACCTCTTGGAGCGCTGGAGGAGGGCGCCGGCCGCCCGCTGGCCCCGGTAACCGGGCGGGGCGGCTCCCCAGCAGCTCGGGTCCGACATCGCGGCCCCGCCGGGGCCCGGCCGCGTCCTCCGGCACCGAGCGGCGCTCCCGGGACCGTGCGGGGCCCGGAGCGGGGCCGGAGCGGGGCCGGGCTCCCGCCGCCTCCCGCCGCCGCCGCCGCCTCCCGCTGCCGCCCGCCCCTTCCCGCCCGGCGGCGAAGGGGTTACCATGGAAACGGGCAGCGCCCCGAAACGGGGTCGGGGTTTCCATGGAGATGGGGGGATCACCCCCAAAAGAAGAGGAAGTGGGGGTGGGGGGGTTACCGCGGAAAGGCGGCAGCGGAACTAAACAGAGTCGGGGTTATGGGAGGGATGGGGCATCACCCCAAAGTAAGGTCAGGGCTGGCCTGGAGGTGGGCAGCACCCCAGGAGGAGATGGAGATTGCCGTAGAGACAGGGCAGCACCCCAAAATGGGGTCAGGGTTAACTCAGAGACGGGGCAGCACCCCAAAATGGGTTTCGGGTTACCATAGAGACAGGGCAGCACCCCAAAATGGGGTCAGGATTATCATGGAGATTCATTCGAGGGGCACAAATATCGTCCCCCAAGCCAGTGGTGGCTGCCCCGAAGCCTGGAGCCCCCTGGGAGCACCCTGGCACCCATGGGATGTGTCCTCCGAGGGCACCCACCCTGCAGCCTCCCGCCCACAGCGGCTTTCCCGTTCAGCCGGGAGATCCCAGCACAGACCCAGTGACACCCATCCTCCTGCGTGGTGGCACTCCAGGGCCACCAGAGCCTCCCGAGCTGTGTGGGATGGCAGGGCCACACTCACCGGGCCGGTGCCACAGCCAGAAATCCCGGTGCTGCTGCGTTGGGCAGGGGCTCAGCACCTTTCCCCTTGGATCCTGCCCAGCAGCCAGGAGACACCAGCACAGACTGCCTGTCCTTGTCCCCATCCTCATCCCTGTCACCACCTCATCCTCACCATGAGCATCCCAAAATCTCTCTCCTCAAGGCCTCAGCTGAGCATTCACAAGGCCACGCTGGTTTTCCCACACACTGCAGTCACTGTGGGGCAAGCAGTGGCCAGGCAGGGCTAGCGGAGGGGGCAGCAGGCAGGACCCCGCGTGCAGGCAGGGCACAGGCAGCGCCCGGGCCCCTGCCGTGCTGCCCACAAATGGCTCTGCCTGTTGCTGAGCAGCGGCAGAGCTCCCCACGGATCCCGCGCTGCCGGCACCAGCTGCTCGCTCCCCGGCACGGACGGAGGCACCGGCGTCACGGCCGGGAGCCGGGCAGGTGCAGCTCCGTGCCGCGGGTGCCACGGGGCACAGGGCGGGGTGTGGCCGCCGGTGCCAGCACAGCTGCTGCACCTTGTCCCCAGGGCAGAGCGCAGCTGGCACAGGGCACAGGGCCCGGCCACCAGCTCCACTGGCTGGGCACCGCAAGGGGCTTTTTGGGGAAAGGTAGAGGAGGGAGTAGACAGGGGGAACCCACCCCCTCGGAGCAGCCCCTCCTCACCTTCAACCAGAAAACGTGGCAAAGGAAGTTTCCCAGGTGCCATCCCCACTCCTGTCCTGTTCCCATCACAACGCCCTGTCCTTCTGCAAGTCCCCCTTCACAATAGGGGTGCTCAGAGCCTGAGCTTGAGCTGCTGCCACAACATTCCCACTGGGGCTCCCCAAAATGGACCAGTCAGTAGCAGAACAAAGCCAGCAGCACAGCCAGGCTGGTTTTGGGGTGCGCAGGGGTTGGCACAGACCCCAGTCATATCACTCTGTGTGTTCCATCAAAGACAGTCGTACCCTTTTGGGGTGCCCCAGGATACCCCTGGTGGAGAGGACCCATCTTTCTGTCCCCATCTCCGCCTCTCCCCCCTCATTCCCAGGATGTGGCCACGGTTCCTAGGGAGGATTTGGGGGGCTCTTACCTCCAGGGGTGCAGGGTTAGTAAGGGGCTGCAGGGGCTGCAGGGGCTGCAGGGGCTCAGCAGCGTCGGGCTCTGGCTGCTCGGAGACAAGCTGCAAAGCAAGACGTGCCGGCGCGGTGTCAGTGGGTGATGGATGGCGCTGGCGGCCCCTCCGTGGCACTGTCCCCTGGCTCTGGAGGGGGCCGGAGGCCCAGAGCGGAGGGGACATGGGCTGGGGGGGTCAGGCAAGGAAAGTGAGGCAGGGCTGCAGGGGGAGCGCAGAGGACAGCAGGGACACTGCAGAGTCTGAGAAAGACAGCGGGTGGTCTGGCGCTGCCGCGGGGCCGTCACCGGGAGGGTCCGGGGCTGTGACCGCAGGAGAAAGGACCAGGACCCGCGGCCCGGGGGTGGGGATGCAGCGGGATAGGAGTGGACCAGGATAGGGCATGTGCCGGGACAGGGAAGCAGCGGGACGGGGATGGCCCGGGGTCCTGCCGCCCCGGTGCCGGTGCCGGTGCCGGTGCCGGTGCCGGTGCCGGTGCCGGTGCCGGTGCCGGTACCGGCGCGCCTCCCCGGCTCCCGACTCACTCCAAGGTCAGCGAGGGGATCCTCAGCCTGTCCCGACGCGACTTCATCCCGCCGCCGCCCCGCTCCGCTCCCGCCGCACCGGCTGCCCCGCGCTGGGCGGCTCCGCGGGCGGGCGGGCGGCACCCGGCGGCCTCGACGGAGCTCCTGCTCGGCCCGCCGGGCCCGGGCCCGCCCCGCGGCTCGCTACGGCTCGGCACGGCACGGCTCGGTACGGCAGAGCACGGCTCGGCACGGCTCGGTACGGCAGAACACGGCTCGGCACGGCAGGCCCCGGGTCCCCGCGCACCCGGCCCCGATCCGCGGCGCTCCCGGGATGTGCCGGGGCGCTGCCGCTGCTGAGACACCGCAAGCCCTGCACAGCCCCGGTACAGCCCCGGTGCAGCCCCGGTGCAGCCCCGGTGCATCTCTAACCGTGCCGGTACGGCTGCAGAGCATCCCTTACACCGGCCCGGTGCTCCTGCCGTGCATCCCCAGCACAGCCCAGTACGAACACCCAGGGCAGCTCTGCAGCCTCCTACCACACCGCAGGGTACCCCAATACACCCCAGTACACCCCAGCACACCCCAGCAGTGCTTAGAACACCCTAACACACCCCAATATACCCCAAAACACCCCAAAACACCCCAGTACACCCCAGCACACCCCAGTACTGCTTAGAACACCCTAATACACCCCAACACACCCCAATACACCCCAGTACTGCTTAGAACACCCCAACACACCTACAGCAGAGCACACCACACCCCAGTACACCCCAGTTAACCCCAGCACATCCCAGTGCACCCTAGGAGATGCACAGTCAGGTCCCTCCAGTGCCAGAGAACATGATGATGCCACTCCAGATTTCACGACAACAAGCTCTGGTGCCACTCAACAGCCATCCCTGCTGCCACCCACGGTGCCAGTGCTGTGTCCCCAAGTGTGACCCTCTCAGTGACACCCCACCCCACGCCTGAGTGGCCCAGCTCGGGGACTTACGCTCTTCCTCGGCGTGGCAGGCTCAGCTCCTTCTGCAACAAAACAAGCAAGAGGGGGGTCAGAGCATGGCCCTGGGAGTTGGGGGGTGCCCACCTGCAGGACCCCACACCCACACACCTGGCAGCACCCCCACTGCCACACCTGGCTGTCACCGCAGGATCGATCCCCACCCACAGTGACAAATCACCCACCCTGGGCCAGCACAAGAGGACATCTTCCAGTGTCCCCAGAGCTGGTGGCCCCATGGCCAGGCCCAGGAGTGATGGCAGGAGGGTGGTACAGTGGGAGCAGCACCCCTGTGCCCAGCTGGAGCATGGCCCCAGGATGGTGGCTTCACCCTGTCCCCCACCCTGTCCCCCCCATCCCAGGAAGGGGGAGCAGCCAGCAGCCCCTAAGTTGTTTATTTTTCCAGCCTCTGGGAATATTTCTTGTGAGAACTGTTTGCTCACAGGTGGTGCAACAGGCCAAAGGGCAGCTGGGGACAGGAACCCAGGCCAGTGCCATCCTCCTGGTGTGTTGGGCATCACCTGGTTCCAGCACTGCATGGTGCCCACCCGTGTGCCACCTGTCACCCCACAGAGTGTCACAGACTCCACCAGCACACTGTGAGTGGCACCATGTGGACAGGCTGATGTGTGCCCTGGCACACCGTGGGATGCAGGGACCTTTGGCAGCTGCAAGTGCTGGTTAATGTCACATCATTGCCCTGATCCTGTGCCCACTGGTCCCATACCCCTGAGCAGCCCAGACCCATTTTTGGCGCAGGCACGGAGCTCCGTGGGCTGGAGCTGCTGCCCCCCACGTGGGCGCCCCCAGCAGCGCCCATACACCCCTCAATCCCCGGGGTACCCGCGCCCCATCCCGCTGCCCACGCCGCGCAGCCCCTGTGGAAATCCCGGGGTTGGGGCGCGCTGCAACGCGGTGATGCAGCAGCATCGCCATGGCAACGGGTGACATCATGCCTGGGCGCGCGGGGCTCGGCAGCCCCGGGCCCACGGTGCGGGTCTGCCCCGGGGTGGAGGGACAGGGACTGTCTGTGGGTGCGGGGACAGGGGCACAGCACAGTGGGTGTGGGTGTCCCTGAGCACCCCGCACGGGCTGACCCCAGGCCCGGCTGGGCGAGGGGATGCGGGGTCCTTACATGGAGGGGGAACCCCCCAGCACCCTGACCCACCCTGCTGTCACCCAGCCCGGATCCCCCCCCGCAGCCGGAGCTGTGCCGCTGGCCGCCAGCCCCTGTGCAGGGGAGGAGGCAGAGGAGGGTCACGCTGAGGAATTTACTGCTCAGATGGAACAGGGGACTGTCCCCCGTGCTCCCCCACATCCGTCTCTGGGTGCAAGAGAACAGAGAACCCAACACCCTTCACTGCCAGGGGCTCTCCGGCCATTCTGTGTCCCCAGGGACACCCAGAGCATCCCCCGGTGGCCCTGAGGACCCATGTGGGGTAGTGTCACAGAGCCAGCACCCACAGGGTGCCTGATACTCCTGTCCAGCACAGTGCATCTCCCTTCAGCAAGCTCCAGTGGGAGCCAGGATTAACCATCAGCTGATCCCTGTGAGAACAGCATTAGGGGCAGCACAGAGGATGGCATCAGTGATGGCATTAGAGATGGCATCAGGGACGGAATCGGCGATGGCATTGGGACAGCATCGGGCATTGCTGCTCAGCGCTTTGGGATTAAGCCCCTGCTCGGAGTCCCTTCCACCCCTCCTGCCAGGGGCATGTGGCACCCAGCTGGGTCCCACGGCTCTGCGCTTCCCGGGACTGCCAGGAACGACACCCACAGCCAGGAGCCCCGGAGCCCACGGCCATGGCTCTGTCCATCCGCATCGGCGGGGAGGCAGCTCCCGCACAGGGCTCCCTCCCGGGCTGAGCGTGCAGCGGAGCGCAGCTGCCCGCGGAGCTGCCAGCTCGGATGAAGGCAGCGCCGTGCCATCCTCCAACCGCCCCGACAGCTCCGCCCGGGCCCCCCGGATACTGCAGATGGGGATGGAGGCGTCAGTTCACCCGGAAAATCCGGCTCAGCACTCAGCTCTGCGAGCCGGGGGGTCCCCGGTCATCCCCGCTCCGAGCGCGGCAGCGAGCGCCGGGTTCCTGCGGGAGCGGGTGCGGGATGGGCAGGAGGAGGAGTGGTGTCCCTCTGCCTAAGGGAGCAGGAACGCCAGGCAATAGAGGGGCTCAGAGAGGGGCTGGCACAGCGGTTCGGCACGAACCGGCATCGAGAGCTGGGCTGGAGGGACCACGGTGCTCCCAGGGGAGCCCCCCCAGCATCCCAAGGCACAGCTGGGGCTCAGACCGGGCCAGGATCCCAGGTGGGTGCCCGGCTCTTGTCCCACCTGTCCCACGCTGCTCATACACTGCACCCACCTCTGGCCCCCGCAGCACCCACCTCTCACCCTCAGCACCCACCTCTCACACGCACCCACACAGAGCCCCCCACTCTCACACACAGCACCCTCTTCCCGCACCCTCACGCAGAGCACCCAACTCCCACCCGCAGCACCCCCCTCTCGCACACGCAGCACCCGCTTCACACGCACCCGGAGCACCCACTGCTCACCCACAGCACCCACCCTTTGCACACCCACCCCCGGAGCACCCACCTCTCAACTTACAGCACCCACCCACCGCAGACCCGCATCCGGAACACCCACCCCTCACCCCGAGCGCCCACCCCTCACCCCGAACACCCACCTCCCACCCGGAGCACCCACCTCTCACTCACAGCACCCACCTCCCACCCACAGCGCCCGCCCCCCGCGCCCCCGCAGCGCCCACCCCTTGCAGACCCGAGCACCCCCCGGCCCGGGCTCACCGGCAGCGGGCTCCCCGCGCTCCCTCCCGCCCCTGCCCCGCCAGGCAGCGCTGCCGGTGCCCGTGCCCGTGCCCGGTGCTCACCTGGAGGCCCCGGCGCCGCAGGATGCTGGGCTCGTCCATCCCGCCGCGCCGCCGCCGCCGCCGCCTCCCGCTGCGCCCGCTCCGCCCGGTGCGCCCGGTCCGCCCCGCCGGTGCGCCCGGGGCGCCGCCCAGCGGCCCCAGCGCGTCACCGGACGCGCATCAGCACCGAGCCTGGGGCTGGCACGGCGCGGCACGGCTCGGGGCTGGCACGGCACGGCACAGCTCGGGGCTGGCACGGCACAGGGCATGGGCTGACATGGCATGGGGCTGGCACGGCATAGGGGTGGCACAGCACGGCATGGGGCTGGGACAGCACGCGGCTGGCATGGCACGGGGCTGGCACGGCACGGCATAGGGCTGGCACGGCATAGGGGTGGCGTGGCACAGCACGGCATGGGGGTGACATGGCATGGGGCTGGCACGGCATGGGGCTGGGGTGCCGGGGCACAGCATGGGGCTGACATGGCATGGGGCTGGCATGGCATGGGGCTGGCATACTGCTGGCGTGGCACGGCATGGCATGGGGCTGGCATGGCATGGGGCTGGCATACTGCTGGCGTGGCACGGCATGGCATGGGGCTGGCATGGCATGGGGCTGGCATGGCATGGGGCTGACATGGTATGGGATTGGCACAGCACAGCACAGGGCTGGCAGAGCATGGCATGGGACCCACATGGCACTGTGCCAGAACAGCACAGCACAGCATGGGGCTGGCACTGCCTGAGGATGGCATGGGGCTGGCACGGTACAGAACAGGCATGGCATGGCACTGGCACAACACAGCATGGGGCTGGCATGGTACAGTGTGGGGCTGGCACGGCATGGGGTGGTGTGGCACTGCATGGCCTGGGGATGGCACAGCATGGCACACACGTGGCCCAGGGTTGGAATGACACAGCACAACATCAGACAGAAAGGCATGAGGCTGAAATGGCAAGGGGCTGAAATGGCATGGGCCTGGCATAACATGGAGGTGGCACAGCATATGGCACAGGACTGGCACAGCATGGCAGGGTGTGGGGGTGACAGGGCGTGGTACTTTCAGGTTTGGTACAATCTGCCTGGCTCAGTACAGCCCAGTATGGCACAGTCTGGCATGGCATGGCCCAGTATAGCACATGATGGGGTTGGCAAAGGCTGGCTCAGCACATCCTGGCACTGCAGAGTCTGCCACATCATGGCACAGCGTGACATGGCACAGCATGGCATGGCAGAGCCCAGGCCAGCACAGCACAGCACAGCACAGGCCTGGCACAGCCTTTCTGGCTGGACACAGCCCAGCACAATTGCTCTGGCACACAGGTGATGACCTGGGGCTGGCACAGCTGGGTGTGGGGTTGGGAGCTTGGTGTGGTCCAGCCCAGATCTGTCCTGGTTGCCACAGTGCATCACAGAGTGTATACCCAGTACAGTCCAGCACGGCACAGCACGACCAAGCCTGGCACAGCATGGTCCAGCATGGCATAGCATGGCCTGGTCTGGTTCAGCACGGCACAGCCCAGTCCAGCCCAGTCCTGCTGTCTGTTGGGGCACAGCAAAGCCCACACAGTGCAGCTTGGCACGGCTTAGTGTGTACCCCCACCCTGGGCAGGACAGGGGGACACGCAGAGAGGGTCAGGAGGTGCCAGGGGACCCTCTGTGTCCCCAGCCCTGCCGTGCCCACGCTGTCCCTGTGCTGGGACACTGCCGCCACCGCCGCCCTCCGGCCCCGAGCAGGCGCCACACAAGGGGCCGCTTTCTGCGGGAACAAGGGCACTCTGTGCGAGCCCTCGGTGCCACCCGGCTCCGCCGTCCCGGCTCAGCCGCCCGTCACACGGCGCTGCTGCCGCCGCGCCCTCCGGCCTCACTGCGGCTTTGTTCTCGCGGCGCAGCCATCAGTGGCTCTGGGCACCAGCACAACAGACGCCCCCCAAAAAACCCAGAGAACCCCAACCTTGGAGCAGCCGCTGGGGATCCACCCAGTTACGGGCAGAGGACCAGAAACACGCTGTGTGAAAAAAAAAAAACACCACCCACCAAAAACCCCAAGACTCATCTTTCGCTTACCTTGCGCTTCTCCGGCGCCGGGGCACGTGGCGCGGCCGGGACATGCGGTGGGACAGGGCTGGCCTCATCCCGGCAGCCTTGCCAGCAAAAAACGGGGATATTTGGGTTGCTTTCTCTTTTGTTTTTTGGTCAAAGTGGGGCATGCACTCACGTCTAGGGCTCTGCCCCGCCTGGAAACGGCACACACTCAGCAGAAGAGGAAACCCCAAGCGCGGGAAGCTGCGCTGAGCACCGGGGCTGCCGCCGCGCCCCAGAGGGGCACCCGGGGGTGCCGGGGGATTGGGCAGCCGGGAAGGGCAGCGGAGCCCGGAGCCGCTGAGGGACAGCCCGGCTGGGCCATGCTGGGGTGGCTGCTGGCGGCGCTGGCCGCGCTGGCGCAGGGCGGTAAGTGCTCCTGCGGTGCTGGGAGATGAGAGATAACTTCAGAAGACTTTCAATGAATGATTGGGGGGTGATAAGACCTGGGGAGCTCCCGGAGAGAGATGGAGATACTCACCCAAAACCACAGGGACGGAGTAAAAATGGTGAATCCCCGCTGGCAGCGGGCAGGAGCCGGGGCGAGTGGCACCGGCCAGCGCTGCATCACCGGGGAGGGGGAACACGAGGGGCTTGGGGTGACAGTCGCCGGTACAGCCGCTCTGGTTCCCCATTTGAGCAGCGTGGCAAGCAGGCAACAGCCGCACCAGCGCTCCCTCCATGCGCGGGATGGGGTTTGGGATGCAGGAGCCTCCAGCCACTGCTCTGTCCCGCAGGTGCCGTGGCAGCCCACGACGTCTCCTGTTGGAATAAATGCAGCACCCCCAAGCTTTTCAACTGCTCCTGGCCGCCCCTCGGCCCCGCCGGCAGCACCTCCTACGTCCTGAACCTCTGGTGAGTTGGGCAGCGGGCGGGGAGGGGGAGCCCCCGGGATGTGCCCGGATCTCACCCCGCGCCCTCCCCAGCTCCGGGAGGCGCAGCCGGTGTGACCGGTTCGAGGCGGGCACGGCGACCAACTACAGCCCCCCGCATGGCAAAGTGTCCATCTTCGGGAACACCACGGCCTGGGTGGAGGCACGCTGGGGGGACCAGGTCCACAGGACCCCCAACCACACCCTTTACCTCAACAAGGCTGGTGAGTACCCCAGGGACCAGGCTGGCAGCCAGCACCGGCACTAAAAACTGCCAGACCACCCAAAAACGCCTCATCTTTCCAGTCAAACTGGATCCACCTCCTAGTGAGATGTCCTTCTCCAAGACTGGCGGCCAGCTGAGAGTGCAGGTGCCAAAGCTAGAGTGCCACGGTCTGGAGCAGCTGCCACAGCATGAGGCTCGCTTCTGGAGGGTGGGAGACAGCAGCTGGACACAGGTAAGAACTGCACACAGGTAAAAACTGGACACAGATAAAAACTGTACACAGATAAAAACTCTGTTTGCTGGAGCTGGCAGTGACTGACAGGACAGTCAGGAGCACCACAGCAGCTCAGGGAGCGTGGGGGCTCAGTGATGTCACTGTCCCCCCCAAACCCAGCTGTGTCCCATCTGTTTCACTGCATTATCAGCTCTGCCTTGTCCCCTGGCCGTGGGATCCTGCTGCTGCCCATAACAGGATTCTCAAGGATTACACAGACAAAACCCCAGATTATACTAATGACGACAACAGATCAAATCCGGATGTTTGTCCCCAGTGAAGCTCTCACAGCTGGGGACCCCCATCCCTCTCAGGATGCCAGGAGGGTCCCAGAATTGAGGGGACCCCTGGCCACCATGTCCCCTGTACTGTTTGGCTCTCCCAGCCTCTGGGATGTTTGGGGATCACAGGACAGCACTGATGTCCCAGTAAAGCGCTGGTTTTACTGGGTGGGTGTCTCCATGCCTGGTTCTCTCTGCAGGTGACATGTGAGGCTGTGATGGTGACAGGTGGAAATGTCTCAGGTTGGTTTGTCCTTGTTGGGACAAGCATCTCCCGGGGGTGCTCTTCAGCCAGCACCCTGTGATGGCCAAAAGTCGGGGAAAGGAGGGGTCACCCCCCAGCTGACCCTGCCCCCCCTCTCTAGTGACCTGTGCCCTGGGGGTCAATGGCACCTTCGTGGTCCAGCTCCGGCGCAATGCTCCGCACTTGAGCAGCTACTGGAGTGACTGGAGCAGCAACATCTCTGTTCCCGAGGGTGAGGAAGAGGAGAGGAGCCTAGTGAGATCCCAACAGCTCCCAAAAATATTGATGGCTCAGTCAGGCTTGTTCCTCCTGCAGAAATCTTGTGGAGCCCAGTGCTGAGCCATCAACTGGGCAAACTGGGGAGAGATGGGCAGCGGGTGCTGAGGCTGAGCTGGCAGGTATAGTGGCATCCCTGGGGACCCTCCTGCGTGTCTCCCACCATTTCATCCCCGAGTCACCCCCTTTTTTTCCCCAGCCAGTCCTCAAGGAGCAGAGGAATGTCACCTACAAGCTGGACGTCCACATGTTGGCGTGTGACTGTGCAGACTCAGATGAGGAGCACTCTGTGGAGCTGGGCTGGGAGGAGACAGAGCACAACCTCACCCTCTCCGGGGCGGAATACGAAATCCTGCTGACCGCGGTCAATGCCGCGGGGCCGGGGCCGGCGCGGCAGCTCCGTGTGCCGGCAGAGCAGCGAGCGGGTACCTGTCCCTGCAGAAATGCTGAGCTCCCCTGGCAGCCCTCAGGGCGTTATTTCTTCCATCTACCCCCAATATCCCCCTTTTTCATCCCAGATCTCAGCTACAAGGAGATCAGCGTGGCCGAAGGCGCCGTGACTGCGCAGTGGGAAGCGCCGGTCCCTGGCGATGCTTTCTGCTTGGAGCAGCAGACACTGCCAGGGCCTCTGGAACAGGGGGTCTGCATCCCGCAGGAATTCCCTGCCAACAGCAGCCACGTGCAGAGAGGCAAGGGAGCTCCCCAAGCACCCTCGCTGTCCCCCCAGCCGGGGGCAGAGGGTCTAAACAGCGCCCCAATTCCTCCCCAGGAGCGCTGCGAGCCGCGGGCTGTCACCGCCTGGCCGTGCACGGCCGGGACGAGGAGCGCGGCTGGGCCACCTTCGCCCTGTGGCACCGCTACCACAGCAACGGTGCGTGTGCGAGCGCGGAGCATCCGCGCCTGGATTCGCTCCATAGGGGGCTCTCCTGACATAATCCCCCACTTTTTTTTTGCACGCAGATTCGCTGTTCGTGCCCATCAACATCAGCAGCGGAGATGTCGCAGCTGTCCTGCAGTGGACGCCGTCCCCACGTGCCGCCTGTCCCGGCGCGCTGGCCAAGTACCTCATCTGCTACTCGGCCGAGGGGGACAACGAGACCTGTGAGTGGGACCCCCCATCCCCGTGGGGCAGGAGGAGGGTGCTGCCCCCAGGCAGCCGCCAGACTGCCCCACGTTCGGGTTTGTTTGCCCAGACAGTGAAGTGAATGCCACGGCATCAAACTACACCCTCCAAAACCTCCAGCCTGGCACAGCCTACAGGGTGGGTGTTTGGGAGGTGCCAGAGGACAGCGAGGGGACCTGCAGAGCTTGGTGGCACTTCCAGACCAAGGCGCTGGGTAATGGCTGAGACCCCGTGCCCTCCCCACTCCCCGTGCGGTGTTCTCTCCACTGTGTGCTCGCCCTCACCCCAAAACGTCTCCTGTGTCCCTGTTGGGCGCAGGGATGTCTCCACCCAGCCATGCCTATCCCCAGGTCCCCAGGGAGCAGTGTGGACAGGCAATCTGAAGTACCTGAGCATCTCTCTTGGTCTCCCCGCGGCAGCTGCCATCTACCACCTGACCAAAAAGAGGTGACGGAGCACCCTCGTCCCCAGAGCCGCTCAGGCCACCCCCACCACTACCCACCCCCTCACCAACCACTCCCTCCCCAGGGTTGGCCGCCTCCTCTTCCCACCCCTTCCCAAGCCCGTGGGCACCAAAGCCACCGAGTTCTCGGCCGGCGAGATGAGCCAGGTGAGGTGCAAGGTGCAGGATGGGGCAGATCCCACAGCTCCAGTCGCCCATGGCGCAGTCCTGGCACGGGATGTCCCACCCCAAATCCACCCAACCCTTAGGACCAGCCCCGCAGAGGCCTCCTGGAACCCTCGGAGAGGTTCAACCCAGCCCAGCTGGTGCTGACAGAGCCCGGCCCCAGCGAGGAGACGACAGACACGGGCACCCAGACTGCGGTGCCGCCGCCCGACGTTCCGCAGCCCTGCCCCGCGCTGGAACTGCCGGCGGCAGTGGCCGTGACCCCGCCGGGCTGCGGGGACGAGCTGCCCTTCGCCTACCGCAGGCAGGACATGCTGAGCCCGCTGGGACCTCCATCCTCCGGCAGCACCAGCTGCACTGGGCACCTACCCAGAGAGGAGGAGGAGGAGGAAGAGGAGGAGGAGGGAAAGCAAGGGCTGCACCAGCCGCTGATCCCCATTGCACTGCTCATCTCCGACAAACCCATCATCATCAGGGATGGGCAAGGATGGGATCCCTCGCCGCAGAACTCGGTGCCGTAGCCATCACCAGGCTGGAGCAGCGGGGCTGGACGGCAGGAAGGGCACGGGGTGTCCCATGGAATGCGGAGTGGCGGTGTGGGATGCTGAGTGCCCAGTCCGTGGGTGGCACCGGCACTTTCAGGGGGTTTTCTGATTTCCAGGGCACGGAAGGCGATGCCTCTGGATGCAGCATTGCACCGGGACAAGTTTTGGCCACGCAATTTGCAGCCTCAAACTTTGACAGGCGATAAAACCCGAGCGAAAGCGGCTGCAGAGTCTGCCAGGACCGAGGGTATTTCCATGCCTGGATTGGGAAGAGAGGCAGAGCTCCATCCCAGCCGGCTGCTACATCTGGAACCACTATCCTGGTGGGGTTGCAAAAAGCCCTAGCACCAAACACCAACTACCTGGAAAAAAAAAAAAATTAAAATTAAAATTAAAATTATTGCATAAAGCAGCAGGGCTGAGATGGTTTTTCTTCGCCTGACCTGGGCAGATTACAGTAAATATTTAGAGCCGAGGTTCAACTCACGGCACTGGGGAGGAGGCAGCCAGGCAGTCGGGACGGGGGTGATCCATAGGCCCCCCCCAGCCCCTTCCCCTGGGGCCACGCCGCCGCCTCGGGCCTTATCTGGGACAGCACTGGAGATGAAAAGCAATTTGTGGTTTTGTCTGCCTGGCGCGGCGGTGTTTACTTGCTGAGAAAGCGAAAAAACCTTAAAAACCTAAAAGCTACGTGAGTTTAGTAACACGGGGAAATCCAGCAGCGGCGGCGCAGCCGTGGTGTCTCAGCCACTGACACTCGTTCTGTTCGCTGCTGCTCTTGGTTCCACTCGTGTTTTGCAAAGTATTTCACTCAAACTGCGCTCGCAGCAGCGGCACCCGCGGGCGGAAACCGCGACGATGCGAGCGGAGCTTCACCCTGGCCTCGGCCGGGTTCGGCCAGGCTCGGCCGGGCTTGGCTTTACGGCCATTCCCAGCGCCCCAGGGATGAGGAGGCTGCGGTGCCGCGGCTCCCGTGGCTGGGGGCTCATCCCGATGGGCACACCGGGACCCCATCCCCGTGCCCGGCCCCGCGTGTCCAGCGCGGCTCCGCCGCTGGAGGAGCCACGAGGTGGCACCAGCCCCACGTCCCCAGGGCGGTTCCAACCTCTCGGCAGAGCAAACCCAGCGCTCCCTCCCTGCGTGTGCCAGGAGTGTGTGTCAGTGCCCGTGCCAGGCCCCTGTGCGCCGCAGCTTTGCCTCTCCAGCCCCCCAAATCCCTGGGGTTCAGCTGGAGGGGGAAGATCTGGCACCCTGCCACACGGAAGCCCGGAGCAGAGATCAGATTTAGGGATTTTGTTGGGATTTGGGCGATGCCAGGCTCACTTCAGAGCACACCAGGCACACGTGGAGGAAGTATCTGGTTACAGGCACACTCGGGTTTCAGCCCCGGCCCCTGTTTACAGCCGGTTTTGGGGGTCAGAGCCATGAGGGAAAGTGCTGAGGGTCACTGAGAGCTCAGCACGGTTGGGTGGCAGCAGTAAACACGGCTGCTGATGCCAGTTAATCATTCCAGCTCATGGAACAAGATCACAGCAGGACAGCCAGGCCTGGTCCCTGCCTTAAAAACACCCTGGGCAGGGAGGGGACATGAGACCCCCCTCACTGCCCCCATGGGGTCACTCCTCAGGAACCCATCCCATCCATGGTGCCACTCACATCCCCTCTGACACCTTCAGGGATGGATGGCCCTGTCCCCACCAGTGGCTCTGTCCCCACACGTGTCCCAAGCTGGGCAGTGCTGTGCCAGGAACACGGTGCCGTGTGGAGCCACGGACGTGCTGGGGAAAACTAATCAAGCCAGGCTTGCCAATTAGTGCTAGTGAGCAGCTCAGGACTTGCTAATTAGTTTAAATTTCACAGGACTGGTTTCCAAATGGGTCCCCAGGCGCCATGCTGAGTTTGGTGACCCAAGGACAGCTGCCAGGCCAGCTTTTGCAGCCAGGATGTGACCTTGCCTGCTCCTCTAGCCCAGCACAGCACCCATTCGTGCCACAGGGCAGTGGTTAGGCCTGGCAAGAGCCACTGCCACCCACAGCCTGAGGACAGCTCATTACACCCAGCAGGGACTCATTACACCAAAGGAGCACTCCTTCCAGGACAGCACTGGGACAAGCAGCCAAAATCCATCCCAGCAGGGAAGACAAAGGTCAGCCCAGTGCCATTAGTCACTCCATGGAGTCACACCCAACGGTGCCAGCACTGCCCACACACCACTGGCTACAATGTCATCTGCTGGCACAAGTGTGGAGCATCCTGCCCTGAAGGGAAAAACCCCTATTCTCCCTATTTTCACAGGGTCCCTGTGCTGTGTCCCCAAAAGCAAATGGCACTGAGGACATGTGCACATGGATTGACCTGGCTCCACTTGCTTTTGTGGAGTGGAAAATTCAGCAGTGCAACCCAAGGAAGCAGGTGGGGCAGCCAGAAGGAGCTGCAGGGAGGTGGTGGCAGCCTGAGGGTTTGCTCTTGGCTCTGATTTTATAGAACCACAGGATTGCTGAGGTTGGAAAAGCCCTCTAAGATCACTGAGTCCAACTGCTAACCCAGCACTGCCAAGCCCACCACTAACCCTTGTCCCCAAGAGTCACAGCCACACAGCTTTTAAATCCCCCCAGGGCTGGTGACTCCACCACTGCCCAGGGCAGCCTGTGACTGTGCTCAACAATCATTTCCATGAAGAATTTTTTCCTAATATCCAACCTAAACCTCCCCTGGTGCAATTTGAAGCCATTTCATCTTGGTTTTGGGGGATGAGATCTCAGATATAGAACATACAATGGCCAGAGGGGTTTGCACAGCCCTATCAACATCAGCCCTTGGGGGGTTGGAGCCTCTGTAGAAGGAGAGGTCCATCCCTGCAGGCCTAGACTGATATTTTAACACCAAATTGAGATGTTTTGCTCCCAGATTGAGAAGTCTAACCTGTTTTCCAGTCTCAGGGAAACAGCTCTGCAGAGCCACTACCTGGCCTTTACATGGCCAGAGGAGAAGGTCACAACTCTGCAACCCCTTCCCTCATTTATTCATCCCTTTCCCAGCCCCTTCCCTCATCCATACATCCCTCCCCCAACACTTTCTCTGCACCCAGCACCTTTTCCAGTTCCCTAAACCCCATCCTGGAGAAGAGCTGAGAGGTTTGAGCCCAGCCTGACCACCAGTCATGGCCGGGAGCAGGATTATTTGCTGGGCAAAAAGCCATCACTGCCACCACCTCCACAATGCCACCCGCTGCCAGGCAGATTAGGTGACTTAATCCCTAAGCAAACAAACGGATCCCTGGGATTTATTTATTATTATTATTATTATTATATTCTAAGCAGAATTCAAGGGCTGCAGACAGCTCATCTCACCCACCCCTCAAGCACTGCAAAGCTCCCCTGGGCAGGACACCTGGCAGTTCCCTGTGGTAGGAAACCCCTGCAGATAGGGAACTGGGGCTTTTCCTCCCTTAAAAAGGCTTCTGGGATTCTTCTACCCCCAAAAAACCCCAAGAATTGGTGATACAGACAACCCAGTGGGGAAGGGGCTGCAGGGCCCACAGCTGGACACATGTGGACAGAGAGCCTCCGGCCGCAGCTGGGCTCAGCTTGTTTTGAAAGTCACGGGTATTTCAGCGCCCGCGTTTTGCAACTATTCGGTGTCACAACAACAACAACAACTCGGTTCTACTTCGCAAACAGGCCCCGGGGCCGCCCCGGCTCTTTCCTGCTCACGTCAGCTGCAGCAGCCTCACCCGGGCCACGGCTATTTCCAAACCCAGCCTCGGAAAACGGCTTGAAGCAGCAGCGAAAGTGAATATTTCATCTTCCCCCCCTCACCGAGAGGGGCTCGGAGCTGCCCTCGGGCCGGCGCTGGATGCTCAGATCACTGCAAACCCCGCCGGGGTGCTGCGAGCCCCAGCACGCCAGCCGGGAGAAGTGGTTGAAAAACCATCTTCTCCCTGCCCGGAACAGCCGCCCCATGGCAGGAAGCGTTTTCTTCCCTGCAGTTCGAATGCTCTCGGATGGCTGCTCGCAGCCCCAGGGGCAGCTCAGCCTCTGGCACGGCCGGAGCTTTCCAGGCTTTGGCAGCTCTGCAAAGCAACAGCTATCGAATCATGGTGGTGTTTTTTTTGTTTTGTTTTGTTTTATTTTATTTCAACGGAAACTTTATAATAATAGTAAAAGAAATCATAAACTCAGGGTGTCGGGAGGCGGGCGGGCGCCTCCGTGCGCTCCCCTGGGTATCGGGTGATCGGGAAGGGGAGGACGCTGCGCCCTTATCGCCACACGCGTTCCCTGCCCCCTTGGCAGCGGAGCCGGCCAGAGGTTTTGCAGCATAAACATATTTTGCTCAAGCAGACGGTCAGAGTTGAGCTAAGGACAACTCGATAACCAGAGAGCCCCCAAAAAATCGCTTTTTCCCAGCAGCCTCCCCCCATCTGTCTCATCCCAGCAAGGCGCCAGCCCAGCTTTGCAGCGATAAACACAGGACCAAGAGCAGCCCCCCTTCTCGCAGATCCGCTCCCAGGGTGTTTACCAGCTCTTTGCAGGCAGATTGACTCTCCCTCATTTTTTTTTCACACGCCAAAACCGCCGGGAAAGCGGAGGGAACCGGCTCGAGCCCCTCCGGGACCGTCCGGCAGCGCCGCGCCGCCCTCCCCACCGGCACTGCCCGGCGCAGCCACCTCCAACCAGCCGGGACCCCCTGGGCTATCGCTGCCCCCATCGCTGGGCCGGGATGTGGTGGCATTTACACAGCTGCTCAGCAGGAAAATCCCTCTCCCTGCTCCACATAACCCCTTGAGTTTAAAGATAACTCCTTCAGGCTTGCTAAAGAGGCTGGGAAATGGGAGGGGGTTCATTGCAGGCTGCTGGCGATGCGTGAGCATCGGACCCTTCTCCCCCCCAAACCGAGCTTGGTCTGTGGTTTTTTTTTTGTCTTGTTTTGGTTTTTTTGTTGTTGTTGTTGTTTTTTTGTGTGTGCTTTTTTGGGGGTTGTTTTGTTTTGTTTTGTTTTTGTTTTGTGCTTTGGTTTTTTTGGGGTTTTGGTTTTTTTTTTTTGGGGAGGGGTTGGGTTTGTTTTTTTTTGTTGTTTTTGTTTTGTTTTGGGTGAAATCAACTCAAATTTGTTGCTTCTTGCAGAGTGATAGGGAAGAAAAAAAGGAGCACAACCCAGTTTCTGAAGACTTTGAGGTTGGGGCATGGGCAGGATTTGACAAGGCTGCCCCATCCCTGCCGAGGTGACAGTGAAGCAGTGAGGGTGACAGCTGTGTCCCCACTGACACCCTGAGCAGCTCACCAGTGACCGGGGTGCCCCTCGCTCCTCCCTGGTGCCACACGAGCAAGGTTTTATCTGCAGGGTCAGGGATGTCACCGTGCCACATCCCCCCGGGCACGGCGGGGCCGCGCACCCACCCGGGGCTGGACGGGGATTTTTCTTGGATTTGTGGGAGTGACGGCAAACCCGGCCGGGGCGGGGAGCGGCGCCGGGAGCAAAGTCCCATCGCGCCACATCGGTGGCACAGGGCATGGCCGTGTCACCCGCAGATGCCAGCCTGTCCCCGCGCGTGGCGTGGGAGCCGTGCCGCGTCCCCAGCTGTGCGCGCGCTGTCCCCAAGCTCCCTGTTTGTGTGCCAACACATCACGTGCTGGATGACCCGAGAGGGGAGGATTTTTTTTTCTTTTAAGTGTTGTTGTTTTGGCTTTTTTTTTTTTTTTTTTTTTAAACAAAGCCAAAATATTTGCGTCCCCACGAGGACGGCTCTGGGTCACTGAGCATGGCTCGCCACACCGGGGTCCCGGCAGGAGAGGGGACACCCGGCTCCGTGAGGAGGCTCCGGTGCCGGCGGCTCCATCCCTGGCGCGGTCCCCAGTGTTTATACATAGACATGTTTGTGCGCGGCACCGGCCCCTTCCTCGCTCCCAAACAACTGGAGGAAAGTCAAAAAGTCACAAAAATTTTCCATTGCCCGAGGAGAGGAGGGAGCGAGGAGTGACTGTGCAAGGGATCGGGCAGTGCCAACAGCGAGGGATCCCAAATATGGGGTCAGACCCGAAAAAAACAAAGGGCTGGTTTTGATACAGGGAATAAAGGTAGCGATTTGCTGCAAAGACAACACCGGCAGCACCGGTGACCATCGGGGTTTGTGGGGTGTCCCGGTGATGTCACCGTGCTGCTGGCACGATGCTCACAGGGGACGGGACGTGTCGCACGTGCAGCACGGCCATCCAGCAACTCCAGACCCCGTGTTTTAGCATTAAAAAACCGGTTTGGAATAAAAAAAAATCCTGCGGTTTCTCTGCAGGTTTCCCCCGCAGCCGGAGGGGCTCGCTGCCCGCACTAGGCTGGGGAAAAGCTGCGATTCCTGTCGAGCCGGAGGGAAAAGCCCCGGCGCAGCGATGCGGGGATTTTGCCTGCGGTTTCCGTGGGCGGGAGCAGCTCCGGCAAACAGGCGGCTGAGTCAGCGGGCGGAGGGCGGCCGCGATGCCGCCCCGGCATGTCGGGGAGCACGGCTGCTTCCCGGAGCTCTGGCAGAGCTCCTCCGCACGAAGGGGAGCCTCAGAGTCCCCGATCCCAAAGATGCTGCCAGGGCCGAGCCCTGGTGTTTCTGCAGCGCCCGGGCTGGAGCAAACCCAATGCAAGGCCTGGCGCTGCTGGGGACTGTGCGGGTCCCTGCGGTGCTCAGGGACTCTGTAACTCGGGCTGGGCAGGTCCCTGTGCCCCTGAGCCTCCGTCAGCACCGACTGCTGCCCGACAGGGCGCGAGCGCTGCGAGCCCAGCATCCCACCGGCGCCAAGATGCTGAATTTGGGCAGTGCCCGAACCCCGATAGCAGCACAGGGACAGAGCCGGGCATTCCACTTCGGCCAAAAACCAGAGTTATCATCACCGCCCGTGCCCCCTGCAAATCGATCAGCCCCCGGTGCGTGCCCCTCGGCAGGTTCTGGGGTGAGCTGCACCCCGCAGGGCCCAGCCCAGCCGGGATGGGGAAGGCGGTGCTTGTTTTGGGAGCTGGACGGGCGCCCGGGCCGGAGGCAGCAGCGGCGCAGCTAATCCCGGCCTTCGCAGGGCTGCGCCAGCCCCGGCACATTCTGTCCCTGCCAGGTGACAAGCTTCGCGTGTCACCGTCCCCCCGCCACCGACCCCCAGGCCACAGGACAGCAGCCTCAGCTGCACCGGGATGGCACCGAGCATCCTCCGGGGACGGGCAGGGCTGCGGGAAGGGGGAGCCCCCAAAATGCTGCAGAAAGGAGCCGCAGGACCGGAGTGTCCCAGCACCCTGCAGAGCCGTGAGCTGCAGCGGGGAGAGGGTTCCCAGCAGCCCTGCGGCCCAGGCAAAGGGGTCCCACAATTTTGGGACTAAAAGGCAAGAGTGACAAGCTAGAGGAGCAGAGCAGGGGCTGGAGGTGTGTTTCCGTGCCCCTCGCAAAGAGCAGATTCTGGCGGATGGTCTGGGCAGCATTTTCCAGCGCACGGGGCCAAGAGCTATAAATAATCCCGGCACTGTAATTGCATCACGCGCCTCCTGCCCGGGGTCGGGTCCCGGTGCTGCCGCGCAGGGCACGGGGCCGTTCCGGCTCAGCAGACCCCCAGGGAGCCCAAATCCCCCGTGCCAGTAAACCTGGAACAGCCCGGGCTGTTCAATCAGGACTTTGGAGCCGGGGCAGATAAACAACAGAAGGTTGGAGGCAGCACCGGCAGCAGTGCCAGCAGTTGTGAAAGCACTGCCTGGAAGGGTCTGCACCGTGCCCTGGCTCCAAATGTCCAGACAAGGTATTTTTATCCCCTCCAGGGTTCAGGATTCAGGAGTGCAGCCCTTTCCTGGAAGGAGCCCCAACTCGGCCATGCCCTCCCAGCCTCGCTGCGCTACTGCCCGACTGTACGAAAAGAGCCTGGAGGCGTTCACAAGAATTCCTGCTGGAGGGATCGGTCCCACAGGGGCACCGGGAGTGCTGCCCACGGGCTCGGGGTTCCCCGGGCCGGCATGGCCTGTCCCCATGCCCGTGTGACGCAGCAGGACAGGCACGGGGTGCTGGGCGCTCGCCTCCCCCTCCGGCCCGGGGAATAAACATCTCCTTGTGCAGCCGGGGCAGATGATCCGGAGCTGACCAGCAGCCCCCGGCCATCCCCGCTGCTCGGCGTTTGCCGGCACAGAATGGCTCATTTGTGCCAGGCTGGAGCTGGCAGGGATCAGCCTGGTCACAGGGCTGCCTTCGGGGCCAGCTTCACCTGCAGGGCTTTGTGTCCCCTTTGATGTCACCAAAAACCCCTCAAGAGCCCACGGCTGCTGCTGCCAGCGGCAGATCCAGACATGATCCCCCCAAACGGGGATGCAAACAAATTCCCTGCAAGGTGGTTAATCCTCCCCCGGGAAAAATTAATCAGAGCACCAGGGATGCCAAATAAAAACCAGATTTGAATAAAGGTTGCAGGAGCACCAGGTTCTCACAGGCAAGCACAGGGATAAGTTCTCTCCCCTGGCCCAGGGCAGGAGCACGTGCTCTAATACAGCTGCAGGGCTGAGCAGCTCAGCAAATAAAAAAAAATAAATAAAGAGGGGAGGGGAAATCACATTCCAGTGGCAGTATTTTTAAGCAGCACAGTCCGTGCAAGAGAAAACTAATGCCCTGATTCAAACCCTGCCTTGCATGCTCTCAGATTTGCCATGCCCAGCAGAGATGTGGAGCACAGAAATGCTGCGAAAAACCAAATTTCAGCCCAAGGAAGCAGGTGAAGGAGGCTCCCTGCTCTTCCCACATGGCAGCAGCTCCCAGCCAACACAACATGGGGCTGATCCCAACCCTGCTTGGGACTGGCTGAGCCAACACAGGAGTGTCCCAGCTCCCAGCTGGACCTGCTGGGTCCCTGCCAGGTTTCCGGCATGGAGGAAAATGTGTCTGTCCTCAAGGAGCCTGGCCACAAACAGGAAGCAAATGTGGAAAAATACAACAGGTTTACTCGCAGCCATGCATCCCAAGTAATGGGAAAAAATGCCATAACTGCACAGATGTGGAGGAGCTGGAGGGCCAAGGGACCAATCCTGTGGGGAGCAGTGCTGGCCGAGTGACCCAGTTAATCCCAGTGCAGGACTGGGCACAGGGTGGAGCTGGGTGCCTGCAGGGCAGTAAAGAGAGAGCAGGGAGCACTCCCACATCTCAACAGCCACAGCATGGCTCCAGACTACGGGAAGCAGAAAGAAGAACAGAAAATTATCCAGGTAACAGCTTGGTTTAAAGAATTTATTTCAGACAAAAAAATTCCCCACCAAAAAGTTGTACAAAAAGAGTAGAGACAAAGAGTGGTCATTACAAAAGTGTTCACAGATAGAAAAGACTCATCTGAGCAACCCCAGCACAGAGCCCAAGGCACATTGGCTTTGGTTGTGCATGGCCAGGGATTGTCTCAGTGAGGGAATGCAAAGGTCCTCAGCCCCCAAACTCTGCTCAGGTCCCCCTGCAGTGAGCGGGGTCAGCCCCTGGCTCCTCACCACAACATCCAGCACACCCTTCCCACATTGGCTCCCACCCCAGTGAGCACAGGCTGCTGCTGTGTCCTCACCCCACCAGGGCCCCCAAGCCCTTTATGGGCATCAAGGACTCCCAGCCTTGAAGGATTCATCCCAACTCCACATCTCCCACCAGCACCTGTGGCTGCCCCCAGCCTCAGACTGGGCTTCCCTCTCTCTTCCTTGGCCACCTGCCAGAAGTCCAACCCCCTGTGCTGGTACCACAGTTTGGGGGCTGGTTTCAGCCCCATCTTGGGGCAGGCAGCAGCACACTGTGCAGGTTTGGTGCTGACATTCATGAACCAGCTTCCTTGTTCCTAGTAAACGGCACCCAAACACTGCCACAGGTCATAAATTCATCCACCAAGTCCTTGTATCAGCCCCTGGAGGCTTTTAGAGTTTGGTTAAGTGGCTCAAACCATTCCCCCCGCAGGTACCCACAGGCTTGTGGCAAAGATTATCAGCAGTGGCTGAGCCCTCTACTTCATCCAGCCAGAAAAGGACCTTTCACTGCCTGGGGGACCTGCAGTCCTGGTGAGCCACAGGCAAAGGGCTGCACCTGCATTGCCTCAGGGCCCATCCAAACACCACCTGAGCACCATCCAAACATTCTCCAGTAATCCTGAGAAACGCCTTGAAGCTCCTGTTTTCCACACCAGGAGCTGACAGAAGTTTTGGAGTGTGGCACTGCAGGCAAGGGGAGAGCAATCTGGGCTCGTATTCCCTGTTCCAACCCCAAAATCCCGGGGCAGTTCTGAACCCTGTGTGTCCTGCCCAGGCACACACGGAGCCGCTCCACAGCGCCAGCCCCTCGTGTCCTCCCGCCGTGCCCGGGGCCACAGCACCGCGCTGGCTCTGGGCCCGTGGCACAGTCACGGCAGGAGCGGCCGAGGGCGGTGAGCAGGGTCAGGGTCCCAATCCCCCCTTCCAGACCCAAGTGCTGTGAGGGTGCAAGCTGCCATCCCCAGGGATTGTCACGCTGTCACACGCAGCCGATGCCGTCACAAGATCAGCAGGTCATGCAGCGCGGGCGGATGGTGTCTGACGAGGGGTTTGGATCCACCTGCAGAGCCAAGCCCAGAGTCAAAAACCTCTGTTTTTGCAGAGCACATCCCAGCCTCCACCAGCCTCCAAGCCCCAGGGATTAATCACCTCTGAATACAGCGGGGGTGGTCGGAAGCGGAATTCCTGGATGTAGGCAAAGAAGGGACCCTCCAGGATGTCCCCGAGCTCGCTGCGGCACGGAGGAGCCAGGCTCTGCTCAGCCTCCGGGCTGGACACGACTGCTGAGTACTCAGGGGGGGCTGAAGAGAAAGCAGAACCATCAGGGAATAGCAAACACTCACCATAAATGGGGGACACGCAGGTAAAATGGCTTCAAACCCACTATATCCCAAACCCCCCCAGTCCCCTGAGGAAGAAACCCAGGAGACTCAGCACCACAACAAAAAAATAGGTTAAAAAAAAAAAAAAAAGCAAAACTATCCCAGTTGAGAACTTTGCATCTCACTCTCCTGAGCAGGGATTTATGCCAAGGAGCAGAAGATGCTCACCCTCCAGCTGCTCTGGGATGGTGCTGAGCCAGTCCAGGTTGACGCTGTACTGGCTGCTGACACTGGAGGTGCGGCTCCCGAAGGGATGCAGTGGGATGGTCCCGATGACAAGAGGCAACTCAAGGAGCAGCTTGGACGTCCCAGGAATATCCACACAAACCTGCCGAGACAGAGAGCAGCAGGGAAGCTTAGCTGGTGGTGTTCTCCCAGTCTGGAGGGGCAGGCATCTCCCCTGAGCTGGAGGAGAGGAGCTGTGCAGGAGGGAATTCCCTCACCTTCAGGGAGTATTCCACCTGGATGATGCGGCACTGGAGGATGGACGGCCCCACGGGCGGGATCTTCAGCGCCCGTCCGTGCCACACCTCCCTCTTCCCAGCAGGAATGGGGTCCCCAGTGATGCTGGTCACCACTGACTTCTTCTGCTTCTTGGTGCCCCGGGCAATGAAGGTCTGGGTCTGGATTATGGCTGCCTTGGGCACCACGGCACGGCTTGTGCAGTTGTCGATCTCAGCGAAGATGGGGATGACCTCACCTGCCAAAAGAGACACACACACGTGAGGAGGGGAGGTACAGCCCAGTCCTGCCTTGAGGAATTGCTGCACAGGCCCACCGAGGGTTGGCCACGCTGTCTGGCAGGGCAGGCATGTGGGTTCATCCAGGAGGAGCAACCCAAGGACACTGTCACATCAGGTGCACACAGTGAAGCTCTCTGGTTTCCTGCCAGCCCACAGTGACCCAAACCCCCTCCTCTGGCCTCTGCCCCAGGGCCCACTGAGGTTCAAGGGCCCCAGCACCTGGTCTCACCTGGGGTGTAGCCTTTTCGGTCAATCTTGGCAGTCACAGATACTTGGCCACGGTTGCAGTACCAGGCACGAGCAAGTTTCTCTTTAGCACCTGCCTGGGGAGCCTGGAGAACGGGAAATATTTAGGCTATTTAGTAACTAAGGATGAAACTCAAAGCAATCACCTCCCTGGCACCAAGAACCTGCCGGGGAACATCAGCAACTTCTCAGGTATCTGATGCAAGAAGCTGTTGCAATGCATTAAAGTTTCCAGAAACAAAGAGGCACAGCTGACCTCTGCCTCAGCCCAGGTAACACTGGAGGGCACAAGTTACAGGGGGCAAAATATTCCCTTTGGAAACCAGGCACTGTAATGCTAAGGGGAGGCAGATACCTTCCCCATGGGCTTCCTGGGTAAGTTTTGGATGCCAGAGCCTGGGGTGGAGCAGGGGGAGCTCACCAGCAGTGCAGGGGTGTTAATGTCAATGGGTTCAATCACTGTGAACTCCTTCTTTGCTTTCTTCACTGTTGCCCAGGGTCTGTGTAGCTTGGCTTTCACCCAGTAGCGCACACTGCCGTGCTTCCCCTCGAAGGAGGTGGCCAGGGTCCTGGGCACAAGCAACAAACAATTTTAGAAGGGTTTTGCTCAAAAAACCCCTCATTTTCAAGATGTCCTCTCCACCTAAAAATGCCAACTTACTCAGGGAGCTGGAAGGTGAAGGGGAACTCGTGCTTTCCTGCAGGCAGGACAGTGGCCTCACCATTGTCTGTGGGCAAAACAGATTGAGCAGGATTAGCTCCCTTCCTGCAGAACTTCCTCCCCAGGCAGGTCACAGAGGTGTGCAGCACCCAGCAAGAAGCAGCATGAGGGCACAGCAGAGTTTCTGCCAGGGCTGAGCTGTGGCACAGGAGCTGGGCACTGTCTGCATTCCATGCATCTGCACAGCCCAGGGGCACCTCCTGGAGAGCTGGGCAGCTTCCCCAGGTGGGCTCTGCTTTGTCCTGCAGCCACCCTGCTCCACAGCTTTGGTGTGAGAGCCCAAGATGCCCAGCTGGAGAGAGAGTGGCCAGCCAAGCCCCCACACCCCTCAAGAGTTTGCAGAAGGGATCATTTAGGCCAACTCCTGACACTCAAAGCAAGCTCCTGAACCTCCAGTTTTCCAACGCTGCTTCCCTGCCATGAGTAGCTCAGAGAAAAGGGGGAGTCTTGTCCATAACAGAGGTGCCCTGATTTTGCGGTGCACCCAGAACATGTCTGGGGACCTACACAGCCTATTCCCAGAGTGCTCAGACCCTAAAGCACTCCATGCACCGAAATTTCAGCTTGCTGGTGTGTCATGCAATCAGCAGCCAAGCTGACCCCCCCGGCCCCCAGATTTCTGCAGTTTTGGGGTGCCATGCACCCAGATCTCAGCCGGCTGGGGTGTCTGGAGCACCCAACAGCCAGGGTGCCCAGGCTGCCCCACACCCCCGTTATTTCAGCCCCCGGGGTGCTACAGCCCAGGGATGCCCCTGGGGCAGGGGACGCCGCACCCGGGGCAGGCGGTGCCCAAGCCCGGGGCAGGGGATGCCGTACCTGGGGGTGCCATCAGCGTGTCGCGGTGGCTCAGAAACTCCACCTGGTCGCTGTAGCTCTGCGTGTAGGCGGTGCTGGAGCCGGCGCTGCGGGACTCGGTCCAGTGGACGCGGGCAGCGCCCATGGCCCGCAGCCGCAGCGCCCCGAGCCGCGCGGCCGCCGCCAGCTCCAGCACCACGCGGCCCGACACCGCCTGCCCGGGGCTGAAGGCGGCCGGGCCGTCCGCTCCGCGCCCTCCAGCACGATCGAGAAGCGTTTGAGGCGATCGAAAATCATGGCGCAGCTCAGCCCCGACCGGCGCGATGCGGCTCAACCCGGCTGGGCTCGGCTGGGCCCGGCTTTAAGCGCCCGGCGCGGCCGGGGGCGGCCCCGGCGGGGCGGGACGGGCCGGGCCGGGCCGGCCCCGCCGGGCCCTGCAAAACAAGGCAGGGAGCATGTGCGGATCGGCCCCTCGGCACAGAGCGCGGCTGCCGAGAGCTCCCCGCGGGGCTTGGACCGTGCGGTGCCGGGTTCGGTCCCGGCGGGGCTCCCGAACTCATCCCGGTGCCGCACCGAGACATTGCCAGGGAAACGTGAGCTGAGCCCTGCCAGTGACCCCCTGCATGCTGCCCTCCCAAGACTCCCTGCAGCTCCCATCCTTGGCCCCCAAGCCCTTCTCTAGCTTCTTGCCCCGCAAATCTCCCTTCCAGCTGCATCCTTGCCCCCACCAAATTTCCCCTCGAGCTCCATCCTTGCCCTTCCAAACTCCCTTCCAGCTCCTATTCACGGCCCTCAAAACCCCCTTCCAGCTCCCATCCTTGCCTCTCAACCTCCCCTCCAGCTCCTAATCTTGTCCCTCAAATCCGTCTTTGCCCCCAAAATCTCCATCTTTGCCCCTCAAAATCTCCTTCCTTGTCCCCCAAGCCCTCCTCTAACTTCTATCCTTGCCCCCCCCAAATTTCCCTCCCACCTCCATCCTTGTCCCCCAGAACTCCTTTCCAGCTCCAATCCTTGCCCCTCAGACTCCCCCTGCAGCTCCAGTGCTGACATCCCACCCTATCTCTGTCCAGGATCCCCATTCCCAGGGTCACAGCCGTGGGCTGAGGCCAGGGGGGATTCCTTACTGAAGCCTCTCTCCTCCCAGTGCCCCCAGGTCAGAGTCGAGGGCCACACCACACACTGACCCACATCCTTCCCTTCCCAAGAGCCATTCCCAGGGCTGGGAACAGGCCACAGCTGGATCTGGGCTCCTGACATGGCCAACTGGCGATGCGGTGATGTCTGGGACATCACTTCACTTAGTTCTAAGAAATCAAGAACTGGCTGGAGTTCAGCTTGTGCAATTGAGTGAGCAATCCTCTTCCCTGTGCTTGTTAACCAGGCGAGCGCCAGTTTTCCACCAGAGCCTGCTGGGATTGGTGTCCAAAACCCCGGGATAAATTCCACCTGCATGGGCAGGAGCAGCACAGGGACTGCTCCATCGGTGGCATCCATGGTTGCTGGTGCTCAGCCAGGGTGAAAGTGTGGAAACTGGGAATTGATGATTCCTAGAGTGGACATCACCATCAGCAGTGCCCCGAGATGTTGTAAAAGGGAGGAGAAAGGAATCTCTGCTCCCCAAAAGGGTTAATGCAGCCTTACAAACTTCCACTTAATGATGGCTATCATGTTTGCAAAGCACCAGAGAGAGCCTTGCACCCCCGGCACGGGCTGGGGTTAAGACAGAACAGGCATTAGAACTGTTACTCAGCATTTGGCTGGCTAAGTTTTGGGGATTTTTGAGTTGCTCACAGCCGTGCCGGGCAGGACCTGCTGAGCTGAACTCAGTTGATCGCAGCCACTTAAAAATGGAGCTGGGCTGAAGCCTGGCACTGCTTTAGCTGTTTCCAAGGCCGGACTGGAATTGTCTGTCTCCCTCCCCAGGGGAAGGGGACTGTGGTTTGTTTTATGTGCACGACCATTTGCTGCCATGGGCAAACATGAATCATAGCAAAGGCTCTGAGGGAGAGGGAAAGGAGGAAGGAAGGCACGTCACAGTGCGAGTTAACTGGTGACACCGGCTCTGGGAAGGCGCCTGCTGTCCCTGCAGTGACATTCGAGGTGGGGAGGCTCTTGAGAGGGGCTGGAGCCTTGGCTGGGCCCCTCTCTTTGCTTGGCATCCTCCTCCTCCTCCCGCCTGTCGGCACACACCCCTGGGCTGTGACTCAGCCCTCGCCCACGGGACGGATCCTGCAAACCAAAGCCCAAAGCTCGCTCCCGTGGCAGCGCACGCGATGCCCTCGGCTCTCCCTCGCTGCTGCCACGTGGGGACCGAGGTTCTGTGCCCTCCCTGACCCCTCTGGGACCCCCGCACCCAGACAGGGTCTGTCCCCTCTCCTGGGGTCTGCAGGGGCTGGGGGAGCACAGCCAAGGGCTTTGTTTTTTGTTTGACCCAGGAAGGGTCCCGGGTGCCCAAGGCAAAGCCAGCCAGGCCGGGCACAGCGCTCAGGGCACGATCTCCAACTCTTCAGCCCCATCTAGAGTCTGGCCAGGCTGGAGCTGCTCCCAGCAGGAGCTGGGACAGACAGACAGACAGACACAGACATCCTGCCCGGCTCACAGGGGGCTGCACCTTCCCTGACCCGCTCTGGGACCTGGTGGCTTCTCCCCACAGAGCCTGGGGTCACACAAAGGGCCCTGGAATGCCAGGGAGAAGGGAATGTAGCAGGTGAACAGGTAAGGCAGCAGCCCAGTGTGGGGTGACATGGCACAACACAGAGCCTGGCACAAGCACGTGCTCCAGACTGAGGAAGCAGCTGCATCCCTGCCAGATTTGGGACTGCTGTGTATGGACAAGGATTAAGGTGCTGATTGAGGGCCACCCCACAAAGGAAGGAAAGCCCTGATGCCATAACTCTCCTGGATGTCTCCATGAAAATAAAATGGCTTCTGGATGTTTGCCTCTCACCGGGGCAGGAACTACACCTTTGGGAAGTGCTGCAGGATCCTCGGACAGAAAGATCACTGCACAACAATTATTTATGTATCCGAGGGCACCCTCCCATCACCTCATGCAGAAGAGTCCAGGGCTCTCCCTGTGCTGCCTTTGCCCATTCACCCCCTGTCTTTCCTCTCCTGCTTCCTCTCTCAGATGATTACACAACACACGTTTAAAGGCCCTGCCTGAACATCCTCCTTGCACACTTTTTTCTTGTCTCTCAGCGCAGCACCCCAGTGCCAGCACTCACCACCCTGCCAGGAAACTGCAGATAAACTCAGCTGAGGGGAGAGCAGAAGGGAGGGCGCTTATCTGAGCCCGTCTTCCCTCCTCTGCACTGCCTTGTTACCATGACAAAACCTGCATTTTTTAAACACCACGCAGACACAGCTGATCTCGTGGAGAAGCAACAAGAAAGGAGCAGTCACAGGGACTGACTGTCGGATGGTGGCACGTTTCTCACCAGCTGACATCAGGAAGGCTCTCACGCTGCTGTTGGGGACAGAACAGGGGACAGCAGGATCCAAAGGAAGTTATTTTGGCTGCAGGACAGCCCCTTTCTCCTGTTCCCTTCCTTAAAACACCCTGGTGATCACATGTGTCCCTCTCACAAGGCAGAAAAGGAATCTGTGTATGGACAGAGACAATAAAATCTCAGTCCCCAAGTTCTGGTGAGGCTCTGCCCCCCAGGCAGTCCAGCTCAGCACTCCCTGTGCACAAAGGGAGGACCAGGAACCATCAGCTCTGAGCTACAGGTGAGCAGGGTCCTGTGGGGCCAAGCAGCTCCTGCAGTTCCTGCAGCCCTTGGCCAAGTGCCCTTCCCCAGATGGCTCCAGGGGCTCCTCTCGCACACAATCCCAGCAGCACAATCCACACGTGCTGGCAGCAGCTTGTGGCTTCCCTGCAGACATTCCTGCAGGGATAATGGAGGATAGAGCTCACCCTGTCACTCAGAGCCAAGTGCTGCATGACTGAGTGCTCAGGACCCTTGCTGCTGGACTCCAGGGCAAGGGCTTAGCTGGAATTTGGACACTTTGTAGAGGTGCAGCTGCCAAGGGGACATCCTTAGGCACAGCGTGGAAGAGCTGCTGCCAAAAGACAGAAACTCCAGAGCAGTGCAGGTGCCTGGAGCAGATGGCAGGGCACAGTCATCCAGAAATAGAGAAAATTACCTTCCCAGTGCAGTGCAGAGACAGGAACACCTCCAGGAAGCCAATTCAGGCCCTCTTTCTATCCCTCCAGCTTATTCCTGCAGCATCTACATTTGCCAGATTGGGCTGGCACCACTCTCTGGGTTGCACTTGGCCACTGACACAATGAAATGCCCTCAGCATAAATCCTAAATCCATCTGCAGGGCTGGGCAACCAGGCCACAGGTAGTAACAAAGCCATGAGAAACAGGGAGGGGGAGGAAAAGCAACAGAGGAATGGCTGACACTGTTATTGAGGGGAGGATAAAAGACATGCACGATCCTAAGAAAAGCCAGAGTTAATGAGTGGATGGACAGTTGAGACATCCCATATCCCTCAGCTCTGGATCATTTCATCCCAAGCACACAAAGAATGGCTTGTGGCATGCAAGTGGCCTGTGCTCTTGCAGCAGATCTAAGCAACGTGCCAGCTGGGCACGCGGGGCCAGCATCAGGGACCCGAAAACAAACACTGCCTCAAGCACTGAGTGCTCTTTCCACACTTGTGAACAGACACCCGTGTTTGCTCTTCCCTGTGCAAACACAACAACAGCCACAAATCTCTGGTGCTCCCCAGCCCTGGCTTTGCCAGCAGCCTCCTGGAAACCAGAGACAGAGAGAGAAATGCTCTGCTGAGGTGAGAAGAGGGGCAAACAGCCCTGCATGGGTCAGCAACACCCACAGGGGCAGAGGTTCCTCTGAGGGGACACCTGCAGCCTGAGGGGTCCTGATCACACAGTCTGGCACATAGACCCATCCAAGGGGGTTCAACCCAACACCCTGACACACAGACCCACCCAATGGGGTCCCAACCCCACACCCTGGCACACAGGCCCACCCAAGGGGTCCCAACCCCACAGCCTGGCACACAGACCCATCCAAGGGGTTCCAACTCCACAGCCTGACACACAGACCCATCCAACATGTCCCAAACCCCCATCCTGGCACACAGACGCATCAAAGGGAGTTCAACCCAACACCCTGACACACAGACCCACCCAAGGGGTCCCAACCTTATGCCCTGGAACACAGACCCATCCAAGGAGTTCCAACCCCACATCCTGGCACACAGACCCACCCAATGGGGTTCCAACCCCACACCCTGGCACACAGACCCATCCAAGGGGGTTCCAATCCCACAGCCTGGCACAGACCCACCCAAGGGGGTCTCAACCTCACACCCTGACACACAGACCCACCCAACACGTCCCAAACCCCCACCCTGGCACACAGACGCATCAAAGGGGGTTCAACCCAACACTCTGACACACAGACCCACCCAAGGGGTCCCAACCCCAGAGCCTGACACACAGACCCACTCAAGACCCACCCAAGGGGTCCCAAACCCCCACCCCGGCACAGACACCCGCGGTGCCGCGCGCTTACCGGCGATGAGCTGGCGGCGGCAGTGCAGGAAGGTCTGGTAGGCCGTGAAGTCGCAGTAGACGACGTTGAGGCCGATGCTGTGGCTCTCCAGCCAGTGCACGGCGGCCAGGCCGCGGGCACACACCTCCAGCGCCCGCACCCGCAGCGCCCCGCGCAGCTCCAGCTGCACCCGCCCGTGCAGCAGCTCCCGCCGCGGGCCCGGCCCGGCTCCAGCCGCACCGCCAGCCTGCGCACCCGCCCCGGCGGCTGCATGCCTGTGCCACCCGCTGCCCCGGAGGGTGCTGCCTGCTGCAGATTCACAGGGGAAGGAGGAAGAGAGAAGGCTACACCAAAATCCCTGAATTTATCCCGGCTCCTAGCTGGCCCCACCCTGCAGGCCTTCCCGGGGGTTGGGCTGAGCCCCTGTTTTGCGGCGGTGCTTTAGCGTTGACCTCATGTGCGTGAGGCTGACGATGTGCCGTGGTGATGAGGGACGTGTTTTTAAACTAACTGAGAAAAAAAAATAAAGCGTGAGTTCACCTTATCTCTGAGTCACAGACACTGGCGACGTGACACGGGGACGTGCTGGTGGCTGCGCTGGCAGGGAGGGGTGTCACGGAGCACCAGCCGTGCTGGCAGATTTCACACAGCGGGGCAAGCAGAGCAAGCCTGTTTGGCCTTCCTGGTTCAGCACTGCTGGAATGGGAGAGGAGTTCAGAAAGCAGAGGCCTTCACTCCAAAGCTTTGCTTTGCATGTCTGAAGTTGCATTAAAATCCATGTGAAAAAGAAAGTGAATAATCACAGGGACTCCCAGCAGCAGCTGTCCCAGCCAGCTGGTGCCTCCAAGGGTGATCCCACTTATCCCCATGGCTGTTCCTGCAGCAGCACAGGTGGCAATGCCACCTCAGGGTCACACCAAAGTAATGGGGCAGACCTGGAGCAGATGCAAGTCCCTGTTACTTCACCAAATGATGCAACTGAGGTGTGTGTTTGGAGGTGTTTAACAACATGCTGGCATGAGGGATTGATGTGAGTGCCTGTGTGCACTTGGAAGAGGTGAGTGCACGGTTTCTTTGAAGCACGTGTGGAGCAAAGACCGTCCCATTCCTGAAAAATAGTCAAATCCATAAAGGAAAGTACAGAGCTTGTGGGCCCAGGCACTGCTCACACACAGACTGAAGCAATTGTGAAACTTCACTTGCCCTGTGCCCATAGGAATCAAACCCCTGTGCGTGAGAAGAGCTTGTGAAGCGGCAGCTGTGCCACCCTGCTCACTCAACCCCCACGGGAGGGGGCTGACCAGCCCCCACTGATCCCTCTGGAACACACCTAGATCCCAAACAGAGTTAGTGCAAGCTCAGCAGTCAGGACGCCCATGTGAGTGACCAGCTCAACAAAAACACAGGGCTCACCTCTAGGAAAACAGCCCACTCATCACAAGCTGGGCAGAGCTGCCTCGCTGTCCTACTGTTCACTGACCTTTGGTTGCAGGCCTTGACACCAAAATCCAAACAGATAATTAGGGAATATTCCATCCCCCACACAGCCCTGATGGTGCCTCTTGCTCTGTTTGATCTCCTGCCCTTCCTCTGTGCTTCCCCCTACCCCACCTGCTCCATTCCCTGCCTGCCTGGAGGCGTTCCGTGGGTCCTGCCATCCTGAGGGATGTGTCACCCACGCCTTTGGGCTAATCTCCTAGTGTTTATTCTTGCTGTCACAACACCTCCTTGTGTCCTCATTCAGTCTGAGAAATAGATGTTCCCTGTGACAACACAGAGACGGGCCAAGAGCAGAGCACAAGGGCGGCTCTGAGATCCCACGCTGTGTAGGCAGCTCAGAGTGCGTCAGCAGTCTCTGGAGAAGGGAGGACATCACCTTCCTCTGGGGACAGGGCCCTTCCAGGGTCCCCATGGGGACACACATCACCTGCAAGTTTGCCTTTTGGATTTCAATGGCCTTTGGACTTGGGTGTGAGCTCACCTCTCTGCTCAGCCCTGTGTCCTCCTGGGCAGCCCCTGGGATGAGCATTTCATCTGAGGAGACAAAACAGCTTTCAGCTCACTGGGATGGGGCTGAGAAAGGGGCAGGTGGCACCACTGATCCTGGCAGCCCCAAGACCTGAGCCCTGTGTTGTTACCTAAAGGGTCACCCCAGCTGCAGCATCCTCTGTCCCCCATACCTGGCAGATGCTCAGCTTTCTCTGCTGGTGCTGCAGAGATGTTTACCCTGGCTGGACACCTCTAGCCATGACAATTTTCCTCCTCTGACCCTCTGTGGGAGACTTCAGTCACCTTCTACCTCCCTCCAACATTCCCTGGCTTAGGGATTTGGTTGCCTGTCCTTCCTCTCCCTTTAAAATATTTGTCATCTTCAACTCTGCTCCCACCTGAGGCTGGAGCAGACAGGGTTTGGTGCTCACTGGTCCATCTCAAGTAGCTCAGGAGCACACTCCAAGGGGAGTTAAGGGGAGGCTGGAGCTTTGCTGGGTATAAATCCATTCCCCTGTGTTAATCCAAGCCTGTTAAGGCTGGGCCTGCTGTAGCACGTCTTTGGGGAGTCCCTCTGCTGCCTGTGTGGCACCAGCATGGCTGGCATGGTTCTGACAGAACTTTCATCTGCTGACAGATGGAATCAAAATAAAAATTAAATTCGAGGCAGTAAATTGGGAGGCAGCACCAGGAAAGCTCTGCAGTCACAGACACCTGTGTGCATTTCCCCTGAAGACAGGAAAAGGCCGGCTCTGCCGTCAGCATTTTGCTCAAAACCTTCGCCCAAACAGAAAACAACTCTCAGGGTGAGGAGGCAAATTAAGAAATTCATGTGGTAGTTACGGGAATATCACTCCATATGGTAGTTCTGGAGCTGCTCCAGAAGTTTCAGGCCAAGGAAAAGACCAATTCACTGTGATCTGTTCCACATTTAGCAAATCAAATGGCTTAAACACAGATGCATGGCATGAAGGGACGTCTCTCTTAACTTCTTGAGAAACAGGAGGCAATGTCAGAGGAGGATTTTCTTAATGCCTTCCATGACCAGTTCTAACCACATCCCTTCCTGAGGTTGCATAAGCACAGCTTTTGATCAAAATCCTTTCCTTCCTCCCAAAAATAAATGCAAAACAACTTATAAAAACAAACGTAGCGATGGAGAAAGATCAAGACACTGGTTCATATCCCAGAAATCATTCATTTTATTCATTTTACGTAATGAAGTGGCAGAGGGATTGACACCAGATTGCAGTGAGGTGAGTCATGAGATTGTGGAACAAGGATGTGGTGCATCAGGTGGGATAACTGCAGCATCTGAGGGTACAGCAAGTGTAGAACAATCAGAATCACCGAAAATCCCAAGTGGGAAGGGACCCACAAGGATCTCAAGTCCAGCTCCCAGACTGGAGAGGCTCTGCTTAATGCTATGAACCTGTTTCATGAAATCAGATTGATTTACTCAAAGGATGATTTACTCAAAAGCTTGATTTACTCAAAAGGTTCTTCCCCCCTGTTAGAGGGTGCTGGGCACTGCCCAGGCTCCCCAGGGAATGGTCCCGGCCCCAAGGCTGCCAGAGCTGCAGGAGCGTTTGGACACCGCTCTCAGGGATGGGCAGGGGGGGATTGTTGGGGGGTCTGGGCAGGGCAGGGGCTGCACTGATGGTCCCTGAGGGTCCCTCCCAGCTCAGGATATTCTGGGAATCTGTGATACTCAGCTATAAAAAGAGCAAACAAAATATCCAAGTAGTTCTTACAGCCTCAATTAACAGCACTGTGAGTGTGACTCTGCACCAAGCACTGGACCCACTGGAGCCCAGGAGGAAGCAGGTGGGATCCACGTGCTGAGTAGGGAAGGTGTAGGAGGATGGAGAAATTTCACACAGAATGTTCCCATCACTCAGCCGGGGGCTGGGAGGTCTCTGAAGGTGGGACAGGGAAGATCTCCCTGTTTCCCAGGTGACACATCCGTGTGCATGTGAACACGGGACCGTCGGGGCACAACGGGACCGCCGTCCACAAGGGCCTCTTAAAGTCGGGTTTCCAAGATTTTTTTGAATCAACCCTGGCCCGGGCCAGCACCACCGCCGGCCTAGAACACCCAGAACGGGGAAACCGGGCTGAGAAAAGCGCTGATGGAGGATTCGCTGGAGGGGTGCGGAGGCCGTGAGGGGCAGCGTGACCTAGGTGGGCACCATCCCCGGTCGGTCACCAGCCCCTGGTGGGACCCAGCCCCTTTCGGGCACCATCCCCGGTCGGTCACCAGCCCCTGGTGGGATCCAGCCCCTTTCGGGCACCATCCCCGGGCAGGACCCGGCTGGGCCGCCGGGTAACCAGGCCACGTTGCCATGGAGACGGCTCCGCCTCCTTCCCGGCGTGCCCCGCGCCTACACGTGACCTCACACCCGGAAGTGTTGCCATGGCGGCGGGCGCGCTCGGGGGGCTCGTGGCCGCGCTGGAAACGCACCGGGGCCGCGACCGGGCGGTGAGTGAGGGGTCTGATCCCTCCGGTACCGGGCGGCGAGTGAGGGATCTGATCCCTCCGGTACCGGGCGGCGAGTGAGGGGTCTGAGCCTTCCGGTACCGGGCGGCGAGTGAGGGGTCTGGGCCCTCCGGTACCGGGCGGCGAGTGAGGGGTCTGGGCCCTCCGGTACCGGGCGGGGAGTGAGGGGTCTGGGCCCTCCGGTACCGGGCGGTGAACGACGAGACCTGACTCTGCTGTAGCGACCCACCCTTGAGGAGAAGGAAGCACCTGGGACATCCGTAAGTGCTTTCCACATTGGTGGAAAATAAGGACAAAAGGCAGAGAGAGGGTCCACAAACAATCCAAGTTTTACCGGTAAATGACGCGCAGGAGGGAAATGGGAGTCCCAGAGCACAGGGCAATGGGGTTTGGGTAAAGTGAAGAGAAGCTGAGGAGGGAGAAGTGAATTAGAGAAAGGAGAAGAGAAAGAAAGAGGAAAAGAGGGAGAAAAAGAGAGCACTAAAGAGAGGAGAAAGAGAAAAAAAGAGATCACCAGCGCTGGTTCCAGCATCACCTTCCCTGGGCCCGCAGGTCCGGGCGCTGTGCTACGGCTGCCAGCTGGCGGGGGCAGCGCTGCCCGGGCCCGCGGGGCTGCCCGGGGGGCTCCTGGCCGCCTCTGCCCAGCTCAGCTCCTGCCGCACCGCCCTGCGCCTCTTCGACGACCTGGCCATGCTCCGGCACAGCTGCAGCTACGGGCTGGGCCCCGAGGTGAGCGCGGCCCCGCGGCCCCGGCACCCCCCGGCCCCGTGAGCCGCGGCCGTGCCCCATGTGCCGCTCCCCGCAGGGCGAGGACGCGCTGGTGCGGGGGCTCTCGGTGCTCTGCAACGTGGCCAACCAGCTCTACTACCCCTGCGAGCACCTGGCGTGGGCGGCGGATGTCGGCATCGTGCGCGCCGGCTCCCAGCAGTGGTGGACGCGGAGCACGGCGCTGTGGGGCTGTGCCCTGCTCCTGGGCATCCTGCGGTACGGCCGGGATGGGCACGGGCTGCAGCAAAGCTCTGGGAGGTGCTCTTCCTCACTGAAGCAGTTAGTGCAAGAGGAAAAAAAAACCCTCCTGTTTGGTGTTGTATGAGAAATAACTGTTCTTTTCAGATCCCTAAGAATCTTGTTCCAGTTGAGAAGAAAACTGAGCCAGCACAAGTGGTATGATTTCCTTCCGTGGTTGTAGAGCTGATGGTGCAATCCCAGAATGGTTTGGGTTGGGAGGGACCTCAAAGCCCATCTCATCCCACCCCGGCCATGGCAGGGACACCGCCCACTATCCCAGGCTGCTCCAAGCCCCAATGTCCAGCCTGGCCTGGGACACTGCCAGGGATCCAGGGGCAGCCACAGCTGCTCTGGGCACCCTGTGCCAGGGCTCCCCACCCTCCCAGGGAACAATTCCTGCCCAATATCCCATCCAGCCCTGCCCTCTGGCAGTGAGAGCCATTCCCTGTGTCCTGTCCCTCCATCCCTTGTCCAAAGTCCCTCTCCATCCTTCCTGTGACTCACCCACATCTGTCAGTTCTCATCTGTAGCCATCACAGTTATTAGGACATTCTGGACTGTCACTAAATACCACCTTTCCTTCCAGCAGCACTTCTTCACCTCAGAGCCAGCAGAAGCTGAGAGCCCAGGTGAAGGCTGAAGTTCTGAGCATCCTCATGGACACAGCAGATCTCTGCAATGCAATCCACTGGCTGCCTCCAGGATTCCTCTGGGCAGGAAGGTTCCCTCCATGGTTAGTAGGACTCCTGGGGACCATCTCCTCCCTGATTGGAATCTACCAGGCATCAAGAGGAGCAAATTCTGAAGCTGCTTAAGCCATAACTGAGCTTCACAAGCCCAGTTTTCACATGGTAAAAGTGCCTTTAGTGAGGCAGGGTGTATTTTAACTTTCCTGGGTCGATGATTGTCATTCCAGATATCCCATAATCGGGACTGGAATCCTGGTGCCTGTTGCAGAGGGGATTGTTTGCAGCTGACAATTTTTATCACTCTTCATCAGAGAAATAATTCAGGTGAATCATCTGAAAATCAAGAATCTCATACAGAGAGGGAAGGGGAAAAGAGTTGCTTCCATCTGTCCCAAAAGCTAAATGCAACCTCCCAGTGTTTTGTGCCACTTAAAAGAGCACAGTGGGCATGGTTCTGTCACAGAGAACTGGTAAGGGATGAATCCTGTGAGTTCACCCTCTGAGCTTGGTGCTTGGTGCTGCATCTGAGCCAGGGATGGGAGTTCTCCAGGTGTTTTGGGGTTTGGGCTCAGAGCTGATGCCCAGAGCTCAGACAGGAGTGAGCAGGGGTGCTGTTTGTGACAGCTGTGTTTCCTCAGAGGCGAGAGGGGCAGGAAATTGCCACTGGGAGCAGCCTGAACCTTCCTAGCCTGCCTTGCCCGTTTAAGGAGAAATGTTGGAAGTCCAGACCTCCCACAGAGCTGAGGCTCCAGCTGTGCCTTTGTGGAATGCCACCGGGTGGAGCTCTTCCACCAGGCTCCAGCAGCAGCCAACAGACCTTTTTTTATTAAAAGAAAAAAAGAAAAAAAAAAAAAGCAGGAAATTTATTAATCACCTTTCAAAGGAGCAATCAAACCAATGCTGAGGTGGGGTTTGCAGTTACAATTCTGGGCGTTGCCAATAATAAACGACACAAATACTTCAAAGGTGGCCTTGAGTGATCATTCCTCCTGATAACAGGGAGAGGTTCTTTATCTTTGGTTCTGGAAAGCTCCAAAGCATTAGTGCTGTGTGAGCTGCAGCTCCACATGTGTCGCCAGCCTTCCTCCTGCTGAAATAATTCCCAGCCCCTGCCTGACTGCCATGGGAATGCACCCTTTGAAAAGAGTTCTGCTTACTCTGCGTGTCCTGCACCCAGCACAGCACGTGCTGCACTTCCAGGAGGTTTGACCTTGGTTTGTGGTGTTGTTTTTGGCCTGGACACGGGGAGCCTGTGTTCAAAGAGCAGAGTGAAGCCTGGATACTCTTTAACCTTTGCCCTGTCCTTGGTGTTTATCTGGACCTTCACCCTGCAGAGTGTCCCTGAGGAAGCCTTCCTGGCTGTGCTGGGGATTTGCTGCCACACTGACTAGTTTTGGTACAACTCAGGGCTTACCTGGAGGAGACTCTTGTTTTTTCTCTCATTTTCTCAGTCCTGTGTTTGAACAGGGGGAGCACCCAAGTCCTTTGGCTTAGGGACAGCTCTGGCTGTTGCCTGGTCCTGTCACCCACTGCGGTGGCTCCTGCTGCATTTTAGTGTTTTTAAATAAACCAGATTTATTTTGTATTCTTAATTCCACCAAATCATTCCTTCAGGACTCACAGTACTGCTCAGGACAATGTGTAGCTCTGCCAATTTAAAAAACAGAACAAAACAAAACAAGAAACCCCACATAACCTCTGATGCCAAATTAATAAAACTCTTAACCATGCATTAATTTTAATGTAGAGAAAGGACACTGTAAACTCCTCTAAGTGCATTTGCTTCATCAATTGCTCAGCAAGTGACCTTAATTTGCAGCTGGTAAAGCTGGAACGTGCAGACATAAATCAAAACTGGGTAATTCAGAATTCCTGGAATTTGTTTTTTTTTAATTTTTTTTCTTGAGGTGGTTTTGATCTCTGCTGACACACAGTGTTTTAACACCTGTGGTGGCTGCTGCTGCCTCTCCAGGGCAGCACTCGCTCATTTTTAGCACAAGACCGTGTGCAGGCAGATCCAATCCTCCCAGAACTTGGTGCTTTTTTCCTCTTTTCTGTTGTGACCATCAGCCGAACTCGTCTATTGCTCCTGAGAGAAGGGGACAATTCCTTCCCTTGGCGAGGAAAGCCCCCTGCGCTGGTGTTGGTGGTGAGGATGATGGGCCGGGCTCCACTTCTGCGAGGTGGGCTCCATGCAGGAGAACATTTGCTGAGCAGGGCTGGTTTGTTCGGCCGGGACCTGCCTTTGTCAGCAGCCGGGATCCAAAGGCCGAGGCAGCGCCGCTGATCCCGGCGCGCTGTCCCGTTTATGGCCCTTTATGGCGGGGTGAGTCCATCTGCAAAGCTCCGCCGCGCTCGGGAGCCTCAGATCCGCCGTTCTGGGCTCGTGGCGCAGCTGGCCCGGGCCGTGCCGCGATGTTTTAGCACAGGGGGGACACCTGGGGGACACCGGGGCCACCGCACACGTGGGGAGGGGACACTGCCACGCTGCCCGCGGGCAGGGCGGGGCAGCGCGCGGCGCATGCGCACGGCCGGCCCCGCCTCCCATTCACAAAGAGCGAGTGCCGCACACCGCGGCCGCTGATTGGCTACAGGGCGAGCGGGGGCGGGGCCAGCGTTGGGCGGCCACTCGGCGGCGGCGGGGCGGCGGCAGAGCCGGAGCGGAGCGGGAGCGGGCGGGACCGGCCAAGGAACCGGGTACAGAACTGGGTGCAGGACAGCGGGGACCGGGTGGGACCGGGTACGGAACAGTGGGGACCGTGCGGGACCGGGTACAGGGTAGCGGGAACCGGGTACAGAATAGCGGGGACCGGGTACGGGACCAGGTACGGCACAGGGTATGGCATAGCGGGGACCGTGCGGGACCGGGTATGGAGCTGGGTGCAGAACCGGGTACGGGACCAGGTACGAGATAGGACAGATCGTGCGAAACAACCGGACCAGGTGTGGGACCGCGGGGCTGGGTGCAGAATAACTGAGTCAGGCGCGGGACAGCGGAGCCGGGTGGGGGACCCCGGAGCTGGGTGGGGGACCGCGGGGCGGGCTGGGCGCGGGCATCACCGGGAGCGCACATCGCTCCCTCCCCGGTACTACGCGAGGCCGGGCGGAATCGTGCGCTGCACGGGAGTTTGTGCACAGTTTGTGCACGGGTGTTTGTGCACGGTTTGTGCACGGTTTGTGCACGCTGCACGGGTGTTTGTGCACGGTTTGTGCACGCTGCACGGGTGTTTGGTCCAGGAGCTCCTGGTGCCCCGTTTCGGGGCGGTCCCGCCGCGCTCCCGTTACCGGCTCCTGTCCGCGGCCGTGCCGGGCCCGGGGCCGCGCTGCCCGTGCTGACTCGCCGGTTTTGCCTCGCAGAGCGGCCTCAGCACTATGTCCGTCAGCAGCCACGAGAACCGGAAATCCCGCTCGAGCTCAGGCTCCATGAACATCCACCTCTTCCACAAACCGGGCCACGCCGACAGCCTGCTCACCCAACTGAACCTGCTCCGCCAGCAGAACCTCTTCACCGACGTGGTGCTGCGGGCGGGGAACCAGAGCTTCCCGTGCCACCGCGCCGTCCTGGCCGCCTGCAGCCGCTACTTCAACGCCATGTTCAGCGGGGGCCTGAAGGAGAGCAGGGATGCCGAGGTCAACTTCCACGACTCGCTGCACCCCGAGGTGCTGGAGCTGCTGCTGGACTACGCTTACTCAGCCCGGGTGCTGATCAATGAGGAGAACGCTGAGTCCCTGCTGGAGGCTGGGGACATGCTGCAGTTCCAGGATATCCGGGATGCTTCAGCTGACTTTCTGGAGAAGAACCTCTACCCTGGGAATTGCCTGAACATGCTGCTGCTGTCCGATGCCCACTGCTGCGAGCGGCTGCTGGAGCTGTCCTGGAGGATGGCCTTGGCCAACTTCACCTCGCTCTGCAAGACTGAAGATTTCCTCCGCCTGCCCAAAGACAAGCTGCTGGAGCTGGTGGAGAGCGAGGAGCTGGAGGTGGAGGATGAGACGCTGGTCTATGAAGCCGTTATAGGCTGGATCCGCTATGATTTGCCCCGACGACACGAAGTTCTGCCCGAGCTGCTGCGCTCCGTCCGCCTGGCCCTGCTGCCCGAGTCCTACCTGCGGAAGCAGGTGGCCTGTGAGAAGCTGGTGACCAGCCACAAGCTGGGGGAGGAGATCGTGGCCGACGCCGTGCGGTGCAAAATGAAGATCCTGCAGAACGACGGGCTGGTGACGGGGTGCTGCGCCCGGCCCCGCAAGGTCAGCCAGGCCCTGCTGCTGCTCGGGGGCCAGACCTTCATGTGCGACAAGATTTACATGCTGGACCACAAAACCAGCGAGATCATCCCTCGCGCCGACATCCCCAGCCCCCGCAAGGAGTGCAGCGCCTGCGCCATCGGCTGCAAGGTCTACATCACCGGGGGCAAGGGCTCCGAGAACGGCGCCTCCAGGGACGTCTGGGTGTACGACACCCTCCACGACGAGTGGGCCAAAGCCGCTCCCATGCTGGTGGCGCGGTTTGGCCACGGCTCCGCCGAGCTGGACCACTGCCTGTACGTGGTGGGGGGTCACACGGCCATGAGCGGGGCCTTCCCGGCCTCTCCCTCTGTGTCCCTCAAGCAAGTGGAGCACTACGACCCTCAGCTGGACAAGTGGTCGCTGGTGGCTCCTCTCCGGGAGGGCGTGAGCAACGCCGCTGTGGTGGGAGCCAAGATGAAGCTGTTTGTTTTCGGGGGCACCAGCGTCAACCAGAACAAGCTGCCCAAGGTGCAGTGCTTCGACCCCTGCCAGAACCGCTGGACGGTGCCCGCCAGCTGCCCCCAGCCCTGGCGCTACACGGCGGCCGCCGTGGTGGGCAGCCACGTCATCGTCATCGGCGGCGACACCGAGTTCTCCGCCAGCTCCGCTTACCGCTTCCACAGCGACACCTTCCAGTGGTCCAAGTTCGGGGATGTCACCGCCAAGTGCATCAGCTGCCGCGCTGTCACCTCGGGGAACAGGCTCTACGTGGTGGGGGGCTACTGCGGGGCCCAGCGCTGCAAAACCCTGGACTGCTACGACCCCTCGTCCGACACCTGGAGCAGTGTCACCACGGTGCCTTACTCCCTCATCCCCACCGCCTTCGTCAGCACCTGGAAGTACCTGTCTGCCTGAGCGTGCCCAGGCACCTGCAAGGTAAATGCTTGTGGGTCAACCAGAGCTCCTCTCTATCAGGTCAAACTCAAGGGCTCACATGGCTCTGGGCTGGAGAACAGCCTTGTGTGAACATTAGCTCCAAAACTTGCAGGCTGGTAGTGCGGGATCTAAAACCCCTGCAGGAGAGAGAAGGTCTCTAGGTGCTGGAACACTGCAGGAAGAAGTTCAGTATAAATAACAAGACTCTTAACCTGGCATCTTGAGCTGTGCAAAGATTTTGGGGAATGCTGTGTGCGAGGATTGGGTGTCATCTCTGGGTCAGCAGGCTGGAGGAGTCGTTGTTTTGGCAGGCAGGCTGTCTGCAGGAGCTGGGACAGACCCTGTGGTGCCACCGGCTCCGGCTGCTGCTTTTAGCACAGCCTCCTCCTCCTGGTGCCACGCTTAATCTGCCAGTGGCACCCAAATGTCTTGTGGGACGCCAGGGCTGTGAGCTGGTGCCAGAACAAGATTATAGCTGGGATTTAGTCCCAGAATGGTGGGTAATTGCATTTATAAGACAAGCCTTGTCTATGTATAAACACAGGGTTTCTCTGCTTCTAATTATTCCCTGGTGTCCCTTTCATGCCATTGCTTTTCTGCTACACAGAGATTGACTTTCAACATTTGCAACTGGAATTAAACCTTTCTAAAGGCTTTTGGCAGAAACGATGCCAGTGAATCATAGACCCTGCAGGGTTTTCCTTTTCTCCTTCCAAGAGTCGTACTGCCTAAATAAAACTATTTACTGTTATAAAATATCCAGTGATACCTTTAGAAGATCCCTGGTGTGGAGGGAAATCATCAGACATTGCTGGGATTTCTGTGGGATTTGAGGCTGAGGAGTGGGGCTGGGGTTGCTGTGCCCTGGTCTCACAATGCTCTGCTCTGCATCACAGGCTTCACACCTGATTTTGCCACGTGCCTTCCTTGACTGAGGATCCAGATGGAACAGGCAGGCAGCAGGAGCACCTCCTCCCACCTGGAAGTCTGTGAGCTGGGAGCCAGCATGGAGGCCATCAGCACCAGCAGGGCTCAAGCAACTCAGTTTTGGCTTTGAATTGCTTCTGCAAATCCATCCCTTGGTCAGGCCAGGGAGGGAACAGGCATGGAGGGACCTCCTTGGGCTGGCAGCTTGTGCTGTCCCTTGAGACAGCAAAAGGTTTCCAAGTTTTCTCCTAACTTATATGATCCCCATAACCAGAGGGATTATTTTGGTTTCAGTGATGTTAGAAAGGAGAAAGGACACTCCTGACCTGCTGCAGGACTGCATTGCTGGGACTTGCAGTACCCAAGCAGTAGCCTGGAATGTGACAGTACTTTGCCCATGGGCTGGCTCTGTACATTTATTTGTTTTTTATACAGCAGTTTTGTGTGTTTATTACTCAGCCTGGAGCTGCTTCAATAAATCTGAATAAAATCCACTGTGTCCCTTTCCTGTTCTGTGTGCTTGAGGTGCAGGTTTTCCCAGCCTGGTAGAACAGTGAGGAACATTCCCTGCTGCAGTCCACATCAAGGGCTCAGATCTTCTGTATCTCTGTACCTTGGGACTGAGGAAAGCTCAGATCTCACACTGCCTTCTAGTTTTGAAGGAGACACAAATATCTTCAAAACTTCAAAGATTAAAGTATTCTCTGCCCTTTCCTGGTCACTCTCCACAGAGTGGGGTTTCCTCACGATCCAGAAGAATGGGAGAAGGTGCTGCCCCTTCTGTCCCAAAGGGCTGTGTGCTCCAGGTGAGGAGAGGCAGTGCCTGGGAAAGAAAAGCTCTGTTAAGGGGAGGAGGTGAGACAGGAACCAGCATGGTCAGAGGAAACAGGCACCAAAGGTACAAGCAACTGTCTCACCACAGAAGCATGGTTTGGGTGTGATCCATTATTTCAGAATTAAATAAATCAGTGTCACAACTCTTCCGAGCTGCTTGCACAGGCAAGAGCTGGCAGGATGGGGAGGAAGGGAGCTGCCCTGCTGCTGGGGGCTGGAGCAGATGCTCCAGCTTCATTGCCACCCCCTTTTCTGATGCTTTTGCCATTTTCATCCCCCAGGCTGGGCTTTTTTTTCTGCACCCTGGTTGTGCTGTTGTGCTCTGTCGCTGGCTGAGCCCAAGGGGAGCTCATCAGGCTGGAGGGAGAGGAGCTCAGAGCCTGTCTGGAGCACACAGGCAGCAGCAGGGAGACAGACTCCTTTTGCTGAGAAAAGCCTGTCAAGATCATGGGATCCAACCATCCAGCAGCTCCCAGGCTGGCTGTGCCTTGCAAGCAGGGAAAGTCACAACACAGGACTCTGCTGGGACCAGCAGCTGCCTGGAAGTGTCTCCAGCCCTGTTACCCGGCCAGGAGCTGCCTCACCTTTGTTACATCTCCAGCTACTCCTGAGGGCTGGACAGAGTCCGACTGTGCAGAAGTTTCATTCAGGGCAGTTTGAGGAGCAGCAGCTGTTTTGTTGGTGCTGCCAAGCAATAATCGCTGGCTGCTCGCCACATCCGCCTCCCGCTGCCGGCACGGAGCAGCCTCCGGCAGCGGGGTCCGCCTGCCTGGCGCTCTCTGAGCCAGGCTCGGCTGTTCTCAGCTCAGGAACGAGTCCCAGCTCTGCTGCTGCTGCTGCTGCTGCAGCCTCTGCAGGGGCTGGGCATTGCTCCCTCTTTGCAATCCAACCCCTCTCAGCGAAAGCCAAGCACACCTGGGCTGGGCTGGGCTGGGCTGGGCTGGGCTGGGCTGGGCTGGGCTGGGCTGGGCTGGGCTGCTCCGCGGTGCTCCCTGTGCCGGCAACAAAGCCAGCCCGGCTCCATCGCATCCTTCACCTGGCACAGAGCCCCGTGTCCCTGCAGCTCCACCTCCTCCTGGCAGGAACCAGCTCCCAGCTCCAGGAGTAGCCTGGGGAAAACGAGGGAGCTTCACTGGTTCGTGCCTGAGTCCCAGCAGACCTGTTCTCCCAGTTTGACATTTCCATTCGTGGATCCACTCTGCTGCTTCAGTGCCAGGGCCAGAAGGTTCAGGCCAACTGAGCTGGAGGTGAATTTGGTTTAGAGGTGAATATTGTTGCTGGGGTAGAAGTCCTCATGAATTAATAGAATTCATTTAGAATCTCAGCATAGCTGGAACCTAGACCTCTCCTAGCCCAGACTCCCACTTTGTGTCTGCACCTCCAGCTGCAGGAGTTACACCCCAGCCCAAAGTCACATCTGGAAGAGGCAACTCACATGGGCATCATTAGGCTCAAAGGCAAAACAATCCAAGTGTGATATCACTGTCCCATGGGACGTCCCTCTTCTAACACAAAGCTTAGAAGCCACCACAGCTAGTGAAGTTTGGGATCAGACTGATGCACCTCCCTCCTGGCCACAAGACAGACAGGCAGAGTTCATTTTAAAGGAATTGCTGAGTGGGTTCATAGGTACCTTCTGCTACCAGAGCACCAAGACAGCATTGTAGCCTTTCTCCCTTCCAAGCACAGCAGTGGCTGAGAAATTCTCCTTCCTGGTTAAGATGGGATATGGATCATGAAAATCTTCTGCAGCACACCCACCTCACATCTAGCAAGGAACTGTGACAATGGTAATTCATGGCAGCCCAGGAAAGACAAAGTTTTAATTACACACAGAGTGGTTTTGTTTGTGACTTCCAATGTTCCAGGAGGGAAAAGGGACACTGCACACCTGAAATTCCCTGGCAGATCTACATTTCATGTGTAGTCATCTGGGACGGCTTCAGGTCTAGCATGACACTGTGCTCCACACAGAGAAGTGACATCAGCTGCTGCTCTGACATGGGAGAGGCACATCCACACTGAGCTGTCAGTGAGTTTTCATGGTCTGTGCACAGGGAATCCCAGAATGGTTTGGATTGGAAGGGACCTCAAAGCCCATCTCATCCCACCCCTGCCATGGCAGGAACATCTCCCACTGTCCCAGGCTGCTCCAAGCCCCAATGTCCAACCTGGCCTGGGACACTGCCAGGGATCCAGGGGCAGCCCCAGCTGCTCTGGGCACCCTGTGCCAGGGCTCCCCACCCTCCCAGGGAACAATTCCTGCCCAATATCCCATCCAGCCCTGCCCTCTGGCAGTGGCAGCCATTCCCTGTGCCCTGTCCCTCCATCCCTTGTGCCAAGTCAAGGAGCCCCCGAACAAAATGATGCTGCCCTGTCTGAGCCTGCAGTGCCTGTGACAATCCCAGAGCTGGGGACCCTGTGTGTCCCATTGTTCCAGCACTGCCAGCTCCAGGAGGGTTTGGCTTTTATTCCCTGCCAGATCCCACGGGCACAGCAGCAGCAAACTATGTAGGACAGGCCCCACATCCCTGTCTGCTGAGCCTTGGGCTGGCCCCATCGCTGGGATGAGAAATTAAACCGGATTTGAGTCACAGGGCTGAGGAAAGGGGAAGGCAGCAAGCAGCACATTCCCACTGCTGCAGCACACTGGAGCCAATATCCTTTGTGCATGTTTGTCCTCGAGCATCTGGCTCACAGATGAATCTCAGATGCGTGTATGGGAACCATCAGCCTTGTCTCACCCACATGAAAGAGAGAGGTTTAGCATAAAGCTGGTCATTGCCGATGGCCTCGGCGTGATTCATCCACAGAAAGAATGTGGTTTGGGTTTCGGGTTAATTAGCTACAGATTGGAGAGAGAGACAAGGCAGGGCGGAGCCGCTGGAATATCGGTGTGAGCAAACGAACAGCTCTGAAGGCACCGCCGGTGTGTCCTCAAGTCACACCCTCCCTGAAATCACACCTCCGTGTCTCACACAGGAGTGACATCTTTATCAGTGCCACTGCCAGGCAAGGTGTTTGCAATCCCCAAGGAATGTCTGCCCTGCTGTTGTGGCAAAAGTTGAACACAGCAACACCTACACACCTTTGAACACAGATGGCTGCAGCAGCACCAAACTTCTAACAGATGCAAATTCTGCCCAGGATTTAAACTTGCCTCTGCTGAGCTCTGGGTTGCTGCAGCTGGGCAGTTCCCAGTGGGAATCTGTGCTGCAGGGATCCCTCTTGGCCATGTTAACCCTGGATCTCCCTGATCCAGGCTCTTCTTGTCCTCCTGGAAACGATTCCTATAGGTCTGACGTGAGAACAGCTGCACAAGAGTGCAGTGCAGCTCCTGTTAGCTTCTCTCCTAGACTCTCCTCCCTGCTGTCCCTCAAAAAACTACTTTGATTCCACTTCTTGCTGCCAAAAATATTTAGAAATGGACATGGAGTGACTGGCCTTGCTGTGGTGACACAGACATGAGGTCTGGAAGCACAGAGGCACTGACTGATCTCCAGTGGGCACTGTGGCTCAGCTCCCAGGATCTCCACAGATGGAAGAAATATTTTCCTAAAAAGAGCACAAGCAAAAGCTTCTACACACACTCTTGAGACGTCATTCTTTCACATGACAGCCTGTTAGCTCCCATAAAGACCAAATTTTAAACACTGGTCTGCCTAGAAGTCTTTGATTATTTATGTATGTGGAAAAGTAGAAAAAAAGTTGTTTTTCCAGTGGAGTTCCAGTTTGTGTCACAAGCCAGATGTCACATGCACTTCAGAGGCTGACAAATGCTGGCTTGTTTTACTGACTCCTGCACACAAAGGCCCAGAGTCCTCACAAAGCTGCTTTGATAAGCCCCAAAGGCAGTGACAGGCAGAGCACACTGCTGGCACTGCCACCAACCCTGGCTCAGGGTTTTCCTCACCCTGGCTGCAGCCAGGACTTGATGTTCAACCCCTCCCTCTTCCTTGAGAGCACCAATCCAAGGCCCAGCTCTCCCACTGTCTCCCTGGTTTTGCATCTGTTCTCTCTAGAAATGATTGGAGGTTACAGCTCTTGCATTTGCTTGCCAGCTGTGCCACTGGTGGGGATTTCACCAGGAAGCTCAGGCTGCTGCAGCGCTGGGAAGAGCAGCCCCAGCCAGAGGCTATGGGATGGTGCTGGCAGCAAGGGCTGCCAAACTGGCACGAGCACTAGGGAGAAAGTTTCTATTTTTGTTATCCTCGTTCCAAGTGGGAGCCGATACTGCCTGGGACAGAGCCAGACATGTCTCAGGCTGGCACCATGCAAAGCACCTCCATGCTAATGCAAGCAGCTTAACCAAGTTCTGTCTCACCAGCAAAGTTCAGATGTTTGGGAGCAGCTGATCTTTCCCTCAGGTGTTCACCTCACTGCCAAGGGCTGCAGCTATTTGTATTCTGCACTGAACTCCTCCTATGCTCTGTCCTCTCTCCTTTGGGAAAGTGTCACAGATTTGCTCCTGTGGCACATTATTTCTGTCCAGGCTAGAAAATGAGAAGCACGTAAGAAGTGGCAGCTGCTTTGATCTTCATTCAAATAGAAAACAATGAATAATTACATAGATATAAAGGCAGACAATTTTTAAATGTTCTTTTTTTTATTGCTAGAAGTTGGTTTCAGTCCTATTGCAGCTCTGAAATCCTTCAGTGGAGAAACATTGCAATCATTGTAAAAATCATCATTTGGTGTGCTAAGATCATGTTTACAATTAATCAAGAGTGCACAATTCAACAGAATATTAACATTTAACCATCAACTTTACAAATAAAATAGAGACTACAAAGATGTTGCTATATCAACAGTAAAGGAAAATATTTACAATGTTTACACCCTAACGAAAAAACAAAACCAAACTCTTCCCCAACAAAATGGTCAATTTAACCATGGACCATGATTATTTATTAAATCTTTACAGTGCAAGGTGGCCCTAGAAACCAGACCTAAGACTAAAGAGCGTCAAGAGAGTTCACAGCTCTGAGTGAGATGCACGCAGTTATGCCAACAGGATCTACACCCATGAGAGATCTCCTTCCGGCTACCGACAGAAATGGAATTTGAAATCAACTTTTCTAAAGTGCTCCAATTTCTTTCAGTACAAAAATATAAAAAACTGATTTATAAACATGGCACAAATGTTATGAACCAGAGCTCGCACAGATGCTGTCTGAAGAGGATGGCGGATGAGGAAGTCGCCAGTGGTTACGAAGATGTTGGGTCTGGTCTCGAAGAGAGAGCAGGGGAAAGGCTTTGCTTTGCCTACAGCACTTGTGTAACCTGGCATGCAGATCTGTTTCCTGGTAAATGTGAGAACTGCTGGGGAAGACAACAAAATCTCCAAACTCCCTTGCATGGGGGGCACAACACACAGGGACTCCACTGAGCAGCACCGGGGAGCCTCGGCTCCCATTCCGCAGAGTTAGAAGTAAAATGAAATAAGTATTTTTAACCCTTTCCTAGTTTAAGTTTCGACTCTCATTGTAAATGCAAATGACAAACACCAAGCTCCATGTATGCAGAATCATCTGACCACTACTCAGAAAGACAAAACTGCCTGCAAATTATTTAGAATGACTCCTAGCTGTGCAGGAAGGCGAGTACCTGGATGAGCAAGCATCTCTAGGAACACCAATTCTGCCTCATGCTGGGGGTGATCAGCGACCTCAACTCGTGGGACATGCCACAATCCACAGACAGCACAGTTAAAAACTAGGGAAGCATCCACAACACACACAGGGCAGCTGTGCTCAGCACTAGTGGCCATGGAGGCATCCTCAGCCTGGAACATGGAACCTCCACATTCCAGATGGGAAGAGAAAGAGGAAGCCTCCTTAACACCAGAGTTCAAATTGAAATCAGAACCATAGAAACAGCCTCTACACTGCAACATCACAATACTGAAGGACAAACACGCTGATAATTTTAAGGCTGTGACACCAAGCAAGCATGGTGGCAGTTCAAAGCTCGTGCTGGCATTTCCTCCACACCCCAGCTCAGAAAGAAGCCAAAAGGCACCTGGGAGGCACAGAATTTTGAACTGTCTAATCCTCAGAAATCACTTAAAAGGAAAGTTTTATCTGAAGTGATCAAAAAGTCCAATAGGAAGGATGTGACTCAGAATCAATAGCAGGTTACTTAGCCCAGGACACAGCAGTACTTTGCAAACTAATTCACCTAGAAGAGTTATTTTTCTAGGAACAAGATTTGAGTGAAGAGTCCAAAACCAGTTCACTCAACTGGAGTGATCTGTTAACAATTTCACAGATTCAGTTTTGCACAAGTGAAGAGACCCATGATTCATTTAAAGAAAGTCATATTCATTAAAAGAAAATAATTCACTTGCTTCCCTCAGCCTTCTACAGATCCCCTGCCCACACTCTGGCAGCAATGAGGTATCACAGCACCTGCTAATTCCAAAACCTTCTCCAGGCTGACCCCAGTGACAGAGGACACTGTCTCTGCTCAGGGTGCAGACTGGTTTCATAAAGGCAGCTGCAGCCAGACACTGAGGACAGAGAATGACTTCTAAGGTCATTTCTCAGTTACAGATTGAAGACCCATATTCCAAGGAGCTTTTGGAGTTTGAACCAACAGCCTGGCCTGTCACAGGCCTGGGTCCATTTATTAACAGCCAAAACTTATTTCAAGCACTGCTGACAAGAAGTATTAAAAAAGTTACATTTAAGTTAAAACATTAAAATAAATGGGACCTCACTGCAGACTTAATTTTCCACATGTCACTGTTTATATTCGAATTCATCCATTGCACAGGAGAAGAAAGCAGCCAATGAGCTGCTCCAGCCCTTCCAACACTCCCTCCCATACTTTAGGACAGGCACAAAATAAACCTAAATAAATGTTTCCAAAAATTGCTTCCAAGCACCCAAACTGACATCCCTTTTTGGCTGAGGTGATTTACTGCACTGATGCAACAGCTTTAGGCTAAAACTCCTAAAAACCTGGCAATTTAAGGCAGTGGGGGCATTGAGCTTTCACTAAGAGTGGCCCAAACCACAGCATGAAGGAAAGAACATCCTGTGCATTCCTGCTGCTTCCCTGTGTGCTTCCAGGGGAAATTACAGGGGACCAGAGGTGACTGGAGGCTGCACATCATCCAGTGGAAAAATCAGTGCCAGTCCTACAGAGCTGCTAGATCCCACACTGCTTGCAGCAGGAGTTAGACTGATTTTAAGAATTCTCCTCCATTTCAAACTAACTTTTTGGAATGTAAAAACTGAATATGGAATGGAACTCTGTTCTAATCACCAAAGATAGGGTATCCCAACACCACCAGATCATCAGTGGAACAGTCCCACTCTGTTTCCTGCTGACAATCACTCCAGGTTCTGCAATGCTGCTGATTTACCAAGCAGTCCTTTGTTATTAGAGCCAAGGGTGTCCAATTTCACTTGTTGGGGCTGGGGGAGCACCCAATGTGGTAAGGAGACAGTTTGGAGTTTCCTCTCACTGAACTCAGTGCCACTGCCTCATGTTTGTACAGCACCACTCAGCTAAGAAAAAGACCCTTAAACTCAAGAACTGTTCCAGCAGTGCTTGTCCCTAAGACCTATTCAGTATTTTGTAGCTTATCTTTCCCCTGACCAGTGAATTTGGGTTTTTCAATTTCTTGTCTGAAGGCAATAACCCAAATTATCACCACTTAAAAATATAAACTGCTGTTGTTTTCTGCTGAAAATTGATAAACTTTCTTGCACTGTAACTACTGAAATAATTTTAAAACTCTCAAGAAAAGAGAAGTTATGGCCTTAAAGACATCACTAACATCACACAGGGCCTAATCACAGGGACAGATCAGTGATTTGAGGAGACTGGCAAACACACTGGATCCATTGCCATAAGACTGCATGGATCTGACCAGGCCTTCCACCCACTGCAGCTAAAATCACTTTAAATCAGTTAAAGATATATAAAAAGCTATTATCAATCATGTCCTGAAAGGTATTAATCCAAGATTTTAAACTTCAAGATCTTGATTCCTTTAATTCTGTAACAATACCCCTAAACAATCTCTCCTGTGCATCATTATCTGACCAGTCACTTTCAACACACACCAGAACACACATCCTTGGGTGAGGGAGGGAAAGGAATCTGAGATAGAGTGAAAAACACAACACAAAATGACTGTGCAAATTACTACAAAGGGAAATAATGCCTTTTCAGCAGAACACTTAATGTCACCAACATTGCATGATCAAGAACTGACCCATTTCACAAGAGGTATCAAAGCTGGTTTAGCTTTGCAGCCAAACACGGGTTTAGCTCAGAGTATTTTTTAATTATAATTATTTTTAATTCTAAAACCAAACAGTTCTTATTCCCTTCATTCCTAACACGATGCTGCAGAGCAGTCTCTGCAGTAACAGCAGCTTTGATATCTTCTGGTACTGGGAGTAAAGTCCCAACAAATTAACAGACAAACAAAGGATGCAGAAAACAGGATTAAACAAGACAATAAATTACTGCATTTGAACACTTCTTAGACATGTCTTCAGCAAAGAACAAAATCCAAGTCTCTAAGTTCATTCTGAACCAACCCACAAGTTTGCCTGGGAACCTGTCCTGCTGTCCCCAACAGGGACACAGGATCCCAGTGACGCTGGTGGCCAATGAAATGTGCATTCAGTCCAACTCTTCATCATCACTGTGAATTCTCACACATCCAAACACAAACAGGTGGAGCTCCTGCCCCTTGAAGATGCTGGCAGAAGCTCACCTTACCTTCTCTTCCACTGCACCTGGCCATGGGGCTTGTGCCACTGGGTTCACAGTGCCTGGCACACCTGGCTGAGAGGGGACTGGCTTGCTGTCACCTGGTTACCAACACACAACCCATTACTGACCTGGACCTGGGAAAACAGATTTAAAAATTTGCAGCCATTTTGGGGCCTACTACTAAAACTTTTTACATAAAAGTCAGGATGGTTCAACATCACCGATAACAATTTACAAGATGGTGCCCATGAACAGTTACATTCTCCAAAAAGAGCACATTACAATAAATGTCAGAATTTTAACATGCTCTGAATTGATATAGCCATGCCTTGTGTCAACACACTGGAGAATTTAAAAGCAAATTGTTACTACTGTGCCCTCATTCTGAGCTGCTGGCAGAGAAGCCAACAAAACAGGACAGGAATCCTGGTTTGGTCCTTGCTTGTAGTAACTGGGCAGGGATCAGAAGACATCCATGTGGGGTCTCCATCACGGTGCACACTGGGGCCTGAGTTCTTGAACCAGTGTGTCAGGTGATTCATCTTCAAATGGAAACAATTAGAAGAAAATGACATCTTCTTTGCTGGTATCATCTTGCACATTCAACAGGCTGGGCTGAGAGGGCACCAGGGGCTGAACCTGAACGTTATTGGGCTTGAAGAGAGTCGCTGAGGCAGATGAAAGTGCTTCTGGCTGAGCATCTGTAGGGCCATACAGTTCTGGAGGGGAAAAAATGGAAGAAGACATATTGATGGCACTGCAGAAAGAGCCTGAGGCACATCCAAGGACAGGCAAACTGGGCAAGGCATACCTGGCTGGAATGCAGTGGTCTGGCTGCTGGGGAGGGACGGGCTCGCTGAGCGCCTGCCTCTCAGGACAGCCTCCTCTCGCCCAACGAGCCTGGAGGGAAGCAGCTGCTTCTGATCAACAGAGGCTGAAGAAAATATTTCATAAATTAGTATTGGAGGCGAGCAGCACTTCACAAATGTCACTACTTCATGCTGGCACCACTGGACTGACACCTTCACACACCCAAGAAAGCTGCAAAACCACAAAGAGCTGGTCCTACCTAAATTTTCTCTTCAGCTGTTTAAACTATGACACTTAAAAACTTTTCTCTTCCTTGAGACTTCTAATTCAGTTACTGGCAGACTCTGACAATCTCAGATGTAAAATCCAGTATTATCAAGCACAGCAGAGAGAGGAAGAAAAATAATCTTTGTCTGTAGAATTCAAATAGCAAATGGCTATTTGTGCTACTTCTAACATGCAGAGCTGTGATGAACTTTTGTCTCTGCTCTCCATCTGTCTCACAGCTGCTCAGCAGCACAGCCCACTGATGCTGGCATAACACCCTCCCACTTTCTTAGTTTCAACAATGAAAGCAGTTCATGAAATGACTATTCTGGATCTCAAGAACTTCTCTCTTTCAGTACACATTCCTTACATGTCACAAAACCCAAATTCAATACACAGCATTTTGCCTCTGGTACAGAAAGTTTTGTTCCATTTTATTCTAAGATCTATACATGGGCATAACAAGCTTGAAGCCCACTAATGCTCACAAGAGAATAGAGACCAATATATTTGTGGTTTATACCTTTCATATAAATTACAGAAAAACACCATTAAGTCCATTTCCACTGCAGAGACCATTATGTAAGAGCTATTAAAAATAAACAGGGGAGATGTGGCATTAGAACTTTATATTATCAGCATTTGGTATGCAGGGTAAGAGGATACAGGCTTCATTTATGTGCAAAACCACAAGCAAGTTTGCAAAGGCACTAAACTTTATGCACGACAGAGACAGATGTTTGTGCAATGTGCCAAAGCCCCTCCCTCTGCTCCCTCTGTCAGGTTTGGCTGAGTTCTCTGCAGCAGTGCAGAGTGATGGACAAGTTTGCCAAGTCTGAATCCAGCACAATGCTAAGAAGATAATTTTGTAACTTAAAATTACAGGCTGTTCCCCTAAGCTGGCAGTGGGGCTACTTTAAGTGGTAAAGATAAAATGGTTTTTAGCGTGTCTGTCATTGGCAAAGATCACTACTCCAGAACCCAGCACTTAGAAGCAGAAATTACACCAGGACAGGGTGACTGCATTCTTGCTTCTATTTGTGACAAGATTAGCCCCTTTCTACTCTACAACACACACAGCATCTCAATTTTGGTCTGGAGATCTGTATTTAATGACTGACTCGTGCTAAGAAAAGCACTGCATTCAGTGTCACTACAACTCTGGACAGACAGCAAAAAAAAAAGGCTAAGCCAGCCTCAAAACATTTTACTCATGCACAACAGCTTTCTTTTTTTGTTTGATTTTTTTTTTTTTTTGTTTTGTTTGGTTTTTTGGGTTTTTTTGCTCCTTTTCTTTAACACTACAGTTAGACAAGATTTTACATCCACATTTACAGCCTCTCACCACCATTCTGCTGTGTTGGAATACACAACTCCATTTTCAACATTAACCCTTTGGGTTATAGTTCCAGTTCCAACAGCACAGACATGGAACTCCTAACAGGATTTCAGGAGGTTAAGAGATTTTAACTGCAGCAAACACACTAATAACTTGCAGCCTATTCATTTCTGGGTTTCATACAGAGGTCTAACTGCAAGGCTCTGTCTCCCTGTGATCTGCTGGAGATCAGAAACGCATTTAAATGGACTTAAAATCACACATACCTGAGCTGTCTGTCCTATGAGATGCTTTGTTCTTGCCACCTTTCTCCTTGCTTCCTTTTGTGAAGGTGGCCAGCTTGGTGGGGATCTGCTGCTGCACTGCAGCAGGTTTCTGGATCTGGTTGGTTGCACTCAGGAGATGTATTGGCACTTCGTTCTTGAGGGAGGCCCGGCTCTCCAGGCTGGTGCTGTCCCTGCGCGCCAGCTCCGGCCGCTCCAGGTACTCCAGCCCGGCCACCGAGCTCACTCGCACTGAGGATTTGGAGCCAGCTGCAGAGGGTTCCACTCCTTCTCCATTGAAGCTGATGGAATGGCTGATCATCTGGCTCTGCAAGAGGAAAAAGGCACTCTAAGTCAAACTGGGATTTTCACCCTCTCCAGCACAAGGAGGAGAGGCCACCCCCAGCCCTGAGAGCACAAAGCACTTCCTAGTGCAAAGCAGAGCAGGGTAGACAAAGCCTAAAGGTTCCTGGGGAACAGAAAGAAAAGCAAGAGTGTAAGTCCTTGGACACTGAAAAGAACCCCAGCAGCTCCAAACTGCTTAACAGTGCACCTAGGAAAGAACAGATTGCACGGGGTGATGACAGAGCAGAGAAAGCAGGACTTTCAGAAAATTTCAATGAACCAGTTTAATCAGAACTCCAAATTTCTATTTAAAACACAAGAAATGTTTTAAGAAATCAACTGTACAAAATGTGTTGATGTAGCACAGTTTCTGCAATCACTTGCCTGTAATAGGACAGTTCCTGATTTTGAAAACTACTCAGTCAGCCACAATTGAAAATAACTTATTCTCCATTTCTATATTTTTAAAAAATATTCTCATTGCCAGACATCTGGGTGGAACTTCACAGACACTGGGAAACTGCCAAGCTCTGATCTCTCTGAGTAGCCATCATCAGCTACTTCACGTGATGGTTCCAGGAGGCCAGTGAAAGGCAAGAACAGGTTGGTGGTACAGCAACTGCAGCTTCATCCAGAAGCAAGTGGGTTCATAGGAATAAAACTGGGAAAACCAATCCCTCACCTGGCCCATTTCTGGGGAGAAGGTGCCCGACACCGTGTTCTGCTTCTTCAGCTTCTTTAGCTGGTCCAGGCGCTCCCTCTCCTTCTCGACAGCTCTCTGGGCCTCCCGCAGCCTCTCCAGGTCGTGCTGATAGGCCTCCCTCTGCCTCTCCAGCTCTTCCCTGTCCTGGCTCAGCCTCTCCTGCAGCTGCCGCAGACCCTCGGCGCGCTCCTGCTGCCGCGCTTCTGTCAGTTCAAATTCCCTCTGCTGCCGGCTCCGCTCCCGCTCCAGGCGCTGCTGCTCCAGCTTCAGCTGGCTCTGGAGCTTCTGCACGTTCATCAGCTCTTCCCTCTGCTTCTCGAAGTTCCGCTGCTTCTCCTGCTCCAGCAGCAGATTCCCTCGGGTGGACTGCAGCCGGTACTGCTTCTCCCGGTCTGCCATGGTGGCTCGCTGCACCTCGATGTAGCTGTCCTGCTGAGATATCACAGCCTGGAGGGGATAAAAGCCCAGCATGAGGCACCCAGCTTCAAAAAACATGCCCAGCTAAGCAGGAGACAACAGCATCTGCCAGGTGAGGTTACAGAATCTTTTTCTTCTAGAGCATATCTTAATTCCAGCTCCTACAGCCCATGGTGATTGACATGACACTGAAGATGGCCAGGCAAATAAATTATGCTTATGTGTGTCAAATTGGACATTTCTTGTACTTAGAATTGTTACCCTGAATCAAAACAGTCAAAATATTGTTGATTACAATGTAACAGTAAGAACAACTAATCCATACACACGTGTATGAATAATGAGCACAGAGAGCAGATAGAGCCCAAAGCAGGAAAACAATTAAGTGTGCAGGAAAAAGGAAATAATTACTTAAGGCAACAGCTCTAACACTTCCTCCAAAACATGAGGCACAGTTTCCTTGAATCTCAGGTCTAAATTCTGCACTTCACTCCAGCTTTAGGGGATATTTTCAAGATAGCTCCTCTCCACATCTCCATAAATTTTATTACATTTAGTGCCTAACAAATCTCTTGGATAGTAAATAGTGGTTTACCTGAAGACTGAAGAGCAACTGTAACAGGGTCTGTATCCTTTGGACAAGCTGAAGAGGAGGAAAAAAAATTAGGCACTTGAGCTTCATACTTTTTATGCTTTATATTTTTTTTTAATATTTTTAAGCAGTGAAAATAATCCATGGTATCTGTACAAAAACATACACAATGGAAGCACGGCCACCAGAGTACTCTAGCATAGCAAAGGCCAATATGCAGGCACAAAGAATTTCAGTTTATTATCCTTGTGCAAATGTGAATCAGTGCCCAGCAAATCTCCCTGGGATTCCATGGAGAAGTCCTCATCATCATCTCTTCACCTGAGTTATTTAACCACCACTTCCTCCCATGCCCCAGCACTGAATCACTGCACAGGTCCAGACCTCACAGGGATTTAGAGGCAAGTTTGGCCAGTGAGCTGTTAATGTGCTGGGTTCCACAGACATTACAAACACTGAGTTTTGGAGGTACTTTGGTTTGATTTTACCTACTATTATTACAGTATGTCTATTTGCCTTTGGATTTCTTAACAGCAGAAATATCATACCTGAGACTCTACGGTGGGCTGAAAACCACTGCTGTCATCCAGCCTTGTCCCATCACTCTGTAAGGGAGACAAAACCAACATTTGTGCTAGGGACACTTGTTGGGCACTGGCAGTGCTGCCAGAAAAAGCTGGGATTGCTCCCATGCATTGAAGGACATATATCAAAAATACTGAATTCATAAGCCAAGCTGAAACAGCACTGTGGTGATTGAAGCCTGTGTTAATGGTACAGCATCAAAGGAGTAAATAGAAAACTGAACTATCTTGCCTCTCAAGTGCTGAGCTACCAAGAGGCACCACAAAACATCCTTAATAGAGTCAAATAAATTTACAGACAAAGCTGTTTCAGTCCAGTCCTGCCAGCTATGACAACTTTTAACTTTGTGAGATTTGTTCTGCACCACTATCATGATGAGGAACACAAAGAAAAGCATTTAAATCCCTCCTAAGCTCAACATACAGTTTGAGATCCTTCTTCTGCATCAGAAGAGGGCTCGTGGAGTTGCACATCTGAACTCAGTGCAGGGCCTCTCCAGTCCCACTGCCTCTGGTCACCACCACTGTTCTTCCTGCCACCTGAAAGAGGAGAGGAGGATGAGGAGCTCACACCAGCACAGGGCCTGGGATAACTCAGTGAGTGCCAAAGCAAGCAGAAATATATGGTGACTTTGAACCAAAATGCAACTGCATGGTTTCTTCAGGCTGATCCCAAGTGGAAGATCAGGCAACAGTGACACAGGGCTGCTCAAAAAAGTTTAAAACTTGAGAAGACCAGGTTAAGATAAATAGGGAGGTTAAGTTCAAATTACACTACACTATTTTAAGTAAAGCATGAAAACACAATGTCTGCATGAAAAGAAACGGCTCCCAGAACTGCAAGTTCATGACATGGAATACAGCAGGAATATTGCAGTCACAGCAGCACCACTGTGAGTGTAGAAGGAGGTAAGGGGAGATGGACCCCTCTTGTAAAAAAGTACATGACAGATGTATGGAGCCTTCCAGAGACACCAGAAAGTGTTCTAGAGATTAACTGCCAGTGAAATAAGGGCCATTCGCTTTTTCAATTAATACATGAAGCAAAAATGGAGATAAATAGTATCAGGTCTTTCCTCTCATTTCATTAATTAACTGATAAATCATCTGTGACAAAAGGACAATTTATATTATCTAAGGATTCAGCAAACCTCTAGTGACTGTGCAGATACAAAGTGGAAAAAAGTGCTCATGACATAATGAAAGCAGACAGCTGAATTCAAATTTTCTAGGTTTCCAAGTCAAGCTTAATTTTTTTAACAAAATTAAATTCCTGTGTGGAATTGTGGTGATTATAAAGAATGGGTTAAAGTAATACCCCTAGCATAACACTGAGAGCCCTACTCTGCTCTCTAGTGTTGGTATCAGGAGCAAAAGATCCAACATGCTGGAGATTTGCTCTGATCTGCCCTTTTAGAGCCTGGTGAAGCTTCCTTATATGAGAGCCTCAATTCCTTGTTCTTATTCTCTGTACCAGTAATCACAGTAAAAAGATCAGAAAAATGCTGAATGTTCCCTTTCTTACTTTTACTTGAAACTGAGGGACTACTGTCATATCCTCCAAAGGTCTCTGCTCTCCGGGGCAGTGCTGAGCCATCCTCAGGCTGACAGGATGCACTGCCAAAGTGAGTGAAGATAAAGTCCTGGAGATTTTCAGCTGGGAAAGAGAACACATCATGTAAACAGCCATGGCTATGCAGCAATACAAGTTATCATGCTAATGAGTCCAACAAACCATTTCAACCATCAAATCCACTAGAAGTTCAGGCAGTCTGAGATGTCCTGCAGTACAAATGAATTTTTTCCCTTGTGAGTAGCTCAGCATGACAGGCTCTTCATATGAAGATAAGCTCTTCCTTAATTGCAAGTTAACATTATCAAACCTTGAGTGTTTGTTTTCCTTTTTTTTTTTTTTTAATACAAACTATGTTTGGGTTTATTTTCTTTCTAAACATATTACCTTTAGACAGGCTGTTTTTAATAGATAACCCTCCTATAATATTACACTTCAGGACTGTGTATTATTAGAGCATTCTGTTACTCTTTCTGAACAGACTCGTTCTAAGATTCCACTAGTTGATCCTTAAAAAATAAAACAATCCAAGCTGTGCAGGTCTTCTACCTAAACCCACAAATGCACTTCACCTTTCTTGCAGATGGGTTCTGAGAACAAGGAAGTCTGAACTGTGTTACATAAAAGCATTATGTTATTACAGGATGATTTTCAGGGCCTGTACTTAGATCCTGGGTGCTGATCCCCACAGCAGGACCTGAGTGAATGCCCACACATTCCCACATTCCAGTCACCTTCAGTCACTGCAGACTTCAGAATGGCCTCTCCTTGCAGATTCTCTGAGATATCCCCCCGAAGAAGCAGCCTGGCCCGGGATCCTTGAGAATGATCTTCAAAGCCAATTGCCTCAGACATTTCCAGATAAATCTGTTGCTTCTCAGTGAGACTTTGCAGAATCAGCTCATCTTTCATGTTCAAACGCTCTGAAGGAAGAAACAAATTCAGTCCTGCCTTCCTTGTCACTGTCACAGAACCATGTTCAATTTGGGAGATTATCATTCATTTTATGGCCAGGCCAGAGCTGAGATTTAATTAACAGTTAAGGAAAAAACTTATGCAGCAGACAAAGCTTATTAGACTTCTTTAGCCACAATTTCTACAGAATCTTACACCACCTTGAAAGACTTACAAAGGAGAAACTTGATCATAACCTGATAAAGAATTAGACAGCCATAAATCACAAATAATGCTGAGAAGCAGCTTGTGGAATATATAACTAAGTCATTACCTTGAAAATCCTTTAACTTTGCAGCTCTTGCTTCAGCCTGCCTCCTCTCTGCTTCAGGTTCATTAAATGTTCCTCCTTCCTCATCAGGACAGCTGTCCAAAGGGAAAGACAGATTTATGTTTGATTTGCATGTGAGATAATTTAAAACTATCTCAGGACTCAACTTGAAGCTTTTGCCTCAGTTGTGGTTTATCCTGGGTGTCAATCTTCCTCCTTTTTCTAAAGCCCTGTTGCATTTGACATCAGTGAGCCTTTTTTCTCTTGTTAAATAAAAGCAGGACAAAGTCTTTGACTAGTTTTTATTTCATATTTACCAGCAGTTTCTTCCCAATGAACACAAACAGAATTGCACACTGAAGAATTGCACACTTTCTTTTACAAAAGAGTCAAATGGATTTTAAAGATAAATTTACACCAGTGAGTGCTGTGAAGAGAAGACAAGCAAGTAATCAGGCCCTCCTTCTTTCCCTCCTCCCTTACCTCTCCACAGCCCTGCGGATATGTGCCATCCAGGAATTCCTCTCCTCTTTGGAGCTGGTGTGAATTTCATACATTTCTGGTCCTTTTAAGGAAGCACTAATTAAGAACATTGCCTTTTCCTCATTAGCTACCTCTCTCACAATCAATTTTTGCAGTGAGATAACTGGTGGCTTAGAGTCCTGTAAAATAAAATACCATTTATTGCAGTACATTAGATGTGTTCTTTAGGAATTGTGTTTCCTAGCTGCCCCCTCTTCCTATTTATCCAGAGCCACCAGGAGCTGTAACATCATGAGATAACTCTGACCTTTTCACATGATACTTTTGATATTGTAATTTTTTTACTACCAATGAAAACTTGGAATGAAGAATGTACATGGCAAAAACAAGAGGTCTTGATACCTGATTAAGCATCAAAGCCTGTGTCAACTGAAAGATTCCCAGAAGTCCCAGAAGTCAAGAACAGGCTCAAAAAATTTTGCTCAAAAGGAGGCAAACCCAAAATTTGAAAGAGAAAACAAAACTGACACAATGTGAAGTGAAAGGAGAGAACAAGAGAAGTATTAGAGGTGTTAAGTTGGCTACAAAAGAAATAAACCAGAGGTGTTAGAGGGTGTCAGGCCCTGATAAAAACGACACCAGGTGACAGGTAGTGTATTGTATAATGAGGATTAACTGGATTAGCTGTCAGCCTTTGCAGTGAAAACACATTTACAGGAGGGATATTAGTTACTAAAAACCTGTCTAAGCTTCCTACAGCGTAGCTCCAACATATGCAGCCTAGAAAGTTCCTTCCCAGGAGAAAGCAGCTCTTTGTGACTGCTGAACCTCCACAGAATAATCTAGAGCCATGATAAGAGAACTGTGAAGCAAACACCAGGAACACCAGGAAGCTTCTGCCAGCTTCTCTGAGCAGCTGTACTGCAATTCCAGCCACGAACAGAGGTCACTGGAAAAACAGAATCACTGAGCAGATCCATTTGCTCCCTCACTTGATTTATTTATGGAGAAGTGATATTAAATTTCAAATGAACTGCATGCATACAAAGATGCAAAAAAATTGGTCAGACTAAGTGTAGAGCATGTTTCCAGAGGGCAAAAAATTCACCACACAGCACCCTGTTCTGTGCATTCAGAGAAGGGTAATTTGAAAAGCAGTTGTTTGTACATCCCTGAGGTCACCTAAATAGCTTTTGCCATTAGAACTCAGCTCTAATGTTAATGTCTTGAAAAAAATACAACCAAGAAAACAATTACATAAAAGAGTTTCTCTGTTACAGGTTCGACAACAACCATCAGTGAACCAGATCAGGACAAAATGTACAAATTAACTTCTCTGAGGACACCTGTGGAAATGCCCTAGAAAAGCAAGTGAATTCACTGAATGTTCTGGAGTGCTGCAGTAATAACATCTGCATTTAGTGCTTATTCCATGTATTTCAGGAAAGTTCTCTGCTCCTAGCAAATCTCAGGGCACTGTGATCACAGTTACCATGTCCCTAACTGAGACGGCAGATTCTTTCCCTGCACACTAAACAGAAGCAGGATTTATTTGCAAGTGTTTTTCAAAGCACACTTCTAGCATATGCAATGTCCATGACTTGTACAAAATCTCAGCCTAACAAAATTCAGTGTAAGGGAAAGTCACAGCACAAGAAGAGAAACAGTGAAAACCATGGGAGGGAGATGTGGCAGCTACAACTGGCCAATGAAAAGAAATACTGGTTTGCACTAGGAGAGTGGGGAAAGGATTCAACCAGAACTGCTTCAGAAAAAGTGATTCTGTAATACTTGGCTGGTTTATTCACTTAATTTTCTCACTGAACCTCCTAAAATAAGTATCTAACATCCCTAATCGTGTTTCTTCTGTAGTTACTGTCATTCATAAATCCTCTAAGTGTATGTATTAAATAAAGAAAACAATACCTACCACAGATGCAAATGTGTATTTTTGGTCCTTTTCTTGTAAGAGCAACAGTACATCAGTGAGCAGGACTGCCAGAATATCTGCAGTAACAAAAGAGACAAAAAAGAAAAAAAGGAAAAGAGAGTCATATTTTAAAGCAGAAAGACCAGTCTAGACTCAAAAATCACTTAACTTATATTTCCTGCAAGCCAGGGAATAGCATGTCACCATTTTCAATATTGGGTCTGTAACTGCCATCCACTTGGGCTGTCCCCAGCCAGGCTGTACCATACAGAATCAGCTGATTTAAACAGAGCTCATTTAAAGCTTGAGAACACCCCCATACACATCCCACACATGGGCTACAGAGGAAACACATCTCTCCCAACAGCAGATTCTTCTGGAACTGCAGCCATTCAGGGTCCCACCTACTCCTAAGCTGCATTTTCTGTGCCACTGAAACTTCTCCTTGAACACTTGAGCAATGAAAGCTGCTCAAATATTCCCTGATGGCCGCTGCTTTGATTTTCTGGCAATGCAGAATTAAGTGTCGTGTGGCTGACATGACACAGGTTTTGCAAAGTGTGAAGCAGAGCTCGCACAAGATAATGCCTTTCCACAGGAGACTAAGTCAGGATGACTCAAAGCTTTGTCATCCATCTGAAGACTTCCCTCTTGAATTGGGAAGCAGATCAGGCAGATAATAAGCAAGCAGCATAAGGAACTTATCATGCACCATTACAGAGATGCTTATTGGACAAGCCAAGAATAGAACAAGTGCTATTTCCTCCAATATCCTATTAAACAAGCAGGTTATTGTCATCTTATTTTATACCAAATCGATCAGTAATAAACAGTTACTAAAAAAAAAACCCAACATAAAGCTTGCTTCCCAGTTGTGTTTTTGCCCTTGCTGGTGCTGTACCTTTGAGTCTCCCTGATGCAGCTTTCCAGTACAGCATCCCATCCAGGAGAAGCCGCCTCTGGCCCATGTCATCCTTCCTGAACAAAAGCCCATTCTTGCATTTCCCTGATGATTTCAGCTCCATTTTGTGCATGATCTCCTTGAGTCGCTGTCCCTTCTCACACTCATTTACCATGGCATCTACATGGGTGATGGTGTCCTTAATTAAACCAAGGGCCTGGGTCAACTCTTCATAATCTCTAGTTCCAGCTAAGGGAAAAGAGAAGCAGTCAGGCATGCATTCAACTCTGGAATACAAGACATGAGCCATCCAAATGTATTTTACCATAAGAGCTCCACACTGGACATCTAACAGTATTTTCTAAGAGCTTAAGTTTAAAAATAAAATATAATAACCTAAAGCTCTGAAAAGCTAATGAACCAATGGGTTTAACTACTGTGGGTTTTTGGTTGCAGACTTTAAATGCTATTCTTCTCCTCTGAGGAGAGGCTAGGAGAATTGGGATTGCTCAGCCTGAAGAAATTTCAGAGTGATAAGTGTGGACCAAAGGGAGCCTACAGGAAAGATGGAGAGAGACTATTTAACAAGGACCTGGAGTGACAGGACACAGGGAATGGCTTTAAGCTGAAGAAGTGTGGGGTTAGATGGGATACTGAGAAGAAATTCCCCACTGTGAGGGTGGGCAGGCCCTGGCACAGGGTGCCCAGAGCAGCTGTGGCTGCCCCTGGATCCCTGGAAGTGTCCAAGGCCAGGCTGGATGGGGCTTGGAGCAGCCTGGGACAGTGGAAGGTGTCACTGTCCATGGCAGGGGATGGGAGGAGATGAACTTTAAGATCCCTTCCAACCCAAACCATGCTGGGATGCTCTTGACCCTCTGAGGTAAGACTGATCTGGCATCATCAACCAACAGAGAAGTGAGAAAGCAGGCAGCAGCCTGTCTGAGGTAAGAACATGCAAAACATGGCAGAAGAAGGACCAAGAGACAAGTGTGAGGCTTCCAGGAAGCATCCCACCTTCAGTGTTCTGAATGATGCGCTCCAGCAGCACCGGGTACTTGGTGATGCGCTGGGTGACCAGGAGGATGCACTCCTGAACACCCAACCTCCTCACGATGGAGCAGTTCCCAATTTTCTGGAAAACAACACAAACTCGTTACACCCACTGTGCATGGTGCTCTTCTAACTCCTTCTCCACTCACATGCTTTCTGCCCCAAAACACTTCTGCACATTAGACACAGCACCATGAAATTAGCAGCACTCTTCTACAAAAGCAAAACTCCTGACAGCACTCCAAAATTTGCCTTTATTACTGGAAAATAGCTCAGGTATTGTTTTCAAATACTGTTTGTGGAGTCAATAAGGGAAACTTCCAAATCTGAACTGTCTGACTGCCTGCTGCTAACTGATCACCCCCTGTAACAGGGTCAGACCTTACATACATAGAAAAGTTCTGTGGTTTTAAAACCAGACCCAACCACCTACCAGTCAAATTAGATCAATAATGAAGAAATTAGGTGTTTATTTTACCACTGTATGCTCACCAATAACCTGACCTACAGAAACACATTCCTGTTTAGAAAGGGAATCTGACTGCAGGTACAGCACACACCTGGCAGCAGAAGAACACACTACCAAGATCTTTCTCTGCAAGGACTGAAATTGCATGTTTAAAAACTCTGGTCATTTATTCAGGTCCTTGGAAGTGAAGGACTCTCACTTTAAAGGCACCTGGCTAAGATGAGCTATAAGTACAGAGCTATGCTGGAAAGTTCACACCGTATCACTTACTGGTGACTGGAAAATGAGAATATTTAGGCCTCTGCAAAGCCATCTGAGATTCAGGTTACAGCTTCCACTTGGGCTGTGTCTCTTCAGCCCTTCTTGTTAACTGCACGTTAGAGTGTGCAGCAAACCACCCTGGAGCCAATCTTCTGGGTTTGGAAAGACGATGGTGTGAGCAAAACCTAAGAGTTCCTGCTTTTTCTACAGCAGCTCATCAGCAGCATTTATCATTGATTTAATTTATTAACAAACCAATCTACCCTGATGGCCTCACAGCAGGACAGAGCCCTAAACAGAACAAATACTCTATTCCCCAGTCCTAGGTGCTCTCAAGAGCCCGCCTCAAATGTAACACTTGCTAATTGTGGTTTTGTCTCCAAATAACTCAAAAGGTCTAAAATACAAAAGCTCACAATCCAGCAAATAATGAGAATATACCTCTAACCCTGCCCATTCACATTTGAGAGATCTTCAAGCACAAAACAAAGCCCAAAGCAGTGAAATATATTTTGCATAGTCAGAATAGGAGACTTCTGGTTACTGTTTACCTTTATTAAGTTTTGGAACTTCTTATTGCTTTGGAGCAGGTCTTTGTAATGGCTAACAGCTTCATTGTGTCCACAACAGAAAACACCATATTTTTCTTTCATTCTCTCCCCATTTTCACCTGAAAACTAATTGGAAACAGAAGAATGAAAGACATGAATCATTCAGAGTAAGCCTACCTCCACCATAAACTCCAGGCTTAACATGATTTCTGGCACATTTCTCCTGTATTTCTTCTGTACCAGAAATGAGAGATTTATGCAGTGTGACATGTGAGGGCTTGGAATACAACAAGATAACCAAATATTAAATGAAGGTTGCAATTATTTGAAAGGATTTCTGGACCTCTGCACTCAAAAAGTCTGTGAAATGTAAAAGTTGAGGGCCAAAAAAAAAAAAAAAACGGTCATGATGTACGATAGAAATTGTTGCATCCACTCCATGCCAGAATGGTGCTAAAGCTGCCATGAGTTCAAAGGATCCTGACTGCACTTTTAAAAGATCAGAACGAAGAAATTTGGCTTTATCTGAAGGAGAGCCAAGTTTAGAATGGACATACGAATATGTTACCTTACTCTTGGAATAGATGAAAAATAGAATCAAACAAGTCACAAATCCCACACCATGTATATGTGCATGCCCATAGAACATTTGATGACCATTTCATGGTATTTGTAACTAGATATATTCCTGGAAGTCATGCTCCCACATTACCTGGGAAGAGAACCATAAACCCAGGATGAAATCAATCTCTGCACCACATAACTTTACCCTCACAGGTAGCTTTTTAGAAGCTTCACAGTGTTAACATCATTGGTAGGATTTAATTCCCACCTGTTTTACCAAGAGGTCTCCAATGTTCTGGATTATATAATTTCGGTCACTGCCTTCTTCCAAGGATTCCTTTCGTCTTTCCTTCAGCTGGAGCAGGAATTGCCCGTGCATCTCCAGCAGCTCATCCACACAGGGAAAGAGCTTGTTGATGACTGCATTTGAGAACTGCAGCTCCTCTCTCATGGCTTTGGAGTACACCTTCAGCATTATTTTCAGGGTCCTAACATGGTGCATTTCAGTCTGCATCAGTTCTGGGAGAAGGGAAATACAGAAATAAAATCAAAAGTCATTTCTATGCTGTGCAGTGAGCAGCGAGACATAAGAGCAGGCTCTGAAAGCCATGATTATCTTCCTCACTGCAGCCTTTGCATCACTCATGTGAAGCACTTAAATTTGCCTTGCTAATGTCCCAACCCAGCACTGACTGACCCTACTTATTTAAGGATATCTCCCAGTGGCAGTTGAGCTGTTCCCTAATTGCACAGCTGGGCTTTGCTGCTTACAGAGCCCTACTGAAACCCATGGGATGTTTAAAGGCATTCACACAAGGAATTACACACATTGAACAGACTTGAAAACCTTCACTCAGTTTAAGTTTTCATGCACAAGTCAAAATGGGAACCAACAAAAATTATTTCTGCTTTGTTTCACAACAGTGGCGCTATGAAATAGAAAAAGTTGTAAGAATAACAAATACTCTTACCATAAATGACATCTTGCCTTTTTATAACATCTTTCCTTTGCCTTTTTGCATAAGGCTGTTCCACTGCAACACTCCAAGACTCTGCCTCAAACTCATGAGCATCTGTTTCTATTTCACTCCGGAGGGACACAGAATATGCATCTAGACCAAAAGCACATTCAATTTCACTTATTATTAAATTGTTTCTCACCATATCCCTCTTTACCATCAGAAAAAACAACAAGAGCAAAAACACCTCGATGCTGCTTTCAAACCCGTGGGAGAAGTTGCATAACAATCCTGAAAAGCACAGAAATTCCATACCTTCCAGAAAAATGGAGTCTGCTGTTGAAGGTGCAAGCGAGACAACATCATCAGAAGTCTGCTTAAATTTTATAAAGCCTGAATCCCCTTCATCCATGTCTCCTGAAATTAGCCTAAATGGCCAAAGAAATTAGACCAGAACAATTAAAATTAAAAAAAAAAAAAAAATCCAACTTCTTTAACAAGCATCTTTCCTAAACTATAGTGCAATTATCTTACAATAAATAAATAAATAAGATATCACTGTGCTCTTTAAACAGTTAAATCAATTTAGCAACTCCAACGCTGAAATCCCGCAGTTTAATTAGAGCAGCATGAGCAAAGCTTGTAACTTCTGGTATGACAGTTTACAAGGACATCACCTGGTGTCAAGCCACAGCCAGTTCAGAGTACAAAGGGCACTTTCTCTAGGAAGGGAGGATAACTGGGGCACATCAAAAGTAAATAGCTACTTAAAACAGCAGATAGCCTTGAGTTTGCCTGCTATTTTAATGAAGGTATTCAGCAATTTAAAACACTGCTGCCTCCTACACCAGTCAGCACCAGCCCAACCTAGAATAGCTCAGAACTCAGAGTGCAGAGATCACTGAATTTCACAGCAGTTCTCAAGACAAATACATCCATGAAAACCATAATCTAGACAGAAACACTCAAATACTGCACTATTTTATACAATATCTTTTGTGACACATGACAGAGGGACTAAAGACACGAAAAAAGGGAAAAAAAAAGAGCACTGCTCAGGGAAACAACTTTCAGAATTAAAAGCTCAATAAAACTCTTGAGGTTGAAAACAAGATGTGAATTCTTGTTTTTCGTTTCACACTGGGGAGGTGGGGGGCAGCTGAAGCCAGTGGATTAAAGAGAAGCATTTTACTCACCCGAATTTATTAACAGTTCCAGCAGTGTTGAGTGAAGGCTGGGAATGTCCTCTTTGGGCGATAGTCATCCCGAGGTTCCGGGACAGTGCTGGGGTGCCATCCGCTCCCAGGAGAAGGCTTCGGGGCTGCTCCTTCAGAGAAGTGGCTAAAGAGGCAAAAATGGAATTGGTACTCAGAAAATGAGGCGTGCACTGCAGCTCGCCTGCTCTCAGCCCTCGCTCGGAATGCGGACGGAGAACTGACAGGATCTTGGATGTCAGGAGCTCATTGTCCAAAAAAACATTCTCATTCCATTTTCTTGAAAAGGAACCACAAAAAGACAGCTCGGGGTGAGCTGGAATCGCATTGCTTCTGCCGCTGCTTTTTGAATTTGTATTCCCCATGCTCAGCACTGGCTGCCCTCAGACCTGGCACAGTAAAGTGGCCCCAGAGATGCTCTGTTTTTATACTACCTGTGATCCTTCTAGAAATGTAAAGCTGCCACTTAACTTACTGTATTGGCTAAATCAGCAGGTCTGAAGTGCAGGAAATTGGTCCCTACTGTGCCCATTTAGTGTGGAAATTGCAAAGTATCTTCTCCTTTAGTAAAACACCAGAAACTACACACAATTATTCACACCCCACCGTATAAGGGCAGAGAACATTTCATGGCAAACAAGAAAAATCAGAGATCACAGAAAAAAACCCCACAAGTTCTCTGCAATGCTTATTGCTCAAAGCGATTTATATCTGCATGCACACACACTGCACATAATAGATACCAGAGCTAAATTTAATTTTAATACTGCAGCTTTTTAATGCTTTTTAAATCTAGACAGACTGTGAACTGGAAAGATATTTGAAACTTTAATCACTATTACACAATACATGGAAGCCTGTAATAGACTTATAAAAAATGGATACAATTATTTAGTACTAATGTCTGTAATAAATGATAAGGAATGGGAGACAAAATACATCCTTTTAAAAAAGGAACTTCAGGGAAGTCAAAGATGAAGACTCAGCCAGACAATCTTTAGCATTGATCTCTGACAAGGTCTGTAGCTGCCCTTTTTCAAAGAGCTTTTAAGGACATGGGAGTGGGATCTCACGGATCCCTGAGCCCAGGGCTCTGTCACTGCAGGGAGAGACCCAGCTCCTCTCCCAGTCCCGTGTCCAGGAGGCTGCTCCAGGACCAGGGGGCTGCTGCTGTAGCAGTTCAAGGGGGTTTCCAGCTCCCACATAAGGCTTATACATCACTTTTCTAGTAAAAACACTGGTGTCCACCCAGCCCTAAAAGTTCCCCTTTTTCAGCCTGCCTTCCTTAGTGTACCTTCACTAATAATTCTCTCTCCCACTTCTGCCTTGCTCAGTGAAGCACAGGTAAATTAAGGTATTTGTGGTTCTTGTCATGAAACGGGTTTTTCCACATTTTTTCATATCCCGTGCTCTATACCTGCTTGTCTCTCATTTCATCTTCATTGACAGAAGAATTGTTTTGGGGCTGCAGGGGAGGTTTCATCAATGACATTTAATAGAAATTATATCACCACATCTTTTCCTGCTGGAAATATCTTTCCCAAAACCTGTTTGGGTTTGAAACCTCCTGGCTACACACAGAGTACACTGTCAGTCTACAACAAACTGGGTAAACTGAGTCCTTTCCATCCCCTCCAAGACCCAAAAGGAGACAAATATCTGAAAGATTTGGCCAGTCAGATTTCTTAAACAAAGGCTTAATAATCAATGCCCCTGTATTTCAGTTTGGGGAAGTATTGCAATTACTGGCCATCAAGTTCTCTTTTTGTGCTCCACAAGCCAGGAACATAAAGTTCTGTTACACAAGGATATGCCAGACCTAAAAATCTCCAGAGGCAAAACAAGGGGAGAGGGATGGGGACACACAACACAGTTTATAACTCTCTTAAAATTAATTTTTCTTTTACATTGAGACAACATCTTTGGGTTTTTTTGCTGGGCACTGCAGTCTGCAGTGTTATGCTGTGGCTAACAACATACAATGCTCAGGCTATTAGCTGTTCCTTTAATTTCCAGCTCCTGCTTTTGACTAAGGAAAATGAGAACTGTGTGCCTAGCAGAGCCTGCACGGCCCACAAGCCATTTTCTGAGTTCAATTAGCACTGTCTGCACACTGCTGTGCCCCACATCGATCGCTGCTCCCCTCACACACAGCAGCCAGGTACCACAGAGCTCCTCATGACCAGCCCTACTGACTACTGCTCCCATCTGCACCAGCCCTTGCTTCCTGTTTTAGTCTCTGCACTTTCTCCTAAAATGCACAGACCCATTCTGGGTAACACAAACAGCCACTTATCTCCTTATAACAATTATCCCCTCTGCTGCCTCTTGGGAAGGATCACTTCATGAAGAGGACATCCTGCAATGCAAATGGTACCTGACAGCACCTGAAACACCCAGAGTGATACTCAGACATCCAAGTCAGCTGTGTTTGACACTCACCTGCTCTCTTAATGCACACCTTGTAACATCTTGCAAAATTAAAATGCCATTTAATACACCTGTGAGTGGGATGGTCTTTTCCAGGAGCAAAAAGATATTTCAAAGCCTATGCTGCAATACAGATGTTCTTCCTTCTTGCTTTTTTCCCCTCCCAGAACCTTTTTTCCTCACTTTGTTTCAACAAAGATTTATGTTCAGACCATTAGTGCTAGCTTGTCTTAGAGATTTCTAGCAACCACTAGCTGCAGGCAAGTTTTAAATAGACAATTATGAAAATCTGATGTAAAACAAAGTTCACAGTTCTAGTCTTTTCAGAGGCCAGAGAATAGACAATCAATGAAAAACGAGCTTATTGATCCCTTTTCACCATGATATTTTGAGGTTACACAGCAAGAAGGTATAAAGAAAAATAAAAAGATAAAAAGATAAAAACACACAGGAGATTGCTAGGAGCCTCTAAGCCATTCCCAATAGAAAAAAAAATGAAACCATCTTATTAAAAGAGACCTTCTCTATACTTCAATAACACACCGTGTATAGCCTTTAAAACATATTAAAGAAAAAAAATGCAATCGAACAGATAAGCCTTGAGCACAGAAATCATTCTTTAGTACAAACCTGGGGAAATGCACTGGGGCGAACTTTGTGGAGATCCAGAAGGTCTGTGCTGCAAATCTTTCTGCTACAGGAAAAAATACAATATTCTTACACATCCAGACCAAACTTTCAGTCCAAAATGAATCAGATTTTTCCTATTCTATAGCATTAACTGTAAGTGAAGATGTTCACTGAGAATATAAAAGATTTAACACAATAACAGCTTTGATTTTTTTTCATGTGCCAGACAAATGACATATAGACATTAACACTTTGTATTAAATTCCACAAAATATAAATCAGGCTGAAATAGAACCAAAACTGAAACTACAGCTGAATTAAAGCTATGATAATTAATTTATGAGATGAAAGCAACCCTTCATGTTCACAGTCTTCACTGACACTTTGCTGTTGTTTAGTTTCTAGCAATACTGACTAAACTAATCCAGCCACTTTCAACCAAAATTCAGACTGTCCATTTCAAATTGCATCTTTGGTAATCTCTGCTAAACTTCGTCCTTCTTGCAACACTAGGGTATTAAAAACCATTGACATACAAGTTATCAAAGATGCAAAGAAATTAAATGAATAATACAGGCTGTAACAAATTGCTTTTGGGGAATCTTTGGGGTTCCCATTTCTGACTGAATTTTTCACCCCATTTTGTGCCCCCACTCCCCCTCTTCTCTCTTCAGGAGTGGTTTGTCATGGCTGATTGAACCATGAAGTTCTGGGTGGCAGTAAAGAGTGGAAATGAAAGCATCAGAGCAAGTGAATTTTTGGGTTTAAAAGGAAAATTCACAATGCCATGAGATGTTTAAAATTATATATCAAAGCCCCGATAAGAACATTTCTGCCCTCAGAAGAGTTGCATTCTATATCACCAATGGCTGAACACACTTCCTCTAACCTCTAATTGCTCAGGTCTGAGCTGCTCTGCTCTCTCTTTTCCCCCTCACAGTACTCCCTAATCTGCTATCAGTCTCTGAAACCATCAGCACTTGCAGGTTAAAACAAACTAAAACTCCCTCAAGTATTATTAGTTATAAGGAGGAGGAAATGATTTTCAAAACCAATACCAGAACAAAAACCCCCAACAGATAGACATCTATGTGAAACAACCTGTGACCTTACATGCAATCACAGGCACCACGGTGACAGAGATAAAAAATAAACATAAGCATAGCAAGACCAAGTTCATCACAGGTCCCAAATGAAATGACTTATTCTGCATTTTCCAGTTTAGCAATAATATGCAGCTGTTACAACCAAATTCCCCTCCACCCTTCATGCTCTTCCATCAGCTTTGAGATGGTACAACATTCAAAGGTACCACATAATTCAATTATATTCCCCAAAAAAGTGATAGGTTTGAGGACTCTTAGTGCTAGTCACAGTTCTGGGACACAGGCTAAGTAATTCACAGTATAGCAGTAAAATGTTTCACTTCATTTTCCCTCCATACATTATCATTAATTACTGTAATAACAAGTTAATAACTACTGGATGCCTTGAAGATGTAGGGCAAGATTCTGTGCTGATGTAAACTAAACCACTTGCATAAATTAAACTTATTATGTCAAGCCTTGTTATTATAGAAGAAGAACAACTGTTGAAGCCCACCTTGGGTCTGATGCTGCTGCATTCAGTCAGCAAACTCTTGCAGTTCTTGTGGACATTCACTGCACAATCTGAAATGCACACACACACAAAAGTCTTAATTATTCTTCTTTCCTGTCTAAGGAAAGGAATAATGGCACACAAAGGATCTTACTTTTGAAAGAGGTGCAGAGTAAGCTCAGGTGTTGTGGCAAGCATCCTGGCTGTGCATGTTCTGGTCTTGATTTTATACCAAATCCTTGAATTTTTTCAGTAAGACTGCATCACTGAGTGCAATTCACACATGTAAGAGCCAAGAGCCACTCTGGAATGCACGAGCAGATTTCTGCCCAACCTCCACTCAGTGGAGCACAGCTTTTCTCATCTTTGCAAAGGCCATTTCAATGTCTCTCCATCCAAAACTGACACCAATCAAGAGGGCAGCAATTCTTTGGCTCCACAGGAACAGCTGCCCTTCTGCATGGACTATTGCTGGGAACAGCAGTAACTACAGTAAATTAAAGATCAAAACACTCTCCAGAATCATCAGAGCACTACCAGCACCACAGCATTACCACCCTTCCAGCTGCACAAAGAAATTGTTCTCAGATACAAGAACCAAGCAGCCCTCTCACCCAAAAGCCATAAAACAATTAACAGTATAATAAAATCCAATCTCTTTTATTCCCCTCCTGATAAATATTTATTGGGAAAACAGGAGGGGAACTGATAGTACCAAAATTTTTCTGCAACCTTTATGCCCATCTATAAAATAAGATCTTTCATCAAAAGCAAAGCAGGACACCAACAACTCAGTAAAGAACACCAGGATTTATTTGCCTTTTGCCAGACATGCCTGTTAAAAGAGAAATAGAACAAAACTGGAAAGAGGAACACTTTATCTGCTAGAGAAAAGCTAGTTTATGTTTAAAGCACAGAGGAAAAACTATTTAAGGTCTCTTCAGAGCCACCCCTGCCTGGCGCCAGGACTGGGGATCTGCTTTAAGGCTCCTGGATAATCTAGAGATGCTCACTTGTGTTTTCCATATTTTCAGCAAAAACCAGAGAACAGGACCAAAATACTTACTTGGCTTTAAACACAAATAAATTAATAAAGATATTTAGAAACAAGACTGAAAGACTGAGTGCACAGACCTGCAAGATGCTCACATGTTATACAACTTCCCCAAGTGTGGGAAACGAAGTGCAGAGTTCTGCTCCCAAGTGCCTGCCACACACACAAAAAAAACCTCCACAAAAACTATCACCTCCCACAACTTCTCTTATTTGGGATATTCTTACCACTACCCCATGCCACAAACCAAAAGGCACCACATCTAACTTCAAATGTATGTGCCTCTCCAAATGCACGAGAAAAATGTAGCAAAATTATCACTTATAAAAACTGTGCAGATAATAACAAATATATTCATTATTTCAGCAATGAGAAGGCCTCCACCTACCACGAGGGAACGAAGAGCTTATTAAAAGACATGCCTCAACAACAAACAAGTAGTTGACAATGGAAATCCCTTTTCTCCTGAGACAAAGAAACAAACTGTAGGACAAAAATCACTGCACAAAAGGAAATAGAGAAAATTCTCCATGACGTCAGGCTGGGCTGGCTTCAAGTCCTGCTCACAGATGGGTTCCCTTCAGGGCAGAACAGGCAGCCCAATAGATGCCCCATGTTCCTATCGCCACTGCCTTCCCACATAGTCCTGAAATCCATGGAACTCATCTAGAATTCTGTGATATAGACATCTAGCAACATCAAATTTCAATTAGATATTCATATTCCCTGACATTTACCCATTTTTAGTGATTACATTCAGTAATTCTTTCCCTAACAATGACTAGTAGGACCAATTCTACTTGAAAAGCTTGGGTTCCTTGTTAAGGTAACTATAAAAGGGATTTCACTTAAAAAGATATTTCCACTTTAAAGTCATGCCCTAGCTCTGTTAAAGATAACAGCTTGTGGCACTCTCAGTAGGCATTTTTCACTTAATCAGCTGACATATCTAATAGTGCTGTGTATGACTTCCCTCCACTGCAGAAAGGTTCTTTACACAACACAGAGAACATACTAGAAAACAGGAAAATGCTACAGAAAGGCCGCAGGAAACTGCAGCTGAATCCAAGGTCCTGATTCTCCACGAGACTATTTGAAATGCATTTACTTAATGATTTCAAAGTGGCATTATTTTTGCCCACAAAAGAGAAATCTGAAACCTGCCAGAAGACTGTTTTATAAGCATACTTCATTTTATAAAACATGATCCAGCTTCCTCTATTCAATACTTTTGCAGTGCTGAAGAAAGGCCACTCTAATTCAGGATGAGAAGAAGCTTTTGAATACTAGTGACTGTGGTTTCCTTTTCATGCATTTTATGCATTTATGCAGATTTCTGCATTTATTCTTATTACTCTGCATTCTTGTTAAGCTTCTCTAAAAATAGTATCAGACAACTGTAGGGGTGGAAAAAACAGCAAAGAGAAGAATGAGGGACATGAGGGACAGAAACCTGCACACATGAAGGCTGATGTTTAAGAGCAGAGACACACATGCAGGGTTGTTTGCAGGTGTAGAGAAATAACAGATCTTTAACAGGTGTATAGAAATACCAGATTTCTATCTTTTCCAGTAATCCAGAATAAAGCAGCATCAGTAAACTCAAAATGACAAAAAAATGATTTTGCATTTACCATCGGTAGAAATTGGTCTTATTCAGATCAAGAATTTGGGGGAAAAAATAAATAAAATAAAAAAAATTAATAAAAAAAGACAGTTCCATCAGCAAGCTCTTCCCAAACTGGTGAGGCAGAGAAGCTATTCCTGAGAAAGGCAAAGATAAAAACTCAGAGGATTGCAGCCAGGCTCTTCCTTGTCTCCTCCTCTCTCAACCACTCACTGAACAGCAAGAAGATTAATTTGGCAGGGAAAAAACAGACCCTCCAAAGGATTTCATCTTGATGCAGACTATGCAGAAGGGATGCAGCTCTGGCCAGTGCTGACAATGTCAAAGTGCCAACACACTGAGAAGGTCCCAGGATTTGGGTCACCTTGACTGGATGGGGACAGGAGCAGCCCTACTAAAGCTGAGGGTACCAGAGCAACTGAGCCACAGAGCATGGAAACAGAGCAGACCCACCAGGGCTGCACCTGGGCTTTAATCAACGGGTTTGGAATTAAGGCTGAGAATTTTGGGAGCATCACATTATCCCAGATCAGGGACTGTCACTCACTTGAAGCATTTTGCAGAGGTCTGTGCCAAAGATGATCTAATGAGTGACTAAAGCAAGGACCTCAACCAGCAAAGAAATATTTAAAAGGCTCATAAATATCAGAAAAGATCCTGTTCATTACTGAGGGTAATGAATTTACTATCTGGTGTAACAAAAATCCTTCCCTTATTAATGAGATGTTTTCCCAATGGCTCTCAGAAAGTAATTTACAACCTGGAGCATTTTACTGGACTGCACTTTACAACACACAAAAGCATCACCCTGTTCACAGTATGAGAGGGCAACAAACCTGGCTGGAAAGGGGCAGGCAAAGACATTTTTTCCCCCAGCTGGAATACCTTCCAGGGGATCAGACACTGCCAATGTCCTATAAATGTCTTCCAGAATTGGATTTCAGGACAAATCTATGACTCACCAGACATTATGAGCACTATGACCCTGACCTTTGGTCTGGAACGGTACTGCCAAATAAAATAACTCTTAAAAGGCCATTTGCAAACAAAAATTCACAGACAAAAATGCTGTGATTAATATAAAATTCAACTATTGACTTTCTTTATCTCAAAGATTTTTTTTGTTTATTTTCAAATGACAGATAAAAAAAAAAAACACTTAAAAGCAGCTAAGTTCAAACAGGGACAGATTTTAACATTGGTTCTAATGACACAAGGAGTTCAAGGATATATTCACCACCTATGAAATCCAACCAGCTGAAGAGAGCCAAGGACAAAATAGCTTCCTTGTGAAATCAGTAATTTAAATATTTTTTTCCCTGTTTTCAACTGTCCAATGCTTCAGGGATCAAAAAGAATCTCTTCCCTCTTTCCTTACCCTTACACCACACAGGGAACTCCTCCCTCATGAACTGACAAAGGAAACAACCCTCATATGAATGATTAACACTGAACATAAACTCTGCATTTATACACAGAGATGCACAACACAACAGCCAAGAAACATTTCAAACCACCGCAGCATTCCAGAAAAAGCAGAGTGACTGTGATAAAACTTCTCAGGAAAGAGGAGGAGTTTCAGTGGAACATGAGGAAGTTTCTGTATTGGGTAAATCCAGGTCAGGTATCTTGAGGAACTTGGAGCAGATTTAACTTTGTCCTAGTGGCTCCAGTGGTCGTTGTTTACTTGTTTTCTCACTTGTCTAATTACGCAGAGGCAGAAACCAAAAACTGGAAGGGTGCAGGGAGATGAGATACTTCACATTCTGAAACAGAGACAGTCCACGCCAGAGAGCAACAGCACTAAATTATCAAGTTTCAGCCTCCCTGTTAGAGCATTCCTCTTTGTCTCCAGAACAACCTATAATTACTTGCTCACTATATCTGGTTTTATTGTCAATATATAAGTTGGATAAAGCAGAGAGAGGGGTTGTGTGATTCCCACAGTGCAAATTCCAATGGCCACAGGGTTGTCTTTAGGCAAAGAAACACATTAACAACCAATAGTTCTGTTTTTTAAACAATGCCAAGTAAAATCTGCATGTTATCCTAAAAGAAATCAGAGTCCCAATTCAATTCTGTCACGCTGAACCCCTCCCCCAGTCTACGCTACAGAACTGAAGCAGCAACTATGACAATCATAAAAGGTATTTAAAATATTTCATAGGTAAACAGTAGGTGGAACTACAACACACAATGTCCGATGGCTCCTGTTTGAGAGCCATGTTTCATGGCTCATGGGTTTCTTTTATTTTACGGTGCCAAAAAGAAACTATCACTTTCATAACTTTAAACAAGAAGAATCAAATAAAAAAGCCTCTCATAAAACTCTCTTAAGAGGGGAGTGAAAAAGAACTAAGAAGCAGCCTTTTTTCTCTTGGTGACACACCAAATCTTCAAATAATATTCAGAAATTACGCTTATTTATTAGAGCAGCAAAACCAAATATGGTACCAGAAATATTCAGAAAGCTGTTTGTTCGAATCACTGCGTGTTTCCCTGCTCCTCCTCCAAAATCCATCAGCACTCCTAGCTCCTGCTGGCGTTTCCTTTCAGCACTCACAAGCTAAGCTGATACCATCTCCCGCTCCTCTCCCCAAGGAGCCAGAGCCGGAATATTTAAAATGGGTCAGTCTTCGCAACTGTGGACAAAAGTTTTCACCACTTTTTCCCTAAGACATTTAAGGTCTCTCCACGCACATCCCAGACTTTTCTCGCTGCTGGACACCAGTACATACAACGTGTGTAATGACCGACGTGCGGGATTTAATGAACACAAGGATGCTCAGACTCAAGCTATGGCACAAAGAGAGCTGGTTTCACACAGGCTACAGCCGCTCGCCTCCCTACCGCACACAGCAACATTTATCACTCCTTGCGTAGCCCATGAAAGAGCTTTCTATTGTAAACAGTGCACCTTTCAAGCTGTGTCCCATCCCGCAGCTGAAGCCCTGAGCTGCAAAGGTCGGGACGGCTGCAAACCTGCGGGATTGGGGCAAAGTGAAAATCAAGCCGCTGGCCCGGCCAAACGCCGAGACCCCTCGGAGCCCTCCGAGCCCCCGCTGCCCGCACAGGGACCGGGGCAGGGCGGTCCCCGCGCCGCGGCCCCGGGGAAGGGGTGCCGGTGCCCGGGGGCTCGCTAGGGCCGAGGGGAGCGGAGCCAGGGCCCGGCGGGCGCGCTGACAGCCCGGTCTCTTACCGGACTCCCCGGGGAGCCGCCAGTTCCCTCTCGGTCCCGGGAGCCGCCGCCACAGCAACAGGAAACGCCTCCGTGTCCCGGAAGGAAAAATGGGGACCGGCCTGCGCCTGCGCGCGGCGGCACAGCTGAGCAGGGTCCAGGCCCCTCAGGGACGGCGCTGGGACAGCTGGCGGCCTCAGGGAGGGCACACGGACACCCTTAACTCGTGTTTTCCTCTCAGAGAGAGCGCACGGACACCAGTAGCCCGCGCTTTCTCCTGAGAGATGGCACACGGACACCCTTGAGCCGTGTTTTCTCAGAGAGGGCACACGGACATCTTTAGCCTGTGTTTTCCTCTCAAGGAAGGCACACGGACACCCTTAACCCGTGTTTTCCCTCAGAGAGAGTACACGGACATCCTCAACCGATGTTTTCCCCTCAGGGAAGGCACACGGACACCTTTAATCCTTGTTTTCCCTCGTGGAGGGCACACGGACACCTTTAACCCGTGTTTTCCCTCATGGAGGGCACACGGACACCCATAGCCCATGTTTTCCCTTCAGGGATGCCATCAGCACCTGCAGCCTGTGTTCGCGCCCCAGGGAGAGCACACGGCCACCCTTAGCCCGCTCCTTCCCTTGGGAAGAGCACACGCAGCCCTGACGCTTTCCCCTCAGGGAGGGCACAAGCACCTATAATCCACACTTTCCCTTCAGGGCGGGCACATGGCCACCTTAGCCTGCGTTCTCCTTCGGGAAGGGTATAACTACCCACAGCCTCTCCCTTCTCTGAGGGAGGGCATTCCTCAGGGTGGACCAGCGCCCTCCATATCATCCTCTGACACCCTCGTTCCCCTCATGGAGAAGACAGACACTCCAGCTGCTCCTGCCCCTCAGGGAGGGCAGAGCCTTTCATAGATCTTGCTTTCCCCTTAGAGAGTCTCTCTTGACCTGCCTGTTTCCCTCAGGGAGGGCACACGGTCCTTCCAGCCCTGCACTTTCCATCAGGGAAAGCAGAGCCACCCACAACCCTCATTTTCCTTCATGGCCACACATAGCCTGCTCCTTTCTCCTGCAGGGATAGCACAGGGCCCCCAGCTCACAGAGGGAGCATCCTCAGCCTGTGCTTCATCCTCACTGGGGGCACACCACCATCCATTGCCTGCTGCTTCCTCCTGCAAGGAGGGCATGGCCACCCATAGCCTGCACCTTCCCTCAGGAAGGGAACAGGGCCCCCAGCCTGCATGTCCCCCTCAGGAACACCATGAGCATCCTCAGCCTGCACTTTCCCCTCAGGGAGGATACCCGGCTGCCCAGAACCCATGACTTCTCTGAGGGAAGACACATGGCTCCCCAACCCACATTTTCCCCTCAGGGACGGCACATGGCCACCATCAGGCCACACCTTCCCCTCAGGGCAGGCTCACGGTTCCTCCCAGGCTAAAGAGGCCCCTAATAGATGGGATGTGGCACCCCAGTGACATCTTCAGCATGGCACTTCATGTGTGTTTGCACATCACCTGCGACTTGAAATACATAATTTGTTATTGAAAGCCCAGTGGGATTTGCCAACCCAACGTGCTGGAGTGTTTATGAACACCCTGCCAAGGCAAGGCTGCAGTGCCCGGAGGGTTGGCAGGTGCTGCCTTCCTTATCTGCCACTCAACAGCAAGTGCCTGCCCAGGCCTCTGACAGTGACCCCTGCACAGACAAACAAGAGCAAAGAGGAATTATCTTCCCTAGCAGGAGATCCATGCACTGACTCACAGAACCAAACTGCTTGCTGGAAAAAACACCTTTTCCCTGATACCAATAAGGTTTGATGTACTAGCACGAGGCTGCTGGAGTACTCAGTGCAGGCATGAAAACTTGGAAGAGCTCACCACCCAACTTCCCCTCCTGATTTCACTCTGAGGATTTAGAATACTGATCGAAAGTTTGTCATACTTTAAATCACACATATCCTACTTGCCTGTTGAGCTTGAAAACACAACATACGTGATTACAAAACAAACTTCCCTCTCAAAATCCACCCTGCCACTGTTTGGGCTGGAGATGTGATGAAATCCTGCCATGGGGCCAATGTGATCTCTGGTTTCCACACTGCCACCTGTTTAATCGATTTTATTTTTATCTTCGTCTCATACTTGCAAGCTTTCCCAAAATGTTCCCTTTTGTGCTGCTTCTCTACATGACTGAGTACACTGAGGTCCCAGTTGTTTATTGGGGCCTGTCAACACTACAGAGAAATGATCATTACATAAAGTGGTTTGGGGGTAAACAGCTGGCTGTCACTTGGTGACTGATTAATCCTTAGGGACTTCAAACTTCGTGCTTTGCTGTAATGTAAAAGTAAAGCATTGCAGATTGCCCAACTGCAGCTCATGGAGAGAACGTGCCGTGCTTGTGCAGCCTCAGGGCATCGCCACAAAATCAGTGCAAAATCTGGCACAGCAGCCAGCTCCAAGACTCCATAGCTTAGAGCTAAGGCTTGGATTGCAAAGAAGAGAAGAGTACCAGCTGTCTAATCCTGTGTAATTCTGTAATAGCAAAAGATTTCTTGCTGAATGTCTCAGGTTGATTACTGTCCTTATGCATTTGTCAGCTCGGGTGTACAAGATCTTGAGGTTTTATTAGGGAAAGGAAGGAGAAGCATTTGGAGATGTTCCAGATCAAGGTAGTACTGCCCAGACACAAAAAAGAAAGTAAAAAGCAGAAAAGGAGAAGCACTGAGAATAGGATGTACTTTGGTTTCCTTTTCTAAGCCCTCTCGAGCTGGCTGAGCCAGCTCTGTGTCAGAACACTCAGCTCAGTCAGTGTTTTCTCTGCAACCAGCACTGCAGCCGCTTTCACATTTGCTTCAGATCCTGCTCCATTGGCTCAGAACCATCTTAACCCACAGCCCGATGCAGCCGCTCTGGTTTTGCCTCTGTTTATTTGGACTCCTGTCAGTAATAGTTTATTCCAAGTGGGACTCCTAATCCATTTATCACTGTCATCATGTTACAGCAGGCAAACCTCCTTTTCCCCCCCCAAAACAGAAGATTTTTGGCAGCTGTGCCTCTCTACAGATATGCAAAGTTCCAGGTTGCCTGCTGCTTTTCAGATTTCTTAGGGCTCTGTGTGGGCTGTGAACAGAAATTTCAGGATAGAAAATCAAGTAATTCCTCGTTACCATAAGCCAAAACTGTCCTTCACCTATAAGCTTATTGGTACTGCACTGGGAATCCAAAAGCAAAATCCTGCAGGTGCAAGTGCCAAGTGAAAGGTGAATTTCACACCAAATTTCAGGTCTAAAGCAAAAGCTCTCCTTGGCCATGGGTGGAGGATGTTTGCCTGACAAACTGCAGAAATCTGTGTCCTCTCCCTTTCTTCTTGTGAGAAAGGAAATGGTTTTCTAAACCTCTTTCTCAATGCGCCTTAAATAAATCCTGGAGACCAGTTGTTACAGCAACCAGTTAGAGATCAGCCAGTGCACTGAAGCAGCCAGCAAGGGTCAGCCTAGGACAGGTGGACAGTCCAGCACAGCCTGTATTGTTCAGGAAGATTCATTAAACTGAGCACCTTCTCTTGAAGAAGAAGAATTTTTCTAAAGCCTGCTAAACTTTGGTTGCAGCTATAGTTTCCTTGGAAGAGGATGATCAGTCTGACACCCAGTGGGGGCTTGGGCTCTGTCTTTCCCATGAAGTAATAGAGATTGACTGTCACCTAAAGATGTGGAAGACCCACCTCTACCCCAGTGCTCAAGCTCAAGGGAAGCAATCCTCCTTCCATCTGTATTGCACAGCATATCCCTGGCTTGCCTCCATGGCACAGCCTGCTTGGAGAGCTCTCCTCCTGTCAGGGCTTCCCTGGGACTCATCTAACTCTTGTTGCATAAACTCTGGAAGCATGTTTATAAGAGAGGATTAATTTAGGCACAGAACCTTCTCCACCCATGATAGCAAAGGCTCAAGAGGAGCTTTCTCATTTCCAGGTGAACAATAAACCCAGAGACTCACAGCTCATAGTTTATGTAACGGCAGAGTTTGGGTGGCCACTGTTGTTGAGATCCCTGTGACTGCAATCATTCCTCTTTGTTTTTCACCCCTACCAGGCTCCTAACTGCACATCCTGAGCTGCAGAGACTCTCCTGAATCTCTGCTCTCGCCACACAGCACAGCCTTCTTCTCCCCTGGGAGACTGTGTGGTGTGGGGTGAGGATTGATGGGGGGACTCAGTGGGAGAGAGAAACAAGTTACCATGTACCAGGCTATCCAAGCTGCCCACTTTCTTCACAGCTCACACATGTTTCTAGCAGAACAATGTTTTTTTTGTTCTGACTTAAATGCAGAATTCCTCCTGCTGTTAGCATTGCTAATAGTAAGAGCTCTCGCTCCTCCAGCTCATCACAGCCATGGAAGTTACCAGACCTTTTGTGTCGACTGGACAGTGAAAAGACCTCAGGCTTGCAATCATTCTTCCATCCTTCTCCCCCTTCAGCTTATCCCTTTCTTTAACCACCATCTTTTCCTGTGTTTTCCAGGATCCCGTTTTGCCTTGGACCACGTGGTGGTGCTGCAGTTAAAAATACCACGGAGACAACAACAGCAACAGCAGCACCTGACCAGCGATGGGCGAGGGTAGCTGGGGGCCAAGGCGAGGGGATGGTCAAATGTGAGTTCACCAGGAGAAAACAAGAGGCGCAGTCAAACCTCCTCACATCCTGGCAGCAGCCACGGCTCAGGCCGAGCCTGACAGAGCTGCTCACACTTCTGAAAAGTAGGCCTGCTGCTCTGGCTTCCCGGTGGCCCCGGAGCTTGCTGTTCCAGAGCTCTATCAGGGACTAGTCAGGAGACCACACACTGCTCAGAGCTGCAGAAATGGGAGCTGCTGCTATCAACTACCAGCTCAGCAGCAGCTCACAAAGGTTTCAGCCCAGCATCATCCAAATATAGGCACTCTCAGGCCATCAGCTGTCACACCACAAGCCCCAGCCCAGCTCTCACCACAGACAGGCCATTAATTTTAATGGACATCTCAGAACCCTGCCTGATTGTTCAGCCTCACTTCAAGGCTCTGCAAAGGGAACATTACAAAACAAGCTGTGCTGCTTTGCCGTCTGTGTTAGCCTGGCAACCAAGAACCAAAGGAGATGTGACAGAGTCCCAAACACAAACCAGTGCCTCAGCCACCTTGGAGTTTTTCTCCTGAATGTTCACAAGACAGAACACATGGGAGGGCTGGGAAACAAGGTGAAAGTTACCATAACTCATGTCCAGTCCTTGCGTATTTATGATGGACAAACCATGCTGAGCCACACTCTCATTCCAACTCCAGATCACAGAATCTCCATAGGGTTGTCCAGAGGAGAATCATTCACACTAAATGCCCTCAGAGTTCCCAAGACCATATGGAGCATGGCTCCATGCTCATGGGTATCAAGGACTGTCTGTATCCTCCCAGGTTAAGGTATTTTTGAAAAGCAGAGTGCAGGACTGCAAACAGAGCCTCTGGCTGGGAGAGTCCTCCCACAGGAATGACAAGCACAGCTCTGCCTCCTCCCATATTATTTAGGTTCTCTCTAAATATCTGCAAAGCTCTTATTCAGCTCCCTGCTTCCTACATTTTGCTGTGATGCCTGAAAGATGCTCACTAATAGCTAGCTCTGTGCCCCTTTTCAATTTCCCTCCAGCTGCTCTGAAGGAAAAATGTATTTCTCACCACACATGTCCGAGGGCAATCAGTCCCTTTATGCCCCAGAAAGGTTTTACTGACCTTAAGAGCCTCTGAGAGAGCGAGCATTGCTTGAGGGTACAGGGTGGAGAAAGAGATCAATCCTTTCATTTCCAGAAAATTTTCTCTGCCCACAGACAATCCCTTGGGAATTAAAACATTCTTCAGTGCCCTGAGTACCTGCCCCAAAAAGGAGGGACAGGGTTTGTCAGCCAAAGCCATGCCACATGCAGTGGGAGCACAGAGGCCCATGCATGCTGGCACTACTTAGAGCTGAAAAGTAACAGTCTCACCCATGCATGTCCTGGAAGGCAGCATTTGATTTTTTGTTAGTTAATAAAGTTTTGGATGCTCTAGAAATCCCTAGAAATGCCCATGCACAGGGCAGATGCTGAGCTGAGACATCATTGCAGCTGTGAAAAACAGCCTAAAAGATCCAGCTACACTGAGGCAGTTGGGATTTTTGTTCAGGCAAAGCAGAACTTCATGATTAAAAAAAATTATATATTAGTAAAAGAAAAGTAGACCTAGAACCCTCCTTGGGGGAAAGGGGCAGAAAATTGTCAAGTGGCCAAAGAAAATGAGGATAAATTGTTGCCAAGCAGGATTCAGAAATCATTTAGACTATTTGGAGAAACATCCAAGCCAGGCCAAGCAGAGTGGTGGGGTAGAGTCGAGCCAGGCAGAGAAGTGAAGCAATCCAGGGGGCTGGTTTAGGCAGGAGAACAGCCTGGGCTGGAGGGCAGGCAGGGAGCACAGGCTGGGGCAGAGCCAGGCAGTGACAGCCATACTCACTCAGGCACTGCAGACCACTTTTATTCCCAAGGGGTTTGGCACACAGTGAGCAGCTGGTGCAACTGGAGAAAACTCCTGGCACAAGCTGGTGCCCATTGATATCTTTACACCTCTCTTTTGTCTCCTTTGTCTCTTTCTCCTTCTCTCTCTCCTTGACTTGCTCTTTGTTCTTACCCTGGAAGGAGAGAAGAACACAGCTCAGTCACAACCTTGCACTACCCACACATTCCTTTCCCCACTGGTGCAAATGAGCAGAGAGCTGCTGCGCAGCAGGTACAGTGGGGTGGCAGTGCTTTTCCCAAATGCCTTCCCAAGGCTTGGGCCAGTCCCTCTAGTCTAAGTCCATTTGTGGTGAAGGGCAGGACACACTTGGCTGTCCCTCTGCAGGCTCCTCCTGCCACAAGGAGTCATCCAGGCAGCCATCCAGCCAAGGCCCTCTTCTTGCTGTGCACAAAAGTGCCAAGGCAGCATAAGAGCATCCAGAACGTGTCCTGGAGCAAGGAGGGTTGGAATTCAGGGAACACTGTCCCACACACTAGTACTACTTTAGGGGTCACAGTGTATCTACTGATCAGCATAGGGGCCTCAGCCATCCAAAAGCAATCCTGCTAACTATTCCCTATGGTCAGATCCCCTTTTCTACTTGAAGAATTTAACAACTCCTTCCACAAATGCAACATCTCTCTCTCACCTTATCCTTCCAGGATCCAGTGACTCGGCTCCGCAGGGAACTCAGGCGTCGCATCACCTTTGTGCCTTTCTCTGCTTTATCACTCTTCCCACTGTCTTCATTTCTGAAAGGAGACCAAAATAACTTTAAAAGGGGGAAATTCACTGAGCAAGCCCAGCTCAGGGAGATAATTGATGAATTTCATTGAAGCATCACTTCAGGACCCCAAATGTGAGCTTTCCATCTCCTGGAGGATCTGGTTTGGCATCAGCCATGTCATTTATTACTGAGGCACTTGGAAATAAAGAGCTGAATTTTCATGTGTGCAGGTTTGGTTCAGTGCCACACTCCTGGCTGAACCCCTGCAGTGTCCTGCACACAGGATTAGTGGGGCAGTAGAGCTTTGGTGCAGGGGAGTCAAAATCAGTCTGGTCTCAGAACACAAGGTGTGTGTCACCTGCTGTCTCACTTACTCATTAGACAGGAACTCAAACCAAGTGAGGTTCTGCTGGGAAGAATCGCTGCCTTCTTGCACACAAGCTCTCTGCTTCACCCTGAGCAAGAAAAGGCATCAGACACAGTACAGAACACAAGAACAGAATTTCTGGGTCAGTGAAACTCATTTTCTAGATGGGGCAGGAACAGTTTTAGAATTACCAAGGAGGCACATGAAATGCCCCCTTCTCCTTGCAATTCTACTCTGGTTTCACTGGAATAAATCAGTGATTCTGGTACCCTGGGGATTTGCCCCTCAAGGGACCAAGTGTCCTTTGCCAGGTGTGGCAGACCTGTGACCTCCCCACACATCCCTGTCCCAGACACACTTACCCATGGTAATGTTTCAGCTCCTGAAGTACCTTCTGGACAATTAACCTACCAAGGATGGGGCAAGAGAAAAGCAAGGGATTAGAAAATATCCTTGCACAGACATTCTGCATCCCACAAAGCCTCAGGTGCTGGTTAATAACCAACTGCCTAGCTGTGCCCCAGCACAGACGGGATCTCCTTTGCTGTTGCATCCCCAGTAGCTCAGGTACACTTAAAAATGTCCCTCATCTCAAACTGGCCAGGACTGACAATACTTACACCTGGTCTGGGGACACGTGGTCCTTCTCCAGCATCTCCAGAGCAGGGGGTTCAACACCTGGAACACAAAACACTCTCAGCAGGGATCCTGGCTTGCCTTTGCAGAGCACCCCCTTGCAATGTATGCAACTGGACCCTGTTAATCTTGCTGGGCTCCCACTGTCTTGATTGGTGAGGAAGAAATGCCAGAAGCAGTTAGGGAAGGAGATTCTGCTCTACATTTCTGAGGGAAGTGAAGGCTACATCACCTTTCTGTGTTACCCCTCCCCTCCCCAGCCTGTATTGTATTTGCTGCTGAGGGTCCTGCTTGCAGTATGGCAGGAGCTGGTAAGACCCCGAAGCCCTTCCCCATGACAGCCAGCCTCCCCTCCATTTCCCAGCCTCTGAAATCACTACATTTTTCTCCAGGGCAATTCTCACAGGTGGGACTTGAGTAGGGAGTGACCAGTGCACAGGCCACAGGGAGGTTATGTGGCAGTGTGTCACTGGGGATGAGCATGTGTGAGCTGACACTGCTCTGCTAGCCAGGGCCAGACTCAGAACCAGCTTGGTTTTGTATTTTAGGAGCTCCTGGGACCATGTGGAGGGGAAAGGAGAAGCTGTCCATGCTTCTGGAGGCTACAGCTCCAGTTTTTTATCTTCTTAATTGCACCTTGAACCCATTTAATGGCATAAAGTCTATACCAACCTTCCACAGCTGGAAGAGAAGTGTTGAAACTGTGAGGTATCTGAGGGGAGGCAATGGTTTCACAGGCTGATGGGACAGACTTGGACCTCAGTCTCTTCCCGTTGCTGACACATTTCTGGAGAAGTAAAAAGTCACAGAAATCTTTGATGCTTTGTCCACCAAAGGAGCCTCCACCATGGCTGATCCCTCACCCTTTCCCTCTTGTTTTGTCAGGGTTATGATGCAGGACACTGTTAGGCCCAGCTGTTTGTTGTCTCCAGGAAGGCTGGAGAAAGTGACACTTTTACTGGACATGGAGCACTGTGATGGAATTGTCCTATACAGTCTAAAGGTATTCCTCAGAGCAAAGCAGTGTGTAAGAGTGGGGGGGGTGGGGTGGTGTGTGTGTGACACTGCTGTCTTCAACTATCTCACAGAGGATTAGAGAACATAGGGCCAGACTCTTCTTAGAGCTGCAGTGACAGGACAAGAGGCAACAGGCACAAGGGAAGGGAAATTCCAGCTAAGTATATGGGAAAAGAGAGCTGTACTACAGGCAGCTCCCAGAGCCTTTATCCCACAAGATGGGGCAGTTCTGGAAAAGCCCATCCTTGCTGAGATTCCTGCAGACCTCCTAGTTCCATGCTGGCATTGAAGGAGTCCAGCCTGCAGCTGACACCTGTGTAAGCTGCTTTCTGCACCCTCAGCTTGCCCTGCTGCCCCCATGCCCAGCCCTCCACACTCACCACCTCCTGCAAGCTGGGGCTGGCCATAAGGTCTGGGTGCAGTGGCTCTATCTCCACTTTGATCACTGTGCCACGCCGGCTGCTGCTCCAGGCTCCCTGTTCCCCTTTGGGCAGCTGAAGGGACACCTGAGGCTGGAGGCAGGACTGGCTCCTCTTCTCCACATCATCCTGCTCTGGGTCACTGCCCAGCTCTGTGACATCCAGGCTGAACCTAAGCAGGGGACAGGAAGAGGCCTCAGAGCAGACCTGCCCAGCATAGCACAGCCCCTGCAATGTCCCTGCCTGTGTGGTCCTAACAAGCTCATGCAACTGGGACAAGGATGCTCCCCACAGCAGACACGTGGGAAAGAAAATGACAGGAAGCGTCAGCCTGGACAGAAAGTCCTGAGCCTGTTAAAAACAGCTTCTCTGGCTGCCACCAGTGAGTCCCCAGCTCCCTGGTCACCCAGGATGTTTAGTGCTGGATGGCTCACACTGATCTCTTAGCAACCCCTGAGATTGTGCAGCCACCCTGGCAGCAGCCTGTCCTGCCTGCCCCAGAGCTGCTGCCCTGTCAGCTGCCATCCAGGAAAGTCCCTCTGGGCGTTTACAAGTGGCAGATGATGTTGTTTATCGCATCACCACTGTGGCATATGCCATAAATCCTGCTCCCACCAGGGCCCAGATTTGAGGAAGGAAAAAATTATTTTCTAAGAAATGAGGGGTGGACCAGCTCCCCCAGTGCCTCACAGTGTCCTGCACACCAAGCACTGTTGCAGTGACAACAACACAGGAGTAAAATGATGGATAAAGCGCAGTGGAAAATCTTAGTGTCTGCATGGCTTCTGTCTGCAGATCACTGTCACTTCATTCCTGCTGCCACAGGCAAGCTTCAGGAAGCATTTGCTTAGGGAACAGTGGGGTGTATTCCCCTTCCCTGGCCTCCTGCTCACATGTGCTTCATCACCCAGCAAGGGTACAGAACGTGTCCCTGACACTGACAGCCACTCCGTGCCACTGCTACTCATGTGCCTGTTACAGCATAAACTGTCAATGATCCATGGCACATGGGACAACAATAGGTCTGAGAACCAACGTCTGAGCTTGATAGAGGACTGCCAAGATTTCAGGCTGAGATAATTTTAGGGTACCGTATAAGGAGGAGAGATAAAAATAGTCCTTGCTGGCTTGCACCTAAATCCCAGTCAGCTGGGAGATCAATACATTTGTCAGCAGGGAAAGCATTCCTGGAGGAACCTGGAGCTCAAGGCATTCATGTGGCAGGAGCAGAGGATGGCAGGAATGCCAGGCCTGACTGCTCCCAGGGAGAGCTCAGCACTGTGATACAAACACAACACCCTCTGCAGCCCCTTGGAGGGCAGAGGGCTGGAGGACAGCACAATGCTTGTAGGCACAGGCCCCACCAAGCCAACTCACAGACAAGAAGAAAAAGGATTTGACAGAGCTCTCTTAATCCCTCTTTGATGGGAAAAATTCCCTTTGAGCCAGAGGATGGAGGTCATCCTCCAACTGATGCTGTTTAAGATTCCCTCCAGACAGAAAAGAGAGATCCTCTTCCTGGCCCCAACACCAGGAAAAGAGGATCTTCCTACTTCCAAGGAGACATTAAAGCCTCTTGCTGCCCTAGCACTTCCCCTTCCACATCCCACCCAACATGAGCAGTGGGTGTCCAGCTGCTCTGGCAAATGCTGACAGGCGAGGGAGACCACCCAGCAGCATCTGGAGCTGCAGGCAGTGTGATGTTCAGCCTCACACCTCCACTGCCTTGTGTACATCAAATATCACTCACAGCCCTGCCATACCTGCGCCTGCACTCCACGGGTGACAGAGGGCTCTCCCAGCTGTGCCTCCGTGACGTGGACATAGATCTCACCAGTGTGGGGAAGGAATCCTGGGCCTCCTGCAGGTCCAGCTCGTTGTCTGCCTCTGCAGGATGCTCAGAAATGTTGGTACCATCATCTGGCACAGCTGCACAGGAGCACAGGTGGCCTTTGTTCAGAAAACGACAGTCAGCCTGGCTGTAATGTACCGAGCAGGAAACGGGATTGGAAAAAGCAACATCCACAGACAGTTTGCTCAGAGCCCTTGGTCTCTCTTCCACTGAGCGAAGGGCAGACGCAGTCTGGGATCCTTGTTCTGGCTGTGCTGCCATGTCTGGGGCTGTTTTGGCAGACGGCAGGCTCAGGAGTCCCAGATCTTTGTAATACTCTGTGCCGTGGAGAGCAGAGTCTGAGAGGAGATCCTCCATGCTGCTGTGCAAGTCTGCTGCTGGCACATCCAGCTCTGTGAAAGACGAGTCCTCCTGCAAAGGCAGCACAAATCCTGCCTGAGAGCCTCACACCAACCCTGCAAGGGGACACCACCTATGCAGAAATTGGGGAGCAGAGCAGGGCCAGACTTGCAAGTGACTTTCTAATACTCACCCTCCCCTGTTGTCCCTCACAGCAACATAACCTTGTATTCCTTGACAATCTGGGTCAGTACCACTTTCCCCCATTCCTACTCCACCACAAACCCCTCTGGATATGGTGCTGACCACCCAGTTTGGTGCCCCTGGCCTCTGCCTTGCACAGTGGTAGCAGCAGGGAACAGGACACTTGCCTTCTCTTCAGCCATGCTGGTGCAGAAGGAATCATCCTCAGCGATCAGGGATGGGAGGAAGCTTTTGGGGGTGGGATACTCCAAGGCAGGGCTGTGCTGGTCAGTGAATTCCCGTAAGCACGGCTTGCAGTCGGACCCTGCAAGACAGAGAAGATCTCAGCAGGTAACCAGACATCTGGGAGGGATGGAAAACCAGCTGCACACCCACAGGTGACATCAGGCAGCACTGAAATGCTCCACATGCCCTCTGCTCCTTCACAGACAGGCAGTGCCAGGCAATCTCCAGACCACAGCAGCCTTGGTCCTGTAGAAATCTGGTGCAGGGATTTCCTGCCAGCAGAAACCTCATCCCTCAACAGACATCTCATCCCTGCAGCATGTGCAAAGAGACAGACCAGATTTGCACTGTCCCACCCAGCCAGGGTGTTTTATGCTGCCATGGCTTTTCCCCCAGTACAAGAATTAAGCACATTTTTATGTCTGTTATTGACATTATGGACCTTTAAATCAGAAATATACTGATGGTGGTTTTATATTCATCCATAAGGAATAAATGACACCTGGGCAGATGGATAATAAAGGATATTGGGAGGCAAACTGGTGGCTCCAAACAACATTGAATATGCAGATCAATATGCAGAGTAATACCAGGAGCACATAATTCCCCTGGCTCTGGATCACTCCTCTGGATTTTCCCCGGGCAGGAGTGTGAACCTGCGTGTGTGCATACCATCTGATAACTCACTGAGAAACCAAAGGTCTGGATGGGTTCTGTGGTACAAGAGATGGTCCAGCTGACTGAAGCACATTCCTGCGGAGCGAGACACGCTGTAAACCTTAGCCACAATCCCTGAACCATTGCATGACTCATGGAGGCTTTTTATTCCTTTGAGACACACACAGCTGAGGCAAAGGGAAAAAAGCCAGGCTGTTGGCACTGTGGTGGATCTCTGAAGATGCAGAGAACAACAGCAAGGGACTGTAAGCAGCCCTACCTATCCAATGGGAAAAACCAGCAGGAAACTGCTAGAAACCCATCACACTCCAGGAAAATCAAGCATAAAAACATTAATGTAAGGAAGACATTGTTAAAAAATGTACTCTTGGAAAGCTTGCATCCTGCTGTGGATTATAAAGCTACACAATTCAGCCAGGAATTGCATGGTGCCAACTAAAAAAAGGCAGCAAACGTGAGGGAGAGTTTGGAGGTTTGTTCCTTGGATCCTGCTGCACACTGCAGATGCCAGATTTTCTGTTTTAAGGAGCATTTGGTGTGTTCAAATGTCTGTGATGGTTTCAAGTGAAGGACTATAAATAATATAGAAAGAAAACACTTCTGAAGGCACTCTTTTAATTAAGGGGTTTCTTAGACCAGGGAAAATTTGAAACAGGCTTTCTAGCAAGGCTGTAAAATTTACTTCACATGACATTTTTAATGAATAGACCAATTCTTGCCCAGGATATCCCTGAGCTGCATCTGCAACTGGCAGAGATTTAGTGAACTATTAAACATCACCTTTTGCTTTCTTCAGTGCACCTGGATTCAGCTTACAATCAAAAATCAGCATTTTGAAGTGAATACACCCTTGAACCAGCACAGATTTTGGCATGAACTTGGAAACAGCAGCCAAAGCTCTTGGCAGTGAAAACAACTGAAGCCCCAAACAGGCTGGGATGATGGCTAAGGTAGAATGGACCCACAGGAACAATCAGGACGTGGGGAGCATCCCAGGGAGGCCAGGACCAGATGGTGCTTCCCCTCCTACAAATCCAAGGAAGGAAGAGAAAGGAGATTCCCTGCTCTCGGCATCCCTTCAGCAGCGAACTACCCACAGGGAAAGCAGCAAAGCCCTGGGAGGCAGCAGGAGCTGCCAAGGGCTGTGGCCTGACAGAGGCCAGAGCCCTGGACTGAAGGTTTAACTAAAACAAGGAGTTTTTTCCTCCCAAGCAGTGTCCAGCCATCCCGCCAAGGCCACTCCAGCCCTGCACCAAGCTCCATGCAGCCCTAAAGTGGATCCCTGGAACAGAGTCAGCTCCTCGGAGGCCTGGAAAATATTCCCTGTGCTCTGCCTGTGCCATGCAGGGCTCAGGATTTGGCCAAGGCATAGGCTGCAGTCAACAGACCCAGTCCAGACCCACCAAAGGACTTAAATCCTCCTCAGAGGCTTCAGACACTCGGTTCAACACGCGATAAATCAGAGCGGGGTCGGGGCAGCGGCACACCCGGGTGCAGCCCTGGGGACACCATTTTAGGCAATGTGTGAGCACCAGCCAGGGGCTCCCACTGCTCAGGCTGGGCTGGCACCGTGCATGGAGCAGGCACTTGGGCAGGGGGCTGATGGAGGAGCTCATGGGGAAAAACACCTTCAGGTGTCAGGCTGTGGGATGATGGGCAAGGAAGTTCGAGCATGGAGCACACATAGGAAGGAGGCAGGTCTGGGGGCTGTGAGCATTCCCATATTTGTGATCAAGGTGGTTGCCAATGTGTCAGCAAGTGTGGCAAAGTCTGGAGCACCTTGAGTCTCCCATACTCTGCCCTCAAGCGTGTCTGGAAGGACCCAGGCTCCAGCATGGTGGCAATGGGACAGGGAATCTTGGCCCCCCAGGCTCTGGCAGACAGCAGCAGTCACCTTTCCTCAGCTGAAGCTGGAGATGGGATAACAAAATGACACTTTCAAGAACAAATGCTGTTTGCTTTAGGAGAACATTAAGCAGATTAGGTATTGCAGTTGCTTAATTCGTCTCTGGCTGGAAACCATAAAAGGTTATTGCTGCAGGGAGCAGCCTCCTCAGAGGAATTCCCAGTGCAGAGCTGGAGAGGAAGCATCCCTCGCTGGGCTGGGATGGTTCCTGCACTATGCTAGAGCTTCCCACAGGTGAAACATGATGACTCTGGGCTGCTGCGTGGGGAGGAAGGAAGCAGTGACAGGAATCCACGGCATGTGACAGTCTGGGATGGTCTCAGGGGGTTTGATGCTGTGGGGACAGCAGGATCAGCTGGCTGAGCTGCTCTGGTTCAAGGAAGAAGCCTTCATGCTGTTCTAACTGTGCCCAAGGCCACTGGGGTCCCAACAGAGATTTTCATAATTCCAATTCAGACCTCCAGTCAAACTCTGTCCCCTGTCACTGGCTGTGCTGATTTCCCTTGGACAGGCTGGTCACTGGAGCTGCAGCCACAAGTGTCATGGCAGGCGACAGCACCAGAGCAGCCAGCACTGGAACAAGCCCTGCCAGCAGTATCCCATCCTCACCTGCCTGTCCCTTGGCTTGGTGCAGGATGCTGCATGTCCCCAAGTGACCCTGCAGCCAGGCTGGCGCTGGGAGGGGACACATCAGAGGAAAACATGGATGTGAGCTCTGGCCACACCAGTCACATCCTCCAACATCAAACACTGTCTGCACTCCCACTGGGGAAAGACCACACCAAACGTGGCAGGACAAAGGCACTGGGAAGTTCTGCTCCATGAAACAATCCCAGGAGGAAGGAAAGACGAGAATGTCTGGGCATTTCCCAGCAGTCAGGCATAGAGACTGTTGGGAAACCATGGTGAGCATCAGGGACAAGAAATAAAAATGATTCCATCTTCCCCTGACCACCCCTGCCCTCCTGGCCCCACACCAGCTGCCCTTCACTTATCCTGTTGCAGGGTGTCCAGAGCTATAGGGAAAAACCTCTGGGAAACAAGTGCTGAGCTCCCTGTGCCAAGATGGGCTGAAGTGCTGTCCCTCGCCTGGCGTGGGCCCCTCCTGGCCAGCCCTGGCAGCAGTGGGGATTGGCTCTGGCAGGACAGGGGAAGATAAGCTGTCCCACACTGTGACATTCTGTACAGAGCTGCTGCCTTATCACCATGCTGGGGCCGGGCTCCTGGGCACAGAGGGCAGAGGAGCAGGGAGCCAGGACTCTTCTCTGCTGTCTCTCAGCTGAAGGGTCTCAGCAGGGCCCAGGGGGTTTGCAGCCCCTCTGAGTCCCTCCAAGTCACTGTACAGGTTCCTGCAGTGGCTATGGGGGGCACTGAAGGAAGGGCCCACGTGAACCAGAGAGTGCCACACTGCAGCACATCAGTGTGGGAGAGGAGCTGAGTGACACCCGAGCATTTTGTGCCCAAGCACAAGCCCCAAGAGGACAAACTGCTCTGCAGGTGCTGCTGAAGGGAGCTGGCTGTACCCAGGCCCTCTCCCAAGCTGTCAGTGCTTGGGAGCACCGTGAGGCTGATTAATTTGTTAGAGAAATGAGCCCACCTGAGCCTTCCCAACCAGCCCATGACCCTCCAGCAGGCATGGCACTGGGGAGGCTGGGGCAGGGTGAGGCTTGGGGCTCACCACACATTAAATCCTGCAGGACCCCCAGCCTCCTGCTCTGAATTAACCTTCTTTAACTGTCCAGTTTGGATCTTGGTCTCCTGCACATCCACACCAGAAGAGAACTGGGAGTAGATGGGGAATAATGAAGGAGAAAGAGGAGCAGGAGCTCTGATGCTGCAGTTAAAGGTACCCAAAAGCATCAGCCTGAAGGCAGTGTTTGCTCCCAAGGACACAACAAGTGTCTGGCTCCTCCAGGACTGCAAATGTCCTGCTTCCCGGGGCTCTCACTTGCTTCTTTCCAAGTCACGGCACCGCATGCACAAACGAGGCCAGTTCACACCAGTCACTGCCATTTCCCACCCCTGCTGCTGGACACAGTGAAGCCCAGCCAGGGCCACCCAAACTGCCAGGGCTCCGGACACAGGGGCTCTGCTCATCAGCCCTCACTGAAACACTGAAGGAATCTTTTCCCCCACATCTGCTCAAACACCTAACTCTGGCCAGGCAGCGTGCAGAGACAGCTGTCTGCAAGCACCGGGACCTCCAGCTCACTGCCAGCCACGAAACAAACTTATTACAAAACCAAAAGGCTGATATTTAACCCATTACCCAGCTCCTGGAGGCAATTATATGCCTTGAAAAGAAGACTAAATGGGAGGAAAAGTGTTAACCACCACTTAAGGCAGTGTCCCCTGCAGGGAGGAGTGGGGGGCACCTCAAAACCAGCTCTGCCTGAGCCCCAGGGTTCTCTGGTACCTGTCCCTGCCAGAGCCCAGCTCCCACCACACGCTCAGCCCCCCGTCCCCACAGGCCATTACCTCGCTTAAAGGACCATCTCTTCTTCCAGCGCTTGGAAAACGATGGCCAGGAGTGGTTGAGCAGCGAGTCTGACATTTGGGAGCCCCGTGCGAGGCTGAGCCCCGAGCAGGAGACGCCGGCACGGAGCACGGCAGAGCTCAGCGCGCTCTAAGGCAGCGCTGCAGGCTGCAGCCCAGGGGCTGCCAAGGGGGGAGTGGAGAAGCCAAGTGTTTTGTCAGAAGTATCAGCTGATGGAAGCTGTAGCCAGAGAGAAATTCCTGGTCCCTGGCATTCCCACCTGTGTGGCAGGTCAGTGACTTCCTACAGCTGGGCCTGGGGATTAGTGGCCTTGGAGCACACACAGCCCCTGAGTGCTGCTTGAGGCTTGCAGACAGAAACAGAGAACAAGCTGTTAACACACCACAGCCCCCGGCCCTCTGCCAAAGCCTCCCTGCTCTGTTCATGGCTGTGAGCATGACAGACCATCACCTTTCAGGCACTTCTTCTCACCTGGATGAGTCACCTTAACCCTCAGTGAAGGGTCAGAGTTGATACTGTCAAGGATTGATATCTTTACATGACATTTATGAAGGCTCACTATTTACACTTTTTTTCTCATGTTCAACTGCTGTAGCAGAGCCTCTGCAAAGGACTGCAAGAGACCTCATCCACCCACAACATCAGCATCATCCTGCAGCTCACAGCAAGTCCCAGTCCTCTGGCAAGGGCGTTTCTCCAAACCCTCCTCAGCTCTACCACACAGGGAGGCAATCTCAAACTGCCCCAAGAGACCCAGCTCCCAACCCTCCAAGCCCACTCTTCCCAGCTGGCACCAGCCCCACAGCCCAGACAGGCTCCAAACTTCGCTCCCAGCCCCTCAGTTAGGCTGAAGAAGCCAGGTTTTACCCCAGTGCAGCTGCTGGGCTTTGGGGCCAGACCAAAACTCCTCCCTGCTGTTCAGCTGATGCCTGTGGCCTTGCTGAGCAGAGCCCAGCCAGTTTGGGAATGACCACAGGTACCTCCACAGCTTGCAGCCCAGGCTGGGCAGGTGATACACAAAAGCAGGAGTCAAAAAGCATTTTTCCTGCCTGGCCACAAACCCCAAAGTGTCACCTGCCCAGTACAGCCCTGTCTCCATCCCCTCTTCCTGATAACACTGGGGACCAGCCCTAGACTGGGCAGTCCAGAGTGGAATTTGGGGGCCCTGGGCATGGACCCCTCTTGTGCACGGCCCAAACCCAGCTGTGGGCAGTGCCAGGGTGTCTTTGCAAACATTCTGCTGTGGCACAGGAGCCAAGAGCAGCACCCAAAGGGTGCCCAGCCAGCCCAGCCCTGCCCCAGAGCCCACCATGATGACTCCTGGGGGTTAAATCCCGACCTCATCTCCTCCTTTCACTCCCAGCAGAGCAAAACCCCAGCCCATGTTTTGCATTGAAGCTCGTGCAAGAGGGAGGCTGCACCAAACCCAGCGCTGGGAACTTTTGGCTTCAAGACAAGCTGCTTCCTCACAAGGCCTTGAGGAAGGTGAGTGACAACCCCGCTGCTGTGGGATGGAGCCTGTGCAGAGAGCGACTTACCCTGAGGGCTGGAGGCATCTCAGTGTTGGGTTCCTGCACTCTCAGATCAGCCAGCCCCGGCTCCTTGTGCAGCTGCCGGAGCAGAGCGAGGAGCGGAGCCCGAGCGGGGCAGCGGCGGCCCTGAGGGCGGTTTGCTCAGGGGCCGCAGGCTCAGCGCTCTCACCGCTTCCCCTTTCCTGGGGCGCAAACAAGCGCGGCTCTGCCGAGCTGCAGCCCCGCCGCACAGCCCCGCTGCCGCTCGCTGCCACCCTCACCGGCCCCAGGGCTCTGGAAGGCTCCAGCCAAGCCACCAGGAGGGCTGTGGAGCCCGAGGCTGCCATGCAGGGGCCCTGGGAGCCCCGAAGTCACGATGGCTGTGAGGTGCAGCTATTGCTGCAACTGCTTCCTGTTCCCTTCGGAGAAAACCCGCTGTGTGTGCCCCGAGAGCCCCGCACGCCCGGCCCAGCCCAGCCCGTGGGCTCCTTGCACCACGGGTCATCAGCCTCCTGCACATGGCTCCTCCTAACGAGCCCCAGGTCTTTGCTGTCATGGTTTGACTTGGGCAGCAACAGGGACCCCAACCCCAGCAGATCTGTCATGGGCAGGGTGAAGTGATAGCACAGCACAGAAATGCCTGTATTGGCCATATTCACCTGTACAGGAGAGAGACAAAGACTTCAGCTCCTACCCTGCCCTTGGCCAGCAGGCAGAGCCCTGGCATGGCCCAGCTCTGTTTGTTGGCACAGCCATTCCCTCCTTCTCAACACGCCCCGTAGGCTGAGGCACACATGCTCCTCATCCCAGAGCCCCGAGCACTCACCAGCCCCAGCCAAACCCTAATCAGAACAAGAACCACTCACACTCCAATTACTCAGAGACCGCAGCTTTGGCAGCACTTAGAGCAGCAATTACCCTGTGCTCCAGGAAACCACAAGAGCAAAGAGGAATTAAGGTTTAATTTCTCTGAAGTCCACAAGAGCTCGATTAGCATCAGAGATCAGGGCAGCTCCTAAACACCAGGCAGCTGCTCAGGCTGATGGGATGGTGAGTTGTCCTTGGCTCAGACAAGGATGAGCTCTTTTCCTCCTGCCACGTGTCTGACACGGCTCGGGGGTGCCGAAGCTGAGCTGTGCAGGCAGCCTGGAAGAGTGATGAGGGATAATGGCACAGGGACTGTCCCAGCCTCAGCAGCCTCCCCACAGCATCCCAGAGAGCCCAGTGGGAAGCAAACCTCCTGGGACAGCAAGTTCAAGTTTTGTGGCTTTGCTTATTTTTGCATTTTAGGATCCCCAGAGAACAAACCTGTGCCAGAAGAAGCAACTCCAAAACATTTTAAAATACCAGTTTGTTTATAATCATTCTCACAGTGAGAGAATTCTGGATGGGCTTAGAAAAAAAAGTAGCACTGGTGGGACCTTGAGTGCTGTGTCCAGTTCTGGGCCTCTCACTGCAGAAATCCAGAGGGGCTGGAGGGTGTCCAGGGAAGGAACGGAGCTGGGGAAGGGGCTCATCCTGGAGAAAAGGAGACTCAGGGGCATCTTCGGGCTCTGCACAACTCCCTGACAGCAGGGGACAGCCCTCACCTCGCTGGTGCACCTGATCAGGAGGAAAACCTTGGCTCTGGTGAAACAAAAGCAGGTTTAAGTTAGAAGCACCCCCAGAGGGGCCTGCGCAGGACAGGAGGCTCCTGGGGCACACCCCGACAGCAGCTCCACCACAGGACAGGGCTGGGGCTGATCCTCTGCCTTTGATGCTTTAAAACTGGCAGGGAGGAGGGAACACCTGGTCCACGCCCAGGAAATTACAGAATTACAGAAAACGCCCAGGAAATAACAGAATTACATCACAGAGCCACAGCTCTTGATGCCCCAGAAGGAATCCTGGCACCAAAGTTCACCTGATGGCATCAGAGGCATCACCCCAGAGCCCCGAGGTGAGGACAGGCATCACCAGAGCCATCAGGTGGAGGAATTCCACTGGCTTCACACTACAAGCCTACAGTTGGTTGAGCTGTGGGTTTTGGTTTTTTCCCTAACACCATTTATTTTGCAACTTATTCCAAGGTATGAATTTATGCTTTCTCCATGGCAAAGCAGCCTTCAGTGCTGCACAGACAGCAGACACAAAATGACAGTTATTCTTGGATAATTTATTCAGAATTTTAATATAAACAGTTAATTGTTCAATATTCTGACACACAGCAAGGATTTTTTTTTTTTTACTATTCAAAGATTTTCTATACATGTCACTGCTTGGCTCTTAGATACGAAAACATTGAAAAAATAAATCAAAGGGGAAAGCTTTTCTCTTTTTTCTTCCTTAAAAAAAAATCATGGCACATTTGATCCTTTATTTCAAACAAGAGGTATCTGCAGTACTATGTGTATTCTGGAACCTTAGATATGCAGAGGGAAAGGTGGGAGCAGCATGAATGAACTGGGAAAAAAAACCAAAAACCCAAGACTTCACAGAACATCACCTAACATGTTTCTGAAACTATCTGTGTTTTATTTAAATGAAGCAGAGAGTGTTTGCTTTGGGCTGTGTTGGATGAAGCTGATGTCCAGTTCCCCCATCCATGAGTGTCCTCAAATACAAACCAGTTTTGATACTCCAAGAAAAAAATCATTCCCTTAACTACAGCAAAAGGTAATGCTTTTCCTGCTTAAATAACACTCTGCCTCTGCAGATTTAGAAGTGGCCTTTCTAAAATTCTCCATCAATTTCCATAGGATTCGGTTATGGGAAAAGCCCTGGAGGTGGGGATGGTGGAAGCATTGGAATGCTGCTGGGAGAGTCTGGATTTCCAGAGCTTTGGTGTCGAGTCCAGCTCGGAGCTCTCAGCTAAAGAGCCCTCAGTTCAAGATTTACTGGTGCTGCTGGGACTGACCAGGGGCTGGGGCTCAGCTAAGCAAGAGCCCACATTTAACCTCCACTGATGGCTCCTCTTTAGCTGCCAGGACTATCCCATGTCCTCCCAGCCACCAGACCCTGTTCTCAAGGAATCTTTCTGGACTGAGAAAGGAAACTATTTAACACCACCAGTTGGAACACTGGAGTGGGAACAAAACCACTACCAGGAACAGAATTTTTGTCTGATTGCAAATCTGTTGGCAAAAAAATAACAACACCATAGGAGTTAATACTAACTTTATTATACAATATTTAAAAAGTCATTTCTCCACCTGTCCCCTTACAGCTTGCATTGTGCTGCAGTGAATTTGCCCAAACTGCAAGAATAAGTGCTTCCTTCCAAGAAGGACAAGCAAATTCATTTTAAAAAGAAATACACATTTAATGACAGCAGATTTGCTAAAAATGGTAACTTTAGAGTTGCTTTTCAACAGTCAGGTTCCTCCAAAAGTCAGCTGGATGATTGGCTTCACTCTTGTGATGCTCCTAACGAGGCTGAACACGTCGAGGCTTTACACCGACACTCACGGACAGAATCCAAGCAGAGGGAACACAGAGCCAAGCAGAAGGTAATAAAAAGACCAAATTCCATTAAGTTCATACAAATACCAAACTAATCTTATGTTGAATTTCACGAAGTAACTATTTCTTGATTCCAACCCACACAGCAGCTCCTTTCCCTGGACCACAGGACACTCCGAGGGGTGGCAGCTCTTTGGGCCGGGTCCCTGCGAGTCCCCGGCTCCCAGAGGATCACAGGGTTCAGCTGCAGCTCTGAGCCCCCTCCAGGCTCTGAGCCCATCCCACACGGATCATGGGAGCACCTGGCACGGCCTTGACAGTAAGGTTTTATGGCACAAAGATATTTTACATTCTGGCTTGTAAAAACAAGGTTCCAGTCTTGGTAGCAGGAAGGGCTCGGGACACCTCAGGGTCCGTCTTCATGTCACAGTGGCTTTGAGAGGGAACTCGTCCTACCTCCCTCCTTCCCTCCCTCCCTCCTCTAAAGCAGAGGCTCAGCACCCTTCTTGCTCCTGTCATTTCCTATTTGCCTTCAGCACAGTCAGCTCAGTAACACAAGAAGCGACTTTGAGATTTTTTTTTTTCCAAAGAGATACCAACACTATAGCCAACAGACTAAAATTAAGCAGTGTCCCATCACTATAATACAAATTTAGGAGGAAAGATAAACTACCCATAAATTAAGAGTACCCTTTAGCAACCTAAAAGCAGCCTCTTCATATCCACACAGCTGCTTTACCATCATTGCTGCAGCATGGTCTAGTTCCCATCACCTTTCCCAACCCAGTCCTGGCACAGAGTTTATGTCTGAGCTCTTCTATTTTACAACACAATAGAGTATTTACAAGCAGCCAAGTCAGACACGTTCCTAACCCAGCAGCCAAGCTTTGCAGTGCTGCGCTGGCCCTCGAGAAAAGTTCCAGATTGGCAAGAGCCGTTCAGGAAGTGGCAATTGAGTTTAATGTGGAAACCTTTCTGAGAAACCTCTCCAGCCTCACACTTCAGACATTTTCTCTGTGAAAGCTCAGCAGAGCTCAGCTTCTTACTCCTCCTGATTCACCAGAGTGAATTTCTGGCTGTTGTTGGTGCCAGACTGTGCCCAGGAGGCTCCAGCTTCTCCTGGGCAGGCTGAGGGGTCTGTCCTGCTGCCCCGTGCTGCGAGTGGGGCACTCTCTGCCCACCAAGGGCAGGAGAACCCTCCAACAAACAGTAATGCAAGGAAAGAAAGAACTTCCCACTGCTGGCTGCTCTCCTCCAGCCATCCCACCTGCTCTCCTGCACCAGTGTTTGGTTCCTCCTAAGCAGCAGCAGCACCAGGGAGTCTTGTGCTTCCACTGCAGCTGGGGAGTTCTGCCCCATAAGGATGTGGCCGGAGCAAAGAGCAGCAGCTCCCCCAAGGAAGGCTCAGCACAGCAGCCCTGCCTGGGCTGGGGTCCCTGGCAATACCCCAGAGGTTTCAATAGCACTTGAGTCTCCACTTGCAGAAATTCCCTGAGCAGGAATCAGCAAGATCCAAGTGAGGCATTGGGGCATCCCCAGGACGAGGATCTTCCAGCAGTAGAGACCAAAGTGTCAGCTGTGAGCCAAGAAGGATTTTCCTGCAGTGAGAGCTGGGCTTTGCGGGTGATGTTCATTTACTCTTCCTAATTCTACAGCTGAGTGTGATCTGTAACAGCCACGAGCAGCAACCACTAGTGTTATTTGTTTTACAGAGGAGAAACACGATACCCTCCCCACTGGTACCACACGCCTTCCCTCCCCCTGGGCACAAGGTAGGAAGGATGAAAAACCTTCACACAGTGCTGGGGACAAACAACTGCTCCATTTGGTGCAGGGTGAAGGTGACACTGAGCCAGGAGGGGACTGCCTGTCCATGGAGCAGCTCCCTGACTCGGCCATCCAAGTGTTCAAACCATGTGTACTCACAGGGCCAACCAGTATCAACTGCGTGGAAAAGCCAGTCCCAATACGAGGTTCCAATGTTCCTTCAGGTAAAAGATCTTCTATTCCCACAGTTATTATCACTGCCATTGGAAATGTTATCAAAGCAAGGGTGTGCTGGGAAAGGTTTGTTTCAGGAGGTCACTGCCAGGTGTGCACAGCAAGAAGAGCAGTGACCAAGCCACCCCAATGCATCCCCAACAGCAAGGGCTGGTCCCAGTCCCTGCTCCATGCTGGCACATGCTGATCCAGAGGAAGCAGCCTCTCCTTTTAGGTCATGAGTTCACTAAAGTCCAAACATTTAAATGGCTCTTTTGTTTTAGTTTTTTGTTTAAATCACAACAGAACTAAGGGATGAGATCAAATCCAAATTTGTAAATGGGTTCATTGGCCACTACTGTTCAGATTAGGGAATCAACAGTGATGAGCCATTCTCCTTCCCATTCCCTTCATGAATGGTCCCTGGTATTGGAATCAGCTGATACTGATTTTCCCTGATCCACAATAGGTCCAGACCAGAATATTTAAACAGGTTTAGAGGTGCGTAGTATTAAAAAATATCCTTAAGAAACACTGAGGTAGACTGCACCAGAACAGGACAAAAATAATCCCACCACATCCACCTGCCAAGATTTTGCGGATACAAATTTACATGTTCTGTGTGTTTAAGAAACAAATTGTTTGTTGTTTTTTTTACAGTGTTTTATATATTAAAATAAATAAAAAAATTCTAATAAGAAAAACTTCTCTTCCTTAGAAAAGTGTGAGAATATGTCTTCTTTCCTGCAGTGTAGTATAGAGCTGCTAAACAGTTACGACTTTGTAAAGCAGAAGAAATGTAAACGAGGCCTTTTGAAATCCAAAGGTTCTCACCTATTTCTGGACTGTGTTTTCCACCCAAATCTGTGGAGCAACCTGGTACCCTCCACCTGGGCTGAACCATCCCTCCAGCAGCAAAGAGCCCACAGCTCCCAGTGCTGCCCAGAGTCTGCTGCCCCCCTTTTCTGACTCTGGCAGTGCTGTTTTGGCCAGAAGCAGCTGGGGGCAGAGGTTCCCAGCCTAGCTGCACCCTGGGTGTGGGCTTGGAGAGCTCTTCCTCAGGGACTGCAGCCCCTCTGCCTTGCTCCCAGCAGCTCTGCCAGGCTGGAGTCACAGCCCAGCCCAGCTCTGCTGGCCAGGGCACCTCGCCTGCTCCTGGCAGAGAGCACAGAACACATCTTGGACTTCTCCAGGAGCAAGTGAAGGACTGAGCATCTCTCCCTGCTCTTCAAGCACCTCCTGCCATGACACAGGCCTGCGACATCCATCATCTTCCTTCCTGCTCCCGTGCTGCTCCTGCCAGCTCCGTGCTACCAGCCCCGCTGGAGTTTCACCATTTTTCTCCAACATCAGGTGCCCATCAGCTCTGTCCTTGCAAACAGCAGCACAACAAAGCACAGTCCTGATGGCGAGCGCTGACATCCCAACAAGCTGCATCCCGGGAGTTCTGCAGCAGGAATCCCAGGGAACACAAGGCTGGAGGCCTGGGAGCAGCAGAGAGGCAGCAAACCACAGCACCTCTGGTGTGCAGAGCCCAGAGCTGTGCTCCCCCTTTCAGTGTCCCTTCCTCAGCTCCAGTTCGTGCTCATCCTCTCTGGCTGCATCTGCGGCAGGGAAGGCAAAGCGAGGGACACGGGGGCAGAGGAGGAGCAGGACTCGTGTCCTGCCGTGTCCTTCAGGATGTTCTGTGTCCTTCAGCTCCCAACACCCAAGATGGGGCTTCGACTGGAGCCAGCTGACTGTGTTGTATAAATCATGAAACTATTACAAAGCCTTGTCAAGTATGAACTGAACATGTGCTTCATCGCTCCTGCAAGGCTAAAATTAGTTCGTTCTGAAATCTTTGGACCACTTTAAGACCAAACAATCCCCCAAAACTCTCCCCGCCCCAAAAGGATCATAAACAGTCAATAATTTATATGAAGTTAAAATTTAAACTAAAGACATCTTTAAATATGTTACAACAAACAATATATATACTCAATGCTGTAAGGACAGAAAACTCTGTGTCTCAGGTCAGGGGACTCCTACTTCGTTTGGTCTTGAAAGTACCCACAAATCTCAGAGTTCTGCTCATTTAGCTCCCAGCACGTTTTCTTCATATGTTAATGAGAGAAAACCTGCTCCCAAGAGTCCTCAGTATAAAAATAATCTGTTTAGGATTCAGTCCCTCCAGGGAAATGGGGAAAAAAGATAAGTACACACTTCCAAGAAGAGGAAAGCTCCTGTGAGAACAGAGAATCATAGAGTGTGCTGAGTTGGAAGGGACCCATCAGGATCATCCAACTCCTGGCCCGGTGCAGGACACCCCGAGAATCCCACCATGTGCCTGAAGGCGCTGTAAGTTGTGTACAAAACCAGAAATGTCTCTTTTGCTCTAGGGTACCCCACATGTTGATACTGCACACACGCACACACACACCCACGCACGCACCCGGGGTTCCGCCCCTCAAAAACAAAGTATGAAAGCAGCAGCTATTGGTCAATGTGAGGATCTGGCGCGTCCGACCGTGTGCTGAATCCTTCAGCTGTAGTGGAGAGGCTGCCTGCAAGCCTGGAATTCTACTGGAAATGCTCTGCTGGGCTGGAGCTCAGGCACCAGAGAACTTCACGTCTTCTGCTGGCAAAGGCGGATGCTTCTCCTTCAGCTGAACTCACACGGTCGCTTCCTGTTGTGAAACCATGGTTACAGAAGGGACAGCAGCCATGGAAACCTCTTCCATTTATGTTCACAGATAAGTCCACTGACAACCAGTCAACTTGGCAAAAAAAAAAAAAATTAATCGTAAGATGATTAAAAAACTGAAGAGTTTGTAGATGTGTGTCATACACTGTGGCAGCAATAACAAGAGTCCTGAGATTTGTGGAGGGGGGGAAAAAAGCAGACACAACCCTTGGGCCAAACAGGAAGTGTTAGGAAGGACTTGACCTGGGCATGGAGAGAATCCGCCCGTTTTTCTTGCCACCGTTCATGTGAGTGTAAGGGATGTGCTCCTCGTAGTTGCCCTTGAGGGCCATGGAGGGTCCATTGTCCCTGCCCAGCACTTTGTCCCTCTGTGAGTACGAGGAGGGGTCCAGGGGAATGCTCTCCATGTTCTCAAAGTCCATCTCGTACTCCTCCGTCTCCAGAGGTTTGTTCTCCTCGCTGTAGAAGAAGGAGACCTCCTGGAAGCTGGGGTGCAAATCCTCCTTCAGCATCTCGATGATCTCGATGAAGGTGGGGCGCATCTTGGGGTTGTACTGCCAGCACATCTGCATCAGGCTGTGCCTGCAGCAGCACAGAGCACAGTCAGAGCCAGCAGGAACAATCCCAAAGCTGGCACCCATGGCAGACCCCCCACCACCCACACTACACCTCTGGCACCCCAAGCTGCTTGTTCTCTCCCCAGCTGCCACATCTGCCTGTAGATCCTGACACTCCTTTTTCTCTATTTCTGTCTAGATTAAAAATTCCTTCCGATTCCTTCAATTGTTCTTAACTTGGCTGCTGAAGGAAACAGGGCTGTGGTTCACAGACTCTGTGTGTGTGTGTGTGCACATGCACTTACAGCCAGGTCATCCTTTTTTAATTAATTCCCTTTTAATTTTAACTCAGCCTGAAAGATAACTAAGCTCCCAAAACTTCAAGGAAAATGAGAGGCAGGGCAGAGGACAGAGGTCCTGTAAACATCCCACCCAAAAGAAAGGCTGCAGCAAGAGGTCACATGTTATCAGGCACCATGGAGAAAGAACTCACAAATACAAATAGAGTTTCAAACTGGAGTTTGTAACTGGCCATCAGACAAATGTCCAGCACAGCAGGCTTTTTTCATAGGGATACTCACAAAACATGTTTATTTTATGACTCTGGAAGTGCTGTTTTGGCCAGAAGCAGCAGGGGGAAAAGGCTACCAGAACCAGAGAGTTACCATCTGTGCTCCCTTTTCCAGCCAGAGCTGCTTTCCCTCACAACTGCTCCAGTCTGACTCCTCACACTGAATCCCAGGATTACTGAGGTTGGAAAAGACCTCCCAAGATCATTGAGTCCAACCTTTGACCCACCCCCACCTTTTCACCCAGCTCAGAGCACTGAGTGCCACGTCCAGTCCTTCCTTGGACACCTCCAGGGACGGGGACTCCCAACCTCCCTGGGCAGCCCCTTCCCTGGATCACTAAGGATGCTCTGGTGGAATTTCTGTGGGAGGTGCCTCATTAAAATCTGTTTTGCTGCTCCTCAGTCGAGGAGGGGTTAATGAGTGCCCCAGGTCAGGCCATCCTTGTTGGCCACACTTCAGGCAAAGAGTGCAGCTGGGCTGGCTGGCCCTGCTTGTTCACTTACAGCCTCTCTGGGCAGTTGTCTGGCTGATCCAGGTATCCTCCATCCATGACAAACTTCAGCACCTGCTCGTTGGAGAGTCCCTGGTACGGCTGCTCTGCCAAGCTGCTGATTTCCCAAAGGACAACACCGAATGACCTAAGGGAGAGAGAAGGCTCCTGCTGAGAACAAAACATCCTGGAGCCCTCCCAGTGACAGAGTTATTTTGGAAAACACACACTTCAGAAGAACATGGCTATATTTTTATGGGAATGTTTCAAAACAACAGCTTTGTTTTGTCTGTGCTCTGAGCAAGTCGGTTTAAACTATGTGTGCTAAAACAAGGAGCTTTTGAGCTGGAATCCATCTGGGATTGCAGAGGATAACTTACCACACATCAGAGTAGGTGGTGAACACCCCATCCTTCAGCGACTCCGGGGCCATCCAGCGCACGGGCAGCAGCCCCTTGCCTCCCTTGCGGTAATAATCCGTCTCGTAGATGTCCCTGGTCATCCCAAAGTCTGAGAGAAGCAATTGGGATGTGGTAAATGCCTCTCCCTCCATCCTGCTTTTCCATCTCCAGATGGATGTTGCCTTCCCCCCACTGCCAAAGCCCAGCCTGCAGTTATCTGTCATCTCATGATTAATATTCAAAACATTTCCCTTTTCCTGCATTTTTTCTACAGAGCCACAAAAGAGACTCCAGAGTTAAATTTTTTTGTGACAGCTTCTATTCTAAACATTATTTTATTCATCCTCTGTAAGTAAAACAGAGCTCCCTTTGCCTGAAATCCTACTGCCCTGGCTTTAACTCCAGAGAGCTGTGAAAAATCACCTCACTGTGGGGTTCCAGGTTATTTTTAAATGTTGTATTTACTTATTTCTGAAAGAGTTTGGCTTAAAAACTGGGTTAAATTACTTTTAAAAGCCACCTGACCCAATGACAGGATTATCAGCACTGAGTTTGTTGTACCCAACTCCTTTGTCTTAATTCTCAAGGAAGCAAAGACCAGTGAGACAAACCCAGGCAGTTTAGGCTGGAAAGGTAATGAACTTTTAGGACAGAGGTTTGGGAATAGAGAAGGTGAGAAAAGCTGCTCTGATTCTATAGATGTTGAAGTCCACACAATTCTGTCACAGGGAAGAAACAGAGGGAAGTGCTGCAGTTTCCCAAAGGCAGACAGTGAGAGTGAAATTTTATCAATTTGCTTTTAGCACAAACACAATGTGTGACAGAACCATCTGCTGATCACAGAATGGCCTGGGTGAAGGGCCCAGCAGTACCCACCCCCGATTTTCACAGTGAAGTCCTCTGCCACCATGCAGTTGCGAGCTGCCAGGTCCCTGTGCACGAACTTCTTGGCGTTCAGGTAGGCCATGCCATCGGCGATCTCCGCGGCCATCTGGATCATCTCCCGCAGCGTCGGCGGCGGCCGCCCGGGGTTATTCTGCAAGCAGAAACCACAGCCACACAATGGTTTGGCTTAGATGTGAGCCTAAAGGTCAGCCAGCTCCCTGCCATGAGCAGTGGCACCTTCCAACCTGGACTTGGACACTTCCAGCTTCTTTGAGCAACCTGTGCCAGGCACTCCCCGCCCTCACAGCCAAGAACGTCTTCCCAGTATCAAATCAAATCTACTCTCTTTCAGCTTAAAGCCATTAAGTAAGTATGAAACCCAGAATGAACTCACTCTGCTGCACAACAGACTGCCTCTCTCCTGTCTTACCTCAGCTTCAGGTCTCAAGGAACGCAGGTAACTTTTGAGATCCCCGTGTGCCATCAGCTCCATGACCACCAGGGTGGGCTGTCCCTTGGAGACCACTCCGAGGAGGCGAACCTGGAAAACGAGTGACAAATTCCCTCCAGGCTGTGTCCAAACAGAGCAGGCAAAGCCAGCACCCCCTGAACCAGAGCTGAGAACAGCCCCACAAGGCCTCGTCAGGGATATTTAGAGAGATATTTAGAGGTTATAAATGGCAGGCAGGGATTGTAATGATGCCATACATGCAAGTGGTAGAGCCTGTGGTAGTTTAGGTATTCTATTGTTTTTGGTTACCTTAGGGACTAAGTGACTTGCTGGTAAATGAGGTTTAGAAAGAGCAGCAGTGAATGGATTTGGGCAGAAAATGGGTTCTGTGGAACCCAGCAGGGAAAGATCCCAGCCCTGATGGATCATGCCCAGCTGCTCTGGGCTCTGAAGGCACTGCAGAGCTGAGCTGTGTGCTGAGGCACCCAGCACTTACCACATGATGGCAGCTGAAGCCTTTCATGACAGAGGCCTCGTTGAGGAACTCGATGCGCTCGCGCAGGCTGGCCGACTCGTTCACCGTCTTCACGGCCACGCGTGTCTCGGGCTCGCCCTTGACAATGTCCTTGGCGATGCCCTCGTACACCATCCCAAAGGAGCCCTGGCCCAGCTCCCTCAGCAGGGTGATCTTGTCCCGTGGCACCTCCCATTCGTCAGGGACATAAACTGTTGGGCACAGGGGAACAGCTCTGAGCTCAGCATCTTCTCAAAAGCGCTCGCGCAGCAGCGCTGCCACACTACGGGGGGAGAATTCTACAACAGCCCCAGAAAACTCCACAAACACAACTCCAACCCCACCCTGCTGCACTCACTGCACCATCACACCAGAAACAAGCCCTGGTTGCTCTCACCATCACTGGCACTGATGTACTCGGGGTTGGAGGATGCATACAGGGGTCCCGTTGGTCCTTCGGTTTGTCTGCAAGAGACACAAATTCCACTCTGCAGCCTCTGACACCCTTGAGGTGAGGGCACTTTGATTAATCCCCAAAGCATGCAGCAAATAAACTCTCCCCATATGGCTCAAACGATTTCCTGCACTTAAAATTAATGCTGCAATCACTATGGAAATTAGAAACTAAACAAAAACTGACTCCCAACAAAGCAGCTAAACTTTTGGATGGAAATTTCAGACATAAGTTTCTGGTGGAAACAAGACAAAATTGCACTCACCTCTTTTTCACAAGCACATAAGCAGCTCCAATAATTCCAGCAATTATTATGGCAAAAATAATTGGAACAATGATAACAGCAATATTTGGCTGAGCATTCACTAGGAGAGAAAGAGAGAGTTGGAGGTATTATACAGGTTCAAAATACAATTTTTTTCCTCAATAAAATCTCACTCTTCAATAAATTGGAACAAATACAAAACTAGAGGCTATTTCAGATCAAAATGTGGGGCTGGTCAGAAAGAGGACTAATAAACAAAAGCCATATGTTTCCAAGTGATTTCAGGTTCTTGACAACCAATGTATTTGGTAAATATTTAATGACTCTCTGCTACACCTCATCCTCCAGAAATAACCCGAGTTTCTGTCAGGGATTAAAAGTTGAAAATCAAATGAACTCACAGTAATCAGCCACGTAGAAGTAGGTGGGCTCTGTCCAGGAGCCGTTCCCGGCCAGGGAGGTGGCGCGGATGCGCACGCTGTAGTTGCCAGGCTGCAGCCCCCGCAGCCTGCAGCCGCTCTCGCTGGCAAAGTGCTTGCGGGACACGCAGAAATGGGCTTCCTGTGGGGACAGGGCAGTGCCAGGCTGCTCCTGCAGCACCCAGGGCTCCCTGAGAGCTCCCTGACAGCTCCCGGGGGCTCCTGCAGCACCCAGGGCTCCCTGACAGCTCCCGGGGGCTCCTGCACCACCCAGGGCTTCCTGAGAGCTCCCTGAGAGCTCCCGGGGCTCCTGCAGCACCCAGGGCTCCCTGAGAGCTCCTCGCCAGCTCTTGGGGGTTCCTGCACCACCCAGGGCTCCCTGAGAGCTCCCGGGGGTTCCTGCAGCACCCAGGGCTCCCTGAGAGCTCCCGGGGCTCCTGCAGCACCCAGGGCTTCCTGAGAGCTCCTCGCCAGCTCTTGGGGGTTCCTGCAGCACCCAGGGCTCCCTGAGAGCTCCCTGAGAGCTCCTCAGGACTCCTACAGCACCCAGAGCTCCCTGAGAGTTCCCTGACAGCTCTTGGGGGTTCCTGCAGCACCCAGGGCTCCCTGAGAGCTCCTCAGGACTCCTACAGCACCCAGAGCTTCTTGAGAGTTCACTGAGAGCTCCTGGGGGCTCCTGCAGCACCCAGGGCTCCCTGGCAGCTCCCCAGGGCTCCTGCAGCACTCAGGATTTCCTGAGAGCTCCTGGAGGCTCCTGCAGCACCCAGAGTTCCCTGTGAGTTACTCCAGGGTCCTGGCAGCACCCAGGGCTCCCTGACAGCCCCTGGGTGCTCCTGCATCACTCAGAGCTCACTGTGAGCTCCTCAGGATTCCTGTAGCACCCAGGGCTCCCTGATAGCTCCCACAGCTCCTCCTGGGGGCTCCTGCAGCACCCAGAGCTTCCTGATAGCTCCCTAGGGCTCCTGCAGCACCTCCCTGGCTGGCAAACACAGCCAGGGCAGTCTGCTCCAGGTTAGTGGTTCATGCTGGATTTGTGCTTTGCAGGGCAGTAGATCAGGTTACAGAGAATAAATGCCATGTGCTGCCCTGCTTCTCAGCACTGACACGGGGCCTGCACTGGGCAGTGCCACTGTCCCTGTGCCACTGACACCAGCCCTGCCCCCGTGGCACTGACACCATCCCTGTCCCTGTGCCACTGACACCATCCCTGTCCCCATGGCACTGACACCAGCCCTGTCCCCGTGGCACTGACACCAGCCCTGTCCCTGTGCCACTGACACCATCCCTGTCCCCATGGCACTGACACCAGCCCTGTCCCCGTGGCACTGACACCAGCCCTGTCCCTGTGCCACTGACACCATCCCTGTCCTGTGGCACTGCCACCAGCCCTGTCTCCATGGCACTGACACCAGCCCTGTCACCAAGAGCTCGTGGGCTGCTCATTGCCTTCCTAACTCCTTTATGCAATGAATTTCACAGAATCACAGAAACATCAAGGTTGCAAGAGACCTTCAAGGTCATCAAGTCCCAACAACAACCCAGCACCACCATCATCAGCCCTAAAACATGTCCCCAAGTGCCACATTCAGACATCTCTTGAACACTTCCAGAGATGGTGACTCCACCATCTCCTCAGTCAACTTATTCCACTGCCTGAGCAGTCCTGCAAGGAATTTTCTTTTTCTGGTATCTAATCTGAAACTCCCCAGTGCAACTTAAGGCCTTTTGTCTGAGACACAGCAATGTGGGGTTTCTGTCCTTCTGTGAAATAACATTTCTACAAAAGCTCCATGCAGAAAGTTGGCAAATCAGCTAAACTTGCTGAGCAAACAGGCACCAGAGGCAGACTATTTCCTGATGTTATCCCAGGTTTCCAGAGGAGACAAATTCACCAGTGAAGTTTGTATTCCATTAGTTCTGCACCAGGAAACCAGGCCAGGCAGGGCACTGTGTGCACAAGGACTGTCAAACCCTGAAGAGCCCTGGGCTCCCTCCTGAGCCACCTCTCCCAGGTGCTGTGAAAGCAGAACCTCTCACCTCTGTCTCCCCAAGCCGCCCGTAGTTCACCTCGTAGAGCACGATGAGCCCGTTGGGCTCCTTTGGCTCCTGCCACTTCAGATGCACAGTGTTCTTTTCCACCAGCTCATGGGAAACTGGGCCAACAATGTCATCAGCTTTAGCTAGAACCAAGTTCAAGATCATGTTTAGTTTCACATCTTGGGGCAAAATTCACACCTGCCAATACCTCATCCACCCTCCTTTCCCACCGGGACACAAGGACAGCCCTGCTCTTACACACTGCAGCTGCCTCCCATGGGAAAAGCAGCATTTTGGGACCAGCCCCCAGGCCACAGCAGGGCTCAGGGAGCCTCTCAGGGACAGAATCACCTTCTGGCATGGTCCTGGCACTGACATAAGCTGCCACGCTGCAGCGGGATTCCTGGGCGTCGTGGTTGCAGGCGTGCAGCTCGATGCGGTACCCGGTGAAGTGGCGCAGCCCCGAGATCACCAGTGACTCCTTGAACATCACCTTCTCAAAAGGCTTCTGCTCCTCTGCACCCTCAGCTGCTGCTGAGTTGTTGGGGGAGGATGGGATGGTGGGGAACACCACGGTGGAGTTGGCCACGGAGCCCAGGTCTCTCCGTTTTCTTGATGGCCTGTTAAACAGCACGGGTCACCACGTTAGTCAGTGCCACCACATCCAGCTGAAAAGGAAGAGTTTCAGTGGGAGAGCTCAGGGTTCAAACTGAACCCTGATATTTGCAATGCAACAAAGAAATTCAGGATTTATTTTTTTCTAACCAAGACACATGTCTTTACAAAATTCTGCATCCTCCAGACTCTTCTTCCTGCACAACTGCACACACAGAGATAAAATAAAAATAAACCAATCCAAGCTTCAAGTATTTGCTTGAGAATCCAAGTTCCCCAGGATCTCTCAGCTGAGTAACTTTACCAGGTTGCCCCATGGATGCCTGGGGCAGGGTTGCAATGCTTTGGAGTCCAGCTCCCACTGCTGCAGCTCCGAGCACACGGGGTCACGACTCAGTGACCCCACATGTGCCACATATCCCAAGTGTCACCAACCTGCATTTCTAAAGCTAAAGGCCACTGTCCCAGCTCTCTGGAATACATTTGCCACTCTCACCCCTAAGGCTGAACCTCGATGGATACACAAAGCATTTTAACCTTCTCCCAGGAGATCAAATCTATTAAATCCTTTTCAAGGCATGCATTTAGAACTCATGATTCTGATTACATATTCATTGTGCAGTTTTGTTAACCAAATGTTGCTCCTTGAGTTATTGCATTTCAGTCTGGAAATCTGATTTTTTCACTTGTAAAACCAGCACCTGCAGTGTGACCATGTCACCTTCCCTGAGTGCCACCCGCCAGATTTAATGGCAGGTTCTGTTAGCAAAGAAACAGAATAAATTCAACAGAATTAAGAAGCATTCAAAATGTTCATTTTTTTGGCCAAAAAAAAAAAAAAAAAAAAAAAGAAGAGAAGAAGGGATCAGTACCAAACCAAAAGTGCTCAATCTAACACTTTTATGTGCTGCCACACATTTGCCACGGGGTATTCCAGGTCGGGAACTAAGCAAGGTGGTGAATCAGTAACTGTATTCAGTTACACAAAAGGAATTAATGCCACTTGAAATCCAGACCATGTATTTTAAGGGGGTGATGATCTTTTTGTGTGTGTGTGCATGTGTGTGCAGCTATTAAAGGGTACAAAGAGTGACCTGATCTGAACCCACACTTGAGGCATCTCCAGGCTCTAAAAATGTAACAAGCTGTTGAAGCAAATCTTTGCTGCTGAACTGAACTTTCCACTACACCTCTGACCACCAGGCCATGGCCAGCCCCAGCCCCAGCAGGGACTGCTCTGACAGGTCTCTGCCACCTTCCCTGGAGCTGCTTCTCCTTCTGCAGCAGAAGCCACCAGGCAGAAAGCAGAGTTTGAGATGTCCTCAAAGTAAACACTGGGCTGCACACAATACAAATATTCACAGAGTTCTCATCATCACAGAATGGTTTGGGAAGGGACCTCAAAGCCCATCCAGTGTCCCCCCCTGTCATGGCAGAAACACCTCCCACTGTCCCAGGCTGCTCCAAGCCCCAATGTCCAGCCTGGCCTGGGACACTGCCAGGGATCCAGGGGCAGCCCCAGCTGCTCTGGGCACCCTGTGCCAGGGCTCCCCACCCTCCCAGGAAACAATTCCTTCCTGCAGAATATTCCTCCCCCTGATGACAAAGCAGGATGGCAAATGGAAGGCTCAGCAAGCACATTCCAGTTTTAAGTTTTCTCTTTCTTAATTATTAATTAACTCCTTTTGGAGCTGCTGTTCCCTCCTGCCTGTGTGGTGGTGTGAGCAGTGTCCCCCCAGGATGGGGCAGAGTTCAGGGACCCAGCTCAGGGTCATGCCACCTCCCTCCTTGGGAAGGATTCCTTATGGTCAAACAGGACCTGGTTTGCATAAAAGCAAAGCTACACCCTCTGTTTATCAAGTGTGAATTCAGCTGATCCTCGTGTTCAAGGGAATTTTGTTTTTCACAAACAAAACAGTACTTTGACCACTGCTGCAACACAGAGTAAAATGCAAGAATTCCTCCTTTCTCAAGTCACAGCAAGTTAAGAAAAGCTTTTGAAGCTGTAAATTCCCAATCTTCCCCTATTTATTATCCTGGATTTGCAGCAATTTTCTTGCCAAATTTTCTGTATTTTCAAACATCTGATTCTTCTCAGTGTTGTTCCAGTGTAATTTGCATTGATACCATCTCAGCAGCTCCAGGGAGTTCCCTGTGAAACCCTCAGGTCCAGGTTCCTCCTGCTCTCACAGGTGACCAGGAGGGTGTGAGGGGGCTGGAAGTGACCCCTCAGTACACACAGTATGGCCTGTGCTGGGGGATTCCAAAACTGCCTTTGGTACCTTAAGCCAAGCTTTTCCACACCCCTGAAACCACCCCAGGTCAGCTGGCCTGGTAAAGCATTTCAGATTTGTCTGTACAATTACTTTTAAAGAGAGTCATTCCTCAGATCCTGCTCCCCAGGAATTGGGAATGGCACAGATGTGTGTGACAGAGGACAGGCACACAGAACTGGGGCTGCTCCTGCTCTTGCTGCAGTGGTGATGGAGGGAATGACACCTGAATGACACCCTCAGCCACTCAGCTCCCCTCTGCCTCTCAGGACTTCTCTGCAATATTTTCCTGCTCCCCAGAGAATCAGGGAGGGGTGAGGCTGGAAGGCACCTCTGGGGACTGTCTGGCCCAAAGCAGGGGCAGCTGGAGCAGGTGGCTCAGGACCAAGCTGGACCATCTCAGGTCACCTGCATCTCCAGGGATGGAGACTCCCTGGGCAGCCTGTGCCAGGATGTAACCAGCCCTGAGCTCCAATCCATGCAGAACTCCTCCAGAATGAGAGCAAATAACACAGCAGCAGCTTCTGATGGTCACTCTGTCCAGCTCCAAAGGGGACCTGGTGTGGGACACTGCCAGCTCTACCTGCTCACAGGAACATTCCTGAACTTCTAGTTTGTTTTTTTGTCACTGCCAGAGAAAACTGAGCCCCAGGAGTTGTGACAGTGGCTCCTGGAGTGGATGATCAACATGCCCAAGGAGAAGGAACTGTGATTTCCAAAGAGGTGAGATCAGCCCTGAACTGAAGCTGGATCCTGCCCAGGGATCGGCTCACTGGGAACAGGGCAGGAGGGGAGAAATGGCACATGGAAAACAAGGAGACAGCAGGGAGAAACTGCTGCAATCCTGCTCCCCTGGCATCTCATGTTCCCTGCTGGCCTCATCCCTGAGATTCCTCCCGTGACTGGCAAGTTCCTTCTCTCCAGGAGAGGCCACACAGCACCTCAGGAGAGGTCACTGAACTCTCAGAAACCACGAAAAAAGCACCTGAAGTAAACCACACTCCCTGCTCTCTGCCAGGCTCTGTGAGCAGGTGATAGCACAGTATTCACAGGAAAAATAATTCTGATTTATGTGGTGACAGCCTGGGGCCTGCCAGGGAAGACAAGCAGGCCACGTGGCAGCAGGGAGGTCTCTTCAGCACTGGCTTGTTCTAGAGGATTAGTTGGCCATGGGATGTGGGGATTTCTTCCCCAGCAGGCTGACAAGGTGGCACATCCTGGTGACTGGCTTCTTCCTAAAATACATACCCCAGAAACTGGCCTGAGGAGCATCCTGGGCTGGCTGCACAATAAAACTAGGGGGGAAGGAAAAGAATTGTCTGCCTACATCAGGAGGAGTTTGGCTTTTGCACATGGCTTGGTTTTCCTCTGCTTTGGAATCTGTCATGTCCTGGCATCCTCTGGCACACTGGAGCTCATCCTAATGGGCACCAACAGCCAGGGAAGGCAAAAGAAGGGGCTCTGCCCAAGCTTCCAGGTGAGGACTGCAGGCACCAGGGAAGGGAACACCAGGGATGCTTTAACAGGGCAAATGCTCAGTGCAGTGACCCAGCTTTTGTCAGGCAGCTGCAAATGCAGGATTTTGGCTGAGGGCAGCAAGCAGAGAATACATTAAGAGCACAACACACATGACAGGGAAGAGGGTAAATCAGCAGAGATTCTACCCTGCTCCCCAGCCCTTCCTCCCCAGGCTGCAGATGAAGTGTGAAGACATTCAACACCACTTAATGTGACACCAAATGTGCCACTGAAAACAGGACATTCACCTCCCACAGCACTCACATTCCTCATGGTATTGGAGGTATTTCCCACACTAAGTGAAGGGAGACCACAAATACCACACTGAAGGACGAGGCTGTGGCCTGGTAAACTGCCCTTTTCCTTTCTTTTCAACTCAATGAAAAACTTAACCACAAAATTTCAAGACAGGAAAAGAAAATCGCTATTTTTGGCATCATCTGGTGCCAGATGAGCTGCAGGCTGTTTGTTAAGGATTCTCACTTTATTCTTGAGCTGAGGAGAATTCAGGGGCAGGAAATGAAAGCAGGATCCTCCAAATCTGCAGGAACGTCCGTGGTAGGTGCTCAGCTCTCCCCATTCCAACACCCATATCCAGCTGGACTAGACAGGCTCATGGAAGCCTGGCAGTGTGGCTGTGTCCAATCTGGTATTTTTATTTAATCCTCAATTACATTTCCCTCCCCCTGACCTCTGACAGTTCTGTTTGATGCTCTCACCTGGGCACAAAGACCTCATTGTGGAGATAATTCTCGAAGGTCTTGCGGAAAGCAGATTCCTCCAGCTCCTTCTGGATCTGGGAGTCTGTTTTAGGACAGGAACAACACTCCCCACTGACATCCTCAGCTTCACTCTGATTATACTTCTGGGGGTCTTCAGATTCAAAAGGAGGAGACCACGTCCTTGAGGGCAGCTTTAATCCTGGGGACAAAGCAGTTTCAGTGTCACTCATGCCTGTCTTGGCAGAAGATGTTTGATCCTACAAAAAGATCCCAAACCAGTGTACACAGGATTCATGGCACATTTGGGCATCTCATATTTCACATCCAGGGCTGAGCAGTTCCCTCTTTTCTGGCAGGCCTTTAATTCAAAAATGCTACTTTTGAAATGGAGCTTGGATGCTGCTTCATCCCAGTTCAGGTAACACAGAGCAGCAGGTGAGATTTTGGAAGTCTTTGGTGAAATTCTGTGTTCTCAAGGAATTCCAAACCAGGCACAAGCTGCCTACAAAAATTAAATTTGCCCTGAGCTTTAGCAGCACCAAAATTTTTAACTTTACTACCTCCATTGCTGCTATTAACTTAAAAGTCAGTTTAAAAGGAGGAGGGGCAGAAGGGAGATACTCAAAGGAAAAAACAGGTGATTACTTTGTAAAAAACATTTTTAGACCTTTTGCACATATCTTGGCAGTAGCACCTAATGTAGGAGAACAGGGAGGGACAGAATTGTGCCCCAGAGCACCTCCAAGGCAAAAACCCCAGGCAGCTCTGGGAGAGGCTGAAGGAAAGGCCTGGAGGGAGAAGCACCCACTCACCTTTCAGGCAGTAATCGAGTTCATAGAGCTCACTGTCCTCTGCCTGCTCCTGCCAGTACACCAGGTAGTGTGTGATGTTCCCGTTGGGCTCCGAGGGCGGCTTCCACTTGAGGATGATTTGGGATGAGGAGTTGGACACAGAGATGGGATCCAATGGGACCGACGGAACTGCGAGGGTGGGGAAGGGACAGAGGTCACTGCACTGCCCTGCACAGCCTGGCAAAGCAGGGACAACACAGGCAAACTCCCATTTCCATGGGAATCCAGCATTCCCTGGCACCCACTGGGCTCTTCCAGGCTGGGCTGGATGATCCTGGAGTCTCTTCCAGCCCTAATGATTCTTACACGAGGCCACACCAACTGCACAGAAGAGGTGCCCATCAGCACTGTCTGGAATCACACCCCTGCTTTAGGAATTCCTTCCTACCAAAGCAGGGCAGTGGGAATTCCTGGATATGGGACCAGCAGAACCCCAGGCAGGATGATTTAGGGCTGTTTCCAGCCCAGGAAGGAGCTGCACTGACCCGTGGCGTTGGTCTGCACGTAGATGATCTCGCTCTTGGCGCCGTATGTGCGCCGCTCGTCCGAGAAGGTGACCAGGGTTTTCACAAACACTGCATACTGTGTCCAGGGCTTCAGGCCCCTCAGGAGCCACCCTGGCTGGGCCTGGGCTTTGGGCTCATTTGAGCGTGGTGGGGGATCAACATCCACAACTGTCCAGCTGTTGGAGCCACAGGCGTCCTGGCCGTCGAACTCCGTCACGTTTTGGTAGGGACTTGAGGAGAGAGAAGGCTCCAATTAACAGAATCCTCAATCAGGCTCTTAAAAACATTTCTGAAGGCACACTGGAAGTTATCACCCTTTACCCTTCAGAGAAGTAAAATTAACCCACTGAATTTATTCTGAAAGGGAGGCATTGGGAGCTTTGTTACCTGGGCCTCCAACAGCATCACAGAGCAGGATATGTGCCACACATGACCCCAACAACTAAATCCAGACTGATTATTGTCAGCTTTATGAAAATCAGCTTGGTTACCTTGATTCTACAAGAATCTCTCCCACCTCAAAGGGGATAAAACCCTCAGCACCCCACAGAGATAGTGGGGAGATGAGGAACTCCATGGTTTGAGTATGTGTCTAGAACAGCAGGAATAACTAAAGTTTGGATTGTTCTTAAACAAGGAATTGTGACTGTGCCCAAGTCAGGGATCTTAATGAACACTTTTATAGAAGAGTATCACTAGGAACTTTAGAGTAGGAGCCACAAAATCAGAGAATAAACAGCTTTGCCTACAGCAAAAACATGCAGCAGGTTTAACATGCACCTTTCAGTGCCAGCTGCTGCTCGTGGCAGCCCAGCAGGGCTCTGGGACCTGGGGGAAGGGTCACTTACGCCTCCTTGTAGAACAGCATAAACCCCAGCAGGTCACGGAAATCGGGGGGCCAGTAGGGCTCCCACTTCAGCAGGATCTTGTCATGAGAAGTCCTAATGGAAGAAAATTTCAGCAGCTCGTTTTCACCTGTAACAAGTGAGAAGTGACAATAGTTTCATTAATGCTGAAGAACAAAGTGTTTTGTTTTTATTTATCTTAGAAGTTTAAGATAAATGTGAGGAACACTGAGAAGAGTTGTCCAGTAAAACTTTATCTTACTTGGCAGCCATTCCTACCTCAAATCAGTGGTTGGTGTTGATGCTCTCCTAAGGTTAAATTTTTCTATGATTTCATGAAAATTACTCTGTAGAAGAGCTGAACTAAAATTCTAAAAAGTGGGAAATCTAAAGGCAACACATTTCACAATTTATGATGATCTGCATAGCTGAACCCAGCAATACGGTTTGCACAGAAGGCAAGAGGCCACAAAAAAGGAAGCAGAAGAATTTCCAGCCTTGCCCAGGAGTAGTGAGGTCCCTCTGCAAACAGGAGGGTGTTTGCAGGAGGATGGAGCTCAAGGGACAAGGATACAACAAGTTTTGTGCCCTCAGCCCAAGTGGCTCTGGCTGAATCTGCTATTCCTCCTGCAACAGGAGGAAGAACATTTTTATTTTACTGGCACCACATCCAGAACAAACGGGCTTTTTTTTTTTCCCTTTCTATTTTTTTTTTAGTAAACAGGATGCTGCCAATGTGAAAGCTGAGCTTGAAATGTAAAAGCAAACAAAAAGCCAAACAACCTGGCAAGCTGTGGTTTGAGGTGGGGGTGGCACAGACACCAGCTCAGCAGGGAGAGGGTAAAGCTGGCAAAGAGAAATGCAACTGTCTTCTCCAGCTGCTTTCACACCAAACACCAGCCCAGGAGCTGGATCTGCCCAAATCCAGGTTCATCCCCAATGTGGGAATAGTTTTTCAGTGTCCCATGGGAGGAGATGAACTTTACAGACAGCTGATTCCTTGTGCTCCTTCCCTGTGCCCAGGCTGGAGCTGTGGTGCCCCAGAGGCTCCATGTGTGTTTTTCACTGGCCCTGCCAGTTTTAGGTCACAGCCATTGCATTCCCTTCTCCCACTGTGCTGGCCTGGCTGCTGTGCTGATATGTGGGAAACCAGACCAGGAAACTGAGTCAGCTGAAAGATCCTCACTTTTGAGGTCTGCTCACAAACATCAATGAGGGGCAATGAGGACTGGAGCAGAGATCACAGAATCCTGGAATGTTTTGGGTGGGAAAGGACCTTGGGCTCTTCTGGCAGTGCTGTCCCCAAAAGCAGAGGGACACTGAAGCCACAGGATGACCCAAGCTGCCTGCAGGTTGTGAGCCAGGATCTGAAATCCCAGTTCAGTCAGTGCTGAGGTTTTGGTGGCAATACCTGCCCAAGCATCTCCCAGGATCACAAGACAACTCTGGAATACTGCAGGGATGGGTCACTGCCCTGTCCCCATGGCACCTGTCCTCCACAGAACATCCTGAGCTGCAAGGGGCCCATGAGCACCTGCACGTGCTCCTGTTCCTGTGTGCAGGGGAACCTCTGTGGGGCTGAGCAATGAATCAGAGCAGAGAAATGCCAGCTCAGAACAAAGCTGGGTTTTTCCTGCCTCTGATTCCTTCCACAATCTAGTTCAGCACACAGCCCTGGTACAAACAGGGAAAGGGGCACAGAAAGGGAACAAACAGCAGGACTGGGGTGCAAAAGGTGCATTTACTGCATTTACTGTAGTATTGCTGCCAAAATAAGTGCCTGCAGACCCCTATCCTCAGTAGCACAAGTTCAGTGAGAGCATAAAGCCAACCCTGTGCTGTTTGCTGACACAGGCGCTGTCTGATCACTTTCCTGAAGAAAGCTGTTGGGTAAAAAACCTCAGAGAGGCATTGAAAAAATTGTTGGAAAATTTTCCCTGCCTGTTGTCATGGCAATTGCTTCACATGGCTGCAGGGATGAGTGGAAATCCCGTTTCTCCCGTGTTTATTCCCTGTCGCCTCATGACATGGGAAAAGCAGATTATGACTATTAATCAGGTACTCAGCAGTAACACAAAGTCCCAGCCTGGACCGAGGTTACATTGTGCTTAACTCTTCAAAAAAGAGACAGTAAATGCACTCCCAGCCCCAAAAAGCTCCCAGGGTTGCGTGGGACCAAGGCTGCCAGAGGAAGATTCCATGGCACAGTGTCACAGGCAAGGGGCACATCTGCTGCTTCACCAAAGGGATGAGGACAGGCCATGGAAAAACATCCTGGGCTGGGCTAGGAGCAAGAGGAGTATGAGGAGAGCAAGGCAGAGGGAGAGGAAAGGGAAGCAGGGCTGAGTTCTGAGACTCTTACATGAGGCCTGATCCCCGTTGGTCTTCAGGGCTATGTCATTCCTCTCCTGGCGCCCCTTAGTCCCCGAGATCTCTTCCATCTTGTGGATTTCTGACAAGCACAGCTTGGGATTGTAATGGAAGAAGAGTTTGCCCCGTGCAATAGTGAGGTTGTGTTTGCTCCAGTCCCAGAGCTGGCGAAGATTCTGGTTGTCCAAGGCATAAAAAGAATAATTTCTGAAAGCAGAAGAATAAAAACATGGGTTGGGAGGGGATGCATGAAAAGATCTTTTTGCACTAATCCAGACACCAAAGAAAAATGAATGTAAATTGTCTGCCCTGGCAGGGCACAAGCCACGGGCAGAGGAACATTTAAAAATAACTTGGGAATTGTTTCCCAATACAAATCACCGTGACAGAACTGGCACTCCTTGTACTTCAAAGCATTCAAACAAAACATCGTTTGAGAGAACTCACCCAGCTTCGAGTGTCTCTCCCCTAATCAGATGAAGTTTCCGAAAAAAAGAGAGAGAAACCAAGGCATAAGAGCGGCGAATTTTTAGGTAACCTGAGATTTCTTCTATCAAGCCAAGGTTTGCTTCCAGCTCAGCTGCTATGTTATCTACAGAGAGGAAAACATTGGGAAGAGTTTTCTGGTATCACAGAGAGAAACACCCACATCAGAGCCCAAACATATTAAACAATTGCTTTATGTTAATTCACGAGAACTTGCAAAAACCAATTACCAAAAACCTCAAATGAAAGAAAAGCCTCTGCTTTGTGCTGATTTCTCTGGGTGCCTCTAGACAAGCAGAGTCCCAGCTGGGGGCAGTTTTTTTTCAAATCTATCTATCAATCTATCTTTCTTTCTCTCTTTCTTTCTTTCTTTCTCTCTCTCTTTCTTTCTCTCTTTCTCTCTTTTTCTCTTTCTTTCTCTCTTTCTCTCTTTCTCTCTTTCTTTCTTTCTCTTTCTCTCTTTCTCTCTTTCTTTCTCTCTCTCTTTCTCTCTTTCTCTCTTTCTTTCTCTCTCTCTTTCTCTCTTTCTTTCTTTCTCTTTCTCTCTTTCTCTCTTTCTCTCTCTCTCTTTCTTTTTCTCTTTCTTTCTCTCTTTCTCTCTCTTTCTTTCTTTTTCTCTTTCTTTCTCTCTTTCTCTCTCTCTCTTCTCTCTTTCTCTCTTTCTTTCTGTCTCTCTTTCTCTCTTTCTTTCTCTCTTTCTTTCTTTCTGCAGGAGACTTAGCTGAGAGGAAAAAAAGCATCTGGTTTTTAAAGATACTGAAGTGTTAATACTTCATTTCTCAATTCACGGCTGGGGGGGACTACATGTAATTTCCTAATCACTGAATACCTAGGCCAGGATTCTGGGTATCAATAATCTAAGGAAACTCACTTTAAAAATTATTTTCTCTGTTGACACTCAGTGTCGATTGTCTTGCATGACCACGTCCAAGCCCAAGGTGATTTTTGCTGTCCCTTTAGCTGTCCCTGGCCCACCCCCCGTGCTCACTCACTTCCCCCGCGGATGTTGATGACCAGGCTCCCGTTGAGCACCGTGCAGCCGCGCAGCTCCTGCGCCGACATCACCGAGTCAATCGTCTTCTCCTTGCTGAAGTCACACACCTTGGGGCAGGGCCCGGCGCAGGGCGTGCAGTGCAGGCTGCAAAACAGCACAGCAGGGTGAGCCAGCAGTGCCCAGCAATGGCCAGGAGCAGAGGGAGGAATCTGAAGTGAGGAGATGCCATGGGGCTCACTCATCAGCAACACCAAAGAGAGTCAGGGAATCGTGGACTGGTTTGAGTTGGAAAGGAACTTAAAGCTCATCCCATTCCAACCCTTTCCACACCTTCCACTGGACCAGCTTGCTCCAAGCCCACCCAACCTGGCCTTGAAAATAACTACTGATAAAATTAAATGGGCTTAAATTGTCACTTCCACACTTCAAACATGAATCATTTTATCCCTTCCTACATAACAAAATGAAGTGACCTGAATTACTGTGAAGAGGAAGCTGGCCACAGTGCTGCCCAGTGCTCTCCATCCCAGGGCTTTCAAATAACAAAGCCCAGGCCAGTATTCATCTCAAGATCATTAACCAAACGTGTAATTGATGAGTGGAGAGAGCTGGCCCTTCATCTGGGAATCCTCTGATTGAGGACTGCACACAATGTTGCTTTAAAAAAGGCAAGAATGTGCTTGGTGCTCTGGGGAAATACTGCTTGAGTAGCACGATGCTGATGGCTTGCCCTGGTCACACCACCACAAGAATGTGTTCCCAACCAGTTCAGAGAAAGAAAAGCTCTAGGAAAAGCAGGAAAAGAGCTGTGAGATCCCACTGGCAGCAGCCTGGAACAGCACAGGAGAGGCCATGGGGCTGTTGCACAAGCAGCACAGCTACTTTGGGGGCTGCTTGTTTGTTCTTTGGAAAAACAAAACAGGAAATGGCATAAAAAGTCCTGTTAAGAGTGAATTCCCTGAAATTATTATGGCAGGAGCAAATACATGCGAGCACAAAGTGACCAATATTCATAGGAAATCTGACTCACCACAATATAGAATGGTATTGAGGGACAAACAACCAAGTTTTCAGTGATAAACAGCTCAGCAACATAAATTATTTAATTCCTTTATCAAAACGCCCTGGGAATAGACAGAATGGCTGTTCCCTGCTTTGATTCGTGCTACACTTGTTTGTTACATTGTGCGTTTATGTCTGGCACAGCTTGAACCTGCTCAATGAAAGTAATTACAGGGATGAGGGACAGATATTCTGAGAAAGAGCACTCCGAGGACGCTGTGCTCTCTTCATTAGCCACGACCTGTCCCTGCTGTGCTTTTCCAGCCCGGCTCCCCAGGCTGAGGCTGCTCCAGAGGGGAGGGAAGCAGGGCTGCTAAAGCCCCTCAATGCCCACCTCCCTCCCTGTGCCTTCCAGCTCGAGGATGCTCTTCCTTGTCCTCTCTCCATCTCCCTTTCCCACTTTTTCCCAACTTGAGAGGAAGCAAGCAAAGCCAAGGGAAGAATCAACTACCAACCCATGGCAGGGAGAGCTTCTAACAGCTTGAATTAGCAAGGAATTAGTTTGTAAATCATATTAAAGCAAACCAGGTGATTGCCACAAAGCCAGAAACACCTCCTGCCTTCGACACAGCAGCCAAACCCCGTGCCCAAGGTGGGGGGCATGTTTTGGCAGGTACTCACTTGCTGGAGTTCATGATGTACCCCGAGGGGCACTCGTGCACGCACTCGTTGTTGTGGATGACGTGGCAGCCCGACTCCCGGGCGTTCTTGCACTTGTTGTGCAGCTCCTGGCAGAAGCTGAAGGTGACGCAGCGCCAGCCCTCGAAGCGGTAGTGCCCGGGGGGACACGTGTCCACGCAGCGCCCCTCCAGGTAGAAGTTGCGGCAGGCGACGCAGCGGCCGGCGTCGTGCGGCGCCGTGCAGTCACCCAGGCACTCGCTGTGGCAGCACTGCCCGTCCGCTGTGCAGCCCTGAGACTTGCAGGCAGCGGGGCACACTGCAGGGAAACACAGGCAGGGGGGTCAGAGACTGGCCATGGAGAGAGACTGGGCATGGAGAGACTGGGAATGGAGAGACTGGGAATGGGAGAGAGACTGAGAATGGAGAGACTGGGAATGGGAGAGAGACTGGGAATGGAGAGAGAGACTGGGAATGGGAGAGAGAGACTGGGAATGGGAGAGAGAGACTGGGAATGGGAGAGAGACTGAGAATGGAGAGACTGGGAATGGGAGAGAGACTGGGAATGGGAGAGACTGGGAATGGGAGAGAGAGACTGGGAATGGGAGAGACTGGGAATGGAGAGACTGGGAATGGGAGAGAGACTGAGAATGGAGAGACTGGGAATGGGAGAGAGACTGGGCATGGAGAGACTGGGAATGGGAGAGAGAGACTGGGAATGGGAGAGACTGGGAATGGGAGAGAGAGACTGGGAATGGAGAGAGGCTGGGAATGGAGAGAAACTGGGAATGGAGACTGGGAATGGGAGAGAGACTGCAAATGGAGAGACTGGGAATGGAGAGACTGGGAATGGAGATTGGGAATGGAGAGACTGGGAATGGAGAGAGACTGGGAATGAAGAGAGACTGGGAATGGAGAGACTGGGAATGGAGAGACTGGGAATGGAGAGAGACTGGGAATGGAGAGAGACTGGGAATGGAGAGACTGGGAATGGGAGAGAGACTGGGAATGGGAGAGAGACTGGGAATGGAGAGAGACTGGGAATGGAGAGAGACTGGGAATGGGAGAGAGGCTGGGAATGGAGAGAGGCTGGGAATGGGAGAGAGGCTGGGAATGGGAGAGAGGCTGGGAATGGAGAGAGGCTGGGAATGGAGAGAAACTGGGAATGGAGACTGGGAATGGGAGAGAGGCTGGGAATGGGAGAGACTGGGAATGGAGTGACTGGGAATGGAGAGATGGGAATGGAGAGACTGGTAATTAACAGAGACTGGGAATTGAGAGAGACTGGGCACAGGTGACCCTGTGGGGTCAGAGCTGGGATCCCTGGTCCCTGCCTTGGGAGCTTCCTCTGCAAAGGGGCAACCATGGAGCAGAGGCATCTGTCCCATCTCCACCTTTCACTGTAAACTCTGCCTCATCTCCATCTTTCAGTACAAATTCTGCCCCATCTCCATCTTTCAGTTTAAGTTTTACCTCATTTTCACCTTTCAGTGCAAATTCTGCCCCATTTCTACCTTTCAGTATCAATTCTGCCCCATCTCCACTTTTCAATGTAAATTCCACATCTTAAGAACATTTTTCAGGAGTCTTATCATTCATCCTCACACCTCATCAATGCTCATCTTCAAAAGAAGAGATCTGAGCTTCCTGCTCCCTCTGTCCTGCACTAAGAGGCTCCAGGAGAGCCTTGATGACTCTGGTGTTATTTCTGAAGCTCAGGAGTGATGAGGCTCCACAGCAAAGGCTTCCCACCCTGGGCTCAGCCAGTTTCAGCCAGAAGATTCTTGTTTTTCAGTTTAAAAAACTGAACTTTCCTACAGCAGTACTGCAAATAACAAATGTCCAACAGCACTTTTACACAACCCTTCAGCTTTATCAGGATTTGCTTCCCATCTGTCTATCACCCTGTCCCTGCTTTCCTGGAGGAAGCCCTGGTACCAACATGAGCTCTCCAGTGACTCTCCCAACAAGTTCAAAAAGAAAGGCACCCACGAGTGTTATTGCTTGAGGTTTTTATGGTTTTCTATTTAATTACTCATTACTTAGTGCCCCACAACACCTTTAACGAGTGGTTTGGGCTTTGAACTGGAAACCAAGCAGAGCAAACACTGTGAGTAACCCAGGCAGGAGCAGGATGAACAAAGCCAGGGAAGCTCCAGGGGGAGGTCAGTCCTGCCCCTCAGCATCTCCACACTCAGCCTGAGAGGCTCAAAAGAGGCTGAAATTATTAAATCCAACTCTGTAACCCAGAACACACCATGCAACTTCATGTCAGGAAAGAGAACAGAGCTGAAATCAGCACCCCAAGAGACAACACCAACGCCAAGCAGGGTTTCAGGAGCAGGAAGAAGGGCTTTAGAGGGGGTACAGGGACCTGGATTTATCCTCACAGCCTTTGAGATCCACCTGTGAATTGCCAAGATCAAGACACCCCCCTGTCCTCACCAAACCAGAGTGTTCTGTCTGAAGGAACACCTGAGCAGCTCCTCTTGGCCTGAGAAACAGCAATAAATCCTGAATTAACACACCTGCCTCAGCATCTCCCCAGCTTTCTGTCCAACACTCAGTGTCCAGGCAGGAGGGGCTTTATTTGGGGAGGTCCTGACACAGCAATGTCCAGAGGTGAATTTTCTCTCTAATGTCTGGTTAAACCTGAGCAGAGCAGCAGTGGAACATGGTCTGGCTTTATCCAGCCAAAGCAGCAGCATGTGGGATCCACAGCACAACATGTTTGGATGGTTCAGCCCCCAGCTGTGTTAGGAAGAAAATCCCCCTCTGCCCCCTGTTAGGAGATTGCAGAATTAAGTGTGTTAAAGCTGTTAATGCCATTCTTGGAATAAGCAGCAGTAGATGAGGTAGCAAAGATGAGCAACCTCTGGTCTGATAAATCCCTTGAAGAAATATGAAATGGATAAAGCTGAAATTTTAACACAAGGACAATTTTATCTTAAATATCTAACTTCTTCCTTCACTGCAGGTATTTTCTCTGTGCATTACTCATTCATTACAAAAAGCACAGGAATGTGTTTCAAATTTATTTCCTTTCAGGCTGATGAACTTTATGCCCTTTTCTAGGAACAGGTCTTATTTTGTGAACAAATAGATTGAAATGCAACAGCCAAATAGCAGCAACCTGCAGGTAAAACCTTACATTAGACTAAATATAAAATGGGAAGCTTGTTTTAAAAGCCAGGTTTTACATGGATGTTTTAAATGGTTATACATTCCTTCCCAGGCCATAGATGAACACAGTCTAGCAACAAGTGTCCTGCAGTTTATTAGAACAGAAAATTCCAGAATTTACTCCAAAACACTATCAAACCTACTAATTCCAGCCTGGAATATCAAGGTTTATGAGCAGGGGGAAAGCCTGGGCTGTTTATCCCACATTCCCCTGAGACAGAGATGTCCAGCAAGGAATCCTGCAGGTTCTGCTTGGTTCTGGAGCAGGGTCAGCTTCCAGCTGGGAAGCAAAGCACTGAAGCAAAAGCAGGAATGGTTTGTGGGAGCTGCCAGCACAATTCCCAGTGTTCCTCACCAGCATTTCCTCCACAAGGGAGTTTTCCCCTGCCTCTTTCATGCTCAAGAACTACAAAGTTTAAAGTATCCAAAACCCAGGATTTGTTTTCTAAGGAGCAGACAGGTAATTGGGAAAAGCCAGCCCTCATGCAAAGCACCCGGTGACACATGGCACCTACTTAACATTCTGTCACACAATATTTTTATTTAATTTGTTATGGAAACTAATCTTCAAAGCCCTGTGCTTATTTACACATTTTGAACTCAGCTGCAAGTATTCACAGGGCAGAAACCGCCTAAAGTCTCCACTCTGAAGGTTTTTAGAAGATACAATTAAACTATTTTTAAACTGTTCTTAACGTTTCTCTTTTTCCTGTTCCACAAGCTTTTGATGTCTCAAAGACAGCTCAAAGAAAGCAAAGCACCCAAGGCAACAGCTCTTTTTCCATTAAGCACTCGAGACCAGAAATTGTCAATCACCATTTTGTGTAAATCCTCATTACCCAAGATCCTGAACAGATGTCATGACATTATCAAAGTCTGCACGCTAGAGAACACCTCAAGTCGTGTAAAACCTCTCCAGAGTATCTTCACTATGGCTTTTCACAACTGTTACTCCAGGTTCTGTGACTCAGATGGTTCAGAAATATGGGTTTTGTTTGGATTTTTTGCTGCCACGTTGTGCAGGGTCAACACTGAATAGGTTTGTGCACCTCATTACCCTTCTCCACCAAGGTCTGTAGACCCTAAAAAAAAATGCCATGACCACAGAGATTTGCTTTTTTGCACAAAAAAAAATTTGGCTTCCCAGGGAATGGTCCCAGCCCCAAGGCTGCCAGAGCTCCAGGACAGTTTGGACACTGCTCTCAGGGATGCTCAGGGTGGGATTGTTGGGGTGATCTCTGTGGGTCCCTCCCAACTCAGGACATTCTGTGATATTCTAAGGTGACCCTTTTGGGAGCTCTGGCACGTGGGCAGGCTCAGACACGACACCCACAACCCCCAACCTCTGGTTAAGGCTGTGGGAGGCTTTGGACAATGGGCACAAAGGAAAAAAACAACTCCTCCCATTCTTCACAGAAAGTCCAAGGGGAACTCCACAAACCCAAGCAAGGGCATAAAGGAACAGTTGCTCTGGGCAGGGGCAGAAGCCACCATAAAAGCTGCTGTGGGGCCATGGGAAAAAGCTGCCCAGCACAGCCACAACACCTTCACCACATCTGGGGCAGCTGGGAGCTCAAACCCCTGTCCCAAAGCTGACACTGAATCTGACACTAAAAACCCAGCGAGCAACGCAGCGACAGCAGAGGCTCCAACCTGCTCATCCAGGGGGGAATAAATATTTAACTCGCTGCTAGCGTGGCTCCCAAGACTGAGGAAACAATGCCTGCTCCAAAGCTCTCTGATTAGAGATTCAAATGGACATTTCTTCGTGCTGCTGAGGCCCAGCTGGGGGGGACAGGCGGCCGCAGAGTCAGCGCCAAGGAATTTCCACCTCGGATCGCTCCTGTTCCACTTCCCTGTGCTCCAGGTGCAAACAAAACACAGGCACTGGAAACACATTCCGAGCCAGCACAGGTAACCTGGGCATTGGTGTTTAACAGGTCAGGCAATTAAGCATTAAGCTGTTAAAAACTTCAGTGTTAGGTCTTTTTTTCCTGTTAATAAAAAGGTGAATTTTCTGAAAAAGAGGGGGAAAACACCACTCAGGATAAGTTTTGCTGTTCCTTTGGGATTCTCTGCCAGTTTTGGGATTCTCTTTGGGTTCCTTTGGGATTCTCTGGGTAGGTTTAAATAGCAACACCCTGGGTGAGCTGAACTGGGTGTTCACACAGTAAGAGGAACACGGTGCATTAAGGACAAATTCTAAACCACACATACAAACATCAAGATGCTGCACACGTGCTGTGCATGCACCACATGGGTTTGGAATAATCTTTATGAATAAAGGTGATTTTTTTAGAGTGCAATAGCAAGCCCTGTGTGTGTGTGGGGGAGGGGGCAACCTGGGCCACCACGGGTCCCTTTGGCCACCACGGCTGTCCGGTGCCCAGCGGCGTCTCCTCGCACACAGCTCCTCTCCCCTGCCCTGGCTCACACAAACTCCATTCAGACAAGGATTACAGACAAGGCAATTAGGAGGCTCCAGATCCAACGGGAGTCCAGGACACAAAACAACTGCGGCAGGAGAACCGCCCTCAACCTCAGCCAATGCATTTGCTGCCTGCGCAGGGGAGGCATCCAACCCAACCGCCGCTATCTGCACAAGGCAAACAGCTTAACCCTGCCAGCCCCACCAGCACCCAGACCCCACTGCAATGCCATTTCATGCACTGGAGGGCTGGCATGGGTTTGGCAGCGTTTAGCTGTTTTTAGCTGTTTGTAAGTGGAGGAATGGCGTTGTGGCCCTGGCATGAGAATGGCCACGGCTGGCATGGCTGAGAATGGCTCGTTGTGGCCCTGGCACAGCTGGAAATGGCTCGTTGTGGCCCTGGCATGGCTGAGAATGGCTCGTTGTGGCCCTGGCACAGCTGGAAATGGCTCGTTGTGGCCCTGGCATGGCTGAGAATGGCTCGTTGTGGCCCTGGCACAGCTGGAAATGGCTCGTTGTGGCCCTGGCACAGCTGCCCTGGTGCCAGGACTGGGCTGGGGCCATGGCAGATGCCAAAAGCCAAAGCCAGAACCCCACAGAAACAGGATCGCAGCACCTTGCATGTCCCTGTGGCTTTTCCCCCTCTTACTGTAAACGTAGATGTGATATATAAATTTATAAAATATAAATTATATTATTTATAAAATATAAAATATAAATTTATCCACACACACACACACAGAGTCCTGCTTGAGTCACGGCTGCATGGGGAACTGGAATTTCATTTCCTAACGGTGCAATGACCTCCGCAGCAATGGGCTCTTGTGGTTCTAAACAAAAACAAAACCAACAAGGAAGGGAAAAAAAAAGGAAACCCAAGAACTAATCACCCCCGGCAGTAACTCCTCAGTGTGTTGCAAGCATGTGATCTTAATTTAGTATTACAGAGCCTGGGCTTGTTTCCTGCTGCAAGTGCTGAGCAGCACTGCTGCTATGGAAATCCATATGGGTCTTATTCCTCATAAAATCATGTATGAAATCCTGTTGTACATACACAGTATTTTTCACTTGATCGCTTTTGTTCTTTCACTCATTCTCTTCCAGTCAAGACTCCTAATTCAGGCAGTTGTTAAGTACCATTTGTCCTATAAATGTAATTTTTATCCCCTAAACCAATTTTAAATTTTTTCACTCATTATCATCTACTTTCTTGTGAGCATTTATTTGATCTGAACACATCAAGACAACACCTAATCCCAGTGCATTAATGTATCATAAGGCTGAAAACAGCCATTAAATAAGGCAAAACTGTATCTGGAGAAGACTAAGTAAAAAATAAATCTAAAAGAGAGGATTGCTGCAAGAAAACCAACATACTGCAAACCTCACTGCACTGTGCCTTAGTCCTTCAATTATTCCTTCATTTCACAGATTCCAAAGAGGCAAAAACCTAAACCCCAAACCCCACCAGCAGCAGAAACGTGCCTGGGAGGGACAGGGCTGGAGAGCTCCAGTGGACTGTAAAAAGCACAAGGACTTTTGATCGCCTTGGTGACAAACAACAGCAGCTCCCCCAGCCCTTCCTGAGCCTACAAAATAAATGGAGTAACTAGAAGAGAAAAAGAATGAGACGTTAACACGGTGATACCAAAATCCTGCCGGCAACGCTCGGCGTTGGCTGCAGTGGTCAAGCAAAATTCAGGAAATAATCATGAGATGCTCAAGCAAATTTGATGTCACTTATTCCCAGAGCTCAGTTGTTCTAACAACTCTCATCCCTCCCTTTTCCCAAAGACAACCAAGGAACAGCCCTTCCAAAAGGCATCCACTCAAGTGCTGTAACCCACAACAAAGGGCTGCAGTTCTCGGCACCAGCTCGGGAAGGAGCAGGTGCCAAATAAATCCCAGATTTTACAATCAGCACTAAAATAAAGTGTTATTTATAAAATAAGATATTACAGTACATAATGCCATGACCCCTCTGAACTGTGAGCTGGGAACGTTAGGAGGTCTGTATTTACACAGGAACAGATAAAATTAACTGCAGGTGCCTCCCTTCCCATGGACAGTGACTTCCAAAAACAACACACTTACTACAACGTCAAGGAAACTCTTCCCATTGACATTTCTCAGGACAACATTACACCTCTTATCTCATCTATCAGAAGGGACAAGAAAAAAAAATTGTTTCTCCTCCCAACCCTTCCACAAATTACGTGCTCAACTGGAGCTACATGGAACGTCTCAGATATTCCGAGCCGGGGTTCGGCCGCTTCCCGCCAGGAACAGACGAAGCCCCCGGGGATGCTGGACCTGTGAGGATCAGCAAATGTGAGCCCAAACAAGATAAAAGAGTTTGGAGCCCTGTGCCACCTTGTCCTGTGATAGTGGAGCTCTGTGGAAGGAGTTGTTGAATGGAGATACGGGAAAGGTTGAGCTGGGCTATTTGCAGAGGAGAGGGGCAGATAACAGGAGATCTCTCCAGAAACAGCCTCCTCTGTGCCAACCTTCTGCTGTTTAAACTGAGCAGTAATTCTTTATCTTCTGCACTACACCTGCTGGTGGGGCATTTCTCTGGAAATACATATTTACTCCTGTGTGAATTGTGACAAGCAATATGGGAAACGTGGGAAGAGTTTACGTACACGCACACATTTCACTCGTGTAATATATAAAATATATGTAGGTCATGTCAACATGGTGAAGCCTGGAGGAGTCACCAACCTCAGTGGATCCAGGATGCCTTCAGCCACTCATTCTTCATCTCCTTAGGAAGTGACAGCCTTTGCAAATGAGCTTCTGCAGCTCCACACCAAGGCACAGGGCAGGGCACAGGTGTGCAAAGTCCTGTGCAAATTCAGACCCCAAGGATGGAGTCTGACAAACCAGTATCATCTCTTATTTCTGGGGACAGGACTTCTTGGGCTACAAACCTCAGCTGTGGAAGGCCCTCATCTTCCATTGAACCTTCAGGACAGGCTCTCATTTTCATGTATTTTTTTAGACCTTTCTGTTTCTCTCCCTTGAAGGTTTTCACTCCTGTTCTCCTCTTTACAGAGAGAACTGGATGTTTCCCACCCAAGTATCCCTAATATTGCCCAGACAGAAGAAAGATCAAAGAAACATTTTCCTTTTGTACATTTTAAGCAGTGGTGTTCACACCGTGGCTGCAAACCCCTTGTGAATGGGACTCACAGAGCAAAGCACCTCACGCTGAAAAAAAAAAAGAATTAATAAAGAAATTAAAACTCAAGACTAGGTCTGTTTCCATTCTCCTGGCACCTTTCAATCGAGCTGATTCCCCCTGCAGGCACAAACAACTTGCACAAATCAAGCAAAGCTGTTGGCCATTGAGCCCAAACTACCAAAACACAGAGTTTGATTTGAAAACACAGCAGCAACTGTTAAAGGTGGGACAAGTGTCACAAAGTGCACACCAGGATAGCGACCAGGAGCTGTAAATACTTTACCCAGTGTCTACAACAGTGCTGTTGTGCCATTCTCTGGCAAGCAGGTCAAGCCTGCTCCTTGTACTTTGTGTTCAAAATTACATGGCAGCTCAGTGTAAGGGATCAGAAATAACCACCCACCTCTGCTTGGCAGCTGGGTTTTTTTAATATGCCAGCCTCAAAACTGACACCATATCCTTAGGCAAAACATGGTACTTCATTCTGTACAGAAGAGACAATTTGTAATTTAGACCAAGACCAGAATCTTCAACATTAATTTGGGGCATTTCCCTGTAAAGCTTTGATAGTAATTTTAATCACAACAATAAAGTTGTTATTTTGTTGTTATGGTTTGTTAAATTTCAATCTTTATTACAACCCAAGGACTTGGTGTTATCATCCAACGGTTGATGCCACCTGGGAGCCTCCTGAAAGCTTCATGTTAAATATTAACTATTTATTACTCTCCAATGTACAGCATCTTGTAAACATCCCTGTTCACTTTAACCTGCTCCTGCCAAAGCTGCTCACTCACTGCAACCCCAAATCACAGGAAAGTGGTCCAGGCATGTCCTGAAAAGAAGTGATGGACCTTGAGGGTCCCTCCCAGCTCAGGATATTCCACAATTCCATGATTCTAGAGAGAAACAGAGAGAAATGGAGATACACACAAGGACTTGGTGATGGTTTAGGATCAAGGCCCATCTGATTTTTCCAAATACAGGTTTATTACTTTTACCTACAAAGCCCATCCTGAAAATGAGGAGCAGTGATAGGATCAAGGCACGAGGCAAAGCGTCCAAGCTCTGCTTTCTGCAGAGATAAGGGAGGGACAAGATTCCTCTCCTCAAGGCCAGGGAAGGATGTTGTAGTAAACAAGGCATGAAAGAACGAAAGCTATGCTGACACGTGGGCATGAGGAAAGATGGAATTTTAGATACATTATATAAACATAATCCTGACACAGAAAACAACAAATCTACACCAAAACAGAGGCGCAGTTACAGCAGAAACGGAGCTGTCCATGACTGAGAAAGGCAATGGAATGGGAGGAAGTATAAGATTAACCACAAGGAGATTATGCTGATAACTAATGATCTACACAGAAATGTCAGGCAGAGGTTAAGATTTTAATCTGGGCAGATTTCACGGCGCAGTCATGAATTGTAAACATCGATACTGAAACCCAATTTGTGCTTGTGGGTGACGAGACTGAGAATAAACAGGGAAAAGGAAGGGGACTCACTCCAGATCCTCCTTCCTTGCTCCAGATCCCCCTTCTTTCCTCACCTCCCAGAGAGGATGAGGAGAGAAAGGCAAAGAATCATCTGAAGGCCAGCAAAGAAAAGTGGATTTTCCTGGGAAGCAGAGCTAACTGGCTCTACCAAACACTTTTTTTTTTTCTGAAATTACCAAGGTGCATGAACTGTTCAATGCACAGTCAGCCCAAATCCAGGAGCACTGATCCACCCTCCACTGATTCCCCACTGTACTGTGCCTTCATATCCTTCACAGGTGTCACTTCAGCATTCTCTGAGCCTACAGTAACTTTTTCCAAAGCAAAATGGAAAGGAGAAATGGAAGCAGTATCTTGTTAATCAGTATCAAATCCATCAATCCTGTATAAAATTCTCTCAACTCCTTGAGTGCTTGTGGCCTCCTCAGCTCCTGCCATTCCTCTGCTCACCCTCCCCTGTTCGCCCAAAGCTCTGTGCACGCTTGCCACGGTTTATTTCGAGGCATAAGAATTTCCTTAGCAGGACTGAAATAGATACTGTTTGCCTGCAGAGCCAAGCAATGTGCAATGTATTTTTATTTACTACTCGCCCTCGTCATCCTTGGCATACCAGCAATGCCCATTTTCAAGTAATTCACTGTATATGAATATGTGGCACTGCACAAATTATCCAGCTTGGCTCTTCCCAGATATCCACTGGCTTAACAGCTTCTCCTTACAAACACATTGATCCCTGGAGTTTTTTGTGACTGTGCTACATCCCTCTGCTGCTCTAACCCAGATGCCAAATGAGAAATGATAAAAATGACCAAAAGTCACACAAACACAACCCTGAAGAAAACCAAACGACTGGAGATGAGTACAAAAACCATTAACTAAATTGCACAAGCCACCCTTGGAGGCCATTAATCTATCTCTCCTTGTAAATTATGCAAGAGAAAGTTGTAATCTGAAGGCATTTAATGCCAAACTAGTTGTGCCATCTCAGCAAGGCCAACAACAGGGGAACTGGATCATCCGAAGTTACACTGAACTCAGGGGATTCTGAGTCCTCCTTCCACAATAGCTGATGGCTTCAATGGTCAGAATTGTGAAAATTCTGTTTTATTTCACACCAAAATAAAATCTTAAAATAAAACTGACTGCCACCGAGGTCACAGGGAAGTGCAGGAGTAGCAAAAAACCCATTATCCATGGGTGAAGCTGGGCTGGGCCATCAGGACCAACAGGATCTGCTGACATCCCCCACCCCTGCAGGCGTGTGCCACGGTGCTAAAAACCTTCACTTTATCAGTACAGGACTCAGATATGGTCTAATCAGCAGCTGCCATCAGCATTGTCCACTGCAGAGCAATTAGGATTATTCAGAGCTCTCTAATTGATGCCATAGCCACGAACCTGCAGATCCTCATGGGGTAACTACTGGGTGGAAATCACCCTACAATGGAGAGAGCCTTCTGGGGGGAAAAAAAAACCACAAATTCAGCATTACCTAGGAAGAAAAAGAGATGGGATTCCCCTCTACAAGTAACATTAAGCTGTATAAGTTTCTCCTAGGACAAAGAACTTTTTCTTCAACAAACTCCAGAGGTTTTGGGTCTCAGCTCGGAGCTGCTGGCACTGGAATCAATCTGCCAATGGAAGAGTGCCCAAGGAGTTTTGGAGATGCCACCCAGTCCATCCACCTGTCTGAGGCCACCTCCAATACTCTACCCAAGACATTTCTGATGGTTGTTTGTCTAAATCCATCCTAAAATTAAATTTTGCCTCGAAGCACCTCCTGCACCAGCTGAAGTTTTTGGAAGTCACAAAGTGGGGCCCAAACCTTGTCAGCGCCAAGAAGAGAGTGGCAGTACCCCAGTGCACATCCAGCACTCTGCAGAACACCCAGAGCAAAGCAAAACTCAGTCCCAGCTGATTGCTGAGTCCTGCTCAGCCTCCTCCAGCACCAAAACAAGGCGTGGGTTTGAACCCGAGCCACTTCAAATCAGGCTCTGGGTGGAAGGTTCCCACAGCAGAGAGAGCCACTGGCAAATCTGAGCACTGAGAGACCCACAGCACGTTTGAAAAACACAATCTGGAGTTCTTTTTATTATCACAGATTAGAGCATGTGGAAAAACAACAGCTCTTCCCTGGTGCTGCTGTCACGAGGCTGCTCCTCCTTTTGCCGCCGTGGCCATGCAAAACACAGCGACGTTTTCCTTATCACACCCACCAAATTCACACACTGTACAGCCTCAAAGCAGAACATTGCAGATTTCCCAGAACAAAAACTGACGCTCCACGCAGATACCCAGCTCCAAGGGACTGGTTCTGCGGACTAGAAACTCGATATCCAAGCACTGAGAAAGCAGCTAAACACTACACAAATTATTTAAGCAGCTCTGGAGATAAGGTTATTGGAGTGTGGAAGAGAAGCCTAAGGAGTTCTACACATGGCATTTCTTTTGTTAATTTAATAATTGTAGAGATGCTGATGAGGTGAGAAGTTGTTTCAGATAAAGCACCAGTTTCTACATAAATTGCTTTATCCTTAAGTCTCCAGGTAAGGCTGTCCTGTGTGCTAGGCTTTCCTAGCCAGGAACAGTGCTCAGATTCCCAGAGCCTAAAATCCACAGAACTGAATGAAGAGAGAACAAGTTTATTGAGCTTTAAAGGCTTCCCTTCAAGTACTGTTTTAAAACAAAAGCCTTATTCCTTTAAGCCCTGTTAAGGCTCCACTGGGCGAGACTTTCAGACACTCAGACATCACACTGAGGAGCTCCATTTCCTCTCTGGCTTTTGGGAGCTTTTGAGGGGTACTTAGAGGGAGCTCTTGGACTCTTCCATCCCATACTGAAGCTGTGTAAACACATCACTGTGATCAGCCTGACTTCAGAAAGATGACATTCAGAAAAGACCAAAGACCAGAAAAAACCAGTCCTGTTCATTTCATTAAACCCTGCCCTACATCTGCATTACCCAGAGAATAGAATTGGATTGTTTTTGCAGAAAAGACAAGAAGAACATTTGTCTGATACTCAAATTTTAATGAATCCTTTCATTGCTCATGAAGTATTAAAATCCTTGCAGTGCTGTAACGCAACATGGATGTGCTTAATGAAGTTGAAAATGGAAACAGAAAAATGCTTTGTTATCCTGTGATGTCTGTGGAATTGCACATGCCTTACTCCTGGGAAACCAAAACACAGGGATAAGGCTTCCTGCACAATTCCTGAGATTTTCTAATCAAGCCCACCTTCAAGTGCAAACATTCTTTATGTACTTTATCAATCATAAAATGCTGCTGATACGACAGAGTTTGTCTGGAGCCTCTGTGTGAGGGATTTCCCAGTGCCCAGGTCAGTGCAATAGCTGAAACTGGACTTTTTTTTTGCTGCAGGTTGCTGAGTAAATTCTCAGTTACTGCAGATATTTCAGAGCAAACAACTCAGAAGCTGATGGTGTCTCATTCAGGTTATTGAAGCTACACTGCCAAGTTCAGCAGCTCTGCCACAGACTCCAAATAATCCATCCCTGGAAAACCCAGTGTCAGGCTTGGGCTCTTCACATCCATGGGGAAAAATCAGCCAACAAACAGCCCCATTTTGTGTCACCAAAGTGCCAAGTGAGAATGTCACATCCCAGCACCCAACTCCTTCCTCTTGACAGGGAAGGAGCATCTGCTCCTGCACCTCTGGAACGCTGTGGAGAGCCCAAGCTCCTGCCCTGGGACCCCTGCTCATGGGGTTAGAGCCTTGCAGGGCAGCTCTCAGCATAATTCAACTCTCACAGCTACAAAATCAGAAAAAAACATCAAAAATTGGGCGGGAAATTACAGCTCCACAACTCCAAACCTGCCAGTTCCCTTGCCCTGTGAACCTTCCCTGCCTCACATCCTACATCCAACAGGCTTTGTTTTGATGAACACACTGGGACCAACCTCCTCCCTCCCTGCCCCAGACAATTCACATTTTAAAAACCACTAAATAGGAATCATGCCCAGGGGTCAGACCAAAGTGAGCTGAGAGGAGCACGAGGGAGGAGAAAGGCAAACCCAGAGTCACTGCTCACCTCGCAGGTGTTCTCTCTGATCTGACAAACCTGCTCCCTAAGCTCCCTTAACCCTGACTTTAAAACCATCACTCTTGTGCTGTAAGCTGAGCTCAGGCTCAGCTCATCACATCAGGGTCCTGAAATTCCAGAGTGGCCACACACCAGCACTGAGCCCTAAGTGACCAGCGTTCAATGTGTGCAGCTCAGGAAGCCTCCAAATTGCACTGAGAACAGACTAAACAGACCTTGCAAGTCACACACTCTTCATCAGACCCATCTTGCTGAACACCTGCCACCCTCTTATGCCTATGAACAAGGCATAATTCCTGAGAAGGGTCCCAGTTCCTGACAGGTTCATCCAGCACCTGCCAGTGCATCAGCAACTGCAGAGTGGGAGCTGAGCTCTGAAAAGCTGAAACTGCCTGAGTTGTAATTCCAGCAGTAGTTCTTGGCATCCTTGGAAAAGGGCACCTCTGACCTGATACACAAGATTAAAATCACATTTCTCTTTCTGGAGTGCACCAAAACCATGCACACCCTGGGTTCTTTAAAAACATGCTGAGGACAATTAACCCAAACATTCTGCTGAATGCTATTCTAACAGGACTTTCAACCTTTTGGTGAAGGGATTTCCTTCAAAACATCATCTTCCTCAGAGCCTTCACTCCTCGAGGTGCCCAAGAGACAGGGAAATAAACACAATCTCAAATTAAGGAATTCCTGCTGAGGGTACAGAAGCTTCTTCTTACTACAGAGAATCCAATTCCAACAATGAAACTTTCTGGACAAGAACAGGTGCCGAGCATCCTGACCCTGTTTTGTCAGCTCAAACCCAGATTCACAAGGAATCCAAACTCTTCACACTAAACCATTATAGCAGTCAGCCAGTATCTAAGCACTGCACGGAGCCAAAGTTGATTCTCTGTTTGTTTTCCATGTCACAAGCCAAAAAAAAAAAGCCAGGCCGACAACCTGCAGCGACGTCAGCCCGGTGCCCCCCAGTACCCTCATCCAAAACACAGAGATAAAGACAAGGCAATGGCTGGGATCCATATCTCCCTGCACACTTATGCAATTCCAGACAAAATCCGGGCTCAAAGCAGGAACTGGAATAGCCACAGACTCATCCCAAGCAGGCAATCCCAGCCAGGACCCCCACAACTTCCCCTGACCCAAATGTTTTTTTGTTTCCCACCTAACCAACAGCCTTAATTAAGCAGCATAAACATCCCAGCAAGTTCATTCACATCCCTCAATGGGAATTTGCAGACAATTATAGGATATAATTGGGAAGCCTAATCATTGAACTTGTACCCAGCCATTGTTACAAGCTGAGAGGAGGGTGAGTGTTGCTTCCTCCAGGACACGGCTGGTAATTCCCCAGCTCTGTAATTAATCAAAGGTCCTGAAATCCTCAACCTTTCAGTCAGCAACAATCTTTGTGCTGGTCACACCTGGGGGGTTTTGACCTTTTTTTTTGTGGTTTGTTTTGGGGTTTTTGTATTTTGTTGGGATTTTTTTTAAGCACAGCAATTATTTACAGAGGCAATCCCTGTCAAATCCAATTCCTGATAGGGAAAGATGTTTCAGAGAGCTCTGCCAAGTGACATATTTCAGTTGGTCTGCTCACACACTCTGAATGCACTTCTTTGTACAGACCCAACAGTTCACAATCCCTTCACAGCCTTGAATAACAAAGATTTCCAGTCCCTTCCCTGTAAAATCAGAGACTGTTGTCCCATCACACAGCTTATGTTTATTCTGCTCATTTTGCCTAAATCTGAGAAGGGCCATAGGAATTGCACTCACTTTAGAATATTTTTACAATAATTAAAAGATTTAAAATGCAGGATTTCATTGCCCTGCCTTCATGAAGAGAAGAAAACATGCAGAATACACAAGCTGGCTAATTCCCCATCCTTGCTTACAGCTCCAAAGCACCCTGAACATCCAGCAGGATTTGCTCTGAATGAAACACATCTGCTCCTCCCTGAGCAAACACATCACAGCAGGTGAACCATTTCCTGCTCTCCCATTCATGCATTACCAACACATGTTAACTCTGTCACTCACTAATATTATTATGTTTTTTTTACATTCTCTGACTTCCCCCTTGCACACCCAGAGAGCAGCATTTTCCAAAGAATGTCTCTGCCAGGTGTCCTGGTTTTATCTAACAAGGGGTAGTGCAGGTTCCCTTGTTGAAGCAAAAAAAAGGTAACTTGGAACTGTTCTTGAAGGGGAAAAAAAGTTCTACCTGAAGCACCCTTGTAACTCCCAGGGAGTCAGGGCTGAGGATCAGAGATTTAAGAACATTTTGAGTCTCCTCAGTGCTGAACCACTGCACTCAGGCACTGAACTCCTCCCAGCCTCCTCAAGGGCCCAGACACTGACTCAAAAGTGTTATGGAGAAAGGTGAAAGAATTAAAAGAGCAGCTTGAACCAAACAAGGTGAAAACTTTCTCAGTTTTTATCATATCAGCAACAAAATACCTCTTTGCCTTGACAAAGGCTTTTGTACAGGAATTCAGATCTCTTAACTATGGGCAGGAATTCTCTGTATTTACTGTGTATTTACATTTCTAAAGATGACATGGGTCACACAGCTGCTTCTGAAGTGCTGGTTGGGAACTGGAGCAGGAACAGAAAATCTTCACTTCCCAACCCCAAATTTAAGTAAAGGTGCAGCAGTGAAGAACCTGATCAGCTCAGCTGCACATGTGGGGATTTCTCAGCAAGTTGAGACCCTGGTATGAAAATCCTACAGCCTTGCAGAAAAGCTGCTCAAGATCCTTCTTCCTCAGTTCTGTTTGGTGCTTCCAAGGGAGCATATCCTTAAACAGCCATTTGTTAGAGGGATTGTTTCCACCCCTTCTCCCCCAATTCTGGGCTGTATCACAACCCCAAGCACCATAAATCTCTTAACTACTCTTAATAAGCTCAAGTGAATTAGTTTAGGATGTCTCAGTGCTGGCAAAGTGTCACCACTGCCCCAGCTATGGGCCCTCAATAAAGCTGGAGCTTGGCAGGGTCAGCACAGACACCCCAGTGAGATTATCCGGTGTCAGCTTCCATCTGGCATTTGTCAGAGCAAGGGAAAAGAAAAAAAGGCAGCCCTTATCAGATCTCCAAATAAAAGGAGCACTTCCACTTCATGTAGCAGCAACTGGAAAAATTTCCTTTGTGTTTGAAGCTTTAAAAATATCTTTGCCCTTGAGGTTGGCTGAGTCTGCTCAGTGCTTCGAGACCCCTTTCCCATACAAAGGTAATAAAACCAAGCTCATGGTTACAGAAATTCCCAGCACATAAAAATTACAGGAAGCTGTTGCTAAGTAATATTTCTACCTAAGTAAACATCACAAAGCGTTTCCCACACACACCTCTGAACTTTGTTATTCAAAGCTGCCTTGAAGATGTTCAGAGTTGCAGAATTTCTGCTGGCACTGGTCTTGCTGAGAGTGCTCAGTGCTGTTTCACAGCAGTTGAAAGACATTTCAGGCTGAGCAATGTTTTTCTCAGGGCTTTGTTGTGCTGCTTGTACTTGGGAACAAAGCAACTCCTCAGTTCCTTACCTGTCCCTTATCTGTCCCAGAATTTTCCCCAGATAAATCACAGGGAAATTAAAGAGAGATCCTGTTGTATCCCTTTGTCTCTAGTCTTGTTTCCCAACATGAGAGAAAAAAAATTAAAACCACAGAATGTCCTGATTTGGAAGGGACCCACAAGGATAATCAAGTCCAGCTCCTGGCTCAGCACAGGACAACCCCAAAAATCCCACCAAAACTAGGAAAAACCTTATTTTCACACAGCACCTTTCTTTAGCAACTCTTTGCATGTCAGTTATTCCAGACTGTCATCCTTTCCATCTGCTGCTTTACATCCTCTTCAATGGACACAAATTGTTTCATCTACTTTTTACAAAGTCAGTATTCTGCCACAAATTTTAAATTGCACTAATGGAGAAACAATTTTTGTTTTTATCATAGAAAATGAGATAATAGATGGAGAAAAGGAGCCTACTGACAGACCTGAAATGGCCTACATGTATAATAACTCAAATTTCCTGGTAGCAAGAAGCCCCAAGACCAAGAGGATAACAGACTTCTACAAAGGTTTCATTCAGTATGAGCAAGGGAACTTGAATTTTATCTTGCCTTCTAACGAATGAAGCCTATAGTTCACAGAATTAATCTCAGGATGAAAGATGGAGAGGACCTTAAAGTCCATCCTATCCCACCCCTGCCATGGCAGGGACACCTCCCACTGTCCCAGGCTGCTCCAAGTCCTGTCCAGTCTGGCCTGGGACACTGCCAGGGATCCAGGGGCAGCCCCAGCTGCTCTGGGCACCCTGTGCCAGGGCCTGCCACCCTCTGAGTACAGAATTTCTCCCTAACATCTGGCCTAAATATTTCCTCTTTTAGTTTAAAACCATTCCCCCTTTTCCTATCACCACTTGGCCCTGGAAAAACTATTTCAGATATCCATCCTTATATTCCAGGAATGTGGCCCTTCAGTGTTCACTGTCTGATAATGCAGATCATTTTGCTGGTAACTTTTATTTGGCCATTCCACTTTTCCTTCCTATTGCCTTACTCCACTTCCACATGACCTGATGTGTAATAAAAGCCTTTATAATTAGCCTGTCAAAGCCATCAGGCTGCTCCAAGCTCTGTATGGACAGAGCAGCCTGACTGCAGGGAGAATTGGCAGGAAATCCTATTTCAGAGGGAATTGTTCCTTCCGCAAGAGGAGTGACAGACGTATAGAAAAAAAAAAAAAAAAAAAGACGTGGAAAAAATGTGAAATATGAAAATCATGTTTGGCAGATCCAGACTGAGGTCTAGGACGTGGCATTTCCAGCATTTTTGTTGTCTGCATTCTTCAGCAAAGGCTCTCTCTGCAGTGCAGGACCAAGAAGCCAAGAAGTGCATTTTGATGGCAATAAAATAACTGTGTATGTGCAAAAAAAACCCTGTTAAAAATGTCAGTGAAGAGGTACAAAACCCCCAGAACAGGAACAGCACTTGGCTGCCATAAACAGCATCAGGCTAGACCCAAATTCCAAACAGACTACACATTTCCCTCCCTGCCTACCCAAAATATAACATGAGTTGGCCTTAACTGAACCGACTTGGTTTTCACACCAACATGAGTGATTTAGGGGAAAAAAAAAAAAGAGAAAACTCTGAGGAAGCACATCCCAACAGATCTCAATCCATGGTGCATCCACCTACACATCCCTGCACTCAGACACAGAGTCCTCAGTACTGCCACTGGTTTGTCCAAGGGTGCAGCTGCCCACAAATGATTTTGGTTCCTCCCCACTGGTTTCATCCCCAACCTTTGCTCCAATGTCTGTAAGAAGAATCTTTACTTTGTTGTCCTGAACACGTTATCACCAACTGGGAAAAAAAAAAAAATTCCAGGCCGGAATTGTAGCTACAGGATGATTCAGAGGCTTGGATGTGTGCCTTGGAGATAATTCCATGCTATAACTGAAAAGTTAGTTTTGGAGTCAACTGGGATATTTACACTGATTAAACAAGGAGTAATTAAATAAAGGAGGGATAATGTGGAGCAACCACAGGGGAAGGGCAGGGAATGGTGTGGAAGGGATGGGGGACACCAGGACCCCACTGCAGCCCCAACTTTGCCACTTCCCATACACTCAAGACCTTTCAGAGAATCACAGAGTCCTTTAGGCTGGAAAAGACCTTTGAGACCAAGTCCAGCCATCAGCACCACCACTGTGTTCACTCTAACCCCTTGTCCCCAAGTGCCACATCCTCAGTGCCCCTGAGCACCTCCAGGGATGGTCACTCCAATGCTTCACAACCTTTTCCATGCAGAGGTTTTCCCCAATCTCCCATCTAAACCTCCCCTGGGTTTCCTCTCATCCTGTGCCTTGCCCCTGGGAGAAGAGAACCCCTGGCTGTCCCCTCCTGTCAGGGAGCTCATTTTCTGTGACATCTTCAAGCTCTCCCAAATTTTGTGCCCATCTCCCCATATTTTCCAGCCAGACTCCAGGCTGAGCAGGCTGGAAAAGCTGGTCAGCTTGGGACTCGTCTCTGTCAATTGACACCCACTCTGTAAAATCAAAACAATCAATATTTACATATCCTTGAAGGGTTTTTCCCAGTCCCAGGGCAGCAGTTTAGACAGCAACAACTTCCCATCCTGAGATGCAAAAAAAAATTTAAAATAACAGAACCAGGAGATTCTACACCAAGTTTCATTAAACAAACCAAGGGTACAAATAACCTGGGTTAAAAACTCCACACAAAACCAAACTTCCCTGTGAAAATGATACCGAAATTGTTACATTTCATTCTGGTTAGAAGATAAAGAGAAAAAATAAAAGAGAATACACTTAATCCAGAGAGCCAGTAGACTTCAGCACTGCATTAGCTGCTGAAGATTCCCAGATAAGCTGCAGAAACACAGAGGGAAAGATTTCATGACATTAATACCCTGGGTACTAGGAGCTGCTGCAAGGCTCTTCAGGCTAAGGAAAGCCAAAATACAATTCACACAAGCTTTTAATAATCTTGACAAAACAATTACACATGCTAAGGATACATTAGGGCTGGCACGAGAACAGAGCAGGCAGCGATTGCACCGGCAGGTTCCTAAATAAATGTCACTTAATCTCCACCATCGGCGTGTGCTCAGAGACTAAAAGCTACTCACAAACAGACAAAAAAAAAAAAAAAAAAGTCTAAAAAACCTCTCAGGCTGTCAAAACAACTGCAGAAGCACAGGGGCAGGTGTCACAAGGCACGGGATCACACAGATCCCAGCCTGTGCAAAACAGCGGCTACCAAAAAATTAAAGTCCAAATCCAAACGTTCAAAACAAAGATAAGCTCGGCTTGCTAAGTGGTTTGGGAAGTGCATTCCAGTCACTGCACAAATATGCAGGAGCACAGCTTCCCTACTGCTCCTTCTGCAAGGGACACACAAACCCACAGCATCTGTGTACAGTGCCTTTTTAAACCATTTTCTGATTATAATCTCAATTTCTGGGTCAAACAGACTGAGCTGAGGTAGGTACTGGACAGGTGCCCTCCAACAAACTCTAGCACAAGAGGCTCAGGAGCTCAGATTTCTGTCCCAATGGTAAAACATCATCATTAAAATATTACATTTCTCCAGGTTTCATGGAATCAGGCAGTTTTTTAAAGGAGAAAAAACCATCCATTCCAGTCTGCTGCAACACAGTCCCAGAAAATTCACAGGAATTTTTGGGCATTATAGTCTAGGCACTAAAGAAGTGCCAATCAGACCTTTAACCTCATGAAACAGCAGAAAACACAGCACATGAAATGCACAAGAAACCAGGTTTCAGTGCTGATGTAACTGCATACCTGAAAGTTTATAAATAAAATGCTTTACAATCTTATTTTTCATTTTAAAAAAGGAACACACGTACACACTTGCATCTTCTTGCTCATACCCTGTTATTCTGGCCACAAAAAATAACCACTTTCTTTAAAAGGAAGCTGGACGATTTTGGGGTGAGGAGTAGCAGAGGAGAAACCACATTAATTGCATTAGTTTGTGCATACTGGTAGGAATTCCTCCTCAAATTTGGCACTTAGCACTCAGAGCTGCCCTTTAAAGCTTGGCAAGAATTTCACTCCAGCCCACAAGTTTCCTAATTTCGTCTCAGGACACACTGGTTCGTTTGGATGCACGACCTCCAGAAAGGCAGACAACCCTAAATGTGTCACTCTCACCTCAATTCACTTTGCTCCCTGTCAGGTCAGATTTAACATAAATCAAAGCCAATATATAATTAAAGCTAAGCTTACGGTCAGCTCCAAGTTAGGAAAAAACCAAATTGTATAAAATTAAAAGCAGCTCTAATACATTTGAGGGCTGGGGTGGCAGCAGTAGTGAGCTTCTTGAGCACAGCTCCTCCCCTGAACCAAAGCCCTGTTATTTCTCCCTCTACCCCATCCAGGTCCTCTCTCCTCCTTTTCCCTTCCCCTCCAGGTCTGACTTGGCCTCCAGCTTCTTCTCTCATGCACAGATCTTACACCTTTTTATGGCAGGAAGGTTTTGGTAAAGATGGAGTTGCACCTTTCCAGAATGGGGTTTATTCCATTGAGACTCTTCCCCACTGCTGTGCTTCCACCTGCTGCAGTCTCTCAGTCAGTCTGGACTTTCAATCCCTACCCAAACCCCAGTAAACACACTCAGGGTATCAATTGTTATACAGGACACTCACAGCCCACTAAAAGGGTGAGCTCTGGGCAGTTCCTGACTCGGCAGAAGAACCAAACACAGAATTCTGGATGCTTTATAAACATAGGTGAAAGAACTGCTCAAACCCATCCCAAAGGTTTTCTCTTCACCTTCTGATGTCAATTTTCAGCCCTGCTTTTAGAAATCTGTGCTTACAGGTAGCAATCAGCAGGCACCCATCAGGCCTCCAAGAATCACAGACTGGTTTGGGTTGGGAGGGAACCTTAAAGCTCATCCAGTGCCACCCCTGCCATGGCAGGGACACCTTCCACTGTCCCAGGCTGCTCCAAGCCTCATCCAGCCTGGCCTTGGGCACTTCCAGGGATCCAGGGGCAGCCCCAGCTGCTCTGGGCACCCTTTGCCAGGGCCTCACAGGTCCTGACAGGTCAAAATTTGACCCCTCCCTGTGCACTCACCTCTCTGGCAGCGATCGTGCGTCCAGCAGCGCTCGATGAAAATCCCGTTTATCACCGTGGGGGGACAGTTGCTCTTCCCCTTCACGGTGCCTGGGCACACATCTCCACACTCCTCTTTGTCATCCTTGTTGGCCACAATGTAATTGTCTTCTACAGAATCCAGAATCCTGGACCAGTCGATGGTGGACAGGTAGCAGAGCTCGTTGTTCTTCTCGATGCGCACGGCGCCCCGCGTGATGTTCATCAGGTTGTAGAGGCCGATCTCCTTCAGGTGAACCATCTCAAAGATCACCAGGGCGTAGTTGAAGAACAGGTGAGTCCCTCTGATCACAGTGAGGTTGGGGAAGAGGCCCTTCAAGCTCTCCAGGCCATAGACACGGAACAGCAGCAGGTAGTCTGTGATCATGGTCAGCTTGGGGAAGCTGAGCTCGCGGAAATCTTCGGGCTTGGTTTTGAACATGAGCAGGATCTGCAAGTGGCCCTCGATCACAGTGCAGTTCTCCAGCATGTTCAGCCGGGTCAGGTTGTTGCGGATGTCCATGCTCCTGCAAACTGGGAGGCAAAGCACAGTTTATTCATTGAACAGAAGGTTCACTGCTGCTCTTCTCTAAACGCTCAGTTTTGTCCAAGCGCACCGAGCTCTGCTTGGGACACGGGGCCCACTCAGCAAGGCAGGCTACAAGAGTTAAGAAATCCAGTGTGGGGAACATTCCCTGGTATATGGTTACAAAACAAGAGTATTTCATCATTTTTTCTGCCATCCTGAGTCCCTGCCTGTTGCCTCTGTCACGACTGCAGTGGTAACACCAGTCCTGGGACATCACTTGGCACTCACAAAGGAAGAGATGTCTGTGCCCTTCTCTCTAGGTAGCTGCCAGCAACACACCTACCTCATCTCACATTGTGCAATTAATGCCAGGGATTAGAGGGAGTCACTCTGAATGGTTCCAGGGAGGGGAAGACAGGAAAAGAATAATGGCCAGAGATGGTAGTGCTTGGGAAGAGAGCAGAAAAACCTGGAAATGCACAGGAGCACATCCCACGCTTCTGCCCAGACTCTGCTGACAGCAGTAATTTACAACATTAGTAATTTTTGCCCTGAGCATTCTTTTCAGATGAGGTGTTGGGGCTTTTTTTGTTATTATTTTCTAAAGGGTGCAAATCTCCCGTCTTGACTATCCAGGCAGTTTATTTCACAGAACCAGTAACCAAAGAACTGGCAAAGTGAACAAATGCATGAAGCATAAATTAGAAGGTAAATTAAATAATAGGAATCAAGGCCCCACCAAAAGTTTGAATAGGGAAGTATTTTTCCAACTCTAAGCACAGGTAAGAAATCAAGAAGGAAATTTGCAGCCCTATGCCTCTAAGCACAAAACTTCCTATGACAACCCTTTTGAAACCAAGTCCATAGAAACATCAGGCAGGCCTTAATGTTCAAATCCAGATGCATTCTTCCTGAATTTTTCCTTTTTGAAGACTGCATCCACTCAAAGGATTCTCTCTTTTTTCTACAGCTGGGCCAGTGTCTTCCCTCCCCACTTGAGAAAAAAAACACAGGCTCTTTTCCCTTTTTTTTCCTCACTATATGTAAAGTTCACCAACTATAAAACAACCACATCACAGCTCCAAGGGATCACCCAGCCTTACAAAATAGATGTGGACACAAATATTTTATCATTAGGATTGTCTGACTCCTCATGGTTTAACACAGACCACTGCTGTAGGGGTTAAACCAAATTCTATGCAAATATCTTAATGATTATTCAAAAATTTGCTCCACTGACTGCAAGACAAAAAAAAAAAAATTGGCAACACTAATATGGGATTTGAAGCAATGCTATTGCCCAATGGGATTTTTTGGCACTATATCCAAGTCGTTTCATAAATTGCTTTCTGGAAGAAAAAAGCCAATGCACGGTGCCTCAAGGATTAAGGATGTACTTGGAAAAAGTGGGAAAAGGAACCTGATGACCAGCCAGCAGCAAACTGTACTGCTGCACATCCCAGCCTGGGTTAAAAGATCTTGGAGAGCAACTGATTCAGCTTCAATGCTCTGGGTATTTATTTGCAATAAATAACATTGGTATTTCCAAAGAAGCAAGTGCGTGGTAGGTTGGGACAGTGAAAGGAGAAGTAACAGAAGGACACGTAAGGAAATGAAAGACTGAATTCAACGTACAAGCCACCAGTGCAGCTAAAATTACCAGATCAACTCAAAATCCAACATCTTGGTTCTTATTTATTCTTGGTTCTCATGGCTGTGGGACACACAGGCAGTGCCGGGGTGGTACCACCCCAGGATAATGCACTGCCTGCTGCAATGGACAGCTGACCTTAAGGAAAAGGAAATGTCAAAAAATACAGACCAGGAATTACTTCTGAGAGTCAGAGCTGCAGGCCATTGCTGTGGCTGAAGGCCACAAGATGCACGAATGCCCTGAGCACAATTGCCTCTGTCTTTACTGGTTTTGGGTGGAATGAGGTGAGTCACCAGGGGCTGCTGTGCACCCACACTGCCCCTGCCCAGCTCCCTGCACAGGGCACCTTCAGCAGGGGGAAAGATCTGCAGCCAGGTTTGGTCAGGACAAACCCTCTGAGTGCTGTGGCTGCTTTTCAGGCTGTGGAAATCTTTTTCTGCAGGAACAGAGCTGAAGAGCTTGGTCTGGAGGAGCCATCCCAGGTGGGCAGCTGCTGCATCACAGTGCCCAGCACTGAGGAAAGTCACAGTCCTGTCTGGCAGGGGAACAGATCCACAGCCAGCAAGGATTCAGAGAGGATGATCTGAGTCCACAATGGTTTGGGTGAGAAGGGACCTGAAATCCCATCCAGCCCCATCCCTACCATGGCAGGGACACCTTCCACTGTCCCAGGCTGCTCCAAGCCCCATCCAACCCTGGAACCTTCCGGGGATCCAGGGGCAGCCCCAGCTGCTCTGGGCACCCTGTGCCAGGGCTGCCCACCCTCCCAGGGAACAATTCCTGCCCAATATCCCACCCAGCCCTGCCCTCTGGCAGTGGGAGCCATTCCCTGGCACTCCTGGTCAATGCAGTTCTGGAGTTCACAGCTCTCACCCCTTCCCTTAAACACTCAAAACCAGTTAAATTACTCTGCTCCTGAACCTTTCAAGCTTCTGGAGATCACCACTAACATGAGCCATGCTGCTCCTGGTCCAAACAGCCCAAAAGCTGCTCAAAGATCTTCCAATCTCCACAAAAAAAGAATCCATCTGAACACTCCCATAGGGTACAAACCTCCCTCCTCCCAGCTCTCCCCATCCTGACACAGATTCCCCACTGGAGGCTGCAGGAAAGGTGACCAAAGGCTAACAACTGCAAATAGCTTGAAAAGATGGGTTAAGGAACAAAGGATAGCTAAAGGTGATCTAAAAAGAGATGAGTGAAGCTTTTGAAGAGTCAAAAATATAAATCTACCAGAGCTGGAAGTATAGCACCCATGGTTCATCAGCTGCTTTTCCCCACATTCAGAGAAAAATCACACTTAATTATTTTTCAGGTTCTACTTCAATTTAGTTTTTAAGTGATAAATGGTATCTAAGCTCCTTCTTTTTAACACCTCAAAGATCAAAGAGAATAATAAGGAATTAAGAACATCTGAAACAAAATGCTTTTTACTTGGAGGTTTCTCCACCTTTTCATGCCTTTGAATTTTCAGCAGTTTATATCTCCTGTTCATGCAGTAGCAGCTTAAGTCTCCCCATAAATTTATTGTTACCAAGACAACAAGAAGCAGTGTTAAGCAAAGTAATAAGTGTTTTTCCACAGCTTCTCTCAATAGTATTTCTTCTGCAGGGACAGGAGAATTAATCAACCATTCAGTAGGAAGGCAAGGCAGGTTTGATCCCAGAAGAAGGAGAGCAAAGTTGAGCCATCAATTATAACACAGACAACCTGGTTTCAAAAAACACATAAATCAGCTTTCAGGGAAATAAAAAAAAATCACAAATTGATTCTCCAGTAGTAGGCCCAAAGCTGCTCCTGTGCAAACTACTGGCAAAACCTTCACTACACATAAATTCCTTAATTTCAGCAGAAACAGCAGCACAGCTCTGAGCTGCCAGAGGAAGCACTGCTCCATCCCTGCTACCAAGAGACTCACTCAAAAAAACCCTAAATCATCCTAGACATGTTCCATCAGCCCCCCCAGAAAACCAAGCTGAAGCCACACTTTTTAAACAAACAAACAAACAAACAAACAAACAAACAAACAAACAAGATGCCAAAGCCTCTTGGAGAAACTGGTTTGGTAACAACCTTCAAGTCCTGAATGAAGAAACCAGATCTGATGCCAGAGGTTAAGTTTTCAAGATAGAGTCTAACCAGGGGAATAGCTGGAACTTAAACCTTGTTTATAGTAAATCATGTGGATACCAAACCTTAATGATTCACTGCTTCAGAGCTCTGGCCTTTAACAATCAAGACCAGTGTAATCTGGCACAGAAGGATCACAAACCATTTGAGGTAACTATTAGTTAATTCTGCTTTTTTTTTTTTTTTTTTAGTGTTTGCTGCCTACTGAATAAACAAACTATTGCAGAAAAATTACACTTGCTTGGG